>OX465296.1:46039572-47239572 GCA_949987735.1 Leucophora obtusa
AAGAAACATATGGGGTCATTTTGTAACTCGAATGAAAAACGTTTTTTCGTTTTCGTTTGAAACGTAAACGAAAATATTTGGTATTTTATAAAACGGGTAGTAGTTTGCGTTTGTTGCCATTTGCGAGTTATTATTGCCAGACAAAAAAAATAATATTTGTGACATGGAATTACAAATTATTTAAATAAAAATTTGTTCATAGAGTTTTCCAAGTCTGTTTAGGCTGATTGGTAAATGAGTTGTTGTTTTTAGTTCTAATATTTTTAGAGTCCAGGTATCGAATCCTGTGTGGGGCAATTTTTTTTATTAGTAGTTTTTTTTATGATATATTTTTTGAAATTTTTTTCTAATAATATGAAACAAATATATTTAAGAAAAATTTTAAATTATACAGAAAATCAAGCTAAATAAGAAGAACCTTAAATTTGCGGATAGCGAAGGAGTACAAAGTATGGTTTGTTAAGATGGCCCTTAAGTTTCGAATTGTCAGTTTTTAGTTTTAAAACCGCTCAGTTTGTTTCATTTGGTCTCAAACGTAGAAGTTTATATATAAAGAAAAATTTTTTTAAACGTAAATCGTTTCTTAGCGCAATTAAAATCAGATATTTTTAAAATTTCCCAAATTTTCACTAATTTGCATATAAATTTAAGTGCTTATGCATACCCAGCAAAATATTGGTAATGACACCTCATTACTATCTGCATTACCAAAAATGATATATCATTACCTTTTGCATTATTTTATAATATAAAATAATGACTTCCTAATAAGGGCCTATTGTATTCATTGTTTCTAAATATAAAATAATGACTTACTCGTAATAGTTTAAATAAGTACTTTTTACACACCAGCCAGCAATTTCGGAGCGCTCATAAATAAGATTTTTAAATAGCTCATAGAAAAGATTATTGTTTTTTTGAAAACACTCTTTTTTTGGTAAAAAATATGAACCCTCAGAAAACAATCCAAAAAGTTGTCTCTACAATCTAAAAAGCTGTCTCAAAACGAGGGTTCATTTTTCGGACTCAAAGAAGATTCCAAAATTATTTAAATTTATGAAGAAAATTTCGATTTTATACGTTCTTTTTTCTGAGTCATTTCTGAGTACACAGGGGGCTCTTTTGGACGGACCACTTTCATAGGAAAAAGTGGAAAAATGTTTATATTTTTGGAGCTCATTTCTGAGTCATTAATGATCATCTTTGTTTGCTGGGCAGTTAAATTTTATACATTTTTATTTATTATATGTAAATATGTTTTATGTTTAAATTTTTATGACGAGTCCTAAAATTACACGCTAGAAAATATTTAAATTTTCTGAATGTATTTCCTTAAGCTAATAGTATTTGCTTAACTCCTTATTTTTAAGAAGCAAGTAAGCAATCGGATTACCACTTATAATTCAACTTTTTGTAAGCATGTGTGTAACCACTTATTATTCAAAATCTCATAACTACTTATTTCTCATTTTTTCGTAAGCGAGCGGGTAAGCGTGACTACTTATAAAAACGACCACGCCAAACAAAAATAATGAGTTTAGACGCCAAAAAATGAGTTGTGCGGAGCTATGAATTTCTATTATATAACCACTTATTTGGTAATGAAAGATTTTGCTGGGTAATAATTTGATTTTTTATAACGATTTTTGTGTGAAAAATTTGTTTTATAAGCCGTTTATAAATTTAAAAAGTGATTGTGCATATGACCCTAAAAGGATTATTTTTTATTGAGAATAAAAAATATAGGAGTATCATACTTAACTACTTCATATTTTTAAACCCATATTTATACAATTTTTATTCCAAAAATTGCAATTATCTAACTTTTTATGCAAAAACTTTAACTTTTTAATAGGAAACGACAACTATTTCTGTTCGTTTGAATATGGCATAATATTCGTTTGCAAACGTTTACTTACTTCTTATAAAATACCATTTTATTAAGGAGTTTGTCTTCGATTATAATATTGCCAGATTGAAAAAAAAGAAAATATCCATATTTTTTTTGAGTTTTACAAAATTTAAAAAAATTAAAAATAGAAAAACTTTCAAACGAAACCAAAGTTTCGTTTTACAAAATGACCCCAATAATTTTGAACGTTCTCATTTAAATCGTACATATAAATTTCTGTCATTAATTTTGATATTCTCTATCTTTTTGTTATTTTGTTTAAGGCAAACTATTAATGAAAATTATATAATGTATTTGAATTATTAATTTAAATAAAATAAATTATATGTTTTTGTATATAAAATGGTTCATGTGTTTTAAATAAAGAGTTTTTAGTATGTGCTATATTATAATATAAATTTTATATTTCATTATTTTTTATATTTTTCAAATTAATAATAAAAGACATTAGGGGTTTTCATATAAACTCGTATTCTACTCGTAAACGTTATAAACCTGGTATCAGAGAAACAAGCCAGCCGCCGTAAGCCGTTTAAGCCGCCGCCGCCGTTCATTTTTGCTTCAGCCGCCGCCGCCGATTTTTTTCGGCTCATTTCGGCTGGAAGTATCAATTTTCCAAAATAAAAAAATTAAAAGCAAATGTCATTTTTAAAACAAATTTTCTACTTCATCATTTCCTGAACCATCAAGAGTATTTTTTTTTTTAGTTCAAAAGCAATAAAAGAACCACCCAGCCAGAAATTGATGATGGTGCAAAAAACTAAGTACTCTCAAAGCATTGTTTATACCAAAAATAAAACGTTTTGAGAACGTTTGGAAAATACCATCTTTAAAATGCTTTGATAACGATTTTTAACAAATTTTACAACTGTTGATTAAAAGAAAGATTGTATGTGTTTTAGTACTAAAAATTATTTTTATTACTTTTGTAATATTTTGTTGCAATTATTTATGTAAAAGGGAAATAGCAATTGATTCGTTATAAAATGTTGTAAGAATGCATTTATCTTCCATCATATGTATACCTATTTCAGTGTTGTTTTCATCTAAATTTGTTACATTATATAATCCGATCTCCTTTGATTAGATCGGGTAGTTAAAAAACTTTCTAGTTTCCTTGAAATTGTTCCTTTCAAATGCATATCACTGTATTTGTGTTTCGTATGTTTTGTACTAAAAATTTCTTTCACAATCATAATGTTCCCATTGTGTAATAAACATATATACATATATTATCAGGATGAATAGATGTAGTTCGAAATCCATAAATGTTTACGAAAGAAAAAACTCTAGATTCAGAAGTGTGTAAAGTTTTCCCCAGAGAATAGTTGCTGCTCTTATTGAAAGGATATACTAGTGGAATATAATTTGGGAATTGGTATTAAAAACATGCAATTTCCTTTGTATATGGGAAATGGGATTAGTTGGAGATTTTACAATTTTTACAAAACCTAAGCTATTTTCAAAATCAAATGCTGAAAATTGTGATATAGGCGCCCCCATATTATTTACGTCATTTGAAATATGTATTAGATTATAAATATTCATGGTCACTGAGCTTGAGCCATAAAAATGTGGCATACCTAAGTTCCCATATTATTTACGTCATTTGAAATATGTATTAGATTATAAATATTCATGGTCACTGAGCTTGAGCCATAAAAATGTGGCATACCTAAGTTCCACAAATTTTCTTAAAATCTTAAATTAATAAAAATTTGATTACTTAATGAAGTTTGAGACTAAAAAAATATTTATACCTTGGCTTCCAAAACAAGTTCTGCACTTGTGTGCAGCAGGTCAATTCTGTTTTTATCTATTAAATATTACATGTCGATATACCTCAGATGGTAGAGCTATTGACTGGCAATCTGTAGACCCAGGTTCGAATCCCGCACCAGCAAATACTGGTAAGCACATACATAGGTAACGATATATTTTTTGATTTTTCGTATGCTGGTGTGTAACCATAACTCATTATTTTTCGCGACATCGCCATATAAAGGTAATAAGAAATGTAATAACAAAAGTAACTAGTTACCATTACCAAGTATGTAGTTACATAACCACATATCTGGTAATGATTTTCTTCACTGGGAAGATTAGACTTTATTCCAAAATATTGAAAATTTCCCAAAGTATCGTCTAAACCTAGCATCACTTTAGAATCGCCGCTCAAAGTAGATGTTCCTAATAAAGTTTTAGAACATTTCGGAAGAGATGTATGTATAACCTTCAAATCTCAGTACCATTAATATTTCGTCTATAGAGGTTTGTGATTTTCCCTACAACCCAATTTTTCAGTTTTGAACACATCTACATTTCTCTTAATATCCTATAATTTTTTAACATAATCATTTAAAACTAATTTAAGTTCTAATAAAATATATAAAAAAAATAAATGTTTTTTAAGTACTAAGAAATTACTTTATTTTTTGTATTTAGAGTACTGGAAAATTGCTCTACTTTTCGTTTTTAAAATTCTCGGAACACACTCCACTCTTGTATTAATACAATTAAAAATCACTTTATTTTTAGTTTTTCTAATGTTTTGAAAACGTTCTATAAACAAAAATTATCACTTTATTTTTTGATTTTGCAACTTTTCTAAAATACTCTAAATACAAACATGAGACCGTAAATCATGGTTATAATTTTAGTGTTCTGAGAACACTATAAAACCCAGAAATATGTTGCTTTGATAACGGTTCAACCACCATACAAAGTGCTTTCAGAACGCTTTTATGTTTGTCAATTTCTGGCTGGGCAGTTTTATAGTCAGAGCTAAGAAGGATTTTTGTCAAAAATGTTTCTTAAGTTGGAAGTTTTGCTTGAAAACTTCTGACAGATTTCGCTGAAATTTAGATATTCAATAGAGGAGAGAATCCAAATGAACACGTCTTTAGCACCCATAGTTTTGGATACAAATTACACAGTGTTACAAAATAAAATAAAATACTTTTCAAATGACCAAGTGTAGATTGTAGGCAGAGCTACGAACGAATTAATTCAATTTTAGCTTAATTCGCACAAAACCGAATTCAGCTTTAGAAATTGAATATATATCATTCCATCAAACCATTCCTTTATAATTAATTCATAGGTTTCATTCCCAAAGTTTAATATTAAATAGAATGCATTCTTATGTTGAATACATTCCTTATAGAATTACAATCAATTTAAATAATTAATTTTTTCATTAATTCTAATCTTTTACAAAATGGCTTATTAAAATTGTCATTTTATTCAATCAGTAAAATATCTAAGGTATGAATATACTAATGATTCTGACAACACTTTAGTTTATAATTACAAATTAAATAAAAATGTGGCTTATTTTAGGGATTTAATATTGATATCATATACAAAACCCATAAAAATAATTAAAAACTCAACATTTGTTTTAATCTTTTACAAACCGAATGAAACGTGAAAGATCATTATAAAAAGAATGAATTCATGAAAGAATTCATTCATTATGCATTAAAATTAAAAGAATGAAGTGAATGAATTCATAAGGAATAGTATAAACGAATGATACATTAGTAAATTTTAGTTAAAATTCCAAAAGTGAATTAAAGAATTAATTCATTCGAATTTATTGTCGTAGGTTTGGTTAGGTAGATCACATCACATTTTTCAGAAATTTCAGTACACCTGAAATTATCAAGACACATTTTTAAGACATTGCGGACGAAAAAAAATGTTAAGTTATTTCTCGGTCGACTTATAAAATTGGGGAGATATTTACAATAATCGACGCTGTTCTGAGTTCCGAATCCACAAAAAAATTCTAAAGTGAAACATTCCGAATTTTTTTGCTGTTCCGTGATCCACATCCGAAATATTTTTTCGTTTTATTTCGTGTTGGAAAAGCTGGGTGAAAGTAAAACGAATATTTTGTTGCAAAAATTAATATTTTAAAATTTATTTCAAAATTTGTCAGTATGCTAAAATTTGTTCGAAACAGTAAATTTCCGACATTTTGAATTTTAAAAAAATTAAAAAGTTTCGGAATTCAGAACAGGGGTGATAGTGTCATTGTGGGTGAAATTCAGCAATTTTTCAACCGATTTTGAATCTTGTAACGTTTTTGGAAAGACAAAAAATTTAGCTTTCCAAATATATATAGAATTATTTATTTGTAACTGAAATATGTGACAGTTTTTTTTTTTTTTAATATTAAAATTAATTCTTTTTTTTAATTTGTATACTTTGACGGCTTTTTTACAGTATTAAACAATTCTTTACTATTGTAATTTATTCTGAAAGTGGGTTTAGTTCTTAGTAAAATCAGATTCTTTTGTTTGAATTAATTGAAAATAGAAAAAGTTATCGTAATTTTTCTAAACATTTAATTCCAGCTATTATAAGACAACTCGATGTTCTTGTTTGCACACTCATTAAGGCTAATATATTCAATTTTCTTATAAATACAAAGATTCCATGTTTATAAAAAAATGTATAACTTAAAGTAGAACTTCATTTTACCCTGAATTAAGAATAAATTAGATAAAAATTAGTTTTTTTATACAAAATATTGCAATTAAAAGCCGTCAAAATTAAACAAAATAAGAAAAAATTAAGAAAATCAGTTTTATTTGAAAATATTTCCACACAATCAGGCTGATTGCGGTAGGCGTTGTCGATATCGACAGTTAGGCGTTTTTAATAAAAAGTCGTTATAAAAACAATTTTTGCAAAATTTAGCAAGCTAATTCACCTTATATATCTTCTAAATTGCAGTGGATTTGCAGTGAGAGTTATATTTATTTGTAATTTTCAATATAAATGATTTCATTTTGTATGCAGGCGTATTTTTCGACATCGACAACGCCAACCGCAATCAGGCCCAATTTTGTTGAATATATAAACATACCCTAGTAAAAATGATTTTTATATATTCATATATGATTTTTATACAATCATTTATGATTTTATACAATTATAACTTGTCGAGTATTGTGAAACATATATTTTTATATGATTATATCAAAAGGTATTTAATTATATAAAATTATATTAACCAGATCCACCATTTTTCGGATCAGATAATATATTTTTTATATAATTATATTAACCCATACATGATTTGATCCGGAAAATGGTGGATCTGGTTAATATAATTTTATATAATTAAATATCTTTTGATATAATCATATAAAAATATATGTTTCAGAATACTCGACAAGTTATAATTGTATAAAATTATAAATGATTATATAAAAATCATATCTGATTATATAAAAATCATTTTTACTAGGGTATGTATATATTTGGAAAGCCCAACTATCTCTCCTTGTAGCTCCGTTCAAAAACTAAAAATCCTAAATTTGTAATTTTTATCGATGAATTTAACTTAAAATTATTTTTTATTTGATAATTCCAAATTTTTTGTACAATTTTCTACTGCTATATTTTGGAAAAAACCTTAAACATCTTTAAATTACGTGTATAATTTTCTATCAAGCCGATTAAGCCGCCGCCGCCGCCGATTTTTATCCGGCTCAACCTTAATCGCCGCAGCCGGTTTTTTGCTTGCGCCGCCGCCGCCGATTATTTTGATCGGCTTGTTTCCCTGTCTGGTATGTTTATGACTTTACCCTACGGGGAAAGGGACCGGTCACAGTTGACACGCAAGATAGGTCCCAAAGGGGTGAAGACCGGTCGTTGATCGGTCTTTTTGTTTGAAAGAGACATATCACTTTAACATGGCGTTGTCATTGGAAATGACCAATTGCCACAGTTTAGACACCTTGTGGCAGTAAGGTGGTGTGTCTAAAAATAGCTTTTCAAATAAACTAATAAAAAATTAAGAATTAAAAATAATCTACTTGGCGTCGAAGTAGGGCTCGATAACACAACCTCCTGCTTGTAAGGCAAACGCTCTACCGTCTGAGCTAATGTTGCTTATGCGTGATGGCTGGCTGATGGTAGTTATATATTTTTCGTTTCTGTTCAAATAAAAAAGAAAAAGAAAAAACAAACACTACAAGCAAATAAAAAAAAAATGGAAAAGAAAAAAATAGAAAAGAAAACAACACTAACACACACAAATATAGTGGAAGTGCCTTGAATATGCCCCCGATTGACCAGTCACGGGATAGGTCCTTTAATGGCAGTTGACTCGTTTTTTGCGTTGGCCATAATTAAATTAAAAAATCAATTAAAAATTAGAAAATTACCTCAAAAACTTTGTTCAAAAGAAAATTAAATGAAATACCAATTGTTAAAACTAAAACTTTGAGGCAATAAAACAGCTATAATATTAAAAAACGTTAAAAGTACAAAACTTAAAATTTTTTAGCAAAAAATTATAAAAATTTAAAATAAGAGCTAAAATAAGCAAATCGTAAAAAAATAAAGTTCAAAATAAATAAAAGAGTAAAATAAATAAAAAAATATTTTAAAAAATATGCCGCGAATTTAATTTTTTATTTCGGTATTGGTCAAGTTTTTTAAAAGCAACAGTGAAAGTAACGAATCGGAAAATACTTAGAAAATTAATTCATTCTTTTTGATTCATATTTGTACTAATTTAGTAATATGCCTTCGGTTGACCGGTCACGGGATAGGTCCTTGGAGGGCAATTGACTCCTCATTCCCCGTAGGGTAATGTCAAACTCTATACATATAAAATATGGTTTATATTTATACAAGGTTTGCAAGGCATTTACGAGTTTTTATGAAAACCCCTATTGTATGTATGTATATTCCCTACGGGGAAAGGGACCGGTCCCAGATGACACACAGGATAGGTCCCAAGGGGGCAGAGACAGGTCGTTTATCGGTCTTTTTCTTTGAAAGAGACATATCACTTTAACATGGCGTTGTCATTGGAAATGACGTATTGCCAAAGATTAGACACCTTTCGACATGTCGCAGGTCTAGCCCCAAAGGACATGTCGCCTAACTGACTTGAAGACACATGTCACCGAACTAACCCAAAAGGATCCGTCAAAGAATGAGTCACACTTTGTATATTTTGTGACATGTCACCCAACTAACCTAAAAGGAACTGATACAGAACCAGTCCCATTACAAAACTGACAAAAACAGTGACAAAACTGAGGTGAATGGAAATTGTTATGGTTTTAGTATTATAAGTCAAATTGTCACAGCAAAACCTTGACAAAATTGTTAAGTAAAAAAAGCACAAATATTTTCATTTGTCAACAAATTAAAATATAAAATTTTGTTTTTTTTTTTTTGAAGAATTTGGGTATGTTTTTTCACAGAAATAAAATATGAAATACATATTCCTTTTTTAATATGTTCTTTTAAGATATAAGATATGCGTCGAACCTTTTACCAATTCTAAAATTCCTGTAAAATCCTCCAAAAGATTGGAGCTGAAGTTGTTAGCAATAAGCTCAGGGTTCTTGATGCTAAAATTTAAAGAAAACTCCAAGAGCTTAGAACCAGTGGGTTTCTATCCACATTATCTCGCTCAACCTTCGCTCAATTTATTTGGTGGCATTTTTTATAAATAGGTTTTCTTATGCATTTTTCTCTTTGCCCGAGTTTAGCCCGAGTTCGCTAACTATCGACAGAACCGTAGCATAGTCAATCTATAAAGTATATAATCTTTGTTAGTATATATATATATTAGGCCGGGTCGATTTGTGGGGAGGCAAAAAAATCGCCCATGGCTCAGGGAAAATCGTATTCTAGGGATCAAAATAAGATCCCTAAGGAACCATACCTCTAAAACGAATTCTACTACCCCCCAACTGTTGACTTTTGTCCCGTAGGGTCAAGTTTTGAAAAATCACACTTTGACCCATTTAGAGTGCCCCAATCGAGTCCAAATGTATGACCGACCCCCACTAACTTTGGAGGGCCGATCCACCCATGCCAGTGGCACACCCCCTGGAACTCCCCTGGGGGTTCCCCATACAAACATTTTAAAAAATCACCATTTTTGGCACTTTATTTTATTATTTTTTATTTATTTTATTTATTTTTATTATTTTATTTATTTTTTCTCCTTAGAAATTTATTTAGTCAGAACATATGTAAATGAAATATTTTTATATATTTATTATATTTATTCCCGTCGTTCCAAGTTGGAGCATAGGGCCTAGAACTAGAAATAAAATTACCAAAAAATCGTAATTTTTCACAAATTACGATTTTTTGATCATTTTATTTAACGAAATTCTTCATTGAACTTACGAAAAAAATTCTATGAAATTGTTCATCATGAAGGATAATTCTATCAGTGTACTGGAAACCGACCAATCATGGGCGCTGTGGTGTAATGGTTAGCGCGTTGGACCGTTACACGTGAGGTTGCAGGTCCGATCCCCAACCAAGGCAACATCAATTTATGAAAAATATAAATATGTATACGTTTTTCTATCCCTCATACATATCGCAGCGTCCTCCTTCGGTGTTCCCATAGCACTTAACCCCACCGAAGTAAAATAATATAACAGGGCTATGAACTAAAAAGTTTCAACAAAGTTCGCCAAATCACCATCAGATGGAGCGCAACAACTGTTTTAAATTCAACATCTCACGCAATTAGTGTTGCCATATTTGAAGCCCTTCATCTTTCACCATCTTTCACGTTTCACATGTTAATTAATAGGAAGAATTTCCTGAGTGTTGCTTCTCTTTAAAAAAAAAATAAAGTCTTACTTGTGGATTTTTTTATAACACACTTATCCAGTTAAGTGGTATGTCCTCTTTGCACCAGACTTGGGGCCAGTCCTTTAAGTATAATTGACAGAAATAATAAATTATACAAGTCCTGCGACAAGACCATCTTCAAACACTCACGGGATAGGTACTTTGAGGATAATTCAGTGGTATGTCATCATTTCACCAGTCACGAGACCAGTCCTTTAAGTATAATTGACACTGCTTAACCCACAACAATAGTAAATTATATCAGTCCTGCTGCAAGTCCTTCTTTAACCAGTTACGGGATACGTACTTTGGGGCAATTTAGTGGTATGTCCTCTTTTTACCAGTCACGGGATAGGTACTTTGAGGATGATTAAATTGTATGCCACCGTTTCACCAGTTATGGGACTAGTCCTTTAAGTATAATTGTCACTGCTTAACCCACAGCAATGGTAAATTACACCAATCCTGTGACAAGTCTTGATTTAATCACTCACAGGATAGGTACTTTCAGGGCAATTGACCCCTCATTCCCCCTAGGGTTGCTTAAAAAATTTGAAATTGGTGAAATATAAAAAATAATGAAATATAAGTCTAAAAATGAATAATAAATCGATGAAAAAATTAATTAATTAAATAATTTGCATTGTTGAATTGAATAAAATGCATTGGTAAAACAACAAAATTATTATGCAATTTGATTAAATGTAATTGTTAAGACAACTAATTTTTGTTAATACATTTGTCGATATTTTGTCAAAATAACACCACATCAAATAGTTAAACGTCAAAATATAAATCTACTAAACAATGCATTAAATTGATGGATAGGTTTTGTTAGTTGTATAGTAATCACCCATTCATCAATTTAATATGGATTTTAGTTGATTTTACAGCTGTTTTTGGTTCAGGGAACACATATTCATTGCTGATTTTAAATCAATCAACCCAAGTGATTTTTTTTGCATCGTTGATTTAATCATTTGTTGCTTTCACACCATTCATTTCATTCATATTCGATTATTATTTTAATGTAGAATAAAATCAGAAAAAACAAAAATGAACGCGTTGAGTTTATTCATGATTGCAACCATATTAAAGAAAAATAATTTTATAACAATAAAGAGGGGGTTTACAGTATCAGCAACGACTATATTTTGTAGAAACACATTTAATACACATACATTCCCATTTTAAAACAATAAGATTTAAATCTTAAATTTATTTATTTTTTTTATTTTATAAAACAACTAATACTTTGATTTATTCATGTGAGTTCAAATTTTCGAGCAGTTTGATTTTACTCAACAGTCTAATTTTATTCAACAGTGAGTTTTTTTGAGCGATTAAATGTGAATAAAACATGTGCGACAGACGACTCCAACTGATCCGAACTACGCGTTCAGCTTCATGACAGTGATTTTATTCAACATTGAATATTGTTGAGCGATTAAATGTGAATAAGAATTTTAGTGTATGATTAAATCAAGAAAAAAGTTGATTTTGCAGTTCTCTGATATGGATACACACAATAACGAAAAGCATGTAAATACTTAAATAAGGGTACGTTCGTAAATGCAGTAGTTACGCGTCACTGCGGCATAATAAAAGTAAAACGTTCAAAAATGCATCACTTGACAGCACTGATTTACGTCAAACATTTTTATATGCAAACAAATGGCAGTGCTGCCGCAAATTTCTGCAACTATCGCATCATTTTAATTTCTGATGCAATAGTGCGCGTTCTAAATTTTTATGTTAAAATCATTTAATACAAAAAGAAAACTAAACGTTGGTGCATAATGGAAGAGTTATTATATAAAAATTCTTAATACAAATGTTTATATTTTAGCATTTTTTGGATTTTTAATAATCAAAAGTCATTTCATCTTTCTTTTAATTCTCTTTTTATTATAACTCAACAAAAAATTATCATTTTTACCATCAAGATTTTCAATAATATTTGTTAATGTTATTGCGAACATGTTTTTAATTTTTTGCAAAACGTTCGAAAAAGCAAACTCTGTGCAGTTTTTGAGAAGTAGCAAAGCATCTGCAACAGCTGATCATGCATCAGCAACAAAACTTGACATAACTGCCGCAGTGTTGCACAAATTTACTGCATTTACGAACGCACCCTAACTTTTTTCTGAGTACTTGTTGTCAGTCTCTGATGTGATTGATTCTCTATATCAAATGATAAGAAATATGAAATTCTATAAAGCATTTCTTTTCAATTCCTTTTTTCGTTGTGAAGTTCCACAATCAGACCCCTTTGTTTTTTAAATCGAAAGGTAAAAGATTGGACCTTCATATTTTGAAAGAAAAAACGTAACCTCGGAAAATCGAGTTTTTCTGGAAAATTAGATTTTTCACCACTGCGGAAAATTTTTAAAATTATTTTTTTGTTAAGCTCGTCCAATTTCCTTGTAAATAGAGTACTCAAAGGTGCAAATCTGATGATCCGTCTAGGAGTTACTATGATTTAAAATTGAACTGTTTTTTGAAAAATGAGGAAAAATCTAATCGACCGCCTCAGACCCCCGGTGCGTCGTCCAGCAAAAAAATATGTTCTAATTTTTATCGATGTTATACTGAATACAAACAAAAAAATTTTAAACAAAAATATGTTGGCCAGAAATGTCGATTTTTTTATCTCTTTCGCATGGAATTGTTTAATTGTTGAACAAAAGCATACCACGGCTAAGTCTCATTCAAAATATTTATTTTGTTTGGGATAAATCTGGTTTTTACAAATGTTATTGACAACGAACACACAAACATACATATGAATAATACCCAAAGGGTACTTGCTTCCAAAAAGGAGTTGATTTATAGCTGGTTTTACCAAATCAGACAGTTCATATACAAAAGTACAAAATTCTCGTCCTATTTAATTTTTGTATCTTATGTAATGTCTTGGTTTGTATGTTCAAGTCGTGATTTTCTTATTGCGGACAACTGATGAGTTGGGGTGATGCCCACGAAAGAATTGTATTGTCTATCATGAAAATGATCAACAAATAAAACCGAATATGAAATTATCATACTAGAATTTGGACTTGAGGTAGAACAATATTCTAACTAAATATATGGAAATATAGAAAGACCAAAAAAACAATTTTTTGTATTTTTTAATGCAAAAATTAAAATAATTGTTTAAATTTTTATTTTCAAACTATTTTTATATGAAAAATAACCAGGGTTGGCAGGCAATACCGCTAAAATACCGTTATCGATTCAAAACCCTTTCAACTGACTACCGTTACCCCTAAAATACCGTTACCGAAATACCGATATCCTTAAAATACCGTTACCGAAATAACTGAAATACCGTTATCCTTAAAATACCGATACCGAAATAAATAAAATATCAATACCCCTAAAATACCGTTACCGTTATTTTTAATTTTCTGGTTTTGGTAATTTCACGTGGTTATTGATTACTTTTTGAACATTAGTTGATAAATTGGTTCTATTTTTAAACTCGTTTGTTTTTTGTAAAAAAAATTGCGGGATGCATCGAAATAACTGACTACCGTTACCCTTAAAAAACCATTACCGATATAATTGAAATACCGTTAACCTTAAAATACCGTTACCGAAATAACCCAAATATCGTTATCTTTAAAATACCGTTACCAAAATAACTCAAATACCGTTATCCTTAAAATACCGATATCGAAATAAATGAAATAGCGTTACCCCTAAAATACCGTTACCGAAATAATCTAAAATATCGTTACCCTAACGATAACCGCATTCGTTTCGGTTACCATCCATGAAAATAATTTATAATCACTTAAAATAAAAATTTTTTGGAGATAAAATTTCAGTTTAAAAGAAAATGTGTTTGTTTTACTGTTTCCAATTATTCGACATAGGCGGTTAACCGGTTATTGCATTATTCGAAAAATCACTAAAACTGATTAACCGGTTATTCGGGTCGGTTATTCGAGAAAATTGGCGATTAATCGATTAATCGTTTAAAACAAAATTAATGTATTTCCTTAACTTTTTACCAACAAAAACACTAACAGCTTCCTGTTTTTGTTAAATATCAATATGACACATGAACACGATGTATTTAAAAAAAAAAATCAAATTAAAAAAGCACTAGAGAGAAAATGCTAGAGATAAAACAAAAATCACCTATAATTAGCTCTATTTTGAATGAGTTTAGCTATTTTGGAGTGTTTTTGCTCCATCCCTAGCAGTTTTCTCTCGCGTGTTAATGTACCTTAAGGTTGAAAAGTTTCGGAATCTAAGATTATCTAAATTGAAACATTTCTTATACTAATAGAAAAATTTATGTAAAATATAGCTGAAGCTATTAAAAATTAGTTAAAAATGGCAAAAAAAAATTGCTGAAACTAGATTTTTTTCTAAATATTAGTAAGTTAAAAATAGCATAACTCAAGGTAGATTTCTTACTTCTTACGAAATTTTTTTTTTAATCTGTAAAACTTTGGATACAAAGTTTCTTTGAATGCAAATTTAATCAATACTACAATAAATATAATATTGCATTTAAAAAAATTATTACCCAAGTAAAAAAAAATGATATGGAGCCATATAAAGTTATATTTAATTATATATAATCTTCTATGTAATTAGATATAATTATATCCGAAAAATGAGAACGCCTTATTGTATCATATTGTATCGAATTGTATACAATTGTATACAATTTGGTACAATTTGATACAATTCGATACAATATGATACAATTGTATCCGAATTTTGTCCTCATCCAATTACATAAAATTATATCTTTTTGTATAAAATTATATAAAATGTTATAAAAGTGGACACAGTTTGATACAATTATACCTAAATATTAACCCTATATTTTTACCATAATATATATGACCATATCTAACAATATACAAAATTATATTTTTAAATAAAAAAAGATATACAATATCTGGAGATCATACCTGAGGGATTTCAATTACAATTACTTGTAATTGAAATTACAAGCAATTGTAATTGAAAATTTTCAATTACAAATTACTAGTAATTGTAATTGAAAGTGATTTCAATTACATTTAGAATTAAAAAGTGTTTTTTGTTAAAATTTTGTATACAAATCTGACTGGGATAGGTTGCATAGGCATGGATGCGTATAAAAAGAATACGTCATGTTGGGATTACCCCTAACTTGTGCTTTTTGTCATTATTTATTTTCCCAAAAAATGTAATTGACATTTTTCAAATTACAAATTACTTGTATTGTTCTTTTTTGAATTACAATTACAAATAATTTGTAATTGTAATTGAGTTTTTTTGAATTACAAATTTTGAATTACAATTACAAATAATTTGTAATTGTAATTGAGTTTTTTTCAATTACAATTACATGTAATTGTGTAAATGAATGTGTAATTAATTACAAAATGTAATGATTAACCCCCAGGTCTACTGGATATCCTATAATTTCGATAAATCTTCCATTACTTTTATCCAGATTTAACATGACAGTGCATTAAACATGAAAAAATTTTTCTTTGTTTTTAGTAATTTTAAAATAAGGTTAACAACACTGAAATTTTTAACTTAATAGGATTGTGATATACAACCAAGATATAAGAGATCAGTCAAGTGTGCGTTATAGTATAGAGAATTCCATATTAAAGCTTCAGTATTGTTAATTTTATGGGCGCGTTAGCCATTTTAACTCACGCTCCTAAACAAAAACAAATTACTCAAGCACGAGCATTTCGTGTCTTACTCACGCAGACATGAGTATATTAAAAACTTACTCACAATCAGAAAATTCTTACGCAAAACAGTAAAAATTACTAAAAAACATATGATGCAAAAAATAAACTCACACACGAATCATTCACGGGTTATATATTCTTACTCACGCTCACGTACGAATTATATATTCTCACTCTAACGGGCGAATTACTTTGGTATAGTAATTATTACTCACGATCACTTGTGAATAACTTCACTCACGATCGTGTCATGCGCCAATCCCTAGTAATTACAAAATCTAAAACTAGTTCAAAATCATTTTTAATATGGAACCACATTTAATACAATACGGTTTTAAAAGGACCTTATACATATATTTTTATATAAAATCACTTTGAAAAAATTGCTAATGTGGGATAATATATAACACTATGCGACAGTCAAAATCGGGATGGGATGAAACCAACGGGAAATGTTATATCGGTCAAAAACAAGTTATACGTGTCCCGGCGTTTCGCTGGGTCACCCCTAGGACTCGAGATATATCTTTTTTTTGACATAACTCGAAAACCACTAGTCCGATTTTGCTCAAACAATTTAAAAAAAAATTAAAAATTACAATTCCTTTAATCTGTTCATATAACGTTTTTCTATATACTCAACAGTTTTGCCGGTAAAAATAAATGTTTGTTACCGCTACCATAAAAATCAATAACCCTTTGTTTATTACTTTTTTTTAATATTTTAGGCAAAAAATATTTTTTTCTTCATACATTTATTTTTACCGGCAAAACTGTTGAGTATATAGAAAAAGTTATATGAACAGATTAAGGGAATTGTAATTTTTAATTTTTTTTTAAATTGTTTGAGCAAAATCGGACTAGTGGTTCTCGAGTTATGTAAAAAAAGACCACCAAAGGTCAAATCGATATATCTCGATTCCTAGGGGTGACCCAGCGAAACGCCGGGACACGTATAACTTCTTTTTTACCGATATAACTTTCCCCGGTAGTTTGAACCCTTCCCGATCACTGACCCCTACCATTTGTCTCACAGTGTAATTATAGATGATTTTATAAAGAATGTTATATCGTTATATATAAAAGAAATCATGAAATATTGTAGATATGAAACCATACTAAGTTATATATGGGTTCATATGCGTCAATATATAATCATATATAACACCTATTATATAATATTTCTTAAATGGCTCCATATATAGTTTTATATTATTATGTATAGTGTCATACTAAATTATATATAAACGTATATGTAATTATATCTTTTATATATTACTTTGTGTACATATATAGCACATACACTTATATGCAGGCCAGTATGTAATAATATAAAATCACATATGTCTCAATATTAAAACCTTTGAGGCAAAAATATTTAATATATGACTATATAAAAGTCTATATGCTTCAATTTAAAAGCATATGTGGCCATATCTAACTATAAGTTACTATATGTAATTACATAAAATAATATATGATTATATCAAAACTTTTTTACTCGGGTATCCAAAGTTCTTCCTCCTCCCCTGAAGAAATAAAAAAAATTTAGTTCCATTTGAGTAAAATATTAGTTAAATGAAAATACCAATTTACTCTACAAAAATTTGCAAAAAAATTTTCTGAATAGTAGAGTTAGTAGACTAAAGAATATCATAAACAATTGTTAAATTTCTCAGTTTTTTTCCGTTTTTAAGGCCATTGACAATAAACAAAATTATCCAAAGTTTGAGCTAAAATATAAAAAATACATAAATATAGAAGGGATTCTATATATATAGAAAATATAGAAAGGATTCTATATTTATGTATTCAATAAAATTCTAAATTTTTCAAAATTTATTTCAGAAATTTCTATTTTTATTTTAAAAGCATTTTTTTAAACATACATGCTTTCTCTTTCTCTTAAGTCTCATAATTCCTATAAAATTTTCATTATGAAAGAGAAAACATGTATGTTTGTAAAAATGCTTTTAAAATAAGAGTAGAAATTTCTGAAATACTTTTGGAAAAAATTGAAATACAATTGGAATTTTATTAAATATATTTGGAAAATTTTGGAATACAAATAGAGTCTTTTTAAATACATTTGGAAATTTCTGAAATACATTTGGAGAATTTTGAAATACGAATGGAATTATTTTGAATGCAATTTTACAATTCTGAAATACAGATTTAAAATTTTTAAATGCAAGTGAATAATTTTGAAATATATTTGAACAATTTTAAAATACAAATATAATTTTCTTAAATACAAATAAAATATATTAAAATATATTTGTAATTTTGAAATACATTTTGAAAATTTTAAAATACATTTTGGACAAATTTGAAATGTAATTGGACAAATATCAAAGTTTTTTAGACAATTTATTTTTTTACACAGATTTTTGGATAATTTTAAAACATTTTTGAACAATTTTAAGTGATTTTTGTACAATTTTAAAACATTTTTGGAAGAATTTAAAAAAATTTCTGAATAATTTTGAATCATTTTATACTGAATTTAGACTGAGTAAAAACCAGATGGTTTTGTACAAAACTAAATTACAAAAGCCAATTCATTTACACTGAATTTTTAGTTTTTCTTTGTCACATCACTTTTTTATTAAGCACTTTTTTCTATATTTTTATGGTTAAATTAATTTAAAAAAATTATTAACGCATTTAAAAATATATAACAACACACAATTTTAAATTAAAACTGAAATATTTAAAAAAAATTAAAAGATATATTTTTGACACTTGCTTTAATTCTATATTCGTTCTAACAGGGTGTATCGAAAATTAGTTATAAAAGAAATCGGGTGTATCAAAAATACAAATTTCAGATATTTTTACTTGGTTTTTGGCAAAAACCAGGTAGAATCTGGTTTTCAGTTTGTATAAAAATTGTATGGAAAAACTAAATTAATTTTATAGTTTTCGGCTCAAAACCTAAAAATTACCAAAAACTACAAGTTTTTGCCCAGTCTAAATATACTATTAGACAATTTTGAAACCTTTTTAAACAATTTTAAAATATATTTGGATTATTTTAATACATTTTTAAACAATTTTGAAATAAAACTGAAAATGGTGTAGTTGGACATGTTGTAGAATTGATGTGGTTTTGAATCGATTATACTTTCTTTGGAGATGTGAGAAAAGGTAGAGTTTCTACAGAATTAAGATGTCAGTTGACAGTTGTGGGACACATATTTGAAAAAATGCAACCTTGCCTTGAAGGACATGGAAATAGAATTTACATTAGCTTTAATTTTTAAAAGAACAGAATCAAAAATCGCCTACTGTATTGATTAAAGCCTATAGAGCACCTCGATGCTGATCCAGCCAGACACTTCGTGTATTTTGGGTAGTTTTAGAAATACCTTTATTTTGCTTAAAAAAGGTATCTAAAGGCTAACGACCTCTTTCACTCAATTTTAAAATAATTTGGTGGTATTTTAGTAATTTTATGTTTATTGTAGGCTTTTCTTGTAATTTTTTAGCCAAAGTTACGAAAATGATGAAGTTTTGGGGAAAAAATAAGAGAAAAATTCCATATTAAAATTGTAACCGGTTAATCGACCTTTTTAACCGATTATTCGGATCGAATAATTATTTGAGTTTTAAATTATTTGTTTCGACATTAACCGAAATAGAGGCGATTAATCGAGGAATCGGTTAATCGATTAACCGAATTGGAAACACTAGTTTGTTTTTACAAATTCCATGGTTGGTGCTTGCTATTTTTTCTAGGTATGACAAATATTCAGGCCATTTTTTAATCACTGGATGTATTTTATTTTGTTAAATACATAGTCGGGAAGTACCTCAGTACTTAAGTACTAGTAAAGTACAAGTACTTGGTAATTGTACTTAAAAAAAATAAGTGCAAGTACTTTCAATGTACTTAAGTACAATTACTTGGTTAATTACTCGGTACTTTCGAAGTACCAAGGTACTTAGCAAGAACTATGGTACTTGCTAAGTACTACAGATACTTGCTAAGTCCTATGGTACTTGCTAAGTACTTTTGGTACTTGCTAAGTACTATGGTACATGCTAAGTACTTTTGGTACTTGCTAAGTACTTCATAAGTACCTTTGGTACTTGTTAAGTACTATGGTACTTGTTAATTACTATGGGTACTTAACAAGTACTATGGTACTTGCTAAGTACTTTTGAGTGCATTTTTCAATCTGTTTTCCCCTTTTATTTTTTTTAAATCAATTTAGTTGAAAACCTTAACACTTTGCTACAAACTAAATTAAATGAACCGCGCATTTGCAATATTTTAATTATTTTTTTAAAAACAGTCACCTTATTTTTCAATATAAAATGCTTAATTTTTAAAAATGCTGCATAATTTGCAGAACTTAGGAGCCCCATATCTTTTAGACTTCTTATTGTATCTCAGTAATTTGAATGGTATATGAATGGTACTTTTATCCTTATTTAAAAACAATTTTTTAGAAAAACATTTTTAATTGCCAATTGCAGTTTAAATGCAACTGCAGTTTTAGAATGAAATTTTCAGTTCCAATATCACCTTAAATCTAATTTCGAAAGCATTTCTATTGAAAAGCCCAACATTTTTATTATACATTTATATCCTCCAATTTTGTTTCCAAAACTGCAGTCGCATTTAAAGTGCAGTTCCGAATTCAAAATGTTTTTCGAGAAAATCATTTTCAAGTAAGCACAAAAGTACCAATCGTATACCTTTAAATTACTGAGATACAATAAACGGTCTAAAAGATTTGACGGTACAAAGTTACACAAATTGTGTAGAATTTTTAAAAATTATGCATTTCCCCTTAGCACATCTGAATATTGTTACAATGACGGTTATTTTGTAGATTATGAATTTTAAATACAGCACTAAAAAAATTGCAAATTAATGGCGGGTCTCGAAAAAAGGCTTTATGGCACAAAAAATTAATTAAAAAACATAATCAGCGATTATCATCTGCAAACAAATATACTGATGTAAGAATTTTCCTTTTTACCAATTTTTTTCCGGGACTTTTTTCGAGTTTTTTTTATTTAGTCACCGAACTTTGCTCTATGAATTGGGTATCATAGTCCATAGATTATAAATTTAAAAAATCGCACTTAAAAAATTGCAAAATAATCGCGGAATGCGAAAAAAGATTTTATGGTATAAAAATTTAACTAAAAATCTTAATCAGCGATTTCCATTCTGCAAACAAATATACTGATATAATAATTTTCCTTCTTGCAAATTTTTTTCCGCGACTTTATTTCGCGATTTTTTTGCAACTAGCCACCGAACTTTGTTCTATAAATTGGTTATTATAGTCCCTAGATTATAAATTTAAAAAACCGCAATTAAAAAATTGCAAAATAATCGCGGAACGCGAATAAAGATTTTATGGTACAAAAATTTAACTAAAAATTTGAATCAGCGATTTCCATTCTGCAAACAAATATACTGATGTAATAATTTTCCTTTTTGCTAATTTTTTTCCGCGACTTTATTTCGCGATTTTTTGCAACTAGTCGCCGAATTTTGTTCTGTAATTTGGGTATTATAGTCCGTAGATTATTATTTTAGAGAACCACACTAAGAAATTACAAAATAATGGCCGAACCCGAAAAAAGGCTTTATGGCACAGAAAATGAATAAAAAACTTAATCAGCGTTTAACATTCTTCAAACAAATATAATGATGCAAAAATTTTAGTTTCTGCAAAATTTAGTTTTTTGTTGCAAAACAACAAAAAAAAATCGCGTAAAAAAACAAAATTTTCTAAAATGTAAAATTTTTCCACCATTAAATTCGCTTGCAGATTGTTAATCGATGATTAAGTTTTTTATTGTTTGCAGAATAAAATCTATATAATCTAGAGACTATCGTCACCTAAAATGCAAAAGGGCGTAACAACACTTTTTATTTTTTTACAGGAGAAGCAAAAAACTTTGTAGAATTAAAGATATTTTAGATTTAAAGGAGATATTTTTTTCTCTTGCTTAAAACACGACTAAAGACTTATTTCTGAAGATTTTTTTTATTTTTTATTAATATTCTTCAAATTATGGTTGTTACGCCTTTTTGACATTGGCTTTTCTGAAACAAAAAGACGTAACAACAACAAAATTTATTAAAATTTATTTTCATAGTACATAAATATTTTAAAATATTTGCTAATTTAATATTTCAAATGATAAAAAAAACTTTAAAAATATTAAATTTATTAAATATGTATGTAATAATTCATTACATAAAAAGAAACAATAATTCAGTATAGAATGTTAAAAAATTATAGTTAATTTTCAAATGAAATGTCATAAAAGTAATGACAATCTATAGGAAGTAAAGATTTGAGATGTTCTCATTTCTTCTTCGAAATTTTTAATCTTTGGGTATGTACAGGCGCTCCAGGATTCACTCAAGGGGGGGGGGGGCTATACATTTTTCGTATCCTATACGGTAGTCCTATTTCTAGATATTTTATGAACTAGATGCAACAAGGGTATAAGATGTCCGAACCGGACAAAACAATTGCATCAATTACGGTATGATGCAATGGTAGGTAGCACACACGAATATAAGGCAATTTTCGCAGAAAAAATTTTAAATGTGAATAAAGAAGCAAAAAAATCTAAATTATGAGAAAAAAATAAGAAAAATATTGGTAATATCAGAAATTAAAAATGTGCAATAATTTATGAAATATCTGAAGATAAAAATTTTTCACAGTGAAATTTTATCACTAATTTTTGCTTAGTTTTTTATTTTCGATATATGCATATTTTTTTGTAATCTTTTTTCTTAATTCTAACATTTTTTTTAATTTCTATTAATTTGCAAATATAAACTAAACAAGAATTTTTAAAATTCAACGAAATTTTTTATTTTTTAAATAACAAAAACTACTGTTTACTGTAAAAATACTGTTTTGGTGGTTTGGTGGTTTTTTATTTTCGATATATGCATATTTTTTTGTAATCTTTTTTCTTAATTCTAACATTTTTTTTAATTTCTATTAATTTACATATATAAACTAAACAAGAATTTTTAAAATTCAACGAAATTTTTTATTTTTTAAATAACAAAAACTACTGTTTACTGTAAAAATACTGTTTTGGTGGTTAATTATTATGATATTAAAAATAACTGATTTAAATAACTGTTACGAAATTACAGTACTTTTCGTTAGGTGTTTTCTTAAATAACCGTCATAAAAGTTGTTTTGCATTTTTGTATAGAAAAACAACTGTAATTTCTGTTAAAAACGACAACTACTGATTACTACACAAACAACTGTCATGTAGTAACTGTCAAACTTTTTTGAGTGCACTCACTCGAAATATGTTCGTTAACATCAAACGAAAAGATTACAAACACAAATTGACAAAAAAAATCTAAGCGAATTTAGTTATTCAAAAATAAAAAGAATTACTTTTTTATACAAGTGTGTTGTTACGCCTTTTTGTTTTTGAAATTCATACACTTGTTACGGCCTTTTGAATTTCGTTCGTAAAATCGTTATTTGTTGACATATAACTTCAAAATTTTGTAGGGACATGTAATTTTGTCTAGTGCATCATAATCAATAAAAAACTCGATTTTCAATTTTTTTGTTGTTACGCCCTTTTGCATTTTAGGTGACGCTATAGTACCTATGTATTTGTAGGCTAGATGCAAAAAAAAATCAGGAAAAAATGTAGCGGAAAAAAATTTGCTAAAAAGAAAATTTTCACATCGGTATATTTGTTTGCAGAACAAACATCGCTGATTAAGTTTTTTATTTAATGTTTTGTGCAATTTTTTAAGTGTGTTTTTTTTAAATCATAATCTGGGGACTATAATACCCAATTCATACAACAAAGTTTGGAGGATAGTTCCAGAAAAAAAAATTTCTAAAGAGGATAATTTTGCACCATTATATTTGTTTGAAGAATTTAAATCGCTGATTAAAATTTTGAATAAATTTTTTGTATTGTAAAGCCATTTTTCGCATTCCGCCATTATTTTGTAATATTTTAAATGTGGTTTTTTTAAATTATAATCTAGGGACCATAATACCATTTTCATACACCAAAGTTTGGTGTTTGGTTTGCAGAATGTAAATCGCGTATTAAGTTTTTTAATGCATAGGTCTGGTCCAGTAGAGATGCCAATTGATTCCATATTTGTAAAACAGCCAATGTAAAACAATCTATACATACCCTTTTTATACCCTACACCACTATGTGGTCAGGGTATTATAAGTTTGTGCTGATGTTTGTAACACCAAAAAATATTGGTCGTAGACCCACCTTATAGTATACCGATCGGTTCAGAATTTTTTTTTATTTCGATTTAACGATGTCCGTCTGTCCGTCCGTCCGTCCGTCTGTCTGTCTGTCCATGCAATCTTGTAATAAGGGTCCTACCAAAATTATACTCTTTATACGCTGCAGGTCGTAAATATTAAGATATTTTGATAAAATTTGGTATACAGACCTACATTGGCCCAGTAACGCAGCCTATTGATTTTGGTGAACATCGGTCCATGTTTAGACCTAGTGCCCATATAAGGGTCCTACTAAAATTATATGGTTTATACGCTGCAGGTCGCAAATATTAAGATATTTTGATAAAATTTGGTACACAGACCTACGTTGGCCCAAAGACAAAGCCTATTGATTTTGGTGAACATCGGTCCATGTTTAGACCTAGTGCCCATATAAGGGTCCTACCAAAATTATATTGTTTATACGCTGCAGGTCGCAAATATTAAGATATTTTGATGAAATTTGGTACACCGACTTATGGCAGCCGAAGGACGAAGCCTATTGATTTTGGTGAACATCGGTCTATGTTTAGACCTAGTGCCCATATAAGGGTCCCCCCAAAATTATATTGTTTATACGATGCACGTCGTAAATATTAAGATATTTTGACGAAATTTGGTACACAGACCTATTTTGGCCCACGGACGAAGCCTATTGATTTTGATGAACATCGGTCCATGTTTAGACCTAGTGCCCATATAAGGGTCCTACCAAAATTATACTGTTTATACGCTGCAGGTCGCAAATATTAAGATATTTTGATGAAATTTGGTACACAGACCTATATTGGCCCAATAACGCAGCCTATTGATTTTGGTGACATTAGTTGGCTTTTACCCAGACTGGTGTAGGGTATTCTATAGTCGGCATGCCCGACTTTAACCTTTTTACTCGTTTTAATAAACAAATGCTTTTTTGCCCAATTGTAATTAGTTTTTAAGGCATTAGTGCGATTTCATTAGCATTACAAATTCTAATGCCATAAGATTTCAGTAGCATTAAATGGTAATGAAATTTTTTGCCATTAGCATTAGTCAGCTAATGAAATTTCAATTCCAATGAAAAAAATCCCAAGTATGGAAATGAATAATTATTTTTCTTCCTTTCTGCCCTAACATAATTCCACTATTTTCGATTTTTAGTGACTTTATGAAACAGGGGAAAAAAATTAGCTAAAACTTAAAACGAATTCACAAATAAATACAATGTTTTTTATGTTTTTCAGTGGTAGTTCCTGAGTCTTTTAGATATCCTCCGTGTTATTAAAAATGTCACAATTTTTTTGTATTTTTTTTAAAAGACATAAACAGAAAACTATCGTACCATAGTACTTAGTAGGGATGCCAAACAGGAAATCCCGAAATTCCGGGATTTTCGGGATTGGCAAAATCCCGAATCTCGGTATTATTTCCCAAAAATCCCGGGATTTTCTTATTTTTTAATATTAATATAAACGAAAATAAACAAAGTGAGCAATTTTAGATTATCTACGTTTTTTCTTGAATTTTCTCATATTGACAAGAAATTGATGCCAATATATTAGTAAAATTATAAATTAAGTAGATTATTCGAGTAAACTATGAAAAGACTTTGTCACTTTGTTTGTTATTTTACCGATTTATTCTTCCAAGCGAAATTCGATTTCTGAAACCTAATTTTGGCTGGGACTGTAAGTTTGAATTCTTCCATGAAAACATTTGATAACGATAACCAAATAACTTTGTTGCTGTAATTACACAATTTAGTGGGCAAGGTTATCGCAACGAATCTGTTTTAAAATCTGCTTACAAAATACTGGGCGCAAGTGTACTTAATGACAGGCCTTCATATATTATCCCAGCCAGAAAAATACCAACGGGAAAGCGATGGCAAGGTATTTTAACAGGTGGTACAAGTACTGACAAAAATTGCTTTCCCATTTCCAATATGATAACGTCAATAGACAAAAGGACCGGCACTTCAAAAAGCGCCGGAAAAGTACTGAAGAAACAAAATTTTTAACTTTGGCAAAACGCTGCCAAAACCAATAAATAGGTGGTTTGGAATTATATTTTCCAAAATAAAATTTAAAAAAAGTTCATATGTATTTTTCTGGCCCTGCCGTGATATTTTGTAAAACAAATACTGGCAAAACGATTTTTGCAAACGCTGGCAAAGCGTCCCAAATGAGTGTTCTGCCAGTCATTTATTTTTAACATCGCGGTTACCCAGTGGTATGCAGGTACTTGATTTTTTGTACCACTGTCAATTTCTGACTGAGATGTTTCAATATTCATAAAATGTACCACATTATTAATTAACAACTATTAAATAATTATAAAACGCTTTATTCTATAAAAAATTAGTTACATAACACAAAAATTTTTACAAATAAAGGAAAATTTAAATCCCGAAATCCCGGGATCCCGAAAAATCCCGTAGTCCCGAATCCCGCGATTTTCAAATATCAATCCCGATTGGCATCCCTAGTACTTAGCAAGTGCCATAGTACTTGTTAAGTACCTATAGTACTTAGGAAGTACCAAATGTACTTAGCAAGTACCATAGTACTTAACAAGTACCCGTAGTACTTAACAAGTACCATAGTACTTAGCAAGTACCCGTAGTACTTAACAAGTACCAAAAGTACTTAGCAAGTACCATAGGACTTATCAAGTACCAAGTGTACTTAGCAAGTACCTTGGACTTAGCAAGTACCAAGTGTACTTAGCAAGTACCTAGTACATTTTAATGTATTGGTACTAGGGTTTGGGATTTCCCGGACTTTTTTATTTCCCGGGAAACGGGAATGAAAAAATTTGATTCCCGGGATTCCCGGGAATCCCGGGAAATATTTTTGAACTAAATTGTTAATGAAAACCACCTATATAAGTAATTTTTGTTAAAAAAAAACACTGTTTCAGTACGAATGCAGTCTGTGTAGTGAGAATTCAAAGTAAAAAATATCAGAATGTTGAACATTTGATTTCACATAAATTACTCGCAGCACTGCTAAATGAATTGCATGATTCCAGCAGAAAGCACCTACTACTGGACTGTCGGAAACCGTTTCATCACTTGGTTAGAGTTGGCTGTTCGGTTTTAATCGAAAACGGAACCGCGGTTTTTGAAACCTCAAAGCCGAAACCGAAAACCGACAAAAATAAGTCGATTTTTAAAAAATACTAAAAACAATTAAAATAGTTAATTAAATTACATATTATTGAGTCTTGAATTTCGAAAAGGGCTTAGCTCCTGAGGGTTATAATTTTAGAAAAAAAATTGCACCAAAAAGTCATGTATTGAGTTTTACGTATTCAAAAAGTTTTATTTCGTAGTCCGCGAAATTTATTGTATAAAATTTTATTATTATATTATTTAAAAAAAAACTGCTAAATTTCGGTTTAACTCTTTAAATACAGCTTTATTTGCCGAAAAAAGAATACAAATTTTAATGTATAACGGTTTCCGCATTTTTCCCCCCGGCTATGGCTTTATTGGCTTTATTCGAGTGAGAAATTCAATCTAATTTTAATAAATATGTATTAAAATATTTAATTTTTATTTTTTATACAATTTAATTTTTATACATATTAAATTATTTTATAGCAATTCAATTAATATCACAAGAAAACCGAAAAATAACCGAAACCGTGGTTTTCAATTTTTTTGGTTTTTAGCAAACTCTACACTTGGCCCATTAGATATGGTGGCCACAATGTTATTTTCCAAAGACAAATAAAACTCTTCTAGTCTTATTTCTACAATTCTTCTTATTTCATCAGCATTACATCTTCCTGATATATAAACCAACCCCAGTTTATAAAATGAATTATTTCCGTTTATACATATGTTCAAATATCTCTTTTGTGATATTCTTGTCCATTCATCTAGAGATTATAGTAAATCTCCTATTGTTAGAAATATTGCTCGATATTTCTTTTATCATGATATCTTTTACATGATTGTAGTAATTTAATATAATGTTCTTTACATCGGTTTAATTTTTTTGCAATCCCGAGTAAAAAAGTTTTGATATAATCATATATTATTTTATGTAATTGCTTATAGTAACTTATAGTTACACATGGCCAGATATGCTTTTAAATTCAAGCAGATATACTTTTATATAGTCATATGTTAGATATTTTTTCCTCAAAGTTTTTAATATGGAGACATATGTGATTTTATATTATTACATACTGGCCTACATATAATTGCATGTGCTATATATAAATACATAAAGTAACATATTACAGATGTAATTACATATACGTTTATATATAATTTAGTATGACACTATACATAATAATATAAAACTATATCTGGAGCCATATAAGAAATATTTCATAATTTGTGTTAGATATGATTATATATTGACGAATAAGAACCCATATATAACTTAATACCGTTCCATATCTACAATATTTCATGATTTCTTTAATATATAACAATACAACGTTCTTTATAAAATCATCTATAATTATATATCATCCCACGTAAGCAATTATTTCAAAGTGATTTTATATAAAAATATATAAGGTCCATATAAAACCGTATTATATTATATGTGGTTCTATGTTAACAATGATTTTGAACTAGTTTTAGATTTAGTAATTACTAGGGATTGGCGCGTGACTAGAAATGTTCGTGAGTCACGAACATCTCTGTGAATAACACGCAGTCGTGAGTAATAATTACTATACTCAAGAGATTCGTGCGTGAGCGTGAATAAGAATATATAACCCGTGCATGATTCGTGTGTGAGTTTATTTTTTGCATCATATATTTTTAGTAATTTTTACTATTTTGTAATATTTTACTATTTTGTTTACTATTTTTCTTATATCTTGGTTGTATAACATGATCCTATTAACTTTAACATTTCAGTCTTGTTAACTTTATTTTAAAATTATTAAAAACAAAGAAAATTTTGTTCATGTTTAATGCACTGTCATGGTAAATCTGGATAAAAGTAATGGAAGATTTATCGAAATTATAGGATCTCCAGCAGAGCTTTGGTTTAATCTTTATATTTGGAAATTAATAACACATGCAATTACACAATTACAAGTAATTTGTAATTGAAAATTTGCAATTATACATTACATATAATTGTAATTGAAAAAATTTCAATTACAATTACATTTTTTCGGAAAAGAAATAATGACAAAAAGCACAAGTGAGGGGTCAGCCCAACATGACGTATTCTTTTTATACTTATCCACGCCTATCCAACCTATCCCAGTTAGTTTTTTCTACAAAATTTTAACAAAAAACACTTTAATTCTAAATGTAATTGAAATTTGTAATTGAAATCACTTTCAATTACAATTACTTGTAATTGAAAATTTTCAATTACAGTTACATGAAATGTAATTGTGTTTTTTTTTAATTTCAATTACATTTATTTGCAATTGTAATTGCAATCCCCCAGGTCTGATCTCCAGATATTGCATATCTTTTTTATTTAAAAAAATAATTTTTGTATATTGTTAGATGTGGTCTTATATAATATGATCAAAAGTATAAGGTCAATATTTAGATATAATTGTATTAAACTATGTCCACTTTTATAACATTTTATATAATTTTATATAAAAAGATATAATTTGATGTAATTGGATGAGGACAAAATTCGGATACAATTGTATCGAATTGCATAAAATTGTATCAAATTGTACCAAATTGTATACAATTGTATACAATTCGATACAATAAGATACAATAAGATGTTCTCATTTTTCGGATATAATTATATCTAATTACATAAAAGATTATATATAATTAAATATAACTTCATATGGCTCCATATGATTTTTTTTACTTGGGATGCCAGGTTTTTATTATAAAAAATGTCTCGAATAAACGAAGATCTAGTTATGATGCGGATTGACTGCGGCTAATTTGGATACCATTTCAGGAAATGTTTGCCCTACCATAAAACCTTTAATGCCTATTCAGCTTACACTTTTTTCTTCGGGTACTTTGCTAATTTTAGCTGAAACGTTATTCTTGTTGTTGTTTTCTTCAAGAGAAGTTGCATGACCATCAATTTTTTTTTTTTTTTGTAAACCAAATTTAGATGTCGGATAACCAAATTTAGATACCACCGTTAACCAGTCTTTTCTTTTCACATTTATTAATGAAAACGTTACTTATAAAATTATTGACCCTTAATATAAAGGAGTATTTTAAATTTAAAATTTTTAATACTCCTTTATATTAATTACTTGGCAAAGATTTATTTGTGTGTCAAATAAATGTATTCCCTTTTAAAAGATTTTAACAATGACATTTTTGGTTTTGGTATTTTTATGACTAAAATTAAAAAATCCTATTCGAAACAAAAACAATTTAAAAAATTTAATATTTTTAAAATTTCCCGTTTTCCCGGGAAAAATATATTATTTTCCCGGGAATTCCCGGCAAACTTTTCCCGGGATTTCCCGGGAATTCCCGCCCGGGAATTCCCGAACCCCAAACCCTAATTGGTACTTAAGTATCAAGTACTTCCCTAGTAATTGGTACTGATTACAAAGTACATTTGAAACTTGGTACTTGTACTTAAAAAATTTCAAGTACAAGTACCATGGTACTTGTACTGGTACCCATCTATGGTTAAATAATTCATATTTTGTTTTTTTAATTTTTAAAATTTATAATTTTTATCAAAATCTAATACTTATTCGCCAATATAATGTACAAGAAAATCATTAATGTTTGTAAAAATGTGAACACAGGAAATGAAATAAACTAAATCCAAAATGGATTTAAAAAATAAATAAATCCGTTTTGGATTTAGCTTAATTTTATTCCAGAAATTGCATTTTCGCAAAATTTAAATTTTTCCATTCACATTACATTAGGGAATAAGTGTTAGATTTGGATAAAAATATAAAATTTTGAAAATTAAAATGTGGATTTTTTAACAAAATAAAATAAATCCAGTGGTTAAAAAAGTCCTGTTTTCAACGTAAATATAGACAAATAAAAAACTTTAAACAATTTACTTATTTTATTTTGTATTTTCATTAAAGACAATTTTCGTAAATTTAAAGTGATATTATTTTCATCGTTTTTAAAATAAATCATTTACTTATTATTATTTTGCTGTAGTTTTGTAAATATGAAATTATTTAAGTCTTATTTAATGCATATTAAAAACTAATAGGAAAAATACCAACTAACGTAAAAGTAAAAATAGAAGTACGATTGGAATTTTTAACTAATACGATGCAAAACAATGATACAAAATACAATTTTTTAGCTAAAAAAAATAATTAACAAAACATTACAAATGTATGCATATAAATTATTAGCAAAACACTTAAGGTGTCGCGAGATCGCTTTAATTGAAACATTTAAATAAACACTGCCAATTATAAATATAAAATGTAGTACAGCAAAAATGGAAAGAAAACTTAACAGTATTATATAATCTATATCAAAATTGGTTACATTAAGTGTGTAACCAAATACGACACAAAAATGCGCAGCAAAAGGCCATCATTATATTAAAGCCATTATTATTTTATATACAACAAAATAATATAATAAAAATTTAAAAATGAAGTCATGGTTTCTGTAGAATAAGAATTAATAATAATCAATAAAAAAACAGCATATTAAAAAATAATTAACATTAATTAGAGAAGATTCAATTCTTTTGTTTTTCATATTTATACGATTAGACTAAAAATATATAGTAATTTTATAATTATTTAAAGAATTGCAAAGACAATGTATAACATATCATTTGAACAAAATTTAATTTATCTATTCTATACCATGAGCAAAAATCATTACAAGGCCCGGTTCGACCATAACATCTTCGGACATGTGTGCATTATCACAACTAAGCACTAAAACAGCTTGTTTACCTAAAACAAAACAATAGAAAGAAAGTAAACAACAAATACAACAATCTTTAAACAACGATTTAATCCAATTCTTTTTCAATTTGTTTCAAATAAAAAAAAATTGTAAAATTGCTTTAAGTCAAATTTACCTGGCACACGTCGACACACATAATTGTCATATATACGACGATTATTTTGTCTAGTCTCTAAAGAACTTAAACCACGAGGCCAACGTCTTTCATGACAATTCTCCATGAGATTATCTAAAATATGAGGGGGACAACCGGATTCCGATAGAGCACGTTTAATCATCATCTATATTCAGGAAAACAAAATAAACAAATCTCATTAATTATTTATTTTCTTTGTGTAAAAAATGCGCAAAAACTTCCCACCTGTAATGCATCATCTGGTGTTGAAATCATACCACCCCAGCGTGTTACACGTGCCCGCGACAATGTACTACTCCAACGTATAACTTCATCGCGCTCCATTTGATCGGCAATTGCACGCATTGCAGGATTTGATACACGCATAGCACGCATGAAATCTTTAAATAGTTGCAACTCACGTTTCAATTCATTTATTGTTAAATTTTGATCGGCAATTTCTGTTTTAAACTCAATCATCTTTTGTTGTTGTGTTAAAATCATTGTACGCAATTCTCGAACACAATTGTGATCTTTTAGCTCATCTTTTGGTATAACAAATCCACAACCCTTTTCGCAAGGTAAAGGTTTTTTGGGATTATGTTCACATTCTTCCAAATGACCATTGAGCGCATCAAGTTTAAGAACCAAAGTACAACCATAGGCAGCATTATCACAGGTTATGGAGAGTCTTTAAATAAAATAAAAAACAGGAGTGGGATTTAAAAAAAAGATATATCTATGTAATTGAATATAGTAAAACTGCCCATGTAGAAAATTAAAAAGGGGCCTGCCTGCACTGGTAAAGCACGGATATGTATAGTATAAATACTTGCTAACAGTGATTTCCCAAAATCCAGTGCTAGCGCTCAAATACAAAATTAAAGTTATATTTCAACGCCCAAATGATAACACATTTCCATCCAATAATATACAAAGCATCAAAAAACAATGTAGCAATATGTATGATGTATATAGTTACTTGATTTAACATATCGAGCGCCTATATTCAAAAGTCTACATCGTCAATTTTGACCAGAATGAGTTTTTGATAGTATAGTCATTGTTGATATTGTATCCATCTATGATATTAATATTGAAGCAAAATATCATTCTTTGCCACTTTTTTAAACATTTTACACGTGAGTGAATTTTGACTCACACTCACGGGAGAAAAATTCTAATCACGAACAATCACTCACGAACAATATGACTACATATTCTTTAATAGCATCCTTGGAACTAGTAATGGTGTAACTAGTTCTAGAAATCATGCAAAGGTGTCATATTTAGCATTTTTACTACATATTTCGTATGTTTGGGAACTATTGATTTGGAACTAATTATAAATGACTTCTATATCTGTTCCCAGAACCTGATAATAGTTCCAAAATAACTCTATAGAGCTATTTAAGAAACTTGGAAAGTTTAAGATTTTTATTATTGTGAAAATTTTTTATATTTGTTTGGAAAACATGCTAAATAATGATTTGCCAAATAAATTTACATAACTCTTATTATTAAACTCAAAATCACAGATTAATACCAGATGTGAAACCAATGACAGGTGTCAAAAAAGTATTCTCGAACCGTATGGTTTTGTTTACATGGAAGTCAAGTCAAGAGGGAGATAACAATATAAAATCTCCATACATTTTGTATTGCGCATTTTTTGTATATATCTGTCTCTTTTTAGATTATTGTGCTTTATCTTTTGTTTTTCTTAAATTTTTGCGTTTTGTTTTGATCATTTTCTGTCGGTCATATTGCCCAAATCATCTGATTCATATCTGGTATAATTTGTGCTCAAAATCATCAAACTATAAAATCAGAAATATATAATTTCGTAAAAGTTTGAAATGTATTGACTCCCACTGTATAAACAAATCACTCAGCAAATTCAGCAAAATTTAACAAAAACTCATAATAGACAGATACAAGTCGACACAAAATACTGGGCGGCGGCACAGAGTCGGCTGAAGCCGATGTATTTAATAAACTGTTTTAACCCTTTCACTAACCACTTTTTCTTTGCGGATGTATCGTTATTTTGACGGCAGATTCTTGTTAAGAGTCCTCAAATTAGAAAAAATATGTAACATATTTTGCCAATTCCCCCTCCTACCCACCAAAAATGATGTTCGAAAATCGATTTTTTCAAACTTCTGAGCCCCGTTTTACCCCTTGAACATTCGAGTAGCCAAAAATTCTTTGTTTGGTTTTCTTCTCGTCATAAAACGAAGCTATATGCCAAATTTCAATTATCTATCTTCATTAGGAGAAACACCAAAACCCCTTTTTCACGGAGATTATGGTATATTAAAAAATTAGACTTCATTAAAAAATATTGCGACCATATTGCCAAGTTGAACTGCTTATACATATAATGATTTTTATTTGAAGTCCAAGATCCTAATAAGCTTATTTGCAAAAAGTATAAAGTTTTTTTTTGCACTATTAAATTTTATATATTCTTTTATAGATGTAGATGTGTACAGTGTAGTGTACAAGGTTAGTAAAAGAGATAAAACGATTAGTTCCGTTTGCTTATAGCGCTAAAAAGAATATATTTTCGCTGTAGAAGTTTAGGAATAATTTACACACCTTGCAATGATCTTCAAAATTCGCCTTTTTAAAAAGCGCAAACTTTCAGATTTGCGAATGAATTTGACTTCTTCGATTAATAAAACTTCATATGAAGCTTCAAATTTTATTCAACAATTCCGAAAATATTTTAAAACGAATCAAAATTTAAAACCAAATTCCGGCGAAATCTAAATTGAAATCCAAATTTTCTCCCATATTTGCAGAAAAATTGTCAATATTTTGAAGCTGTTTATGTAATAAAAAATGAATAAATAATAAATTGTAATAACTTTTAAAAACTAAAAAAATTATTTTTAATTGAAAGAAATATTAAAAGCTGAAAACAGCTATTTTTTTCTTCGAAGTAGAAAAATTATTTGAGTTCTTATTATTTTGCTTTTAACTATTCATTTATATACTGAAACACTTATCTAACCCCCCGTTTCCACATGTAAGTAAATGGTTGCAAGTTGAGAATACGTATTATCAGCGAAAATTTCGAAATTTACCGAAAAAACATGAAAATTTTACATGTGTCCACACTACTTGCTGCAAGTTCATTTTTAAAATGTCGTCGAAGGCATAGGTTGTCACTAAATAGCACTCCAGTATTGCCAAGTATACAATATTCTACCAAACCTAGGGAAAAATTTGTTCTTAACAATTTTTTTTTTCAAAAATTTTTAAAATTGATATTTTAAATTGCCATTTATGCCGTTGTGTTCTTTTTTACTTTTTTGCTACAAATAAATACAAAATCAGTTGCATTACAACTTTTAATTTACCAAATACTTCTAAATTAATAGAAAACATTACTAGGCAACACTGTTTTCTTTATTCTGTCATTTCACTTGCAGCAAGTGTCAAAAATCCACTGTCTTCAAAATTTGCTTGCAAGTTGAGCCGCAAGTCGTATAAGTGTGATTGTATTAGTGAAAAAGTGTGAGTGTATTGAGTTTTTCGAACTTGCACTTGCATGTGGAAACGGGGGGTTAGCACAGCACTTGGGGGCAAGCGGCAGTAGGTGCTACAGTGACCTTGAAGCGTATTAACAAATCTGTTGATGATGCCTTAGCCTCTCCAGGAATCCAAAGACCGATCATGCGTGATGAAGAGGCATATCCGGCTAGAGGTGTCCTGCTTTCGCAGAACATGGCGGATCTAGAGCGGACACTCGATAAAAACTCGTAATCCCCGATATTCTCCAACGGTGCCCATGGGATGAATAGCACTATGTTAGTTTGTTTTTGAACGGTGGCCTCCAGGACGAAACGAACCCTGGTTGTATTAGCCCGCTGGTAGTACAGGGCTCTGCTACCGAGCGTACCTACTGTTCTAATCCCTGTTTTACCTTATTTTTCAGACAGATGGAATTGGCCAGAATATGAATGAAAATAAGCAAGAGAAGATCAACGCAGATCTATCCTTAGTAGGCAAAGGGGCTTTATGCCCAAATGGTGCTAAGGACAAGTTAGCTATGGTTGAGCCAACAGAAGACGCTTCTAGTCTTAACGTTGCGGAACCAATGAATGTTGGGATTATAACTGAGGACCTCTCGGGTCCAACTATAGAGACCAATACCAACTTCCCAACGGATGAGGAGGACGAACTTCTAAGCTCTCAGCCCAAAGTTGCTGTAACAGAAGAAGTTCCAGGCGAAAAGTCGAAACCAGTGACTGAGAGACTAAAGCTCTGCGGGGCTGCTCGTAAATGCCGGAAAATGTACCTGGATGAAGGAATTGACCTAGAGGCAGCGCGGAGACTTTGTCTGCTACCCATGCGTGAAGCCCGTAAGGAGGTCAAAGAACTCTCAGGCAGCAATAAGAAGGTGCGATCAGATGGCTCAACACCACCTGGTTCCGGACCAGAGAAACAAGCCAGCCGCCGTAAGCCGTTTAAGCCGCCGCCGCCGGTCATTTTTGCCTCAGCCGCCGCCGCCGATTTTTTTCGGCTCATTTCGGCTGGAAGTATCAATTTTCCAAAATAAAAAAATTAAAAGCAAATGTCATTTTTAAAACAAATTTTCTACTTCATCATTTCCTGAACCATCAAGAGTATTTTTTTTAGTTCAAAAAAAATAAAAGAACCAGTTTTATAGTCAGAGCTAAGAAGGATTTTTGTCATAAATATTTCTTAAGTTGGAAGTTTTGCTTGAAAACTTCTGACAGATTTCGCTGAAATTTGCATATGCAATAGAGGAGAGAATTCAAATGAACACGTCTTTAGCACCCATAGTTTTGGATACAAATTACACAGTGTTACAAAATAAAAAATATGCATATATACTTTTCAAATGACCAAGTGTAGATTGTAGGCAGAGCTTCGAAAGAATTAATTAAATTTTAGCTTAATTCGCACAAAACCGAATTTCGCTTTAGAAATTGAATATATATCACTCCATCAAACCATTCCTTTATAATTTATTCATAGGTTTCATTCCCAAAGTTTAATATTAAATAGAATGTATTCTTATGTCGAATACATTCCTTATGAAATTACAATCAATTTAAATAATTAATTTTTTTATTAATTCTAATCTTTTACAAAATGGCTTATCAAAATTGCCATTTTATTCATTCAGTAAAAGATCTAAGATATGAATATACTAATGATTCTGACAACACTTTAGTTTATAATTACAAATTAAATAAAAATGTGGCTTATTTGAGGGATTTAATATTGATATCATATACAAAACCCATAAAAATAATTAAAAACGCAACATTTGTTTTAATCTTTTACAAACCGAATGAAACGTGAAAGATCATTATAAAAAGAATGAATTCTTCTAAGTTTTTCAACTTTGACATCTTTTCGAGCATAATTTTTTTGGAACCATATTTTTTTCTAGTTTATTCTAAAAACACATTTCATTTTGAGTGAAAATAGAGGTTGTTTATTTCTAAGTTCCGAATCCACATAAAAAATTCTAAATTGAAACATTCCGAATTTTTTTGATGTTCTGTGATCCACATCCGAATTATTTTCTTCGTTTTATTTCGTGTTGGAAAAGCTTGGTGAAAGTAAAACGAATATTTTGTTGCAAAAATTAATATGTTAAAATTTATTTTAAAATTTGTCAGTATGCTAAATTTGGTTGAAACAGTCAATTTCCGATATTTTGAATTTTGTGTGATTTTACAAAACCACTCTAATTAAAAAGTTTCGAAATTCAGAACAGGGGTGATAGTGTCAAAACTCTGTTTTTGAGCGACTTCAAGCACTTAACAATTTGAAATTCAGCAATTTTTCAACCGATTTTGAATATTGTAAAGTTTTTGGAAAGACAAAAATTTTAGCTTTCCAATTATTTATTTAGATTATTATTTAGAATTATTTATTTGTAACTGAAATATGTTGACAGTTTTTTTTAAATATTAAAATTAATTTTTTTTTATTTGTATACTTTGACGGCTTTTTTACAGTATTAAACAATTCTTTACTATTGTAATTTATTCTGAAAGTGGGTTTAGTTCTTAGTAAAATCAGATTCTTTTGTTGAAATTAATTGAAAATGCAGAGATTCCATGTTTATAAAAAAATGTAAAACTTTAACAATTTTAAAGCGATTAAAGTAGAACTTAATTTTACCCTGAATAAAGAATAAATTAGATAAAAATTAGTTTTTTTAAACAAAATATTGCAATTAAAAGCCGTCAAAATTAAACAAAATAAGAAAAAATTAAGAAAATCAGTTTTATTTGAAAATATTTCCACACAATTTTGTTGAATATATATAGTATATATATTTGGTAAGCCCAACTATCTCTCCTTCTAGCTCCGTTCAAAAACTAAAAATCCTGAATTTGTAATTTTTATCGATGAATTTAACTTAAAATTATTTTTTATTTGATAATTCCAAATTTTTTGCACAATTTTCTACTGCTATATTTTGGAAAAAAACTTAAACATCTTTAAACTACGTGTATAATGTTCTATCAAGCCGATCAAGCCGCCGCCGATTATTTGGTTGCGCCGCCGCCGCCGATTTTTATCCGGCTCAACCTTAATCGCCGCCGCCGCCGCCGATTTTTTGCTTGCGCCGCCGCCGCCGATTATTTTGATCGGCTTGTTTCCCTGATTCCGGACAGCCTGCGAAAAGGACCCCAGGAAAAAATTACCCATTACCTTAACAAGGCATTGCCATATAACCGCTTACAAATCTCATTGCCAAATTTCTTTACTGCATTACCAAACACATTCTAACAAGATCTCAAAAAAAGCAAGAGGTATTGTAATCAATTATAAAAAATCAAAACAAACAAGGCATGAAAGTCATTCAAATATAATTATTTACTAAGAAAAGTCTTCAAAAATTAATAGTTAACTTTTTAAATTATTTGATCTTAGAAAGTAAACGTTTACATTTTGGTAGTAAAACAACAAATTAAGAAGTAGTTCCACATTTTGAAAAGAGACGTTATTTAGTTTTAAACAAAACAGTGAAAAAATTATTTTAAAAATTTTATGCTAATACGGCATTTTAACCCTCTAACCGGCAAGCCCGCCTCCAGGCGGGGTATATTAAATTGACCAGAAAAGCTCCAAAGGGGTATTTTATAATAAGAAATTATGCTTTTTCAACAGAAAACTAAATTTATAAAATTTTTTGTGAAGAATTTTTTTGTATACAATGCACGGTTTGGAAGCGAGAAAGTGTCAAAGATAAAATTTCGTAAAATTTCAAAAATTAAATATTTTAAAACAACCAAAAGTTTCAAAAATCTTAAAAACATATTTAAATTGACTAAAACAATTGATGGTGACCATGAAGTAAGATTGGAGCTTAAGCTATTCAAAAAGTTCCTTACTTTGGTCCAATGACGCACAGAATTCCATAAGGATACCTTTAAAGGACATCGCCTTAACTTCAAAACGAATGGACTGATTTTTCTGAAATTTGGTAAAAAGAATATATTTGGTATAGTTAGCAAAGCTTATAAGTTTGAATAATATATATTGAAGTTTTGGTGCGTTTTCGCTACAACCTCTTAAGTAACAGCACAAAAAATGTAATTTTTTTATTGCAATTACATCTTGGTAAGAGAAATAATTTGTGCCTAAACCTAGTAATTTTTATGCGCTAGTTATCGAGATTCACCCTTAAATTATTTTGGCCCATATCGCCTAAAGTAGGCAACGAAAAAAAAAATTTTGTAGAAGAACTTATTGTTTATTTTTCGTGAGGAACACATGGTATAAATTTCATTGCAAAAAAGCTTAGGCCGGTTAGAGTGTTAATTTTTAAAGGACTATTTCCCATTTCTTTGCAATAACTTTGCGCTTTATCACAAATCACTATATGAAGAGTAAATAAATGTTCAATGGTAATTAAAGAAGTAAACCAGAAAAGTTTTTTTCGATTAAATAAATAGTAACATTACAAAGAAATATATTTTTTAATTTTTCTTAGCAGTTATTCAAAACAAAATATAAAAAATTACTAAAATTTCTTTTAAGTTATTATATTGAGAATTAAAATAAAAGGAAAATATATTGTCTTTTGCGATTTTGTCAGTTAATTTATTAATTTTAATTTATTGCTTTGTATTTTGCAAAACGTCCAAAACAAATCTTTTGGCAAAGTAGTTTAAAAAGGCCAACAAAACCCTATATTTTTTCATTTCATACATACCATGTTTTTCTGACTTGAAATCAGTACAAATTTTTTAAAATATAACCAAAAAAAAAACAATTATAATGGTTCAGTTGCTGCAACAAATTTTTTGCGGATAATAATACCGAATTTTTGTTTAGGGCAGCGAATTTCCGTTCTCGGAAATAAATTACATTGTAAAAACTAATTTTCTGATAGATACAAACGATATATTCCACTAGTACAACGAACCAATCGATTGGCTACACTCAAAAAAGTTTGACAGTTCTTTGTGTAGTAATCAGTAGTTGTTATTTTTAACGGAAATTACAGTTGTTTTTCTATAGAAAATTCAAAACAACTTTTATGACGGTTATTTAAGATAACAACTAACGAGAAGTATTGTAATTTTGTAACAGTTGTTTAAAGTAGTTATTTTTAACATAATAAACAACTACCAAAACAGTAATTTTACAGCAAACTGTTATTTTTGGTAGTTAATTAAAAAATAAAAAATGTCGTTGATTTTTTTTATTTAAAAATTCTTGTTTAGTTTATATTTGTTATTATTGATATATGTATTTCTAGTTGGCAAATAAAAATTAGAAACTTGTATTGTATCTCCAATGCATAAAAGCATAACAACTGGAGAACGGTTTGGAATTTTTAATTCGAGTTTTAAATAGGCTGAAGTAATAAGACATATTTTTGTAATCGAAAGAAAAAAAATATTTTTTTTTATTAAAATATAACTTTTATGAACAAAAATAATTGACTATAAAAAACAGCAGTTTTTACCGATTTCGTCAGTTGTTTTGAAATTTTTGTAGTAAAAATTTCTCAGTTACTTTTACGACATTGGTAGTTATTTTTAATGCATTTGTTAGTTATTTTTCAACAGTTAAAAATAACAAAATTTTTAGTTATTTTAAATGTAAATACCTTTGTCGCCTTTGTAACTGCATATATCTTTGTTTTAACTGACATTTTCAGTAGATTCTATCGACAAACTTTAGTGAGTGTACAAATTGTGCCGTCAGAACAAATATGTTTTCTCTTTGCTAATATCTGATTGATTTATGCCATAAAAAAACGTTCACATTCTGACTACTTTTTCCATTAAAAATGGTTTATATACAATTTTAAGGTTTTGGGAACCTTTTCTATCGAAAAACCCTCTGATTCTGGGAACTTTTCCTTTCGAAATATCCACATAAAAACGTTCAGATATTGTTGCTAGGACAATTGAAATTTTGTTGTTATTTATTTATTTATTTAATTTATTCATTTATTTAATTTATTCATTTATTTATTTAATTTATTCACTTATTTAATTTATTCATTTATTAAATTTATTTAATCTATTTATTTATTTAATGTATTTAATTTATTTAATTAATTTAATAATTTATTTAATAAATTATTTAATAATTTATTTAATAATTTATTTAATTTATTAACTTATTTAATTTATTTAGTTTGTTTAATTTATTTGATTTATTTGATTTATTTAATTTATTTAATTTATATAATTTATTTAATTTATTTAATTTATTCAGTTTATTTTTTTCATTTAATTTATTTAATTTATCTAATTTATTTAATTTATTTGATTTATTTGATTTATTTAATTTATTTAATTTATTTATTTAATTTATTTAATTTATTTCATTTTATTTAGTTTAATTTATTTAATTTATTTTATTATATTTATTTTATTTTATTATATTTTATTTATTTAATGCTGATAAGTAAGAATGGAAGTACAGCTAATATAATAAATATACACCAAACCTGATATGCTATTTAGTATTTGTCTAATTTAGTATAAGTCGAATTCTATTAGTTTAACCATAACCATAAAGCGATTTTAAATATTCGCTTCCCTTTTCTGTAATTTGGAAGGTGTATTGTAAGGCCTTATATATAAATTCTAAAGAACCACCCCTTTTATCAAAAAAACCAGCTTGTGCTAAAAAGTATAAAGTAATTATAAAAAAAATAAAATCTGATTTAAGCTATAAATTATCACGCAAGACGGTGGCTCAGTGGAAGAGTATCCGCCTGACATGCAGAAAGCTAGGGATCAAATCCCAACGAAACACATGTGTAAGTTTTTTTTATTTATTTTAAAATTTAATTCGGAAATTCTATTTTGAGAATATCTATTTTTAGAAACACGCTTAATCTTTTTATTATTAGAACACCTTCTTTTACTAAAAATCAAAGGTGTTCTGTAAGAAAAATAGTAACTAGCTACCATTGCGATTCCAAAGAATCGATTGCATTTAGTCTCACGCCTTGTTAAAAGAAACAAGGTGGTAATCCAATTGGGAAGGCGTTCTACCAAAAATACCTGATTCCCAACTCGATTCTCTATTTTGAAAATTTTTTTGCTGGGACCGCTCAGATGGCTATTAATGGTACAGCTCTGAAGGTTGGTGGTGGCGCATTACCAAAGGCAGCTTTGGCAGCCCGGTAACTCAACAAAGAACAGCGTTGCCATCTTACAAGGAAACTGTTGCAACGACGAAGATTGGTGTTATTCCGTCTGATTTCCCGGCAACTAGATGGACAGATGAACAATTGCACTCCATCCAAAAAGCTGTACTGTACAAGATAGCGGAGCTGAGAAAAGGGACCATCAAGCCCTGCTTCTCGAGCTGCTCCTTTAAGCCTGGATGGTTTAGTTTTGTGTGCCGCGACAAAGACACAGCGCAATGGTTGGAGACTCATGTCTCCACGTTAAAGCCACGGAGTGACGCTGTGTTGAAGGTGGTGGCGGAAGGCGAAGTGCCGAAGGCCCAAGTGTTCGTGGGATATTTCCCTGAGAAAGAGGACATGTCCAATGACCTAATTATTGGACTGGTTGAGGGCCAGAACTGTGAATTTTCGGTTGAGTACAGAAGGTGTTGAACAGGGTCATTAGAGGTGGTAGAGTGGAATTAACCCTATCTATTGACCCGATCTCAGCTGACTTACTCAGGCGAAAGAATCACAGGGTGAACTGTGGATATGGAACAGCGCTGGTAAGACCTACGGGAGGACAACAAGTCGTCAAGCGCGACATATCCAACCAGGTAAAAGCAAGCACCTCAGCAACTGCGGCTAAATCCGACACAAGAGTCTCTAAGGACTCAACGTCGGATGAAAAACCGGGCTGCTCGAGGAACCTTGCCAAACTTAGTTCTTTCTACTGAGCCCAATGCCAAAAAGTCGGCCAAGCTTATGACTCAGGAGAGGAAGCTGCTCTGCTGAACACAAATCGCGGCAGAAAGGTGCAAAGCGTGCTGCCAAACTTGCTCGCAAATGATGAATTTCACAAGAAGCAGAACACCGAAGCACCTCAGGTGCTTACAAGAGAACCTTCACCATGCCAAAGCGTCATCTGATGTTGCCAACAGAAGGTTCACCGTCGACGCTCTGGATGTAGTGTTCATTCAGAAGCCGTGGGTTCACAATAGGGTCATTAAGGGGCTAAATGTGAACCATGGTAGGTTGATTTATGATTCCAAACACAGTCGGCCTAGAGCAGAGCTTCGAAAAACTTAATTCAACTTAAGCTTAAATCACGAAAAATTAAATTCAGATTTTAAAAATATTCATGTACCATTCCCTTAAACCATTCGTAAAGAATTCATTCATAAGGTTCATTCCCAAAGCTTTAATATGAATTGAATGAATTCCTAACTTGAATCATTCAAATCGCATGTTCATTCACCATTTTACTAATTCTAAATGAAGAAATTTTATTACCAATCACTTAGTGCAGTGTAGTTTGAAACTAACATATAATCAAAACCAAAGCATACAAGCTGTAACAATGCAAACGTATTTCATTTGTATTATGCTAATATTTCAGCAATTACATGCAAATTTAAATTTTTCATTTGATTAAGTGAATGAAAAGAAATCATTTTTCATTCACCTTTTTATTAAATTAATTCAGTTAAATTGGGTCTCATTCAGTTAAAATTCAATCAAAATAGAATGAATTCATATAATTTAAAGCTATTGCGAATTAAGCTATCGAATTAATTCCATAAGAATGCTATTACGGAATGAAATTTAACCCAAATTTCATTAATTTTTAAAGTGATTGAAAGAATTAAGCCTTTGAAGCCTTTGGCCTAGAACGGCCATCCTTGTGAGGAGCAACCTAACATTTCTTCCAATTTCGGAGTTTATCTTGGGAGACCTGGTTGCGATCTGGGCAAAAGTGCCTTCCTTGGCTTAGGAGCACGAGGTGATGTTGGCCTCTGCGTATTTGCCTGACTACAGCGATGCGTCACCAACCGCTGAGATCTCGGCCTTCGTGGAATATTTCCGGGTGAGGGGTCTGAGTTGGATCCTCTGCTGTGACGCCAACGCACATCAGAAGTACCAATATCAACAAACGAGGTGAGTACTCGCTTGAATTTATATGTAGTAATGGTATAAACATAGCAAATAGGGGTGACGAGCCGACGTTTAGGAATGATATTACGTCAGAGGTCTTGGATCTCACTCTTACTAGTTCTAACCTTTCTTTTGCCATCTCTAACTGGCATATATGCAGTGAACTATCAATGTCTGATCATCAACACCTGGTCTTTGTTGTTGTTAGTGCACTGGACTCATGCCAGAAATATCGTAATCCCAGACGCACTAACTGGGATAACTTCCGTTATCATTTAGAAAGTGATGCCAATCTCTCTAACAGGCTCATTCTGAGTCCAGATGAGATTGATTATGAGGTATCTGAGATTCAATCGAGTCTGACTTCTGCTTACTTTGCGAGCTGTCCTCAAGGGACCAGGAGGGTGAGAAGGGACGTACCATCGTGGAACGATGGTCTGGAAAGGCTCAAAAGGGAGGCCAAGAGACTATTCAACAAGGCCAAGGAAACTGGTGACTGGCTTACATACAAGACGGCTCTAACTGAATACAACAGGGAATTACGCAGAACCAAAAGGTCAACGTGGCGCAGCTACTGTGAAAAGATCTCTGATCTTCCGGAAGCTGTGCGACTTCAGAAGGCCTTTCACAGGATCACACGAATGGTCTTTGCACTCTCCGGAGACCCGACGGTTCCTACAATGGATCTCCTGACGAAACCTTCGACCTATTGTTAGACACGCACTTCTCAGGCTGCGTAGCCTCCCGGAAGTCTGTTGCGATTCAGAGAATCCCAAACCTGACGGGGAGGTATGTACGCCTAAAGCCCAAATTAGTTTGGAAGTAAAGTGCGGCGAAATAAGGTATCGTAAAGTATAAATCTATTTTCAATATATTTTTTTACCTCAAATGTACTTCCAAACTAAGTAGTTGTGTATACTGTCATTAACTAAAAGTAAACAACTGACACGATACTTTACGATACTACTAGACTAATGGAGTCTTAACTGGTGCCATCTTTAGAGAGGACAGAGTGAAATGGGCGATAAATGGATTTTCGTTCTTTAAGTCGCCTGGCCCCGACGGGGTCTATCCGTGTCTGATGCAGAGGGGGTGTATATAATAGCCCCACAACTGATTAGGATATTTAGATCCTTTTGCTGGGTCATGTACTGACGTATTGGAGGGGGTTAAAGTGGTCTTTATTCCAAAGGCGGGGGGGAGGGAAATCCGCACAGCTGCCTATCGTATAGACCAATTAGCCTCAGCTCTTTTCTTCTAAAGACAATAGAGAAAGTGAATAGGCTGTCTATGTTGAAAAAGAGCATCTCTGCAATGATTATAAATTGGACATTGCAGATGCTCAACTCTAGGGAAATCACGTTCGGTATAGGGTTTACTAGTAGGACCGTGAATGCGACCAGAGGATGTCCTCAGGGTGGTGCACTATCGCCTTTACAACGACACTGTTCATTGATGAGTTGCTTGAGGGTCTGAACGACCTGGGCTTCAGGACCTAAGGCTACGCCGATGATCTTGTCATCTCCGTTGTCGGCTGGGATGACAGGACTATCTCTGATCGTATGCAGCAAGCTCTGAACTTTACTCACTCATGGTGTCGGGAAAAAGGGTTGAAGCACGGTTAGATCCCGCATCTACATTTTTTATGTCAGCCAGGCTGCGCTAAAGGCTCTAGGAGCTTTCGGGTTATCATCTGGTCTGGTCATGGAATGTATGGGAATTCTCAACAAACTCGATAGGAACAACTCCCTTACACTGGGATGGATTCCTGGTCATGAAGGGCACGAGGGTATCGAAAGGGCTGATTGTCTAGCCAATTATGGAGCCCGTCGACCCTTCATCGGCCCAGAACCATTCTGTGGGATACCCGGGGGGTACGCTAGGAAAAAACTCAGGCTGCGAAGACTGAGTTTGCTAGGCATTCGGAAACTTTTACTGGGTAAAGACAGGCCAAAAGATTTATTTCCTTGTCCGGCGGAGTATCAAGGCGACTACTGTCACTCGATAGGGGTAACCTTAGGACCCTGACGGGATACTTAACTGGGCACTGTGGGCTCACGTACCAGCTTCACAAACAGGGTCGATCGGTCACTGGTGTTTGCAGGTTTTGTGAGCTGAAAAGTGAGACATCGGAGCATATTCTCTGCGAATGTCCGAGACTGTGTTATGGATTTTTTCCCGTCATTTTGACGATCCCTTTTGTCGCAATTTTGCAAACAACGATTGGCGATTTGCGAATAAAAATCGTCATATGTCTTGACGATTTAGAAAAAATTGTTGACACTTGTTTTTACCAAAAACATCTGGCTTCACCGATCTTGGATGTGGTCAGTAACGAACGAGCAGTGTTGCTATAATGGCGATTTTCTCGTCAGATCTAGCGATTTTATTTCGCCCCTAGCGGGAAAAATTGTTATGTAGCTATTAGCCAAAAATCTAGCGATTGTTATCAGCCGTAATATAATTTTTAAAATTCGGTTTTATTTCGAAAAATATTACAAATTTCGCATATTTATATTCCTTTATTATAAAACACAACTTCTTAAACGATTTTAGTAAAAAAAACTTTCCAAAAATACACATTTTGATAAAATATGGGTATGCAGTTTTCCACCGTACAACGTCCTCTTTTGAGTATTTTCAATACCAATATTAATTCAATAAAATTCGGGACTCATTATTTGAAGCTTAATCGTAAAATTTTTCATTATTTAAAAGTTTATAACACTTCTTATGAACATATTAAAGAATATTTTGGGTAAAAACTCCTTTAAGTACCATTTTTCAACAATCTAGCGATAAAATCGCTAAATTTTTGCAGTTTATAAATCTAGTGATTTTCTAGCGATTTCTGGGTCTGATCTAGCCATTTATTTTGAAAATTTGTTGGCAACACTGCGAACGAGTACCAAAAGTTAGTTGTCAAATTAGCACAGAATAATTAGTTGGTGTTTGCGATTCATTGTGGCCGGTTGTGGCCGGTTCTGGCCTGTCGCTACGCGCGGCTAAACCATGGACGAAGAATAAAATAGAAAAGAAAGTCTATGTTGAAATATGTTGTACAATCTAACAAAAATTATTTGTTAACTCTTTGTCCTGCTGGTTAAATTAGTGTAATTAATAATTCTTAACTGCACGGAGGAAAAAGACATTTTGTATATGTTTGGAGGTAATCAATGTATGTTTACAAACTACCATATATGTATTTACAGTGTGCTTCCAATTATATTGTTTTTATTGTTACTATACATATATTTCCCGGTAATAATTATATTTGTGGATACAATTAACATATATTTGGAAAAACGGCGAATTTCCATTCTTGATACATATAAAGTTGTATGTAGCCATTATAACTTTTGTAGTTGGTAATAATCGTTTAGTTTAGCTAGTCTGCATCTAGTCAGAAAGTTTAGTGATATTTTCCCTTTATTTATTAATTTTTTTGTGAAAGATGTGAAAAAATAAAATAAATTAGTATAAATAAAACCAAAAATTGTGTTAAAAAGAAAATAAAAAATATATAATTGTGTATATTAAAGTATTAACTTATTACAAGAGTTTTTAATTAATATTTGTTAATAAAAATAAATAACAAATAAATGAAGAGATTGTAGTTATTGTTTTTCAATGAATGTATTAGATGTAAAATTCAATGTGATTTATAATATATTTAGTTATAAAATAATCGCCAAACAGTAGTTGTATTAATTTTACTTTTTATGTTTTTCCAATAAAATATAGAGAAATTTGGAGAGTAGAATAAATACGCCTATTGTTTGGCATATATTAATAATTGCTTTATAACTAACTATATTATTTATATATAGTATTTGCATGGAAACATAATTTGTTTATGACACACATTGGGGCGGGTCGATTTAATAATCGCCCATGGCTCAAGGAAAATCGTATTCTAGGGATCAAAATAAGAAACTTTGCCGAAGGAACCATACCTCTAAAACGAATTCTACTACCCCCAACTGTTGACTTTTGTCCCGTAGGGTCAAGTTTTGAAAAATCCCACTTTGACCCATTTAGAGTGCCCCAATCGAGTCCAAATGTATGACCGACCCCCACTAACTTTGGAGGGCCGATCCACCCATGCCAGTGGCACACCCCCTGGAACTCCCCTGGGGGGTTCCCCATACAAACATTTTAAAAAATCACCATTTTTGGCACTTTATTTTATTATTTTTTATTTATTTTATTTATTTTTATTATTTTATTTATTTTTTCTCCTTAGAAATTTATTTAGTCAGAACATATGTAAATGAAAAAATTAATTTAACTTAGTAGTAGCGATTTTTTTGCCTCCCCACAAATCGACCCAGCCTAACACACATATTATATATTTGCTGCCAAATATTTAATATTTGTCGATAGCGTCATTTCATTTCACCCAAACATTATATATTTACAGGCAAACATAATATATTTGCATGCAAATATATATTGTTTCTAGTAAAAACACGGCGAATATGTTTAACAATTTCTCCAAATATATATATATATATATATATTTCCAGCAAAAATATGTTTGGGACATGCTGTTTTTTTTCAGCGTGTGTGTGGTTTTGAAGTTAAAAGAGAAAAACTAATTTAATCCAAACCGTTTTAAAATTAAAAGAAAGGAAAACGTGCTTATCAATTACAAATAAATTGACAAATATTGAAATATTTAGGGTTATATGCATAATCATTTTTTAAATTTATAAATGGCTTATAAAACAAATTTTTTATACAAAATTTATTTTATAAACATGATATAAGGTTTTTAAATTATTATAATTATAATTTATTATATTTTTTCCCCCAAAATGTAATTATTATTAAATATTATATCATTACTTTTTAATTATTATTACTTATTATTATAATTATTATTAAATACATACTTATTTTTTTATACTTACCCTTAACGTAACCTTAATACTTACCTTTATACTTACTTTTATACTTATCTTTATTATTAATTTTATATTAACCCTCTAATGCTCTTTGTTCTGATTACGATATTTAAACCATATATTTGGCCTTGAAAATCTACTATGGAACAAATAGCAATATTTTAATTTATCGCTTTATTTAGACGATATAGCACAACAAAAGTTGAAGACGTATCTAGAAACCAAGAAGTCAAATAATTTCGGTTTTTGCTATAAATAACACTCTCAGTAAAATAAAATTACGTACCGAAAATTGTTTATCAATTGTTATTTCAGAAGTTATGGAAATTACGAAATTAGGCGAATTTGGCACAACATCAATAGATTTTGACTAAATTAGTTCTGGTTACTACTACGTCTGAGTATATGCTCAGTGTTTAATTTCAAAAAAATCTGTTGGCTAGTTTTTGAGTTAGAGAGAAATTTGTAAGACGTATCCTGCGGTTATCCTGTGAATCTTGGAGACAAATTTTTAACTGATTTTACATTCAGAGACTCTAAACTAGCTTTGTTATTATCGATATTGTACGCCAGATCGTAAATGTATTTTTTTTTTGGCGATTTTGCAAATATTTTTTTCTTTTTTAAAAAGTTAATTTTTTCAAATTTACTAAACTTTCACTTTACATGCTTCTCGCTTGAAAACCGTTTCTTATACAAAAAAATTTTGAAGGCAAGAAAGTAGATAATTAAGTTTTCTATGGATATAATACAACTTGTTTAATAAAATATTGTTATTTAGCCAAAAACTATTTTAAATCTGAAGACCGTCTTTTGGCGGCCTTGGGCATTAACCCTCTAATGCCCAAGGCCTATACTTACTTTTAATTTACCTTAATATTTTATACTTGTAAACTTATTTTTTTTACCGTAATACTTACCTTATTCTTATTCTACTTATAATAAAATTAATATTGTAATTATTACTAAATATTTAAGATCATTACAAAATAATTAAAATGTTTTTTTTATATAATGGTTCCTTTTTTTCTCTTTTTAAATAAAACCTTGAATTTTAAAATGAAACACTAAAACTTCTCATTTAGGAGGAATGTTAGGGAAAAGTAGGTAAGGTAAGTAGGAAAAATTATCATATTAGGGATAGTTAAATCGTAGGGTACTCACGCTGTCGATGGCGGGTGGGTCGAATGTACCCCGGTATAACATCAACACCTGGTTATACCACGCCGTTAGTTACCAATGCATTTTTTTCGACATTTGAAAGAACAAATTGACAACTTTTTTTCTACTATTTTTTTTTTACTAAACTCTTGGTTTTAATCGTGGCATGGGAGTTTAGGAATATGTAAATACGCCATGTGCACGGGTCAAGGAACTTACCAACCTGACAAGGCTAACCTGGGTTTCATTTTATCTTGCCATGCCAAACTTGACATAAACTCATATACCATTTAATTATTTTGAAATTTGCACAAATTGTAGAAAAATCTACTTTATAAATTAGCGGTTGTGACAGAAGACTCAGATTTCTGGGTGACCGCTTCCTGTCATCTTCGGACGTTTGGGAAAATTCTCCTAACAGGATTATTGGCTTTATTGGTAGCCTAAATCTCTAGGGAACTCTAGGCAGCACAAAAGATCTATATCGGTCGCGGTGCGTACACTCATAGAAAAAAGTTTGTAGAAAAGTTAGTAAAACTGTTAGTACTTCAACTTAACAAATTTTTAAATAATTTTTAGTTAAAATTTAATTTTTAGTTAATTTTTTTGCTACCTCCACATTACTAACTTACAAATTTTTTTGCCATTCTTTTTTGCTGAATTTAGTTACTAATTTTAAACAATAAATTTGCTAAATTTACAGTATTTTGCTGAATTTTAGTTACTAATTTTTAACAGAAGATTTGCTAATTTTACAAATTTTTTGTAAACGAAACCACCAATTTTGGAGCGCTTATAAACAGAATGTTAAATGACTCATAAAAATTACTGCATATTTTAACTCGCCAAAAATAATGCAAAAAGTTTTTAAATAAAGGTAAATTGAAATGGTTGAAAATTTGTCCTGCTCATAAAATATCTAAATTATTAAAATTTATGAGAAAAGTTTCTATTTATCGTAATATATTAATTTTCAAAGATCAAGGTTGATTTTGGACGAACCATTTTAATATGAAAATTGTAATTAAAAGTATCTCTGGGGAGCAAGTGGAGTTTACGGGGATGACCCTAATTTTGTTCCCCCAATATTGTACTTTTTAAACTTATTTAAAGAATACGATATTTTTAATCGGCCACATCTTCTTTCCTCTGAGTGGAGCTTTAGAGGTGAAAATGGAAACTCAAATAAGTTTGGAAGTACATATCCGATCAGCAAACAATGAAAATCAAAAGAAAGAGACCCTTCATTTGTTATGGTTAACATATTATTGTCTATAAATATTACCACTTTTACAAAAAAAACATTCTTGGGAAATTTTCATTGGCATTGAAATATAATTGGCATTACTTTATCTCAATGTCAATGCCAACAAATTTCATCACCATTCAATGCCAATGAAATTCCTACAGCCGACAGGTTGTTGAAAAAAAATTATCATATAGAGACAATCTGACAATAAAAATATAAACAATAATACAATTTAATGGAAAATCACTGATGACGACTGTCCAAAAGAAAAAGGCAGAAACTAGATCTAGTCTAGATTTGCAGATTAATAATGTGTTTATAACTTTGAAAAAATGTTTATTCTTCTTCTTAACCTCAAACCTACATAATTAAAAATTATTAAAAAATGCATATTAATTACAATATTAATTGCATTTGGTCTATATGACGCGTTTGAAAAAACAACACTTTACTAGGAATTTTTTTTTCAATTTGCATTGATGAAAACAATGGTAATGAAATGTTCACATAATTGAAGAAAAAGCATTGTAATTAGGGTTTATGTCCCGGGAATTCCCGGGACGGGATTCCCGGGAATCCCGCCCTTTTTTGAATCCCGCAATCCCGGGAATTTGATGCGGGATTTCCCGGGATTTATTTTAGTCTTTTACAGTAGTTTTAGCTAGTTTTATTGCAATTTTAGAAGCTTTATTTAAATTTAAAGCATTGATTTTTTTAAATTTCAAGCATTTTAAATTTAAAGCATTGATTTTTTTAAAAATAAAGTTTTTGTTTTTGGATGCCAACTGAATTTGGTTTAGTTAAACCGAAAAATATTATATTAGCAATTACCAAATTTACAAACTAAGATACTTGTCCTTCGGGAATTTTTTTCTTCTTTAAAATGATGATATTTGTTCAAATAAAGCAATATTTATATAGGCTGTTTTAAACTATAAGATTCTCGGAAAGATTTTGCAACCTTGCCTATATGTTTTGCACGTACTGAAGTAAAATCGTACCGAAAATCTTATAGTGTAAACCAGCCTTATACAACATTTCAACATCATTATTTCAGTTCCAAATACCTCCAACAAACTAGGGATTAAAATTAAAAAATACTAATTTTTTCGTATTTTCAATTAACATAAGTATTTTGAGTTTCTTTTACTTCAAATAATTTCATTTAAAGTTCAATTGCTATTCCTTTATTTTAAATATATTTTTTTAAATATCATTAATTTTTAAAATAATAAATACATCAGATGCTTTTTCAAATTATTTTGAATTTTTTATATACTAATTTAAAATGCAACTAAATATGAAAATTAAACAATTTCTTTTTAAAGAGTTGTGGCATAAAAAATTTCTATTCAAGAAAACTAATTAAAGTTATGAAACTATTTAATATTTTAATGTATACTTTTATAAAACAATTTAGGCGAATTTGCCTAAAAATTTCTGTGAAAAATTATCATTTTTAAACTTTTTTATAAAACTAATTCTATACGGATACTTCTGAAAATCTGCATAGAAAAAAACAAAATATCTAGAAATAGAAATTTTTGAATTTCATATATAAGAAATATTTAACCCTCTAACCGGCAAGCCCGCCTCTAGGCGGGGTATATTAAATTGATCAGAAATACGCCAAAGGAGTATTTTATAATAAGAAATTATGCTTTTTGAACAGAAAACAAAATTTATTAAATTTTTTGTGAAGAATTTTTTTGTATACAATGCACAGTTTGGAAGCGAGAAAGTGTCAAAGTTAAAATTTCGTAAAATTTCAGAAATTAAATATTTTAAAACAACCAAAATTTTCAAAAATCTTAAAAACATATTTAAATTGATAGTGACCATGAAGTAAGATTGGAGCTTAAGATATTCAAAAAGTTCCTTACTATGGTCCAAGGACGCACAGGATTCCATAAGGATACCTTTAAAGGACATCGCCTTAACTTCAAAATGAATGGACGAATTTTTCTGAAATTTGGTAAAAAGAGTATATTTGGTATAGGCAGCAAAGCATATAAGTTTGAATAATATATATTGAAGTTTTGGTGCGTTTTCGCTCAATTTCGCTTTTTTCGGAAAACGAAAATCGCTACATCCTCTTACTTAACAGCACAAAAAATGTAATTTTTTTATTGCAATTACATCTTGGTAAGAGAAATAATTTGTGCCTAAACCTAGTAATTTTTATGCGCTAATTGCCGAGATTCACTCTTAAACTATTTTGGCCCATATCGTCTAAAGTAGGCAACGAAAAAAAATTTTGTAGAAGAACTTATTGTTTGTTTTTCATGAGGAACACATGGTATAAATTTCATTGCAAAAAAGCTTAGGCCGGTTAGAGGGTTAAGCAAAAAATTGATTTTAGTTCTGACTATAAAACTGGTCCGACAAAAGTTTGCACCCATTAACAATTCCAATATATCCTGAAAAAAGGGATCAAAATAATATAACCGTGTCTTTAACTTTTCTATACCAATTCGTTTAACAGCTTAAACCGCGAAATTAATATTTAGTTAATATACCAATAAGAGTTTTTTTTAATTAGGACGGCCTTCCATATAAATATATTATATAAATACTAATTCACGATTTAAAGTGTTAAACGAATTGACCTAGAAAAAGTGGAAGACATGGATATTTAGCCCTCCTTTCAGAACATTTTCTCATGGATACAACCAAAAGATAAACTTTGTCGAACGGTGTTTAACCAAAAAGTAGTTTTTCAAGTACAATATATGTCGAATTTATATATTTTCTAACGAGCAGGAATTCCCGGGATCCCGGGAAATTCCGAAAAAAAAATCCCGCTGTCCCGGGAAATGAAAAAGTCGGGGAAAAGAAAAACCCTAATTGTAATATAAAAAAATATAAGAAATACGCGAATTTTTAATTTTTTTTCTTAATTTATTCTTTTATTAAAACATGAAAGCAAATACTTCTTTCATCAATTATAAATGGGCATTTTGGCATTGAACAATGCCAATTGAAAAAATTTCAATTAATTGACACATTCAATAAACTGGTCCCAAGTATGTTTTTATATACATATTTATTATATCCTACACCACTATGTGGTCAGGGTATTATAAGTTTGTGCTGATGTTTGTAACACCAAAAAATATTGGTCCCAGACCCACCTTATATACCGATCGGCTCAGAATTTTTTTTTATTTCGATTTAACGATGTCCGTCCGTCTGTCTGTTTGTCCATGCATTCTTGTGCGCACTCTAAAGGTCGCAAATATTAAGATATTTTGATGAAACTTGGTACACCGACTTATGTCGGCCCAAGGACGAAGCCTGTTGATTTTGGTTAAAATCGCTCCATGCTTAGACCTAGTGCCCATATAAGGACCCCCCAAAATTATATTGTTTATACGCTGCAGGTCGCAAATATTAAGATATTTTGATGAAATTTGGTACACCGATTTATATCAGCCCAAGGACGAAGCCTATTGATTTGGGTTAACACCGGTCCATGTTTAGACCTAGTGCCCATATAAGGGTCCCTCCAAAATTATATTGTTTATACGCTGCAGGTCGCATATATTAAGATATTTTGATGAAATTTGGTACACAAACCTATATTGGCCCAAGGACGAAGCCTATTGATTTTGGTGAACATCGGTCCATTTTTAGACCTAGTGCCCATATAAGGGTCCTACCAAAATTAAATTGTTTATACGCTGCAGGTCGCAAATATTAAGATATTTTGATGAAATTTGGTACACCGATTTATATCAGCCCAAGGACGAAGCCTATTGATTTTGGTTAACACTGGTCCAAGTTTAGACCTAGTGCCCATATAAGGGTCTCCCCAAAATTGGCTTGGTTACAAACTGCAGGTCGCAAATATTAAGATATTTTAATGAAATTTGGTTCGCTGACTCACATTATAGAAAATTTTGACACAAGCCCCATTTTAACCCATTCGAATTTCGGATCCAAACATTAGTTGGCTTTTAACCAGACTGGTGTAGGGTATTGTATAGTCGGCATGCCCGACTTTAACCTTTTTACTCGTTTTTTATTTTTAATTTTCATTTATTAATTTTCATTTCATTTGCTCCTTTTTTACCTTTTTCCATTCCACTAGTAATCTGCAAGTTTTGTTGATTTCAGAAAATTTTAGCAAAAATTTTGTAGATTTAACAGTTTTTTTTTGCCATTTTCATTCTACTATTATTTAGCAATTTTTTTGCTGATTTCAGCAAGTTAAATTGTTATTTGCAATTAACAAAAATTTAGCTCAAATATTACTTAAATTCTGTAAATTTAACAGTTTTTTGTACATGTTGTGAAAGTTGGCATCTTCCATTAAAATTTAGAGTCAACCTTCGATTTTATCCAGAACGAGTTCGAAGCCAGCGAGACTATGTAGGCTTCGGGTGGAATAGTGCCATGGTAGTTTAAATATCATTTTAAGTAGCTTATTTTGTGCTACTTGGAGTTTTTTTATATGACATTTTGCAGACGTGTACCAAACTTTAGCACAGTAAAACATTATGGGGTGGAATATAGATTTGATGATGAGTTTTTTATTGTCTATGTTCATTTCCGACTTTCTGTTTATAATTGGGTACATTATTCTAATAATTTTGTTAATTTTGTCCACTACATAGGGAATATGATTATTAAAATTAAGCTTTGTATCAAGCATTACGCCCAAGTATTTGACGTTGTTTTCCCATGGAATATCATGGTTCATGAAACGAGGTAAACTCTGGGGTATAAAACAAGACTTACGTTTTCTTGTAAAATAAATTGCCTGCGTTTTTTCAGGGTTAACCAAAATCTTCAATTTATTAAAATAATTACTCAACCCAGTAAGAGCAGACTGCAAGTTTGTAATAATATCAGCTGAATATACATCAGAACTAAGAATTGATGTATCATCTGCAAATATAGACGTAATGCAATTGGAAAATGTTGGAATGTCAGCAGTAAAGATGTTGTAAAGAACTGGCGACAGGCAAGAACCTTGTGGACATCCTGCAATGATATTTACTTGTTGTGAACAGGTTTTACCCAAGTAAACGCTAAACGATCTATTTTGAAGAAAGTTTTGAATAATTTGTATGAGTTCAATTGGAAAGTTGAATTTTTTCAGTTTAAAAATAAGTCCATTATGCCAAACGGAGTCAAACGCAGCTTTTATGTCTAGCAAAATCATTCCAGTTGATTTGCCGTTTTGAAAATTATTTTTAACTAATTTTCTGATTTTTAGTAGGGGTTGAGACGTATTATGTTCACTTCTGAACCCGAATTGTTGCGATGGAAGTATATTATTTGCATCGATAAAGTTAATAAGCTTTTCCTTAATAATTTTTTCCAAGATTTTACTTATAGAAGAGAGCAGACTTATTGGTCTATAAGAAAGTGGAGAATCAGGTTTTTTTGGCTTGAGTATTGGAATGGTTTTTGAGATTTTCCAATCACTGGGGAAGTAGCATAATTTAAGGCAAGCATTGAAAATGTTCGTTAGATAGTTGATGCCTTTATTAGGTAAATTTTTTAGACATTTATTATTAATACCGTCTAAACCTGGAGTTTTTTTTGTTTTTCAATTTTTTTATAATTACACCAACTTTTTCAGTAGTAGTGAAGTAACAGTTTTGTGGGATTGGGTTAATATTACGAATAAGGTTTGCAACACCATTAACCTCAGTAATCGTAGTAGTATCACTTAAATTTGATGAAATACAGTGGTTCAAATTAAAGTTGTGAGCCAAAATTTCAGCCTTTTCTTGCTGGGTGAAACATACTACATTGTTGTGTTTTAAAATTGGAATATTGGTAGATTTCTTCTTTAACATTTTTGAAACTTTCCAAAAAGGGGAAGATGCTTTGTCCAAATTGAACAACATGTTATTCCAATTTTGGTTTCTGAAGTGGTTCATTTCATTCGTAATATTTTTATTTAAACGCGTCATAGCTCGACGATCATTAATATCTCTGTAACGCTTCCAGTTTCTTTTAAATACGTTCCTTAATTGTATCATAATTTTTATGTTGTTTGGTAAGGGTTTAGAGGTTGGTGCAATTCTACGTTTGGGCACACTTTCCTCTATTCCCATTTTTACTACATTATTAAAAACATATATCATGTTGTCAATTTGAGTGCTGTTGTTTATTTCATTAAAGCTATCCGCCAGAGGAAGATTCCTGTTTATGAATTTCATAAAATGCGGCCAACTGCCTTGCTGAAAGAGTAGCATAAATTGTCTACCATTTCATAATTTAAATTAATTGTACTAATGATTGGTAGGTGTTCAGAACTCAAGTCATTTCTAACTTTTACTGCGGACATATTTTGAGATATGTTAGTTAGAAAAAAATTTAGAGTTGACGGTTGTTTACTTGGATCAGCCAGAATATAAGTATATTCATGGGGAAATACTATTTGTGTTTGGTTTAGATGGAGTTTTTCATATAATATGTTACCCCAGCCATTACTTCTTTGACATCCCCAATAACTATGTCTGCAGTTAAAATCTCCTCCTAATATGTATTTATTTGAGCTAGTTACTTTACGAATATCTGTCGCAAATGTTTGTTTTCTTCTAGGGTCCCTGTTTGTTAACCCACCAGGATAATAGCAAGAATAAATATTTATAAAGTCATTACCAGATTTTACCTTAACACCTATGTTTTCAATCAGTTCTGTGTTAGTATAAGTTGATACTGAATGTGTTTTTTAATTAAAATAGCTACTCCACCTCCCCCATCACGTTTTTTTATTTAGCCAGGTTTCACAAAGTAAACAAATGTCAATATTGTTTTTTTCCAAGAAATGGAATAATTCGTCTTTTTTAGTGCGAATGATGCTACCAGCATTCCATTGTAATAACGTTATGTTGCTGTTCATTGGTACAAAAATTTGCATGCAAGGTTTGTAACAACCTCGAATTGCTCCCTGTGAAAAAACGATTAGATTTGATCAAGTTAGGTTTGATCCAATTGTATCTATTCATATTAGAGAGTAAATAACAACGTATAAAATTAAATATGAGTTTACCTGCGATTTCGATTTTCAAAATTTTCTTATTCGTTACCTTTTATAATCATATCTTAAAATATCTTTTCTCTTATATCATTTTATATGCCATATACAAATACATATACAACATAATATATTGCTTCGAACAACACTTTATAAAACTAAATGTGACCCAAGAATATTTTAGATAAAATTATTTACTATCTCAAATCGAACAAAATGTATGTGGATTTAAATAAAATAATAAAATAAATTCATAAACGCTTGTAAAATTATAGGAGGTTTATTGAACAAATTTTGTATGAAAATGACGTTTTGTAAACCTGCTATAACTTTACAAAGCATTTATGAATTGAGAGGTTAATAATTCAACACAAAATTAAAAAGCTGAGGTTATATTTTATTTTGCATCTAGGGTTTCTATGACCCAGAATTTTTCCATTTCGGGGATAAATGAGACATACCAATGTCACACTTTTTTAATTATAATATCTAATCTTAAATCTAATGAAAGAAATAATAAGAAAAGTAACTACACAGAGAAAAAATAATAGTTAAATCAATTACTAATGGATTATATAACCCACACAGAGAGAAGTTTGCTGGACCAGTTTTAATGAAATTTTTTAGTAAAATAATAGTTTTATTCACAAGGTAAATGAAAAATTTCTTAAATTTGATGGAAAAGCTTTATATATTTTATGAATTTAGTTTTAATGAAGCTTTTTCATTAAGTGCATGAAACTTTTAATAAATAAAATGAATATTTTGACAACATTTTATCAAAAATTCCATTAATTTAATAAAAAGTTTCAATGGACGAGGCCTAGTGAATTTCATCGGTTTTGTCCAAAAATTTATTAATATCATTCAGATAATTCTCACAGTTAATCAATTGTTTGTTTTTCTACACTACCCAAATAAAAAAAATTGATATGGAGCCATATGAAATTATATGTAATTATATATAATCTTTTATGTAATTAGATATAATTATATCCGAAAAATGAGAACGTGTTATTGTATCATATTGTATCGAATTGTATACAATTGTATACAATTTGGTACAATTTGATACAATTTTATGCAATTCGATACAATTGTATCCGAATTTTGTCCTCATCCAATTACATCAAATTATATCTTTTTGTATAAAATTATATAAAATGTTATAAAAGTGGACATAGTTTGATACAATTATATCTAAATATTAACCTTATACTTTTTATCATATTATATAGGACCATATCTAACAATATACATACAAAAATAATTTTTTTAAATAAAAAAAAGTTTTCAATTGCTTGTAATTGTAATTGTTCTTTTTTGAATTGTAATTACAAATAATCGGCCTGATTACAAGTGTCGAATTTGTAGTCGAAATTGTCCATATAAAATGATTTTGTATATAATGGAAATTATAAAGAAATGAAACTCTGATGCTGGATTTTTTTAAATCTGAGTGCTATGGTAAATCCAATTGAAAAATTGTTCAAAAGTTGCGTGAATTTTCAGCAAATTCGACTTAGTTTCGACTACGACTACGACACTCGTAATAAGGCCGAATATGTAATTATAGATGAGTTTTTTTTTTCAATTACAATTACATGTAATTGTGTAATTGCATGTGTAATTAATTACAAAATGTAATGATTAACCTCAGGCCTGCTGGAGATCTTATAATTTCGATAAATCTTCCATTACTTTTATCCAGATTTATCATGACAGTGCAATAAACATGAAAAAAAATTTCTTTTAATTTAGTAATTTTAAAATAAAGTTAACAACACTGAAATTTTAAAGTTAATAGGATTATGATATACAACTAGGGATTGGGGTTCGGGAATTCCCGGGCGGGAATTCCCGGGAAATCCCGGGAAAAGTTTGCCGGGAATTCCCGGGAAAATAATATATTTTTCCCGGGAAAACGGGAATTTTGAAAAATATAAAATTTTTTAAATTGTTTTTGTTTGGAATATGATTTTTTAATTTTAGTCATAAAAAGCATTTTAAATACCAAAACAAAAATGTCATTGTTAAAATCTTTTAAAAGAGAATCAATTTATTTGACACACAAAAAAAATCTTTGCCAAGTAATTAGGAGCTTTTCAACTAATAAACTTTTTTCGCATAACTTATTCAAAATTTAAGTAGTAAAACGTAAAAACTTGTTAAAATGTTTAAAAGAAATATGAAAAAAAGTTTAGTTTCATACAAATAATCGCCCTTACTATCTTAATTTTTCAAATGTATATTTTATTTAAAGTCGACTTTAGTTAAAATATTGGGTGGCAGTATACCTTGACTTGGTTTATTTTTGAAGCATTCTGATTGGTTAATTTATTTTCAACTAATCAAAATGTTTGAAAATATAAATATTTGTGTAAGGTTTTCATACACAAAATGAACAAAACCGTATGATTAAAAATAAAGTCCACTTTAAATTAAATACTCCTTTATATCAAGGGCCAATAATTTTATAAGTATCGTTTTCATTAATAAATGTGATATTTTCAAGTAAGTTTACTTTATTTTAATACACCTGCTTTCAAACTAATATATTCTTTTATATTAAAGAATAAAATGTCAGGAGTATGGAAATACTTCACAAAAAAGGACAATGCAGCGCAGTGCAATATTTGCCCTAAAAGACTAATGGTTAACGAAAGTATCTAAATTTGGTTATCCGACATCTAAATTTGGTTCACAAAAAAAAAATTGATGGTCATGCAACTTCTCTTGAAGAAAACAACAACAAGAATAACGTTCCAGCTAAAATTAGCAAGGTACCCGAAGAAAAAAGTGTAAGCTGAATAGGCTTTGAAAGTTTTATGGTAGGGCAAACATTTCCTCAAAAAGCTATCCAAATTAGCCGCAGTCGACGGAATATCAATCCGCACCATAATAGATCTTCGTTTATTCGAGAAAGTTTTTATAATAAAAACCTGGCATTGCCAAAAAATGAAACCGATGTAAAGAACATTATATTAATTTACTACAATCATGTAAAAGCTATCATAATAAAAGAAATATCGAGCCATATTTCTAACAATAGGAGATTTAATATAATCTTAGATGAATGGACAAGAATATCACAAAAGAGATATTTGACCATATATATAAACGGAAATAATTAATTTTATAACCTGGGGTTGGTTTATATATCAGGAAGATGTAATGCTGATGAAATAAGAATTGTAGAAATAAGACTAGAAAAGTTTTATTTGTCTTTGGAAAATAACATTGTGGCCACCATATCTAATTGGCCAAGTGTGATGAAACGGTTTGTTTCCGACAGTCCAGTAGTAGGTGCTTTCTGCTGGAATCATGCGATTCATTTGGCAGTGCTGCGAGTAATTTATGTGAAATCAAATGTTCAACATTCTGATATTTTTTACTTTGAATTCTCACTACACAGACTGCATTTGTACTGAAATAGTGTTTCTTTTTAACAAAAATTACTTATATAGGTGGTTTTCATTAACAATGTTGTTCAAAAATATTTCCCGGGATTCCCGGGAATCCCGGGAATCAAATTTTTTCATTCCCGTTTCCCGGGAAATAAAAAAGTCCGGGAAATCCCAAACCCTATATACAACCAAGATATAAGAAATCAGTCAAGTGTACGTTATAGTATAGAGAATTTCGTATTAAAGCCATTTTTGACTCATGCTCAAAAAAAAAAACCAAAAAAAAAAACAAATTACTCACGCACGAGCATTTCGTTTTTTACTCAGCACACATGATTATATTAACTTATTTATTAAACTTACAATCAGAAAATTCTCACGCAAAACAGTAAAAATTACTAAAAACATATGATGCAAAAAATAAACTCACACACGAATCAATCAGGGGTTATTCTTACTCACGCTCACGCACGAATCAGTTAAGTATAGTAATTATTACTCACGATCACGTGTGAATAACGTGACTCACGAACATTTCGTGTCACGCGCCAATCCCTAGTAATTACTAAATCTAAAACTAGTTCAAAATCATTGATAACATGGAACCAAATATAATACAATACGGTTTTATATGGACCGTATATATTTTTATATAAAATCACTTTCAAAAAATTGCCTATGTGGGATTATATCATTATAGATGATTTTATAAAGAATGTTATAAGTTATATATGGGTTCATATTCGTCAATATATAATCATAACTAACACAAATTATAAAAGATTTCTTATATGGATCCACATAGTTTTATATTATTATGTATAGTGTCATACTAAATTATATATAAACGTACATGTAATTATGTCTTTTATATGTTACTTTATGTACTTATATATAGCACATACATATATATGTAGGCCAATATGTAATAATATAAAATCACATATGTCTCCACATTAAAACCTTTGAGGAAAAAATATCTAACATATGACTATATAAAAGTATATCTGCTTGAATTTAAAAGCATATGTGGCCATATGTAAATATAAGTTACTATATGCAATTACATAAAATAATATATGATTATATCAAAACTTTTTTACTCGGGTATACATATTCATATAAACAAACAAAATTTAATGCAATTGAATAAGACCAAAACTCCGATAAAATTGGATGAAATTATATCAATTCAAATATATTTTTTATTCGTTTATATACAATTTGATTATTCCATTTTCCGGATAAAATTTTATATAATTTAGTATGATGCCAAATAAAAAAAGATATGCTACCGAATAAATTTTTTTTCAACGGTCTTCACGAGACCTGAATTTTTTTAAATTTGAAATTAATTCAAACGTAAGATTTTTTAATTCTTCTAAAGAGAACAAATTAATATTATCATTATTTTGGGTGAATGGTTGGTTATAACCCGTTCTAGATTGATTTGGTGTTTCGCTCTGATTTAAAGCATTTGGAAAATTAACGTTGTAATTTGATTGGTTGTTGAATTGTTGGCTTCTTTGTCTGGTACTCTTTGGTTGAGCACGTTGCCTTATTTGCTTATATGTTTCCCTATTAGGGCAGTCAGGGGACATAGCCTTATTGGGGCCTTTACAATTAGCACATTTTACAATGGTTGACTTGCATTCTTCAGTTTTGTGATTCCCGGCGCAATGGGCACATAATGTTTTAACATTGCATCTGCTGGCACCGTGTCCATACATCTGACAATTATAACATTGGGTCAGTTTTGTTTTGTTGGGTTTTTGGTATTCCCAACTGACTTTTATGTAGTTGATGGCTGAGTAGTTTTGCCTTAATTCTCTTAATGTGATTGACTTTTTTTCAAAGTAGACAATAAATATAATTTGTTCGTTGTTACTGTCCCTAGCTCCAGCATAGGCTCTAGTAACAATTTTAACATCGATACATTTAAGGATCATGTCTAAAAATCTGGACTTAACAACTGATGGGTCTGTTTTATCTAGACCTAATAGTACAGCCTTATAAGGCTTTTCGTTTTTAGCAGCATATGTGAAATATTCGAGCTGAAACTTCTTAGTGAGAGTCGCAAACGGTAGTAAAATCTACGTTATTTGTGCAAAACAATTTTAGACCGATGCAAATTTTACGTATAGTGTAATCTTTGATTTTTAATATTCTACACATTTCATGAAATTGTTCAATTTTACATTTTAAGATTGTTATTGGTGGTATGTTAACTTTAACAGCTGGTTCGATAATTGTTCCATCATTATCGTCATCATCAATAGTTTGCAGAGGTACAAAATATTTTGAATTGCTAGCTCTCTGAGAGCTGTTTGTTGCCTTTTTTTCTATTCATGTTATACCCAGAGCAGGCATCAACATCTTCTTCTCGATTGCGTTTAATTTTGTTTGTTTTTTTTTAATATTTAGATATTGTTAACCCCCGGTCTAGACTAGCAATAAATATCTTAGCAATAAGTTAAGTACGTCGGCAGAATAACGGCATACAATTGCTTATTGCCGAGCTTATGTTAAGGGTATGAGAACACGTAATTATGTTAACTCATAATTTGCAATAATTCAATGAAGAAGGTTATGCGACACTTACTAGTAAATACCCTTGTAAAAATCCAAAATCGATAAATTTTTTTGATTTTTATTTATAATTAGTTAAATTATATTTAATTCTTCTTAATTTAATTAGTTTTTTTGTTTTCTTGCTGTTTTTTCTTTTATTTTATTACAGTGAGGTTACATGATCAAGATTTTGCTTTCAAGTTGATAACACATACTGCTTGTCAAATTCAGTTGAACTTGAAGCTGTGACGTAGGCTGCATGCAACTTGATAGTCAATTTTGCTTTCAAGATGCCGTCGTCAAGGAAAGAACTAAAATTGCTCGCCTCCGTGGGCTGTTTCCGCACTGTAGGCTGTTCGAAAAGACTTTATTTTTTCTTCACATCTTCCACAGTTATTTTCATGTCAGCAGAAATTGGTTTTTTATTTATTTTTATTTTTAAATCATTTCGTCGATATACCGAAATATTCACATTCCGTATTTTATCAATCGTGTTTTATTGCGGCACAATATTTGTAAAAAGAAAAACAAATTTACAAGAAATTTGATCAGCTGTTTAAAACTTGACCGTCAAGTTTTCTCAAAACTTGAAAGCAAAAATTGATATCAAGTTGCTGTTCAATTTTTAAAATGTGAGTGTGTTAGTAAAAAAGTGTGAGTGTATTAAAACTTGAAAGGAAAAAATTGATCGTGTAACCCCTATGTTAGTGGCGTCCTTTTTTATAAATGTCAAACTAAAATGTCATCTGAGTTTTACATTTCATCTCAGCAATATGTCAGCAATAATTGTTACTTAGCGTCTTGACGAGACATCGATTTGTGCGAACATGAAACGAATTACATGCAAAACAAAAACAACAAATAAAATTTGTTGTTGTTTCACGTGTGATTTGTTTCATGTTCGCACAAATCCATGGCTAGTCAAGACTATAAGTTAACGAAGATGCGTTAACAACTATTGCGACATATATTGCCAGCAATAAATATGTACGCAATTTGGGGGTCTACACTAAAGGTAACATAATTTTGACATTTGCTGCAATATATGTCAACATATTTATTGCTAGTCTAGACTGGGGGCAGTGTTACCATATATTTTTTTTGAAAAACTGTAAAAAAAACTGTTTCTTTATAGAAAAACTGTTTTTCGAAAAAATTTAAAAAATCGGAAGAAATTCTGGGATCCAGTAGTATAGTGGGATTAAAATATTTCAAAATTTTCAATTTTCAAAATATCTAGATTTGAACAATTTAATTGCGTTTGGCATTTATATTAATCGACTTTTTGCACAGCCTTCTAACAAAACTTTTTTAAGAATTTTGGTCTCCTAGGCCCGAATCTGAAGTTAAAAAAAAAGTTCATCGAATCACCCTTCCGAGATGTGAGCCTTTTTTATTAACTCCTGACAGGATAGAATACTTTACTGGTCAATGTTATACTTCAAAATATTTTTTATGGATTTGCATTCTGCATAAAATTACCTTTTATTCGATTGAGTATTATTATGTCGGGAATTGTTTGACGGCGTGTAAAAACCCCGTAAAAATCTCGAAAATCACGTTTTTTGGAATAGTCCTTGATCATAATTTAAAATTTAAAAAAATTTATTAAATTGATTGATCAAATTTAAAAAAGTAGTAAGTTAACATGAGTTTTATTCATAATACTGTTGTTAAACTCATTCTAGTATTGTTGCTTAATTCCTTCTAACTTATAGTCTTGACTAGCCATGGATTTGTGCGAACATGAAACAAAACAACAACAAATTTTATTTGTTGTTTTTGTTTTGCATGTAATTCGTTTCATGTTCGCACAAATCCATGGCTAGTCAAGACCATAAGTGTTATCCAGAATTGGCAAATATTTATTTAAAAAAAATGAATTTCGGACTTTTTTGATGAGACATTGTTTTAAAAATTTTTTCAAAAAAATATAACTTTCTAAATTATCCTTCATTTAGAAATGATCTGAAAAGTTCGGCTAAAAAATGTCCATGTCAGATGTGGTTTAGATAATTTTATTCCATGCTAATATTTGATGAAATTTGTTAAAAGTGTCGTTTTTTCAGTAAGCATATTTTGTAGTATAATAATGGCATTTTTAAATTTATTTATGTTTCGATTTGTACTTAATTTTTCAGCACAATATGAAAGTTTTATTGTAATTTTTGGGTCATATGCATAATCACTTTCTAAGTTTATAAATGGCTTATAAGAAAAATATATTATACAAAATTCATTTTATAAACGTGTTATAAGGTTTTCAAATTATTATACATAAGCACTAGGGATATAACTTTTTGCAATTTTTTGCAAATATCAAAATGGCCCTAGCATAGTCGAATAGGCCATTGAAAATTATATAAAAAAATGCTATTACTTTTTCGCAGTTGTCAAAAAAGTTCACCCACCAAACGCGGTAAAGTTTTTAAATGATTTTTTTTTTTATTTATTTACCTAAAAGGCGCAAAAAAGTTTTTTTATCAATATATCAACCTGCATTTAACATTTGTGTAAATACTTACGAAGCTGAATGTATGTCATTGAAAATTACGTTATGTACTTTAATTGTTTTTATTATTCAAAGAAAATTATTAATGTGTTTCAAATATTCCGAGTTTGTGTTTAATACTTAAAAACAATGGATTTTAAAAGAAGTCGTGGGTGAGGTTTTTTATCCGAAATGACCCCAAAATTATTTTTTCGTAAATAACACAACCTTCGACATCGCGTGGTGCTAGGGCCAAAAATTGGTTATACCCCTAATAAGCACTTTTATATTTGAATTCTTAATTTTTAGTTAAAAAATTAAAAAAAAAAAAATTGTAAATGAAATAAATATGCCGATTTAATATGAAAAAACTGTAAAAAAATCCATGAATTAAAAAAAAAAACTGTTTTTACATGCAAAAACTGAAAAACTGTTAGGCTTCCCAAAAAACTGTAAAAAACAGTTAAAACTGGCTATATGGCAACACTGACTGCGGGTAACAAACAATAACAACAAGAAATAAAGAAAGAAAAAAATAAACCGTAAACTTTTATTACACTTTAAGGAAACTGAATAAACTATGACTTAACACATCAAATGATAATGCAAGACTGAAATAATTAAACTCATTCTCATTCTTTTTTACCAAATTTTCTATTATTTATTCATTACAAAATTAAAACGAAAAGTGACATTTGATGGCAGGCATCATTGCAAGAGTCGCTTACCCGGTGTCTGCAAATGCAATAAATTATATGATATGAAATGTCAAAACCATGGCAGCGAAACGTCCAAATGATATCAATTGCAGAGTGGTGGAGAACACTTGACCATTTCATGGAAAGAAATATCATAGATTTTTTTTAGAAAAACACCAAATTTTATGAAACATTAATGTTTACCGACAAATAATAAAAAACAAACACTTTTCCATTCCTTTTTACCAAATTTTTTGTTGTTTTTCTATTACAAAATTAAAATGAAAACTAAAAGTGACATTTGATCTCTGGCATCATTGCAAGATCCGATGGCATGTCAGCGATATCATGATATTGCAATAAAATTGAAATTGAGTAACGTAGGGTGAGTTCCTAAAAGTCAAAACCCATTGCAGTGTTTGCGGTTTTACTACTGTTTCGATACAAAGCAAACAAGTGTGTTGCTTACTTTGTAATAAAAACATGTCAACAAAGCATCAACAACATTTGTGATGCACAGTTTGCTTTTTATATGCGCATCAATTGCGTTTACGAATGCATGACTTTGTTCAGTTGCATTGCAAATGACGTTTTGGAACTCAGCCCTAGTGTCTTCAAATGCAATGAAATGTGCAAAGAAATTTGAAAATAACACACAATGCAACAACAAATTATTTTCGTTGTTGTTTTGTGTGTTATTTTCAAATTTCTTTGCACATTTCTTTGCATTTGAAGACACTAGGTCACTTGAGATGAGAGCATTTTGACAATTGCTTGCTATCATTTTATTGCATGTCAAGACACTAGGTTACATGTCAATGATATCATGATATTGCAATAAAATTTAAATTGAGTGTCTTTATTTGAGATGAGAGCATTTTGACAATTTCTTGCTATCATTTTATTGCATGTCAAGACACTAGCAGCGGTATTCAAAATGAAAATTTAGCATAGAGTTAACATGAGTTTTATTCATAATACTGTTGTTAAACTCATTCTAGTATTGTTGCTTAATTCCTTCTAACTTATAGTCTTGACTAGCCATGGATTTGTGCGAACATGAAACAAAACAACAACAAATTTTATTTGTTGTTTTTGTTTTGCATGTAATTCGTTTCATGTTCGCACAAATCCATGGCTAGTCAAGACCATAAGTAATGATCTGTTATCAAACGCCAAAAAAAAAAATTTCATTCACAATAATAAAAAAGCTTTGTATTTTCAAATACAGGGTTGGTCTTAATCAGTGTGCTAAGAAATCATTTTGAATAAACTCAATGGGTGCGTTCGGCAGATACACTTTAATAGTCAACAGTTCTACCAACGAGCATATAATTAAAAGAGGTACCAACTCACCCAACCTCTGCTAAATCACTCTCTTCTTATATGTACTACACATGTCTGTAAAGGCTAACATTTTTCGATACAAAATGTTACTGTTCGAAAGAGGCGATGAAACCCCCTGGTTCTACAACAGTTGTACAACTATCTGCTGAACGACCTGATCACTAACCGCTCAGTCTGAGAGCTCAGGTAGCGCTGTCATATTTTGGTAGCGTAAAAAATGTTTGCTACCTTTGATCAATTAGTGATACATTTGTTGTTGTTGATTTTAAAAATATTTTTTTTTACGAATGACAAATAAAAACATACAAATATAATTCAAAAACAAAAATTTAAAGAAACCAAAGGAATATATAGAAAAATTGTATTTAAAAACAAAACAAAGAAAACATCGTTCAGCAGACTTACTAATCACAAAGCGCTACTAGTCACGGTATCAGTTTAAGGTTTCTCTGCTGAATGCTACCTATGTTAACAAGCTGCTATGCCTAAAAAACATTCTAGTTAAAAGCTCGTTGTGTGCGATGTATAGGAAGCTACTAACTTTTCATTTTGAGTACGGGGGTAGGTTATCGAATTCTTTCAAAAAAAAATTTTATTCTTCGTAATTTACTTGTGAAAATTGTTACATCTTTCTTTAATTTAAACAGAAAGTGATATTAATTTATGATCTATAGTCAAACTAAAGAACATTCATTTACCAAAATAAGAGATCAACTAAACATTCCCCTCAATCATCTTAAAAACACATTGACACGGTGCAAAGTATAATTTAATTAACATACATTTAAATTTAAATTTAGTTGTTCATTGTAATTAAAAAATCTGTGTTTATCATACACAGAGTTGAATAGAATCAGCTGAGGTACCTTAAGAATTAAGGTTCAAAGCAAAAAAGAGTAATAATAACAAAGGATAAAAATAGCATTCCCAAATTTTATTTTATTGGGATATACATTAATTGCATTAAACATTTAAAATATCAAAGAAAAAACAAAAACAACAACAGAAAATTTTCCACAATTTGCTTTGTCATCTTCCAATGTACTACTCTGTTGTTTTGACAGATCTAGCAATGTAGTGACATCCATTCATGTATAAACAACAATAGAAATCAATGTTTACTAAAGTGTCAGTAACATTTAAATTTGCACAAGCACTTGCATATTAGTCCTCCCAAAGTTTATTTTATCGGGATATACATTAATTGCATTAAAGGAATTAAATATGCTAAAATCCCAAACGTATTTAACAAATTGTAAAAAATAATCCGTTGTAGGCATGTCCCTATCCGGATTTCATTCTTGCCTAAGGAAATCGTCAGGGGACGACGTTTTTAGAATTTCTGGAAATATTTGTTAAGTTAAATTACAAACTCAATGAGAATTTCTTGTTCTCGTCTAGGAGCGTTATTAAACATTTAAAATATCAAAGAAAAACAAAAACAACAACAGAAAATTTTCCACAATTTGCTTTGTCATCTTCCAATGTACTACTCTGTTGTTTTGACAGATCTAGAAATGTAGTGACATCCATTCATGTAGAAACAACAATAGAAATCAATGTTTTCTAAAGTGTCAGTAACATTTAAATTTGCACAAGCACTTGCATATTAGTCCTCCCAAATTTTATTTTATCGGGATATACATTAATTGCATTAAAGGAATTAAATATGCTAAAATTGTTAGATTTCGTTGATGTTAGTCTAAGTTGAGTTGTTAACATATTCGATTTGCTTTCAACTGGGACATAATTAGACAATTATCCATTATTAACCCATTCAAGGCAAATGACACTGATGATGGATTTGTAGCGAAAGCCGAAAATACGTATTCTGTCTTGCTGGCCTTATCGAATTCTTTCAAATATTTTTATTCTTTGTAATTTACTTGTGAAAATTGTATCAACTTTATTTAATTTAAAAATAATTTAAACAGAAAGTGATATTAATTTATTATCTATAGTCAAACTAAAGAACATTCATTTACCAAAATAAGAGACCAAATAAACATTCCCTTCATTCATCGTGGTGTTTTCTTTTATAAATATTGAAGGTTTTAAATTCACTTCATCTCAATCTGAGAATGTATGCCTACTCAGTAATGGAAATATTCTAGTAATTAATGAAATTATTAGCACTAAACGTTGTAAACACAATTGTGATGATATCTTTTCAAATGGTCAAATTTATAATGAAATAACTGATCCCAATAAGCATTGAAAAATTAAAAATTCAAGTGCTTTAAATATTGCTTGAATTTGGCTTTATTCTAAGTATTTTTTTTCAGTCAGAATCAAGTTAATACAAAGTGAAATAATTTGTGTTTTTCGTTTGCTGCCAGTATTGAAAAATAAAATTGAAAAATCCAAATTCACAATTTTCCTGTAGAGATTTTAACAAAGTCTGAATTTCTTCCAAGGACTTTCTTCAAAAGGTAAGTCCCATTTGTTTCGAGCTAAATTCGGTCCTTAATATTCTCTTTTTTCATATTTCAGAAAAGTCCTACAAACTTCTACGCTTCTAGAGAAAGTGGGAACAAATAATGGAAACAATTGATACATCAAAAGTGTTATTCCGTGCGCAAAATCAAGCATCAAAAACAAAATGAATCCGTATGTATGTTAAAAATAATATATAAATGTTAATAAATTATACTAAAAATAATGAAAACCGTGTTTTTATGGCTTGGTTTAAGCTTGAAGTTAGGACTTGAAAACAAGTGTTATTATAATGTTGTTTGAACTTTAATTGAACTGTGATTCAAGGCTTGAATTCAAGCATATTTACACTGATATGTTCGACTGGAATTCCAGTGTCCCTTTTGCTGAAATATGCTATTGAATTACAGTTTAAATCAAGTATAAATCAAGGCTTGAAATTGGAAAATGGGACTGGAATTACGCTTGATTTCAACTTGAATTCCAGCAAAATTGCTTATTGGGATGTTTTTAAGTATCCACTAGGGTATTCATTCGATTAATCGTTATTCGATTAATCGAACAGGTTTGCTCAAAAATTGTTCGAATAATTTAAAATGGTCATATTTCGAATAACGAATAATTCGAATAATTTAATACGATTAATCGATTAATCGAAATTGGTAAAAAAATAATAAAATATTTCAAAAATATATATTTTTAATTAAAGTAAATATGGGATTGTATTAAAACTTATTTAACATATTGTGAAAAACATCTTAAATAGCAAAGAAAAAACAAAAACATCAACAGTTTGCATGAAAAAAAAAACATCAACAGTTTGAAAAAGTATTTGGTCAAAATCATGGAACAAATCTACTTTACGGGCATAGCTCAAAAAAAAAACCGAAATTAGGGGTAAAATAGGTGAGTGTCGGCGGCCCATAGTTTCCGAGTAATGGCCCCTTAAACTTGGATATATCAATTAATTTATATATTTTTAACTGCGGAATGCGTTACCTGAACGGAACGAAATGGGTATCATTAGAAACATTATTCAAGCACCTTTAATCCGGTATAAAAAAATTTCGAAACTATTAACCCATTGCGGCCCATTTCATGATTTTCCCTTTTTGAAATGGAATTTTTCCCGAAAAAGGCTGTAATCTCAATATTTTGCTTATAAAAGGTAGGTATAAGGTAACACTAGGGATGCCAAACGGGAAATCCCGAATCCCGATTTAGCCAATCCCGAAAATCCCGGGATTATTTCTCAAAAAACCCGGGATTTTCTTATTTTTTAATATTAATATAAATGCAAATAAACAAAGTGAGCAATTTTAGATTACCTACGTTTTTTCTTGAATTTTCTCATATTGACAAGAAATTGATGCCAAGATATTGGTAAAATTATAAATTAAGTAGATTATTCGAGTAAACTATGCAAAAACTTTGCAGAAAAATTTTAAATTTATTAAGTTTTTGAGGAATACATGAGAAAAATCAAGTTTGTTTGTTATTTTACCGATTTATTCTTCCAAGCGAAATTCGATTTCTGAAACCTAATTTTGGCTGGGACTGTAAGTTTGAATTCTTCCATGAAAACATTTGATAACGATAACCAAATATATTTGTTGCTGTAATTACACGATTTAGTGGGCAAGGTTATCGCAACGAATATGTTTTAAAATATGCTTACAAAATACTGGACGCAAGTGTATTTAATGGCAGTCCTTCATATATTATCCCAGCCAGAAAAATACAAACGGGAAAGCGATGGCAAGGTATTTTAACAGATGGTACAAGTACTGACAACAATTGCTTTCCCATTTCCAATATGATAACGTCAATAGACAAAAGACCCGGCAGTTTAAAAAGCGCCGGAAAAGTACTGGAGAAACAAAATTTTTAACTTTGGCAAAACGCTGTCGAAACCAATAAATAGGTGGTTTGGAATTATATTTTCCAAAATAAAATTTAAAAAAGTTCATATGTATCTTTTTTTGGCCCTGCCGTGATAATTTGTAAAACAAATACTGACAAAACGATTTTTGCAAACGCTGGCAAAGCGTCCCAAATGATTCAACTGCCAGTCATTTATTTTTAACATCGCGGTTATCGTGGTATGCAGGTACTTGATTTTTTGTACCACTGTCAATTTCTGACTGAGATGTTTCAATATGCATAAAATGTACCCGAATCCCGGGATTTTCAAATATCAATCCCGATTGGCATCCCCAGGTAACACTGAATTATATGTAAGACTATAAGGTTTAATTTAAGGTATCATATTATGCAATGGTCCATAAAAAACCGGAGATATTAACGTTTAGTTGTTTTTTTTTTATATATATAAAATGAAGTAAATTCTTCATTGTTGCTAATATACATTTTTTGAAAAAAAAACAGTTTATATAAATTGAATTCGCCTTTTTTATGTGTTATTTTAAGGGGAAAACGAAAAAATTTTTTGAAAAATTTAAAACAAATGTATATACATATGTATATATGTATTTAAGAAAGAAAAAAATTAAAAATCGCCTATATGATAGGCAGTTTAGTGGCTTCGCTGAGTAGTTTTTCTTGTAACCGGCCGTCGGCCGGGCTTAGGGGTTTTTTCCTATGTGATAGGCAGTTTAGTGGCTTCGCTGAGTAAAGTTTTTTTCGTGTAACCGGCCTTCGGCCGGGCTAAGGGGTTTTTTCCTATGTAATAGGCAGTTTAGTGGCTTCGCTGAGTAAAGCTTTTCTGTGTAATAGGCTTTGGCCGGGCTTAGGGGCTACCCCTATGTAGCGTTAGTTTTTTTTTTTAATTTCGTAAATATTTGAATCAACAATATCACAATTAAATCGCGCGATTTTTTATTTTTTTTTTACAGATATGCCTGATTTTCGGCGCACTCGCAGTTGTGGTTTGTAGTGTGTTAATTAATATATATTTTTTAAGAATTTGACGTTTATTTATTACAAGCACAAAAATAAAAAAAAATTAATATGATATTTAACTGTTAATATCTACGGTGTTATAAGGGTTACAGGTGTAAATTATATCTTAAATTAAAGATGAGAGGCTTAACTACAATTAAACAATAGTTAGTATTAGTATTTTATATTAGTGAAATATTGAGATAATGGGCGTTTTTTCTAAAAAGTATGGATAAAAAACAGACTTTTAAAGGTATTTCAATAGCCTTTTTAACGATATATATTTTGTGTTTTTCCGATAATAAATGGCGAAGATACAAAGAATTCAAATTCAAACTTTGGGGGTCCATAACTCGGGAACCGGGGGTCGCCGACAAAAAAAACATGCATCGTTGAACTCGGCATTGAAAGTTCTATCGTCCGTGAAAGTTTGAAACAAATCCGAGTTATGCCCGTAAACTAGAGTTTAGCCAAAATCATTTTTGGATTAATGACTACAAACATGCATTTGCATGAAAGTCGCTGCCCTGCTGATATCATATTAAAGCATTTCACCGAATTGTGATCTATGCATCTGTAATTTTTCCGTTCAATCAATCAAATGTCTAATTTTCTATCCCTCACTCGATGCAAATTAATAAAATTAAGGCAGAAATTTAATTTTTGTTATATTAATACTTACCGTGACAACAAATTTCGTAATATTCTTGGTACTGCACGTAGGTTGGCTGTGGTTAATGCATTGCGATCAACAGGGCAAGTTGGTTGGCGTGATAGCCATTCATTTATACATGCACGACAGAAAGCATGTTCACACATAGCAGCCTACAAATAAAATATACACTTAAAAATCAAGCAAGGTATCAAATTGAAATTTAAAAATTCACCTGCAAAGGTTCTTCTAAAACCCCAGAACAAATGGGACATGTTAGTTCTTCATCGACCTCGCCCTGAAAACGATGTAGGTCATAGCCCATTGCTGCTTCGATTTTTGTGTTGTAGGTGGTGTTAGCAGTCGATGACAAAATTATAAGGCAACCAGTTGGTAAGCGAATGTCTGGGCTGGTCTAAGTTGTGTACAATACTCAATAATAAATTGTATTTATATAACAACAGTTATAAAAAATTTAATGAATTAAACCAACTATAAAAACATACATTAATATTGCGGTAGACGCTTGCGTGTGCGCCGCTTTTTGTTTTTCTTCTACTATAATTTTTGTGATTGTGTATTTAATTTTCACTATCAAAATTAATCAAACAAATTTTGCCAATTAAAAATTTACCAACCATAAAAATTACTCTCTTTTTAGGCTTGTTGTTTTTACACCAATTTGTATCATGTATTTATTACATTTCTTTCTCTGTACATTGAAACCGCAAATTTTGTTAAATTTTTCGTTAGCAAAATTTTTATATTTATAAAAGCAACATTCTTTAGCTGAATAATGTTTGATTATTATTATTACTGTAAATAAACCATTTTATCTATATTAATAATTAAACATGCTCATGGATATATTTATCACAATTTTAATATCTATATTTCACATGGATAAAATTTTCCTTGTTTCCATGAGCAACAAAAAACACTAGTTTTGTAAAAGTTAGAGTTGTAACAGTATTCAATATTCCGGTACTGGGTACTCAATACTAATTATTTTTTTAGTACTAATACTAAACCGGTACTACTCAATACCTCTCAATACAACCCTGAAAATAGTGCTCTCTATTTGTAAAGCGGAGAATACACGAGGGAACATTCGTGAAAAAATGATAATTTTTTTGTGAATTTGTATCTCCATCAATTTAACAAGATCCAAAAACTTGAGTTAACAAGATCCAAGTACTCGAGTTAACAATCTCCATGAATTTAACAAGATCCAAGTACTTGATTTAACAAGATCCAAGTACTTGAGTTAATAAGATCTAACAAGTAATTGTTAGTACTCGTATATAACAGCTGATTTTTTTGTAAATAACAAACGGCAGACAAGCACGTGGTGGTTATAAATGTAAACAAAACGCACGTGGTGCTATAAATGTAAACAAAATTTCGTGGTATTTGACAATTTTACCAAATAACTTAAAAATATGTATATATACAATATAACCCAACAAGATTTGCCGTATAATCAAAAACGTATATAGATTTTTTTTTTGAAAAAATGGTACTTTTTAAAATAAATAGAAAAAAAACCAAGAGTTGTCAAGCCCAAATGAAAAATGAAAACAAAGGAGAATATATTCCTAAATCCTGTAAAATTGTTATCATGCCCCAAGTCGTTCATCGGGGGCTACCATAACCCAACAAGATTTGGCGTATAATCAAAAACGTATATAGAATTTTTTTGAAAAAATGGTACTTTTTAAAATAAATAGAAAAAAAACCAAGAGTTGTCAAGCCCAAATGAAAAATGAAATCAAAGGAAAATATATTCCTAAATCCTGTAAAATTGTTATCATGTCCCAAGTCGTTCATCGGGGGCTACCATAACCCAACAAGATTTGGCGTATAATCAAAATCGTATATAGATTTTTTTTTGAAAAAATGGTACTTTGAGGGAAATATTTTAGTTGATCTGTTATTTAAGTAAATGAATGTTATTTTAGTTTGACTCAAGATCATAAATTAATATCACTTTCTGTTTAAATTATTTTCAAATCAAAGAAAGATGATACAATTTTTACAAGTAAATTACAAAGAATAAAAATTATTGATAGAATTCGATAAGACCAGCAAGGCAGAATGCGCATTTTCGGCTTTCGCTACAAAGCCATCATCAGTGCCTTTCGCCTTTGAGTGGGTTAATATTTTGATAATCGTCTACTTATGTGACTGTTGAAAGCAAATTGAATTTGTTATCAACAACTCAACTTAGACTAACATCAACGAAATTTAACAATGCTATTTTTATCCTTTTGTTATTATTATTATTTTTTTTTGCTTTGAACCTTAATTCTTAAGATATCTCAGCTGATTCTATTCAACTCTGTGTATCATAAACACAGAATTTTGAATTACAACGAACCCTTAAGTTTAAATTTAAATGTACGTTATTAAATTATATTTTTGCACCGTGTCAATGTGCTTAAGATGAATGGGGGAAATGTTTTAGTTGATCTGCTATTTAAGTAAATGAATGTTATTTTAGTTTGACTCAAGATCATAAATTAATACCACTTTCTGTTTAAATTATTTTCAAATCAAAGAAAGATGATATAATTTTTACAAGTAAATTACAAAGAATAAAAATTATTGAAAGAGTTCGATAAGACCAGCAAGGCAGAATGCGCATTTTCGGCTTTCGCTACAAAGCCATCATCAGTGCCTTTCGCCTTTGAGTGGGTTAATATTTTGATAATCGTCTACTTATGTGACTGTTGAAAGCAAATCGAATTTGTTATCAACAACTCAACTTAGACTAACATCAAAGAAATTTAACAATGCTATTTTTATCCTTTTGTTATTATTACTCTTTTTTGCTTTGAACCTTAATTCTTAAGATATCTCAGCTGATTCTATTCAACTCTGTGTATGATAAACACAGATTTTTGAATTACAACGAACCGTTAAGTTTAAATTTAAATGTATGTTATTAAATTACATTTTTGCACCGTGTCAATGTGTTTAAGATGAATGGGGGAAATGTTTTAGTTGATTTGTTATTTAACTAAATGAATATTATTTTAGTTTTACTCAAGATCATAAATTAATATCACTTTCTGTTTATACTGAATTTAGACTAAGCAAAAACCAGCTGGTTTTTGTACAAAACTAAATTACAAAAACCAAGTCATTTACACTTGTTATTTAGTTTTTCTTTGTCACATCACTTTTTTATTACGCATTTTTCTTTCTTTTTTATTATTAAATTAATGCAAAAAAATTATTAACACATTTAAAAATTAATAACAACACACAATTTCAAACTAAAATAGAAATATTCTTAAAAAACTAAAAAATATTTTTTTGACACTTGCTTTACTTCTATATTCGTTGTAACAGGGTGCATCGAAAGTTAACTATAAATGATACCGGGTGTATCAAAAATGCAGATTTCAGATATTTTTACTTCGTTTTTGGCAAAAACCAGGTAGAATTTGGATTTCAGTTTGTATGAAAATTATATGGAAAAACTAAATTAATTTTGTAGTTTTCGGCTCAAAAACTAAAAATGGCTAAAAACTACTAGTTTTTGCCCAGTCTAATAACACTATTAAATTATTTTCAAATCATAGAAAGATGATACAATTTTTACAAGTAAATTACAAAGAATAAAAATTATTGAAAGAATTCGATAAGACCAGCAAGGCAGAATGCGCATTTTCGGCTTTCGCTACAAAGCCATCATCAGTGCCTTTCGCCTTTGAGTGGGTTAATATTTTGATAATCGTCTACTTATGTGACTGTTGAAAGCAAATCGAATTTGTTATCAACAACTCAACTTAGACTAACATTAACGAAATTTAGCAATGCTATTTTTATCCTTTTGTTATTATTACTCTTTTTTGCTTTGAACCTTAATTCTAAGATATCTCAGCTGATTCTATTCAACTCTGTGTATGATAAACACAGATTTTTGAATTACAACGAACCATTAAATTTAAATGTATGTTATTAAATTATATTTTTGCACGGTGTCAATGTGTTTAAGATGAATGTGGGAAATGTTTAAGTTGATCTGTTATTTAAGTAAATGAATGTTATTTTAGTTTGACTCAAGATCATAAATTAATATCACTTTCTGTTTAAATTATTTTCAAATCAAAGAAAGATGATACAATTTTTACAAGTAAATTACAAAGAATAAAAATTATTGAAAGAGTTCGATAAGACCAGCAAGGCAGAATGCGCATTTTCGGCTTTCGCTACAAAGCCATCATCAGTGCCTTTCGCCTTTGAGTGGGTTAATATTTTGATAATCGTCTACTTATGTGACTGTTGAAAGCAAATCGAATTTGTTATCAACAACTCAACTTAGACTAACATCAACGAAATTTAACAATGCTATTTTTATACTTTTGTTATTATTACACTCAGGGAATTATGTAGGTAAAATCAACTGCAAATGACAGTTAAAATAACTGCATTTGCACTTAAAAAGGTGTAGACTACATTTGCAGTTAAATTAACTGCAATATGAAGTGATTTTTAACTGTTAAAAATCAACTGACAAATGTAGTAAAAACAACTACAAATGCAATTGAAACAACATACATGCAAATTATTGTAAAACTGTACAAACAACTTGCAAATGTAGTTAAAAAAACATAAATAAAAAATTTTTTTTTAATTATTAATTTAATAAAAAAAACAAATTTATGTAAACACTATTAACTTAATTTTATCTATAATAAATTTAAAATTGAGAAATCAAAATTTACAACTAATGTCACTTTTTTCACTATTAAGATATTGTTGTACATGTCCGTCTGTGAGGGATGAAATATGCTGTTGTTTGGCTTCCTTTTTTTCTCCAGGTAGAAAGGGATGAGAATATAAAAGAACTGAAAGAAAATAAATACAATATTTTTTTAACATTCCCCGTAAATAAATTTATATTATAAAACTTACCTTATTATTTTAGTAATTTAATAAAAAATATATAACCTTTTCCGTATTACGCGTGCTCACTCTTTGGCGTTGTTTTACACTCAGAAAAGTTCTGCAGTTACTACATGACAGTTATTTATGTAGTAATGCGGTTGTAGTTATTTTAACTACAATTGTAGTTAATTTACTTAGAACAAAATTTTTCAATGTTTTTGACAGTTATTTTTTTAAACAAACTACAAAAATTACTACATTGTAGTAACATTTATTTTATGCAGTTATTTTGAATTTTATTTACAAATACTTAAATTTTCAAGTGTGTATGCACACACACGAAGCAAACAGAAGTATGTGTATGAATCACTTGTTTAGAAATTTCTAGTGAAAGAATATGAGTATAACATTTTTTCTCTTGTCTTAGTCATAAAACAACGCCAAAGAGTGAGCACGCGTAATACGGAAAAGGTTATATATTTTTTATTAAATTACTAAAATAATAAGGTAAGTTTTATAATATAAATTAATTTACGGGGAATGTTAAAAAAATATTGTATTTATTTTCTTTCAGTTCTTTTATATTCTCATTCCTTTCTACCTGGAGAAAAAAAGGAAGCCAAACAACAGCATATTTCATCCCTCACAGACGGACATGTACAACAATATCTTAATAGTGAAAAAAAAGTGACATTAAGTGTAAATTTTGATTTGTCAATTTTAAATTTTTTATAGAATAAAATTAAGTTAATAGTGTTTACATAAATTTGTTTTTTTATTAAATTAATAATTAAAAAAAAAATTTTTTATTTATGTTTTTTTAACTACATTTGCAAGTTGTTTGTACAGTTTTACAATAATTTGCATGTATGTGGTTTCAATTGCATTTGTAGTTGTTTTTACTACATTTGTCAGTTGATTTTTAACAGTTAAAAATTACTTCATATTGCAGTTAATTTAACTGCAAATGTAGTCTACACCTTTTTAAGTGCAAATGCAGTTATTTTAACCGTCATTTGCAGTTGATTTTACCTACATAATTCCCTGAGTGTATGACTAAGCCAAGAGAAAACATGTTATACTCATATTCTTTCACTACTAGAAATTTCTAAACAAGTGATTCATACACATACTTCTGTTTGCTTCGTGTGTGTGCATACAGACTTGAAAATTTAAGTATTTGTAAATAAAATTCAAAATAACTGCATAAAATAAATGTTACTACAATGTAGTAATTTTTGTAGTTTGTTTAAAAAAATAACTGTCAAAAACATTAAAAAATTTTGTTCTAAGTAAATTAACTACAATTGTAGTTAAAATAACTACAACCGCATTACTACATAAATAACTGTCATGTAGTAACTGCAGAACTTTTCTTAAATGGGAAATGTTTTAGTTGATCTGTTATTTAAGTAAATGAATGTTATTTTAGTTTGACCAGGCACTATCCACGGCTCTCATCTGAAAAACAGAACTGGTTTTAAGAGAGTTTCAGTGTAAAATAACAAAAAACGTGAAAAAGTGTTATTTTTAGTTAATTATTTTTATTGTTTTTAAGCAATTTTAATTAAATTGTAAAGTGCACTTGTGTTGTTTGATATGTTCTCTGCATTAGTTTTGTATAATTAGCACAAAATTTTGCTTATTGATATTAAAAAATACGCGTTAAAAAAACACTAAAAACTGTTTCTCTTAAAACCAGTTTGCATATAAAATTAAAGAGACTTTTTAACAGCAGTTGAGGCTGGTGGTTTGTCTTGAGTCTATATAGTCGTTGGTTTGACTCAAGATCATAAATTAATATCACTTTCTGTTTAAATTATTTTCAAATCAAAGAAAGATGATACAATTTTTACAAGTAAATTACAAAGAATAAAAATTATTGAAAGAATTCGATAAGACCAGCAAGGCAGAATGCGCATTTTCGGCTTTCGCTACAAAGCCATCATCAGTGCCTTTCGCCTTTGAGTGGGTTAATATTTTGATAATCGTCTACTTATGTGACTGTTGAAAGCAAATCGAATTTGTTATCAACAACTCAACTTAGACTAACATCAATGGCCTTGCAACTCTCTCAATATTTTTTATTTGAAAAAATATTAGGCGGCTTGGAACAGGAACGAACTCCGACTGGTTAATCAGGGATGGAAAAGGCTCACTTAATCGGGCTCTTATACCAAAAAATGTTAGATCGCTCTTACATATTTAAAAATGTAAGTAACTAAAAATAGCTTCTCCTTTGGCTCGTTAAAACACATAAAAATTAAATATTTAGATATGTATTAGCAAATACTAGCACAAATTGCGAAAAAAAAAACATTTGCAAAAAGCGAAATTTTTGCAACAATATATTCGCTTGCAGAATGTCGATCGCTGATTACCTCTTTTAATTCATTTTCTGTACCATTCGAATTCCGCCATTATTTTGCAATTTTTAAGTGCGGTGTTTTTAAATATATAACCTAGGGATTAAATTTTTGTACCATAAAGTATTTTTTCAAATTCCGCTACTATTTTGCAATTCTTTACGTGCGTTTTTTTTTAATTTATAATCTAGGGGCTATAATACACATTTCAGACAACAAAGTTTGGTGGCTAGTTGCAAAAAAAATCGCGAAAAATAAAATTTGCAAAAAGGAAAATTGTTGCATCAATATATTTGTTTGCAGAATCTAAATCGCTGATTACGTTTCCTAATTAATTTTTTGTACCACAGTCTTTTTTCGCGTTCCGCTTTTATTTTGCAATTTTTGAAGTAAGTTTCTTTTTAATTTATAATCTAGGAACTATAATACAGATTTCATACAACAAAGTTTGGTGGCTAGTTGCAAAAAAAAAATCGCGAAAAATAAAATTTGCAAAAAGGACAAATTTTTTCATCAATATAGTTGTTTGCAGAATGTAAATCGCTGATTAAGTTTTTTAATTAATTTTTTGTACCATAAAGCCTTTTTTCGCTTTCCGCGATTATTTTGCAATTTTTTAAGTGTGGTTTTTTTAAATTTATAATCTAGGGTATATATTACCAATTTTATACACAAAATTTTGGTGCTTAGTTTGCAAAAAAAAAAAATAAATAAATCGCGAAAAAAAGATTTGCAAAAAGGAAATGTAAATCTTTCAATTAACTTTTTGAACCCCAAAGCCTTTTTTCGCATTCCTATATTATTTTGCAATTTTTTAGGTATAGTTTTTTAAAATTCATAATCTAGGGCTATAATACTGTTGGAATAGTATAATTCCATAGCATATTTCCATTCTTGATTTTTATAACTAAATTATTATTTTCCATCCCTGGTTACAATCGATGTTTTGAGTCATACAAAGAGCGCACATAATGACCCTGCAAACATTTAAAACATACCTTCCAAGAAGATATTAAAGCGATATTTTCTATTTGTCATTTGAATGAAAATAATCAAGTAGTATTTACTTTGAAATTGTCTTCCTTTTGTCACTTGGAAGATAATTCGACGATATTTAGAAAAAAATAATTCAAAAATTTTATCTTTTGTCATAACTTTTTATGACAATATTTCGGCAATATCATCTTTGTATCATTTGGAACATAAAGCAAATTCGATTGAAATCTTTTATCAATTTGGAAAAAATTAAAACTAAATTTGTACAAAAACAATCAAAAGATATATAGGAAAAAAACTCGTGAAAAGTTAAGATTAATTGCGCGGGAAAAATCGGCTAAGATGAAATCAAAATAATTTATAAGTTGGGCAATGGATTATGTATGCAGAATATTGTTTTTCAGGCTTAAATTTAATAATGAAAAAATTAAGTCGTTTTTTTTATTGTACTGGGAGTTTATTTAGCGATATCCCTTTTATCTTCCATATGAGTTATTGCCTTCATATTGCCTGGAAGTATTGTTTTAGTGTAACTTGTAAAAATTATATCATCTTTCTTTGATTTGAAAATAATTTAAACAGAAAGTGATATTAATTTATGATCTTGAGTCAAACTAAAATAACATTCATTTACTTAAATAACAGATCAACTAAAACATTTCCCCCATTCATCTTAAACACATTGACACGGTGCAAAAATATAATTTAATAACATACATTTAAATTTAAATTTAACGGTTCGTTGTAATTCAAAAATCTTTGTTTATCATACACAGAGTTGAATAGAATCAGCTGAGATATCTTAAGAATTAAGGTTCAAAGCAAAAAAGAGTAATAATAACAAAAGGATAAAAATAGCATTGTTAAATTTCGTTGATGTTAGTCTAAGTTGAGTTGTTGATAAGAAACTCGATTTTCTTTCAGCAGTCACATAAGTAGACGATCATTAAAATATTAACCCACCAAGACGAAATAGACTGATGATGGCTTTGTAGCGAAAGCCGAAAATACGTATTCTGTTGTGTCACCCTGGTCACCCGCTTTCACATCCCTGCTTTTGACCAACACTGCTCTAAACTACCCAGGCCTGACTTACAACAGAGTTATACTCTGATCTGGCAAAAACTGAGTTGTTCTTCGACACTCTAGTTTAAATAGACGGCAACGCGTTAGAGTTTAATCACAACTGGGTCGATTGTCGACCGACGACAGCAAATTCGTCACGTTTAATTTAAATTCAGCGACAGGCGACCGTCGACATTTGTTGACGTTTAGAAAAAAAGGAAAGCAAAACAAGAATATTGTTGTATTTGTTTCACCACAATTCTTCACCAATTTAATTGGTCTTTCACTAATTCTTGTTGCTTTATATTTTATTGTATTTAATTTTGCTTTTTTGCCGTAAGTTATGTATTTTAAATTTCAATGATATTTCTTCTGTCAGAAAAATAAATTTTTTGTAAACAAAGTACGAATTTTTGCACCTCTAATACGAATTTCTAACAACCCTGTTCTAATGGCAATCTTTAATTAGTTAAAAATATGGCAACAATTTGACAAATATTTTAAGTGTGTATTAGTGTGTCGTCAAGAAAATAGAATAGATTCTATTCCGACGACAAATCGCCAGACGACATGACGACATTTTGCCTCCCATACAAAATATATGAAAAAGCAACTCTCGTTGTCGTTGTCGACCCAGTTCTGATTAATCTCTTAGCCGGCCATCATTTTTTCTTTTGTGTGTCGATCGGTGATTGGTCAATCGGGCCAAAAGGGGAGCCAGAATATTTTTGTTTCATTACAAACGGGAGTTTGTAATGAAACAATCTAGTGTTAAATTTTCTTAAATTATCGCGAAATAAATTCTAATTTAGTGAAGAAAAGTGTATATAGAAATTTTATATGTGATATATATTGTACTACAACAGGGAAATACAATCTTTCCAGAAAAATAAAAAAAGATTGACCCAAAATTTAATTGAATACAAGCAAACGAAAATCTGTATTAATAAGAAGTGCAATTTATGTATAAATATAAGAAAAACCTATAAATGCAAAGACAAGAAAGGCGATCATAAAAAAATCCATCGAGACCTCGCAAAAAGCACACGTGGGCGGAACATCCAGCAGGAAAAGATCGGACTGCAAGCTGCAGTAGCAACAGCAACGAAACCGCTACCGTAAATACGTCACCAGCTGCAACAACATCTACTGCAGCATCAAAAACCACAGCAGCTACTACATCTACTGCCACAACAACAACAACGGCAGCATCTACAGCAAAACTGCCACAACAACATCAGCGGCAGCATCAACAGCAAAACTGCCACAACAACATCAGCGGCAGCATCAACAGCAAAACTACCGTAACTACGTCGCCAGCAACTGCCACAAACCGCAGCAACAATATCTTATGCCACAACAACAACGGGAGCAACCGTAAACCGCCGCATCAACCGTAAACCGCAACAACAACAACTGCAGTGACAATAAACTGCATCAACATCAACTGCAGCGGCATTACCTACTGCAGCCACAATATCAACTGCAGCAAAAATAAGCAGCAACAACACCTACTGCAACTGCCACAACGTCATCGGCAGCCACAACAGCAAAAGTGCCACAACGTCATCGGCAGCCACAACAGCAAAACTGCCACAATATCAACTGCAGCAACAACGATCAGCTGCGACAACAACAGTAAATTACAGCAACAGCATATACGGCGGCAACAGCAAACTACAGCAACAACGACCAACTGCAACTACAAAGTTCCCCGTAAATATAACCTTTTATTTTTATATATATTTAGTTTTATGGTATTGGTTATTATTAGTGCTAATGAACCTAAATATTTAAGTAAATAAAAAAAAAAGTATGAAAGAAAAGAGAATAAGAAATAACTTTTGAAAAAGAATTTTACGGCCGTATAAAAAAAAAATACAGAAACAAAACAATATTGTAATATATTCCTATACTATACCTTTACTTTTTAAATAAGTATTGATATTAGCTGTGTTTTCAACCTAACTATGTCCGTTAACTCATAAAAACTTAAAGAGCATAAAAACGCGTTTAAGACAAAAACTAACACGTTGCTTTTCGTATGCACGGTAACTGTCAACACGGATAAATATCCACGTTAAGAAAAAACCCAATGTTATACATTTTCGCATCCAACGTAACTTATTCGCGTTATTTCCTAAAAGCTTTTGCTGACGTACGTTCGATTATAACGGTAAAATCATAGACATAACCAGTTTACAATTTGGTTAGACGGCCATCAGGTTAACGCAGATTCGTTTTAAATACCTAACGTAGATAGGCAAGACACAAAATACAGCTATTATTAATAACATTGAAAGAAATGTACCATGTCGTGGTATGATAGATGTAGTAGTGCTTGAAATAATGAAACAAAATATAATGGTAGGAAAAAACAGAAAAGAATTACAATAAGTAAATATTTAAATATTTAAATCTGAGTAAAGAAACCAACCAACGTATCTCATAAATGAAATAGGAAAAGAAACGATGTAATAAAGAAAGATTTATCTTTAAATTTAACCATATAATTGTTGAGCAACTTGTTTTGGCCTCGTCATGTGCTAATTTTTGAAATTAAACGGGTAACGTATAGGCGCGGCTGACCAAGCCGTGGCTCTATAGCGGCGCTAATCGGGTAAGTCGCCATTTGGGGATTTTGTAGAGAATCCAAAGGGTGGGCCACGGTGGGTACTCATCATCTAGCTACCCACCATCCGAACCGACTCAACTCCAACAATTTAATCTGACATCTTCAACGTTATAGTGCACTTATGTTTTCTTTGTATGGGGACGAAAGTGGAAAAGAACCTCGCCACTCCGCCAAGACTAGCTGGGGCTATCGTGCATTACAGTCCATTTCGTACGTCAAGTACACGTCTGCCATAACAAAGGAGTGAGAAGGTTCACAGTCACGGATTGGTAAAAGGCCGTTACTATACGTTGCCCTAAATTTTACATGAAATTAATATATTTGATTCATTAGTAGATTTGAACAGTCATCACGTCTTAGTGCATTTTAGAACATTACACAATTTATTATATACATTATAAGTAATATATATGTGACAGCGCATAGAGAAAGGGACCTAAGGGTAAAAAATCAATTTTTTTTTTGTAGACAACATCTGAGCATCGAATGAGACCGATCCCATGCTCTCCTGACCTTAGGTCCCTTTTTATCCTTAGGTCCCTTTCTATTTTGCGCGTCACATATATACATTTATTATATAGAAATTTTTTATACACATTTATTATTTTTGCTTTGCCTTTTTGTACAAATCCCTGCTTGCTATTTTCGCGGTTTAGGTCGTAAGTCAACGCGAATAAACCCGGTATACTCGGCATTTGCTCGCTTAGGTAAATTGCCTAAGTTTTGGTTTGAATATTAATTTTGACTTTGTGTCGCGCGTTCCGCTGCTCGATCGGAATTTATTTGCTAAGTTTCTATTCGGTAACTTGCCTAAGTCAGATACGCGTCGTTTTGAAATAAATTCATCGAAAATGAAGGGCGGACGAAATCCTAGTTTGTCAGAGAACCGTGCCAACAATACGGGTAATAGTGGAGGAGTTTCACAAACGGGTGAAAACGCCTCTAGAACGGTCACACCACCATCTTTTAGCCCTTTAACCGCTCTCGATAACAACGACAGTAGAAGAGGTGATACAGGGGTTTTCGAGGTCGTAGATGCCGCTGTCGGTGTAGCTCAGGCACAAATAATGCAATTAATGCGTAGTGAAGTGAGGGTAGCAGTGGTCGAAGCTGTCAAATCAGCACTGTCAGGTTCAGGAGGTCCGGTTAATAATCCCACAACTTCACGGGATGGTGTAAACTGGCCACACGAAATGCAACCAGCGGGCAATAGCACACGTCATCATAATACAAACGCGAATGCGTTACCGATTATTAATCCTTCAGGGGTTCCGAACGTAGAAACCTGTAGAGAATATTTTCAGATATAGACCAAGATACCCAGAACTTTATAAATGGGGTTTGAAATACGACGGTACTAATAAGACCATGCTAGTCGAAGATTTTATTTTTCGCGTTGAACGTTTGCAAAGGAGCCATGAATGTCCATGGAATGTAGTCATGGATTGTTTCCATCATTTGTTGGAGGGCCAGGCAGAAAAGTGGTACTGGGATCATGTCCGGGATAGGCCCGGTATCAACTGGAGCAATCTGAAATTGGACATAGTATTAAAATTTCAGCAATTTCAGACGAGCATGGACGTTATTCGTCGCATAATAGATAGGGTACAGTTGCGTGATGAAAAATCTAGTGCATTTATCGATGCCATTGTAAGCTTAAGAAATCAGTTGCGAGAACCGATGCCCGATTACCAGCTGATAGACATAACGAAGAAAAATTTAAAACCAAGAATTGCCCAATTAGTATTTGCCATCCAAATTTATTCCGTAGAAGATTTCCGTATGGAGTGTAGAAAGGCAGAAGATTTGTTGGAACACGAGTTCCAACAACGCTCCCGTCAAAATATGTCTGCTCGCGCGGTAAACGAACTTTCATGGGACAATTTTGATAATTCAGAGGTAGCAGTCGAAGAGATTAGCCATCGACAATTTGCTAAGGTTTCTAAGCCTAATTCGAATATAGATTCAACCACATGTTGAAATTGCCAAAGTGTTGGCCATACCTTTAAATTATGCACTTCTGCTCAACGTTAAATTTTTTGCTATCGGTGTGGCGCACCGGGAGTCGTGACTCCGCAATGCGGCAAATGTAACCAGGGAAACCGCTTTTCGAGCGCGAACAGTGGGGAGTCGCGTTCGACTCAAACAATAGATTAGAATTGAAGGCGAAGGTTTCTGCAGAAACAGCTGATACGTGTACCAGCACTTCTGTAGATAATTCAACTGAAACTAACCCCACTTCAACATCCGAAAATAATTTAAATCCTATTGAACGCAATAGTAAAACACAAATCTTGCGAAAACCTTTTCATGTTCGTTTAGCAAATTATTTAAAGGTGCGAAAACGAATTTTTAATAACGAAACGACAATTGAACCATCCAAGTTTAGTAGGATCGAAAAAGCTCGCGAAAGATATAAACGTAGACACTTACTGAAACTATTAATATCGTCTGCTTGTTTTTCTAGTTATTTGGGATCTGATCCCAGACCTTTTCGCAAAGTTTCGGTTAACGGCACTGAAATCTTAGCTTTGTTTGATAGCGGGGCTACCGTTACGTGCCTTGGTAAAAATTGTAAGGACCTTGTTGAAAAATTGAACTTGCAAGTTTATCCAATTTATAATTGTAGCGTTGGTACAGCCAACGGTAATCGTGTTTCGTGTATAGGTAGAGTTAGAGTTGATCTTTCGTATGATAATCAAAAGCATACTCTTGACATACTTGGATCCGTATACGGACCAGAAAACGGAACATAAGGAACATCGAAACTGATTCGAATCCGTTGAAAATCCGTCAATGACGGACCGTTTACGGACCGGTATGTCGTGTTAAAAACGGACAAGTCCGTTTAAAGTCCGTCAATGACGGACCGTTTACGGACCGTTATGTCATGTAAAAAACGGACTAGTCCGCTGAAAGTCCGTCAATGCCGGACCGTTTCCGGACCGATATGTCGTGTAATAACGGAGTATTTCCTTGTCCATATCCTACCGATTTTTTCAAAAAAATAGACCATATGTTTATTATTTTCAATACAAAGTACTTTTTTTTTTTTATAAATTCATTAATATTTGTTATTTATAATTACAATATTTAGCACATCTAGCTCGGTTTACCTATCTATCCAGCGCTTAGGGACCCGGAGTAAAATCCAACATCTATATGGAAAAGAGACAATAAATTAGTTATGGTTTAATTGACTGTGTACACGATGCAAATTCTCATATGTTATACACAAAACATTGTGAAACATTAAGTTTCATAAATCTTACCTTGTTACTTGATGTTGTTTGATTAATGGTGTGATAGAAAGAATTCCCTCTATTGCATATTCTCCATATATTCCCATTATAATAATATTTTCACCGACTTTACAAAACATTTTTATTTTGTAAACAAACCGATGAAATCCGTATTTAAAGGTACGGAAACGGATACACCAATACGGAGTTAAAACGTATTGTGTTCGAAAATGCATTTATACGGTCCGTTAATGTTCCGTATACGTACAAGCATTGACGGATACGTACCTTACGAACAGTTAACGTACCGTAAAAGCCGGATTCATGAATCCGTACGTGCCGGAGAGTCCGTTAAAATGTTTCTTGGGTAGTATCGATATTAATTTCGATAATTTTGATTCGAGCACCCACATTTTAACATCGGATCAGTCCGTTGCCTTAGAGGAGGCTAAAAGTCACTTTTTAGATTTCGAAAAACATGGCCTTGGTAAAACGTGGATGGAAGAGCACGTCATCGATACAGCGGATGCGGCGCCGCTCAAATAACGTCATTACCCGGTATCCCCGGCTATGGAGGCGTTAATATACGAAGAGCTGGACCGCATGGTGAGTTTGGGAGTAGTGGAACCAAGAAACATCCCTTGGAATTCGCCCGTAACGTTAGTTCTTCGTGGTGAAAAGAAAAGGCTGTGCCTTGATGTCCGTAAACTCAACGAACGCACAGTTAAAGATGCGTATCCACTCCCATTTATTGACGCTCCCCTCGGACGTCTGAAGGACACGTATTTTATTTCTAGCATAGATTTGAAGGACGCGTTCTGGCAGATTCCGCTTGCCGAGGATAGTAGGCCAAAGACTGCGTTTACGGTGACTGGGCGACCTCACTATCACTTCACCGTCATGCCGTTTGGGTTGTGTAATGCAGCTCAGCGGTTATGTCGACTGATGGATAGAGTGATCCCCCCGGAACTGAGGCAGAAGGTATTCGTGTACCTCGATGACTTGCTGGTCGTTTCGCCAGATTTTGACACACACATATCCCTTTTGGAAAATGTTGGTGACTTGTTGTCGTATGCAAATTTGACTATCAACTTAAAGAAATCGAAATTCTGTAAAAAAGAATTGCGATATCTTGGATACATCGTTGGTGAGGGAAAGCTCAAAGCTGACCCTGAAAAAATTTCGGGAATTACGAAAATACCCATTCCGAAATGTACCCGTGATGTTCGCCGTTTTCTTGGTCTTACCGCTTGGTTTAGGCGTTTTATTAAAGATTATGCGACTATCACCGCTCCTGTAACACGAACACTCCGGAAATCTAAAATTTTTGTATTCTATGACGATACCGTTGCGGCTTTTAATAAATTGAAAACTGCTTTAACTACAAGTCCAATTCTAACACACCCCGATTTCGATAAACGTTTTTATATTCAGTGCGACGCTTCCAATCTTGGGATTGGAGCCGTGTTGTATCAGCTCGACGCGGAAAGCTTAGAACGTCCTATAGCTTTTCATTCCGCTCAATTGTCAAATGCGCAACGCAATTACAGCGTTACGGAGCGCGAATGCTTAGCGGTTATTAGTGCCATAAAAAAATTTCGTCCTTTTATGGAACTGATGCCGTTCACAGTTTTGACTGATCACAGCGCTTTAAAGTGGCTTATGGGCCAGAAAGATTTAAGCGGTCGACTTGCCCGCTGGAGCCTCAAGCTGCAAGGCTACCAATTCGATATCCAACACCGCAAAGGGAGTCAAAACGTCGTCGCTGATACGTTATCCCGCCTGCACGTAGATGAGGTTAACCTGTTTGTAAACGAGAAACCCCTTATAGATATGAGTTCACCTGAGTTTCAAAGTCAAGAGTACAGCGAGTTGCGAAAGAACATCGAGGAGAATATTGACGTTCTACACGATTTAAAGATCCAGGACAATTTAATTTATAAAAAGACTTTACCGGCGGATGGTCAAGAAATTAATGAGAATTTTATTTGGAAACTTTGGGTTCCACCCAGCCTCACAAATCAGCTTATCGCTAATGCTCACGAACCAACGGTTAAGTCGCATTGCGGTATGGGGAAAGTTATTGCTCTGTTGAAACAATATTTTTATTTTCCTAGAATGGCTATTTAGGTTAGAGAATTTATTAACAATTGCATTTTGTGTAGAGGTTAAGTCTCCGAATAAAATTTTACGGCCCGAAATGAGATCCGAAACCGTTACTCATAGGCCTTGGCAAAAGATTTTTATAGATTTTATTGGACCCTTCCCTCGATCTAAGCTTGGTAATACGTTTATTTTTATAGCTCTTGACCACCTCACAAAATTCGTTGTGTTGAAAGCGATGCGTAATGCTACTTCTGTCAACGTAGTGAAATTTTTAGAAAGCGAAATTTTCCACAAATTTGGCATTACTCAAATGGTCCATTCGGACAACGGCAAACAATTTGTTTCCCTAGAATCTTCATCGTTCTTGTCAAAATATGGTTGCCAACATATTCGTAATGCCATGTACTTTCCGCAGGCAAACGCCTAGGAGAGAGTAAATCGTTCGATTGTATCTTCTATTCGAGCATATGTTTCGAGTGATCAACGTGACTGGGATCGTCATCTATCGGCCATTGAATACTCCTTGCGTTCGACAGGACACAGCTCGTCTGGTTTCTATCCGTATTTTTCCCTGTTCGGGATGAACATGATTACGCATGGCAGCGCGTACGGTATCGCTAAACAATTAGGCACCTTAGAGGAGGATGAGATAGAAATTTTATCGAAGAGCAATTTGTTAGAATTGGTCAGGCAAAACCTCAAAGAAAATTTACATTCAGCTTATGAGCAGAGCGCCGCTAGATACAACGTTCGGTCTAGGATCGTTAATTTCCTACCGGGGCAGGAAATTTTGCGCCGAAATTTCGTTTTGAGCGATGCGTCTAAAAATTTAAATTCAAAATTATGCAAAAAATTTGTTAAGTGTAGGATAGTGCGACAGATCGGGAAAAGTCTTTACGAAGTTGAGAACCTGGCAGGAAAAAGCATAGGGGTGTACCATGCCAAGGACTTGCAGCATATGGTACCCGTGAAGTAAGGGCTTTCATTCTGCCCGGCTTAATCTCAGGGTCGCAGTTCTTCCCCACACTTGCTAATGTTTGTACGTTTTCGGTTGACAGCCAGGTCCAGTCACTTTTCGTCAGGACTTCGGTACCTGATCTGGTTTGTTGTGTCACCCTGGTCACCCGCTTTCACATCCCTGCTTTTGACCAACACTGCTCTAAACTACCCAGGCCTGACTTACAACAGAGTTATACTCTGACCTGGCAAAAACTGAGTTGTTCTTCGACACTCGAGTTTTGTGTGTCGATCGGTGATTGGTCAATCGGGCCAAAAGGGGAGCCAGAATATTTTTGTTTCATTAGAAACGGGAGTAGTGAATATTTTTGCTGCAATACAAACGGGAGCGGTAGAATATTAAAGATCATTCTGGTGTGACACGTGAAAAGAGGAAGTTGCGGACTTGACTACGCGGTTCGATAGTGCGAGAAAAAAAGGAAATTTCATAAAGCGCGTGTCTATATCGTTTAACTTTGCAATCTAGTGTTAAATTTTCTTAAATTATCGCGAAATAAATTCTAATTTAGTGAAGAAAAGTGTATATAGAAATTTTATATGTGATATATTTTGTACTACAACAGGGAAATATCCGATCCAGATCAGATAAACGATTATTTTGTTGCTTGTCAGATACCTGATCCAGGTGACTATTGCGGTAATATGGATCATTCCATTGCAGGAGGTTTCTCCTTCGCATGTGTTGATACTGACACGTTATATCGAGCATTGCTCAGTATAAAGTCTAATGCTGTTGGTCACGATTCTCTGTCACTAAAATTTTTGAAAATCATTTTCCCTTTTATTTCCTCACATTTGCTTCACCTCGTGAACACTATTATCGAATCGTCTAGTTTCCCTAGTAATTGGAAAATAGCTAGAGTTGTCCCTATAAAGAAGGAGGGCCAGTCTACTGAATTTGATAATCTGCGTCCTATTTCGGTACTTCCGGTCCTTTCTAAAGTTGTCGAGCATATTTTGAAAGACCAAATGATTGAGTACCTTGATCTCAGGTCACTTATTCATCCATCGCAATCAGGGTTCCGACGGGGGTATAGCACTGCCTCTCTACTGCTGGCTTTGACTGACTCTATTAGACAATTTCTAGATGGCCGTAAGAATGTAGTGCTACTTTCGGTAGATTTGTCTAAGGCCTTTGATAGAGTAATACATACTACGTTATTGTTTAAATTGTTTAGTCAGTTCATGTTTTCTTATCGGGCTTGTGAACTAATAAAATCCTACCTTTATGATAGGTACCAATATGTATCTGTTGGTACCGCTATCTCACGAACTCGACGGATCACTAGTGGTGTCCCACAGGGATCTGTTATCGGCTCACTTTTATTTATGATTTATTAAAATGACCTTTTACAAACGGTTAATGGCGTTTCTTGCGTGCCTTTTGTATACGCTGATGATGTTCAGTTCGTTTGTTATTCTAATGCTGATTTTGTAGATGTTTTACAAGAGGGTGTCAATTATATAATTCGGGAAGTTGTGTCTTGGGCGTCTGATAATGGGCTTAGTGTCAATCCGGCAAAGACAAAATTGATGAGGTTTGGATTTGATACTGATGATATGGATGTTAGAATTGGTGGAATTTCTGTTGAGTTTGTCGATAAAATGAAATGCTTAGGTCTTGTCTTGGATAATCAATTAAATTTTTCTCCACATATTAATTATTTATCCTTACGGGTATCATTTCTCTTGAAAAGGTTGTATTCATTAAATATTTATTTACCTCGTTCAGTTAAAAGGCGGGTTGCCACTGCTATCTTGATGCCACATATATTGTACTGCATGGAGATCTTTTCGGGTGCTGGGAATTACGCCTTGAGGAAATATCACCTTACCTTTAACAGGATTATCCGTTATGTTTTTAATTTGAAAAGAAGAGATCATGTATCTCAACATACATTTAATTTTCTTGGATCGTCTTTTAAGAATTTTATCAGCATTAGGATATTACTGTTTTTTTATAAATCCACTAGCGGGCGCAGCCCGCTACGTTGTTAGCGTGCCTTAAAGGTTAAGGGGGGGGGGGGCTGCGCCCTCCCCCCCCGGGGGGCTGCGCCCCCCACAATTTTTATTAAATTTGTTTTTTTATTTAAAGCCTTCACCCAGCCACCACAAATAAATAATTCTGCACAACAATGGGTTTAAAATAAATAAATATTTGATCACTTTTTCTCATGAAAGTGGATTGTTAGTAATGAATCCATAATAAATTTCAATATACGTGTGTATGTTAAGATAATTTGGTAAAGTGCGAACTTAGGTAGATAGACCCGTAAGTAGTTTTGTTCATTTGTGTTTTGAATGAAAATAAATAACGTAAAGCAGGGTTGGAAAGCATTTTATAATATTAAAAATAGCGGGCAAAGCTACGTTGTTAGCGTGTCTTAAAGTTTTTTTTTTAATTCCAGTTTATGTAAAGGTAGACCTGGCAATTCAAGTAAATTCACAAATTCAGTTGGAAAATTTACTGCGTCGGTTTCTTCCACCGGTGCTTCGTTACATGAAGTTTAAATATCGGAATATATAAGTTCCATTCCTTTTCTAAGGTTTTTTCTCTTTCAGAAAATTTGTTTAACTTTTTGGGGAGTATGTTTCAATGCTACATAAGTTTCATATTCCGTTTATAGTGTTTGAACAGGTAATTCCCTCTTCCAATCCATTTGCATTGTCTATAATTTCAATTCCACTCGTTCAACGTTTATATCCATTTCATTCCACTTGTGTAGTGTTTCAATCCCACTCGTTTCCTATTTAGTTTCTTAATTTTAGTGTTTCATATACACTTGTTCTTTAAGTTTTAGGTTTCTAGCTAAAGACGCAGACTTTAAGGGGGGGGGGGGGGCAATTTCCCCTTTTGAACCACCATTTTTACCACGTTCCTGTCCAAAGTCCTAGAAATGCCTTGTCGATAAGTTAGCCCATACTCCAAGGAAAACATATTATATATTACAGGTTTCTAGCCGAAGGGTTCGGTTAGGCCATCAAGGTGGAGAATTATTCCGTTTTTACCCCTCCCGGTAGGAATTTCCAAAAATTCCGTCTTAGAGGACGTCTGCGTTGGAGGAGGAACCTACTACATACATAATTTTAGGTCTCTATATCCAGCAGTTTGGCCAGGCCATCAAGGGGGAAGTTTTTTCACTTTTTACCCCTCCCGGTATGAATTTCCAAAAATACCATCTTAGGGGACGTCAACGTTGGAGAAGGAACCCAATTTAAGATCCCTTGTTCCAGCAGTTTGGCCAGGCCCTTAAGGGGGAGACTTTTCCTGTTTTTGACCCTACCTGTAGAAATTTCCAAAAATCTCATCTTAGCGGATGTCTACAATAGAGGAGGAACTTTAATACCAAATTTCAACTTCCTACCTCCAGCGGTTTGGGCAGGCCTTTAAGCGGCACTTTTCGCTTCATTAATCCCCATTTTTGCAATGTCCCTGTCCAAAAAGCACCGTCTCGGTAAGTGAGCAGATACTCCAAGTAACATATGTTTTACATTTCAGGTTTCTAGCCAACTTTTACTATTTGTGCCCCTCTCGGTAGGAATTTCCGAAAATCCATCGACAGGGAATTCCAGCTTCCTAGTTCCAGCAGTTTGAGCAGGCTGAGAGGAACTTAAGTACCGAATTTCAGCTTCCTAGTTCCAGCAGTTTGGACAGGTCGTTAAGGGGCAACTTTCCCTTTTTGAGCTCCCATTTTATAACGACCCTGTCCAAAATTCAAAAAGTATCTTTCTAATACGTTAGCCCTTACTCCAGGGACCCACATTTTAAGCTTCAGGTTTCTAGCCGAAGGGGTTTTTACCGGCCCCCAAGGTGAGGCTTTTCTTCTTTTTGCCCCTCCCTTTAGGAATTTACAAAAATTCCATCTTCGCGGCTATCTGCGATGGATGAGGAACATTCATACCAAATTTCAACTGCATTGCCTAAGCGGTTTGGGCAGGCCGTTAGTGGGGACATTTTTCCCTTTCAACCACTATTTTTACTATGTTCCTGTTCCAAAATAGAAAAATTACGTTGCCGGTGAGTTAGTCCTACTCCAAGGAATACATATTTAAAATTTTAGGTTGGCCAAAAGGGATTGGGCAAGCCGTCAGGAGGAGACTTTTACCTTATTTCCCCTCCCGATAGGAATTTCAAAAATTCCGTCTAAGCGGACGCCTACACAGAAGGAGGAACTCACATACCGAGTTTCCTTTTGGGATATCCTGTAGGGAATTCCAAAAATACAAACTTAGTCGATGTCTACTACAGTGGAGGAACCTTTATACCAAATTTCAACTTCTTACCTCCAGTGGTTTTGGCAGGCACTTTTCCAATTTGTGAGACTGTTTATGGGGAGACTTTTCCCCTTTTTGCCCGTTCCGGTAGGAATTTCCAAAAATCCCGTCTTAGCGCACGTCTATGCCGAATATCAAGAAACCTTGTTTTAGTGGAGATATCCGTGGGTGGAGGAAAAAAAGTAGTTTTTTTGAAATTATATATTATTTTAAATGGTACTTTTTGGAAAAACGAAATTTTTTGGAAAAAGATACTTTGTTTTTACAAAGTACTTTATTTGTACTTTTTTTGCAAAAGGTATTTTTTTAAAAAAGTTGTTTTTTTTGGAAAAATGTATGTTTTTTGGAAAAAGGTACTTTTTTTGGAAAAGGAAAATTTTTTTAGAAAAAGGTACTTTTTTTTGGGAAAAGGTACTTTTTTTTTTGGAAAAGGTACTTTTTTTGAAAAAGGTATTTTTTTGAAAAAATGTATGTTTTTTGGGAAAAGGAAAATTTTTTTAGAAAAAGGTACTTTTTTTGGGAAAAGGTACTTTTTTTTGGAAAAGGAACTTTTTTTGAATAAGTTATTTTTTTGGAAAAATGTATGTTTTTTGGGAAAAGGTACTTTTTTTTTTGGAAAAGGTACATTTTTTTAGAAAAAGGTACATTTTTTGGAAAAAGGTACTTTTTTTATATAAGGTACTTTTTTTGGAAAAAGGTACTTTTTTTGGGAAAAGGAATTTTTTTTGGAAAAAGGTACTTTTTTTGGAAAAAGGTACTTTTTTGGAAAAAGGTACTTTTTTTGGAAAAAGGTACTTTTTTTGGAAAAAGGTACTTTTTTGGAAAAAGGTACTTTTTTCGGGAAAAGGTACTTTTTTTTGGAAAAAGGTACTTTTTTTGGAAAAAGGTACTTCTTTTGAAAAAAGGTACTTTTTTTGGAAAAAGGTACTTTTTTTGAAAAAAGGTACTTTTTTTGGAAAAAGGTACTTTTTTTGGAAAAAGGTACTTTTTTTGCAAAAACGTACTTTTTTTGGAAAAAGGTACTTTTTTTGGAAAAAGATACTTTTTTTGGAAAAAGGTACTTTTTTTGGAAAAAGGTACTTTTTTTGGAAAAAGGTACTTTTTTTGGAAAAACGTAATTTTTTTGGAAAAAGGTACTTTTTTTGGGAAAAGGTACTTTTTTTGGGAAAAGGTACTTTTTTTGGGAAAAGGTACTTTTTTGGAAAAAGGTACTTTTTTTGTCCCCTTTTTGCGCCTCCCGATAAGAATTTCCAAAAATGCCGTCTCAACGGACGTCTACACCGGTCGACGAACCTACATACCAAATTTCAACTTCATAGCTCCAGCAGTTTGAGCAGGCCGTTTTGCCCGTCCCTGTAAAAATTTCCAAAACTCCCGTCTTGGTGGATGTCTACGATAGTGGAGGAACCTTTATACCAAATTTCAACTTCCTACCTCCAGCGGTTTGGGCAGGCCGTCAAGGGGGGCCTTTTTCCCCTTTTTAATCCCCATTTTTACAACGTCCCTGTCCAAAATTCTAGAAAGTACTTTCCAGAAAAGTTAGCCCCTACTCCAAGGAACACATATCTTAAATTTCAGCTTTCTAGCCAAAGGGGTTTTGGCAGGCCGTCAAGGGGGACACTTTCCCCCTTTTTGCCCGTTCCGGTAGGAATTTCCAAAAATCCCGTCTTAGTGGACGTCTACCCCGAAAGAGGAACCTACATACCAAATTTCAACTTCCTAGCTTCAGCGGTTTGGGCTGGGCGATGTTGAGTCAGTCAGTCAGTCAGTCACGTTATTCTTTTATATATAGAGATTATTAATGGTTACCCTGTTTATATAGTTGATCAATTTCATTTTACTCGTTCGATTAGAAATCCCCAGATAATACCACCTATAAGGCATTTAAATATTTTTGTGAAATCATTTCAGATTCGTGTGTCAAGAATATGGAATGCTTTGCCGAGAGAATTGAAAATGTTTAATTTACATTGCTTCAATTCAAGTCCAAAATAGTAGAATTTGCGAAGCTGCATTTGTTGGAGGGTTTGTAAAATGTATGTTTTTGAAAGTACGAAAGGCGAAGAATGTTGAAATAATATGTATTTATCTTTGTGATATTAAAGCTTCTTATGGAAATTGATTCTTGGCATTCACTATGATCGTATTTTGGTTCTTTTTTAAAATCTTGTTAAATTAATAGGCGAAGAATGTTGAAATAATATGTATTTATCTTTGTGATATTAAAGCTTCTTATGGAAATTGATTCTTGGCATTCACTATGATCGTATTTTGGTTCTTTTTTAAAATCTTGTTAAATTTATGTGATCTCATATACATATGTACTTATAATTTATGTGATCTCATATACATATGTACTTATAATTTTTTTACCTATATTGCGATTTATTATATATTGTAATAATTAACTTTAATTTTATATAGAAGTTTGTTATTTAGTTAGAAGCTTTAATTAACCATATAAGGCCCTAAGGGCTCGGTTATGTAATAGAAAAATTAAAAAAAAAAAAAAAATATAATCTTTCCAGAAAAATAAAAAAAGATTGACACAAAATTTAATTGAATACAAGCAAACGAAAATCTGTATTAATAAGAAGTGCAATTTATGTATAAATATAAGAAAAACCTATAAATGCAAAGACAAGAAAGGCGATCAAAAAAATCCATCGAGACCTCGCAAAAAGCACACGTGGGCGGAACATCCAGCAGGAAAAGATCGGACTGCAACGAAACCGCTGCCATAAATACGTCACCAGCTGCAACAACATCTACTGCAGCATCAAAAACCAGAGCAGCTACTACATCTACTGCCACAACAACAACAACGGCAGCATCAAGAGCAAAACTGCCACAACAACATCAGCGGCAGCATCAACAGCAAACTGCCGTAACTACGTCGCCAGCAACCGCCACAAACCGCAGCAACAATATCATTTGCATTTGATATTAGCTGTGTTTTCAACCTAACTATGTCCGTTAACTCATAAAAACTTAAAGAGCCTAAAAACGCGTTTAAGACAAAAACTAACACGTTGCTTTTCGTATGCACGGTAACTGTCAACATGGATAAATATCCACGTTAAGAAAAAACTCAAACTTATACATTTTCGCATCCAACGTAACTTATTCGCGTTATTTCCTAAAAGCTTTTGCTTACGTACGTTCGATTATAACGGTAAAATCATAGACATAACCAGTTTACAATTTGGTTAGACGGCCATCAGGTTAACGCAGATTCGTTTTAAATACCTAACGTAGATAGGAAAGACACAAGATACAGCTATTATTAATAACATTGAAAGAAATGTACCATGTCGTGGTATGATAGATGTAGTAGTGCTTGAAATAATCGAACAAAATATAATGGTAGAAAAAAACAGAAAAGAATTACAATAAGTAAATATTTAAATCTAAGCAAAGAAACCAACCAACGTATCTCATAAATGAAATAGGAAAAGAAACGATTTAATAAAGAAAGATTTATCTTTAAATTTAACCATATAATTGTTGAGCAACTTGTGTTTGGCCTCGTCATGTGCTAATTTTTGAAATTAAACGGGTAACGTATAGGCGCGGCTGACCAAGCCGTGGCTTTATAGGGGCGCTAATCGGGTAAGTCGCCATTTGGGGATTTTGTAGAGAATCCAAAGGGTGGGCAACGGTGGGTACTCATCATCTAGCTACCCACCATCCGAACCGACTCAACTCCAACAATTTAATCTAACATCTTCAACGTTATAGTGCACTTATGTTTTCTTTGTATGGGGACGAAAGTGGAAAAGAACCTCGCCACTCCGCCAAGACTAGCTGGGGCTATCGTGCATTACAGTCCACTTCGTACGTCAAGTACACGTCTGCCATAACAATTCTGTATTGCTGGTCTTATCGAATTCTTTCAAATATATTTTTATTCTTTGTAATTATCATCTTTCTTTGATTTGAAAAATAATTTAAACAGAAAAATTATATTGATTTATGATCTAGAGTCAAACTAAAAAAGACCATTCATTTAAAAAATAAGAGATCTACTAAATATTCCCCCAATTAAGTTTTTTTTATCAAATATTAACGCTTTAAGGGCGTACAAAGCTTCAAGTTTTCAATTCTAATTTATTATACCACCACTTGAGGGCGCGACCAAGAAAAAAAAAAAAAAATACAAAAAACACTTACTTCGCAACCGACCTATCCTTCTACTAAGTTTTGTCGGAAATCCATTCTTGGCAAAAAAATGGGTAAAGCAACATACTCCATATCAGAAACGGATTGCAGAAAATTTTAAATACAGAAGAAAAAAAAAACTAAAATTTTTGAAAATTGAAATCACCTAGAATTCAAATTATACTTGAAATATAATCCTTTGGTTTTGAACTTAGAAAATGCGTTAAAAATTAAATTTTTTTTTTATGGTTATTGGTTATACCGTCCATCCCACTGTGCAGGAGGGTATATATCACTTTGTCATTCCGTTTGTATTTCATCGAAAAAAAAAATCTGGGACATAAAAAAAAATATATATTCTTGATCGTTATCAATAGCGAAACCGATATAGCCGTGTCCGTCTGTCTGTCTGTTGAAATCACGATTACGCTCAAAATAGTTGTGCTAGGATGTTAATTTTTAGTCAAAATTTTTGTCCAATTTCTTAAGCAGTTTGGTATTGGAAATGGGCATATTTGATCCAGACGTTTAAAAGTTATGAATGAAAATGTAAAAGCACCTCTAGAATTTTCCATATTAACATGAAAAAATATATTAACTGTGTGTTGTTGTTACTGAATAAGAAAAAGTACATACATACACACCCAGACCTTGAAAGAGATAATTCTTTTTTGAATTTATATGCATAAAATTGGATTCATTTTATTAATTACTGAATAATTCATAATGCCTTTAAATCAATGATTGGACATTGAATGAAGTGAGATAAGATTTGTTCCTGTTTGTGTTGATTCAATTTTGATTCGATTGAATAATTTGGACGTATGTTAGCTTTAGAGGCACCTCACCGATTGATTCTAAATTTTTACTACTGATATAACTCTCTTTTGGGGGCCGAAGAAATTTTTTTTCACCGAAAAGCCTGTATGGGGAGTTACTTCGGGATAAAGTTTAAAAATTAACTTAACTATATTTTCTTCATTTATGATAGGGTTGGAACAATATGTACACCATTGGAAAGGTAATAAAAATATCTTTAGGATAGCATTTTTTTTGTTGACCCATTATGATTCGGCGTAGGAATTTTAATTTTTTTGTTTTTTTAATGTTTTTATTCCATAAAAAAACTATACGAGTAAAAAGGTTAAAGTCGGGCATGCCGACTATACAATACCCTACACCAGTCTGGTGTATTGTTTGGATCCGAAATTCGAATGGGTTAAAATGGGGCTTATGTCAAAATTTTCTATAATGTGAGTCAGCGCACCAAATTTCATTAAAATATCTTAATATTTGTGACCTGCAGTTTGTAACCAAGCCAATTTTGGGGGGACCCTTATATGGGCACTAGTTCTAAACATGGACCGATGTTCACCAAAATCAATAGGGTTCGTCCTTGGGCCAACATAGGTCTATGTACCAAATTTCATCAAAATATCTTAATATTTGCGACCTGCAGCGTATAAACAATATAATTTTGGGGGGACCCTTATATGGGCACTAGTTCTAAACATGGACCGATGTTCACCAAAATCAATAGGCTTCGTCCTTGAGCCAACATAGGTCAATGTACCAAATTTCATCAAAATATCTTAATATTTGCGACCTGCAGCGTATAAACAATATAATTTTGGGGGGACCCTTATATGGGCACTTGTTCTAAACATGGACCGATGTTCACCAAAATCAATAGGCTTCGTCCTTGGGCCAACATAGGTCTATGTACCAAATTTCATCAAAATATCTTAATATTTGCGACCTGCAGCGTATAAACAGTATAATTTTGGTAGGACCCTTATATGGGCACTAGGTCTAAACATAGACCGATGTTCACCAAAATCAATAGGCTGCGTTATTGGGCCAATATAGGTCTGTGTACCAAATTTTATCAAAATATCTTAATATTTGCGACCTGCAGCGTATAAACATTATAATTTTGGTAGGACCCTTATATGGGCACTAGGTCTAAACATGGACCGATGTTCACCAAAATCAATAGGCTGCGTTATAGGGCCAATATAGGTCTGTGTACCAAATTTCATCAAAATATCTTAATATTTACGACCTGCAGCGTATAAAGAGTATAATTTTGGTAGGACCCTTATATGGGCACTAGGTCTAAACATGGACTGATGTTCACCAAAATCAATAGGCTGCGTTATTGGGCTAACATAGGTCTGTGTACCAAATTTCGTCAAAATATCTTAATATTTACGACCTGCAGCGTATAAACAATATAATTTTGGTAGGACCCTTATATGGGCTTTAGGTTTAAACATGGACCGATGGTCACCAAAATCAAACTTGTTCGTCCTTGGGCCAACATAGGTCTGCGTACCAAATTTCATCAAAATATCTTAATAGTTGCGACCTGTAGAGTGCGCACAAGATTGCATGGACAGACAGACAGACGGACGGACGGACAGACGGACATCGTTAAATCGAAATAAAAAAAAATTCTGAACCGATCGGTATACTATAAAGTGGGTCTACGACCAATATTTTTTGGTGTTACAAACATCAGCACAAACTTATAATACCCTGACCACATAGTGGTGTAGGGTATAAAAATTAGTTGCAGCTACTAAATTTCAGTAAAATGTTGTAAACTGTAATTTAAAATCAATCTGCTGAAATTAGCAAAATTTATAAAAAAAAAAAAAATTTTTTCTTTCGATTGTAACAAGCGTATAATTACTTCATCGTACTTGAAATTTGGAGTCAAAATTACAACGGTTCTCCAGTTATTACTCTTTTATGCATTGGAGCATCATTGGAGATACAATAATATTTTCTGAGTGTTATTTCCAAACTAAGAATATATCAATAGTAACAATTATAAACTAAACAAGAATTGTAAAAAATCAAAAAAAAATATTTATTTATTTAGCACTCGGTTTCGAAAAATTAGTAAAATGTTTTGCTGAAATCAGCAGCCAGAAATAGTAAAAAATCCGTAATTTGTAATAAGAGAATAGCAAAAATTATTACTAAAAAAAATTGTACTAAAAATCAATTTAAAAATAGTCAAGTGCGATTGGAAACTGTTTACAAATTTTTTTTACTAACTTTTTTATCTGAGTGTCCTTGGTTTGCTGATGGCGAAAATATTTACTAAAAATCGCATTTTTCCTACATTCATAAAATCGAAAAAAAAGTAACTGCAAGTTAAGTTTTTCTTTCAGTATAATTACGAATGTAATTGGTCAAGAATATAAGAAATTTATCAACATGAAAATTCGATTATTCGCAATTTAGGGGACAGCTTAATATATACATATATTTGTATACAAAATACAATTGTTATAGTATGCAGTCAGTCAACAATGAATTTGAAGAATAATTGAAGTACATTGTACTTGTTGGCTATTAAAGAAATCACTCGTTTATAACAAAACGAGTAAAAAGGTTAAAGTCGGGCATGCCGACTATACAATACCCTACACCAGTCTGGTGTATTGTTTGGATCCGAAATTCGAATGTGTTAAAATGGGGCTTATGTCAAAATTTTCTATAATGTGAGTCAGCGCACCAAATTTCATTAAAATATCTTAATATTTGCGACCTGCAGTTTGTAACCAAGCCAATTTTGGGGGGACCCTTATATAGGCACTAGTTCTAAACATGGACCGATGTTCACCAAAACCAATAGGCTTCGTCCTTGGGCCAACATAGGTCTATGTACCAAATTTCATCAAAATATCTTAATATTTGCGACCTGCAGCGTATAAACAATATAATTTTGGGGGGAGCCTTATATGGGCACTAGTTCTAAACATGGACCGATGTTCGCCAATATCAATAGGCTTCGTCCTTGGGCCAACATAGGTCTATGTACCAAATTTCATCAAAATATCTTAATATTAATACCTGCAGCGTATAAACAGTATAATTTTGGTAGGACCCTTATATGGGCACTAGGTCTAAACATAGACCGATGTTCACCAAAATCAATAGGCTGCGTTATTGGGCCAATATAGGTCTGTGTACCAAATTTCGTCAAAATATCTTAATATTTACGACCTGCAGCGTATAAACAATATAATTTTGGTAGGACCCTTATATGGGCACTAGGTCTAAACATGGACCGATGTTCACCAAAATCAATAGGCTGCGTTATTGGGCTAACATAGGTCTGTGTACCAAATTTCGTCAAAATATCTTAATATTTACGACCTGCAGCGTATAAACAATATAATTTTGGTAGGACCCTTATATGGGCACTAGGTCTAAACATGGACCGATGTTCACCAAAATCAATAGGCTGCGTTATTGGGCCAATGTAGGGCTGTGTACCAAATTTCATCAAAATATCTTAATATTTACGACCTGCTGCGTATAAACAGTATAATTTTGGTAGGACCCTTATATGGGCACTAGGTCTAAACATGGACCGATGTTCACCAAAATCAATAGGCTGCGTTATTGGGCTAACATAGGTCTGTGTACCAAATTTCGTCAAAATATCTTAATATTTACGACCTGCAGCGTATAAACAATATAATTTTGGTAGGACCCTTATATGGGCACTAGGTCTAAACATGGACCGATGTTCACCAAAATCAATAGGCTGCGTTATTGGGCTAACATAGGTCTGTGTACCAAATTTCGTCAAAATATCTTAATATTTACGACCTGCAGCGTATAAACAATATAATTTTGGTAGGACCCTTATATGGGCACTAGGTCTAAACATGGACCGATGTTCACCAAAATCAATAGGCTGCGTTATTTGGAGAATGTAGGGCTGTGTACCAAATTTCATCAAAATATCTTAATATTTACGACCTGCTGCGTATAAACAGTATAATTTTGGTAGGACCCTTATATGGGCACTAGGTCTAAACATGGACCGATGTTCACCAAAATCAATAGGCTGCGTTATTGGGCTAACATAGGTCTGTGTACCAAATTTCGTCAAAATATCTTAATATTTACGACCTGCAGCGTATAAACAATATAATTTTGGTAGGAACCTTATATGGGCACTAGGTCTAAACATGGACCGATGTTCACCAAAATCAATAGGCTGCGTTATTGGGCCAATGTAGGGCTGTGTACCAAATTTCATCAAAATATCTTAATATTTACGACCTGCTGCGTATAAACAGTATAATTTTGGTAGGACCCTTATATGGGCACTAGGTCTAAACATGGACCGATGTTCACCAAAATCAATAGGCTGCGTTATTGGGCTAACATAGGTCTGTGTACCAAATTTCGTCAAAATATCTTAATATTTACGACCTGCAGCGTATAAACAATATAATTTTGGTAGGACCCTTATATGGGCACTAGGTCTAAACATGGACCGATGTTCAAAAAAATTAAACTTGTTCGTCCTTGGGCCAACATAGGTCTGCGTACCAAATTTCATCAAAATATCTTAATAGTTGCGACCTGTAGAGTGCGCACAAGATTGCATGGACAGACAGACAGACAGACGGACGGACGGACGGACGGACAGACGGACATCGTTAAATCGAAATAAAAAAAAATTCTGAACCGATCGGTATACTATAAGGTGGGTCTACGACCAATATTTTTTGGTGTTACAAACATCAGCACAAACTTATAATACCCTGACCACATAGTGGTGTAGGGTATAATTACCACATAGTGGTGTAGGGTATAATAAGAACAAAAATTGTGCTTATTAGTATGTTATCAAGACGAAAAGCTTTCATTTGATATATAGATCAAGTTTTTATCACTTCAAACGCCGAAGATATTAGAGGTCAAAATCGTGAGATTTTTTTTCTTTCAAAGTATGGCTAACTTTTGACAAATGAAAAATCTCAATACCGACAATAGGTTTAAAATCTGTTTACTCCTAAAATATGTTCGATTCCCGATGAGTTAATTCAGTATAATTGTTGTTTAGAGTTAAAGTTGTATCTTTTGTACTATCTGCAAAAAAATTTGGTTTGACTTCTAATATCTTCGGTGTTTGAAGTAATAAAATTTGAACTACATCTCGAAAGTTTTTAATCTTGAGAATATATTAATAAGTAAAAACTTATGTGGTAGTATACGGTGGTTTTTATAAAAACGTTTTATTTTAAAAAATCTTAAAAATAAATCTCATTCGCCGGTAATGGGTAAACAAATAAAAGAAAAAATGTCGTCCATAAGATATTTTTACTATCTTTCCAATGGTATATATATATTGTTCCAATCCGACTATAAATGCCCAACAAACAAATCGTTCCGTTTACGGTCCGTCATAAACGGAATCCAACTCCGTTTACGTACCGTTTTCTGGATCCGTATACGGACCAGAAAAAGGATTTTAAGGAACATCGAAACTGATTCGAAAAACTTTTGACAAATGAAAAATCTCAATACCGACAATAGGTTTAAAATGTGTTTACTCCTAAAATATGTTCGATTCCCGATGAGTTAATTCAGTATAATTGTTGTTTAGAGTTAAAGTTGTATCTTTTGTACTATCTGCAAAAAAATTAGGTTTGACTTCTAATATCTTCGGTGTTTAAAGTAATAAAATTTGAACTACATCTCAAAAGTTTTTAATCTTGAGAATATATTAATAAGTAAAAAATTATGTGGTAGTATACGGTGGTTTTAATAAAAACGTTTTATTTTAAAAAATCTTAAAAATAAATCTCATTCGCCGGTAATGGGTAAACAAACAAAAAAAAAATGTCGTCCATAAGATATTTTTACTATCTTTCCAATGGTATATATATATTGTTCCAATCCGACTATAAATGCCCAACAAACAAATCGTTCCGTTTACGGTCCGTCATAAACGGAATCCAACTCCGTTTACGTACCGTTTTCCGGATCCGTATACGGACCAGAAAACGGATTTTAAGGAACATCGAAACTGATTCGAATCCGTTGAAAGTCCGTCAATGACGGACCGTTTACGGACCGTTATGTCGTGTAAAAAACTGACAAGTCCGTTGAAAGTCCGTCATTGACGGACCGTTGTGTCGTGTAAAAAACGGACAAGTCCGTTGAAAGTCCGTCAATGATGGACCATTTACGGACAGTTATGTCGTGTATAACCGGAATGACTCTGGACCAAAAACGGACTTGTATATCTATCTAAATTGACTAATTTTGAGTAAATTTTGTTTTTGATTTTTAATAGATTTATTTGTAACGATATTATTTACATTTACACTATATTTAGTACCTCAGTTTACCTCTTTATCTAGCGCATCAATTCACAACAGTCACCCATAATAAAATCGATCATCTACATGCAAAAGAAAAAATAAATTAGTTATGGTTTAATTGATTGTATTTACGATGGCGTTTTACTCGAAACAACAACAATTTACACACAATTTGGGAAAAATTGCGTAGCCGCGTTAACGTACGTGGAACAGAGCTTTTGTTATAAAAACAAATGATCTTACATAAACCCCAAACCATTGTAAAACACGCACTAAATTTTATTAATCTTACCATCTAATATATGTATGCGACTTGATGATGTGTTAATTGTGTTGTGTTGGATATTTTCTAGCTACCGCCACCAATTTATCGCCACAAAAAGTTTTTAAAAGAATTTAATTGTTTTTATTTTGAACACAAATTAAAATCCATTAAGTCCGTATTTTACGGTACGGAAACGGAGTTAAAACGTATTATGTTCGAAAATCCGATTACACGGTCCGTTAATGTTCCGTATACGTACAAGCTTTGACGGATACGTGTATTACGGACCGTTAATGTACCGTAAAAGCCGGATTCGTGATTCCGTATGTGCCGGAGTGTCCGTAAAAATGTTTCTTGGGTGACTTAGATATAGCTAATTCCATTTCCAAACTTTGCATAGATATAAACTCCCTACAGAGGTCTTTCCGCGGATTTTATTTTTTCAAATCAGCTTGAAAAGTACTACATCGGGGTAAAAAAATTCACTGAGATCAACTTATTGCAAAATTGAGATTTAAAATACGAATTAAGGAATTATATTTTTAAAGGTCTGCACACATCTATAGGTCCATTCGATTATTGGATAATTTGTACAAATTTGTACAAATTTTTACTGGATGGCGTTCGTTAACACAAATACTCAGTAAACAGAAAGAAAAAAGAGAGAATAAAGTGACAGTACTATGTTGAGAGTTTCTAAGTCTTGTTCTTTTTCTTGCAAATTTTTACTGGACAAATTTTTGCCAGTAAGAATTTGCAAGCAGAAAAAAACATAAATTTCGAAAACATATGTTTGTTTATTGTAAATAAAAAACAAATATCTTCCAATTATGTTATTTTATGGAAATGCAAAGCAATAAAACTTTCAAAACAAATTATGGAAAAGATAAGAAAACCTTCTAAAAATTGTCTGCTTAAGATTTAACATCAAAAATTTTCTTCTTCCATAGCGACCAGGTAAGATTTATTTGTATATTTGGTGTTGCAATCAGCTGTGTCTACAATCTTGCAAATTGTTGCAAATTTTCTGTTCGCGTACATGTTTGGGAAAATTTTATTTTGAGAGTAAATCTTATCTTACTCTCTGTAAGTTTGTACTAAGTAATTCTTACTGGACTTGACTGAGAAAAGTAATCGAATGGACCTTATATGAATAACATAAGCAGTGTTGCCACTTTATGGGTAGGGCATGGATGATAGCAATTATTAAATTGTTTAGTTTTCCACTTAAATTTCAATTCAATTGAATGAATTGAGAAAGTTATCAAATTTGTAAATAAAAAAATATATTATACATAAAAAAGAATTTAATTCATAAACTAGCCAATAGATAGTGGGTCTATGAATACAACTTAGCAATTACTTCAAAGCATTGTTGGTAGCAGAAACGGTGCGATTATCGGTGAGGGTAAGTAACGTTATTGTAGATTATTTCGGTTACAGTATTTTAAGGATAATTGTATTTCGATTATTTCGATAACGGTATTTTTAGGTTAACTGTATTGCAATTATTTCGATAATGGTATTTTAAGATAACCGGTATTCAGTTATTTCGGTGCATTCCGCAAATTTTTTTTACAAAAAAACAAAGTAAAGTAAAACAAATTTATTAACTAAGTGTATGTAAAATTCACAATTACGACGTGGAATTACAAAAAGTTTAGACTAAAAACTAATGGTGTTGTAAGGATAATGGTATTTCATTAATTTCGGTACTGGTATTTTAAATGTATCGATATTTGAATCTATAACAGTATTTTAGCGATAGAACCTACCAACCCTGTGTCAATGTATGTAATTACTTTTGGCTTATGAATGACAACATCTAATTCATCCGTTGACTTGTAGAAGAGCATGAAGTATTAATAAAAATTTTAGACTACTCGCAAACTGACTAAGAGATTAAGCACAATACAAATGGAAAAGGAATCTTAAATCGTGACGGAAAAAAGTGAACAAAATAGCAACGGAAACGGAATCTCACTTTTACAACACAGAACACATAGAAAGTCAAGTTGGTTATATTTTATATTTTTCTTCTTGACACATTCCAACGTATTGTTGTTGTTTTACATTAGTGAGAATAAAAGGCTGTGAAAGTGTTATCTTATTATTGCTGTTTTTTATATATTTTATAAATGTATAAAGTTAAATCCTTTGATATTACTAATGCATGTGCATGACAAAATCAACCATGTTATCGTACTATAATTGTACTGTGATTGAAATTGTGTGAAAATCTGGCAGCATTAGTGAAATAATCTGAGAGTAAAAACAGGAGAATAAGAAATTCCGTTGAGAAAATAAAATAAGTTTTATCTCTCACGGAAATCGTTGCACGATTTTAATTGTCAAATTGTATGGAAAAAAACGGGCACCTTTGCATTGTGCTTGTACTCTAAAATTGTGAAGTTTGCATAAAAATTCCAATATCTATTTTTTATTCATACGAGTTAATAAATTGATTCACAGCGACTGATCATCCACGAATTAAACCGATACATCAGGAAAGTGTATTAATCTATACATGCTTTGAAATTCTTTCGTTATACAAATAAGCTATTAACGTACACAAAAAAATCGTTACCAAGTAATTAAGAAAATTTCAACTAATAAAGTTTTATCGAACAATTTATTATATTGTATATGCCACAAAAACATTATTTTAGTTGAAGTGCTTCCAATTGCTTGCCAAAGATTTTTTGTGTGTATTTAAAAAGCGCAAATAAAACTTGATTTTTGAAAGACTCTAAAATAAGATTATTTTTAAATCGTTCACATGACTGACTCTTATTTACAAGCTGACTCTTATTTACAAGCTTTTTAAGTGTTTTGTTCTAAAGTTAATTTTTTCTCTAAATTTTATGAAGATTCATATGAGACTCAAAAGTTCATCATAAATGCTGCATATTTAAGGAACTTTTCTTTGTAATAATATAACGCACAGAACGATGGGACAATTGAAATGGCCAAATCCCTTTTTTTTAAGTTTACTGATGAGGTTATTACCTTTTTTCGGAGTTCAAATCATAGTATACTATAGTAGCCCCACTCATTAAAAAATTGAGAGCTTGTCCCTATCTCATGTAGTTGTAGTGGTATTAAGAACCATATGTACAAGTAAAATTACAAACACTATTTCATTTTTTCAAATGACAGAAAAAGAGTAAAGGTACTATATGTTCAAATTGTAATAATATGTTAATTGAAGTCATTTATAATTTCATATTTTTTGGGTAATTTGGCTACACTTTTGGGAATTTTGAATCTTGCTTGTGGCAGCACTGAGATTAAACAAGATTAAACTGAACTATTACTTTTAGTGGTAAAAAAATTCATACACATTTGTTGCACAGTGGATTGACCGAATACAAAATGGGTAATAATTCATACTTGTTTGTACTTAGTAGAATCCCCCAATAAAAACACCAGGATGGAGGGTATCTAATAGGGTTTGGGATTTCCCGGACTTTTTTATTTCCCAGGAAACGGGAATGAAAAAATTTGATTCCCGGGAATCCTGGGAAATATTTTTGAACAAAATTGTTAATGAAAACCACCTATATAAGTAATTTTTGTTAAAAAAAAACACTATTTCCGTACAAATGCAGTCTGTGTAGTGAGAATTCAAAGTAAAAAAGATCAGAATTGCATGATTCCAGCAGAAAGCACCTACTACTGGACTGTCGGAAACAGTCACACTTGGCCCATTAGATATGGTGGCCACAATGTTATTTTCGAAAGACAAATAAAACTCTTCTAGTCTTATTTCTACAATTCTTCTTATTTCATCAGCATTACATCTTCCTGATATATAAACCAACCCCAGGTTATAAAATCAATTATTTCCGTTTATACATATGTTCAAATATCTCTTTTGTGATATTCTTGTCCATTCATCTAAGATTATAGTAAATCTCCTATTGTAACAAATATTGCTCGATATTTCTTTTATGATGATATCTTTTACATGATTGTAGTAATTTAATATAATGTTCTTTAAATCGGTTTCATTTTTTTGCAATGCCAGGTTTTTATTATAAAAACTTTCTCGAATAAAGGAAGATCTAGTTATGCTGCGGATTGACTGCGGCCAATTTGGATACCATTTCAGGAAATGTTTGCCCTACCATAAAACCTTTAATGCCTATTCAGCTTACACTTTTTTCTTTGGGTACTTTGCTAATTTTAGCTGAAACGTTATTCTTGTTGTTGTTGTTTTCTTGTGAACCAAATTTAGATGTCGGATAACCAAATTTAGATACCACCGTTAACCAGTCTTTTCTTTTCACATTTATTAATGAAAACGTTACTTATAAAATTATTGACCCTAAATATAAAGGAGTATTTTAAATTTAAAGTCGACTTTATTTTTAATCAAACGGTTTTGTTCATTTTGTGTGTGAAAACCTTACAAAAATATTTATATTTTCAAATATTTTTATTGGTTGAAAATAAATTAACCAATCAGAATGCTCCAAAAATAAACCAAGTCAAGGTTACTGCCACCCAATATTTTAACTAAAGTCGACTTTACCTAAATTATACATTTGAAAAATTTAGATATTAAGGGCGATTATTTGTAAGAAACAAAGCTTTTTTCATATTTCTTTAAACATTTTACCAAGTTTTTAGGTTTTACTACTTAAATTTTGAATAATTTATGCGAAAAATCTTTATTAGTTGAAATGCTCCTAATTACTTGGCAAAGATTTTATTTGTGTGTCAAATAAATGTATTCCCTTTTAAAAGATTTTAACAATGACATTTTTGTTTTGGTATTTAAAATGTTTTTTATGACTAAAATTAAAAAATCCTATTCGAAACAAAAACAATTTAAAAAATTTAATATTTTTAAAATTTCCCGTTTTTCCGGGAAAAATATATTATTTTCCCGGGAATTCCCGACAAACTTTTCCCGCCCGGGAATTCCCGAACCCCAAACCCTAGTATCTAAAGACTCGGCACAGCCGAATTTAATTTTTGGTTTGTATAAGTCCCCAGTCACCTGGGGACTTATACAAACCTAGCAAGCGGGCTTTAGCCCGCTTGTTTTTAATTGTAATATTTAAATTTTTTTTTATAATTTTTATCAAATTTTCTGCCTCTGGCTATTTTATGAAAAACATTCATTTTCTTTCCTTTTTTATCAGTATCTGGTAATTAATAAAAGAAATTTTTCTTTTAATTTGTCTGCTGAATTATCACAAAAACATTCTGTTCCTTTATGTTACCGCGGGAACCATTCCCACGAAAGGGCGTTCCCGTACACGAAAATTAGGTAAATGAGTGCGCTCAAAAGTGTGTACTTGTATTTCTCTTTTTACTATTATCTTCGGAAAATTGTAAAAGGGACAGCTGGTGCAATGATAAACAAATAACAACATCATTGCCCAGTGGGGAGTTTTCGAAATATTTTAGAAATAATTCAACCATTTTTTATTGGTTGGGCGGATTTAGATGAAATTTCACATGCTCATAAAAAAACATTCCGAATTCGAGCCTTTTTTTCAAATTTCAACTTCAACATTTTTTTTTTTTTAATTTAAAAAGTAACAGCTGGGAAAGTTGTCCCATATGGTCGTAGTATGACTGTATTCGTGAATTTTTAACGTCGCTTTAAATGTGGACGAGACAGCAAGAAAAGTAAAAATCTCATTCTTGGAAATTTTGTACAGTTTTTTGGGAATTGTGGGATTTGTTTCATCTTCCCAGTCAGAAACCGCCAGTGGTACAAAAATTCAAGCACTGGCATACCACTGGGTAACCACGGTGTTAAAAATAAATGACTGGCAGAACACTCATTTGGGACGCTTTGCCAGCGTTTGCAAAAGGCGTTTTTCCAGTACTTGTTTTACAAAAATTTCGGTGATCCACTGGCAAAGAATGGGCTTATACTGAATTTAGACCAAGCAAAAACCAGCTTGTTTTTGTACAAAACTAAATTACGAAAGCCAAGTCATTTACACTGATTATTTTGTTTTTCTTTGTCACAACACTTTTTTACTACACACTTTTCTTTCTTTTTTTATTGTTAATTAAATGTAAAAAAATGTTTAATACATTTAAAAAAGAATAACAACACACAACTTTAAATTAAACTAGAAATATTCTTAAAAAATTATAAAAATATTTTTTGACACTTGCTTTACTCCTATATTCGTTGTAGCATGGTGTATCGAAAAATAATTATAAATAATACCGGTTGTATCATAAATGCACTTTTCAGATATTTTTTACTTGGTTTTTGGCAAAAACCAGGTGGAATCTGGTTTTCAGTTTGAATGAAAATTGTATAGAAAAACTATATTAATTTTGTAGTTTTCGGCGCGAAAACTAAAAATCGCCAAAAAAAAACTACTAGTTTTTGCCCAGTCTAAATACACTATTATAGTGATATGCCAAGTTTTTCAACCAGTGGTTATCCAGTGCTACATAGTCAGAAATTACCAGCGGTACAAAAATCAATTCACTGGTAGACCAATGATTTTATAAAAATGCTGACGCATCATTAAAAAAAGGTTTATAGTCAGAAGGTTCCGAGTTCAAATCCGGTTGCTAGGAAAATTTTTTTTGAATTTTTTTAATTTAAAATTTTTTTTGTTTTATAAAATCAATTTTTTTGTTTGTGCGAAAGCTCCTTTAAGACCAACTTTTTTTTTCTCTCGCAATGTTGGCATATTAGTTCCAAAAAACTGTTTGCCAGTACTAGCATTTTAGCACAGCCAGTAGTTGTTCAGCTGTTATCACTCATTTATGTGTTTAGCCACCAAGTATTATATGTCTTGTTAGCTCAGTGGGTAGAGCAATCGTCTGCCAATCTGACTGCATGGGTTCAAATCACGGCAGGACCAAAATAAATACATATGAACTTTTTTTAAATTTTATTTTAGAAAATATATTTCCAGACCACCTATTGATTGGTTTTGCCAGCGTTTTGCCAACGTTAAAAAATTTTGTTCCTCCAGTGCTCTTCCGGCGCTTTTTGAACAGCCGGTCCTTTTGTCTAATGGTGTTATCATTTTGGCAATGGGAAAGCACTTTTTGCGAGTACTTATACCACCTGTTAAAGTGCTTTGCCATCGCTTTCCCGTTTGTATTTTTCTGACTGTGTTGTCTCAAAATTTTGTTTTACTTCAATGTAATGAACACCAAGGCCCAGCTTAGTGTAAAATTTCATTGCAATACGATCATTAACAAATATTCTATTGCAAAATAAATTCTTAGCAGAAAAAGTTACCAAAAATGTTTTTTTTTGGATATTTTATAGAAAAAAGCGTTTTACAATTATTTAATAATATTTAATTTATAATATGGTACATTTTATGAATATTGAAACATCCCAGTCAGAAATTGCCAGTGGTAAAAAAAATCAAGTACCTGCATACCACTCGGTAACAACGGTGTTAAAAATAAATGATTGGCAGAACACTCATTTGGGACGCTTTGTCAGCGGTGGTTTATTAAAAAAAAACAGTTGCAATGAATGGGCTTATAGTGCTATGCCAACTTTAGCAACAAGTGGTTATCCAGTGCTACTACCTAGTCAAAAATTGCAGCGGTACAAAAATCAATTCCTGGTAGAGCAATTTTTATATATTGATGATTTTTATAAAAATTATGACGCTTCGTTAAAAAAGTTTGTAGTAAGAAGGTTCCGAGTTCAATCTGGTTGGAAGCAAAACAAATTTTTTTTTTACATTTTAGTACAGCCAGTAATTGTCCAAATTTTATTTTGGAAAATATAATTAAAGACCACCTATGTATTGGTTCTGCCAGCGTTTTGCAAACGTTAGAATTTGTTTTCCCGCACTTTTCACGCGCTTTTTGAACAGCTAATGACGTTATCATTTTGGAAATGGGAAAGCAATTTTTGCCACCACTTTCCAGTTTGAATTTTTCTGACTGGGATAATATATCATACTTGGGACTAGTTAATTGAATGGACCAATTAATTGATGATTTAATTGGCATTACAATTGACCAATGCCAATGAAATTTTTTGGCATTACAATTGATCAATGCCAATGAAATTTCTTTGCAATTGGCATTGTTCAATGCCTAAATGCCCAATTATAATTGATGAAAAAGCTTTTGTTTTCATGTTTCGATAAAATTACAAATTAAGAAAAAATATTAAACATTCGGGTGTTTATACCCTACACCACTACGTGGTCAGGGTATTATAAGTTTGTGCTGATGTTTGTAACACCAAAAAATATTGGTCCTAGACCCACCTTATGTTATACCGATCGGCTCAGAATTTTTTTTATTTCGATTTAACGATGTCCGTCTGTCCGTCCGTCCCTCCGTCTGTCTGTCTATGCAATCTTGTGCGCACTCTACACTCTACTTGGTACACCGACTTATGTCGGCCCAAGGACGAAGCCTACTGATTTTGGTTAATACCGGTCCATGTTTAGACCTAGTGCCCATATAAGGGTGCCTCCAAAATTACATTGTTTATACGCTGCAGGTCGCAAATATTAAGATATTTTGTGAAATTTGGTACACCGACCTATATCAGCCCAAGGACGAAGCCTATTGATTTTGGTTAACAGCGGTCCATGTTTAGACCTAGTGTCCATATAAGGGTCCACCCAAAATTATATTGTTTATACGCTGCAGGTCGCAAATGAAATTGGTACACCGACCTATATCAGCGCAAGGACGAAGCCTATTGATTTTGGTTAACATCGGTCCATGTTTAGACCTAGTGCCCATTTAAGGATCCCCCCAAAATTGGCTTGGTTACAAACTGCAAGTCGCAAAAATTAAGATATGTTAATGAAATTTGATTCGCTGACTCACATTATAGAAAATTTTGACACAAGTCCCATTTTAACCTATTCGAATTTCGGATCCAAACATTAGTTGGCTTTTAACCAGACTGGTGTAGGGTATTGTATAGTCGGCATGCCCGACTTTAACCTTTTTACTCGTTTTTATCTTATATTCGCTATTTTGTCAAGTTTACAATACTGGAGGCTGATCCTAAGGCGACCAGATTTTGAAAAAGGAAAAAGATGACATTAAGAAAAAAAAAATTATTTGAATTCAACATTTTTTACAGAAAAATTTACATTCACAAATGTAAATATGTAAAATTAGTTAAAAACGAGTAAAAAAGTTAAAGTCGGACATGCCGACTATACAATATCCTACACCAATCTGGTTAAAAGCCAACTAATATTTGGATCCGAAATTCGAATGGGTTAAAATGGGACTTGTGTCAAATTTTTCTATAAAATGATAAAAGAAGAGAAAATCATAAATATAGCCCATATGGGCGATAGGTCCAAATATGGACCGATCCTATCTAGAATCTGCAGCGTGAAAAAAAGACAATTTTGGGGGGACCCTTAGGCACTAGGTCTAAACATTGACCGATTTTAACCAAAATTAATAGGCTTCGTCCTTGGGCCGACATAGGTCGGTGTACCAAATTTCATCAAAATATCGTAATATTTGCGACCTGTAGAGTGCGCACAAGAATGCATGGACAGACGGACGGACGGATGGACGGACATCGTTAAATCGAAAAAAAAAATTCTGAGCCGATCGGTATACTATAAGGTGGGTCTAGGACCAATATTTTTTGGTGTTACAAACATCAGCAAATAAAACGCTTTGACTAAATTATTTAAATCTGATGTATTAATTTTAATAAATACTTTTTTCTTGTATACATTTGATCTCAAAAAGTTAAAAAGCCAGAATATTTTTTTCAGAATAGAAAATACCTATTTCAGAAAGCTTTCAGAAAAATATTAAAACAATTAAAAATATTGAATAGTTTAGAAGATATTCGACTTCAACTTTTTCCGGATCAAGTGTGTCGCACTTCCCCTACATTTCATTACCATTACGTGTAAATTTCATTACCATTATTTTAATCAATTATAGTTGGCAACCCTTATTTCTGTCAGTCGTGTATTATTCTTTGCTCTACAGAATTTTTATTTTAAATATTTATTTTATTGGTTTTTATCCCGAATTAATTGGTTTTTAAAGTAAATTTTACGTTCATAAATTGCAATTTATAAAGTGTGTAGACGTTTATAGTGTTTGGTGAATTTTTAGCTGTTTATTTTGATGAAAACATTTGGTAAAAGTTTTCTTAGCTGATTGTGTTATTTATTTTTTCTTTTTACTTTGCACCTGTTGTTGTTGGTACAATTTATATTTCTTATATTATTACACTTTGTTAAAATTGTTATTTGTTCGATTTTTTAGAGCATACCTTTGGGCTGATTATATTACCCTTTGTAAATTTTTTTTTTTTTTTTTTTTATTTTTCGATTTTTTAGAGCATATCTTTGGGCTGATTATTTACATTACACCCACGGGAAAATGTCTTGTTTATTTGTAAACTGTAAAGTTAAGAACGATCATCGTTTTTTGACTTGTTGGCTATGTGATAACCATGCTCACTATCAGTGTGCTGGGTTCAATGGTAGGGATTTTGATAAGATTATTGATTCATCTAAGGGACTACGTTGGTCCTGTGTAAATTGTAGATCATTAGATGTAAATTTTTATAAACTGTTTAAGGATGCTAAATGTGGGTTTTCTGAAATGTCTAAGGAGTTGCAGAACCTTACTGGAAAATTTCGAAAGTTTGAGGAGCTTTTTAATAATTTTGAGTTGGAAACTTCGCCGCAGCGGAAGAAGTCGTCGGGGCGATCGGAGGTGGATACTTGTCCCGCCGATCTTTCCCCGAATTTGCCTAATCTTCCCCGGCCTTTTTTATCTCCTGCACCTTCCACCGGGATTTCGCAACCAGTTGGTGGATTAATTGAAGGTCCCCCAATGATTTCTGTGACCATGGTGGGGGGGGGGAAAGTTGGGGAGTGTGATGTTGATTCAGGAGATGGAAACAAATCTACTGCTCCTAAGAGTGGAAATCGTGATGTGGTCCAGGTTACTCCATCCTTGGCGAAATCTCCTTCGGCAAGGGTGGATGATCCTCTCGGTTGTAGCGGCCTTTCTGTTTCTGGTGAAATGTGTGGTGCTTCTGCACCTAGGAGTGAAGCTAATGGTGTGGGCCAGGTTGCTGCATCTGTGCCAGTATCGTCTTCGGCAAGGGTGGATGAAATGCCTGGTACTCTTGGTTGTGATGGTCCTTCCGTTTCTCGTGAAATGTGTGTTTTGGGCGTTGTTCCGCCGCGTAGGACAGTTTTTGTATCGAGATTTGTTCCGAATACATCTGTTGAGGACTTGGTGAAATATATAATGGAAAATAATTCTTTAGTGATAAATGTGTCTGATTTCAAAGTTATTAAATTTAACTTTTTGCAGCCAAGGGATATTTCTTCGTTTCGAATAATTGCTCCTTTGAATCTGTTTGAAGTTCTGATTGATTCTTCCTTCTGGCCGCATGGAGTGCTTGTTAGAGAATTTATTCATAGGGATAAACCGAGATCGGACAGAAGAGCTATTTCTCTTCCAAAAAACTAAATAATGCTTGCAGGTCTTTGTCCGTTTTGTATCAGAATGTGAGAGGTTTGAATACGAAATTGACTGAGGTGTATAAAAATAGTGTAGGTTGTTGTTTTAATATTATTGCCTTCACTGAGACTTGGTTAAATCCTGGCATTTTTAATGGTGAGATTTTATCTTGTAATGATTATAATATTTATAGATGTGATAGGTATGGAAATGATTGGATGAATATGAATAACGGGAAGGGGAAAAAGGGTGGTGGCGTGTTAATTGCAGTCCATTGCTCAATATCTTCAGATCAGGTTGAAATTTCTAACGATATCGATGTTGAATTTATGTGCGTTCGCTTGTCATTTCATGGGATATATATTTATGTAACTTGTTCATATATTCCACCGGGATCCAATTTGAGTATTTATTTGAAGCATGCTTCTTTGATTAATTATATCGTTTGTGGACTTGCAACAAATGATATTATTCTTGTCCTGGGCGATTTTAACTTGCCTAGGGTATCTTGGACAATGTGCCCAGATGTTTGTAGGTTAATGCCGTTGTCTTCCTCTAATGATATGGATAAATTTTTCGATATTTTGTTTGAATCATGTCTTATTCAGTTTAACAATATTCCTAATATAAGTAACAGAGTTTTGGATCTTGTCTTTTCAAATTATTCTAATATTTCTCTCTCCAGATCATTCCCTTTTGTTTGTCCTGAGGATGGCTATCATCCAACACTCCTCATAGAACTTGATATTATTGATTGTTCTGGGGAACCCGGTTTTGAAGTTGGATGTGTAAAACATTTCGATTTTGGTAGAACAAATTACGAATTACTGAGATACTATCTCGGTAGGGCGGTTTGGTCGAGTTCGGATAGTGATCTGGATTATTGTATTTCCAGTTTCTATGACACTTTGCTCTCTGGGTTTTCAAGTGCTGTCCGTTTTAAAAATAGAACGGTCAAGTTAGCTGGTCCTGTTTGGTTTACGAGTGAGTTAAGGCGGTTACGGAATGTCAAAAGTAGATTGTTTAGGAAGCATAAGGAAAAGGGGACTTCCTTAAGTTATTTCAGTTATTCCTTAGCTAGGAATAGATACAATATTTTAAATAGAAAGTGTTATTCTGAATATTTAGTTAAAATGAGGAAAAGTTTTCGAGTTAATCCGAAAAGTTTTTATCGCTTTGTGAACTCCAAGAGAAAGGTTAGTGGATTTCCCACAACCATGATGTTCGGGGGCATAGAGTCGTCAAATGTAGCTGACATATCTGACTTTTTTGCTAAGTTTTTCCAGAAAATATATTCCAATGATTCTGTTTCATATTCCAACTACCCGTATAACCTGGATATTTTTAATGTTGTTTCTGACATTACCATATTGGAGGATGAAGTTTTGAATGGCTTAAAGAATCTAAAATTTTCCCATTCCCCGGGGCCTGATGGAATACCGTCTTCTATACTGATAAAATGTGCATACGAATTGTGTATTCCACTTACGAGGATTTTTAATTATTCACTGAGTATTGGCTATTTTCCTACTTGTTGGAGGGAGAGTTTTATTATTCCTCTCCATAAGAATGGTAATCGGCGCACTGTTGAAAATTATAGAGGTATTGCAAAACTGAGTGTTATCCCAAAGTTATTTGAGAAGATTGTTACTGATAGGTTAATTCATATGGTGGGAAATTTAATATCTCCTTATCAGCATGGTTTTATTAAAGGTAAGTCTACAACGACAAATTTAATGGAATTGACCAGTCATGCCTTTAGTGGCTTTTCAGATAGACGCCAAACCGATGTTATCTACACTGATTTTAGTAAGGCTTTTGATACGGTTAGTCATGATCTGTTATTGTACAAACTTGATACTTTAGGTTTTCCTCAAAGACTTTTGAAATGGATATCGTCTTACTTAAGGGGTCGAACACAGCGTGTTATTTTCAAGGATCATATTTCGGAAATGATTTTTGTAACATCGGGCGTCCCTCAGGGTAGTCATCTTGGTCCTATTCTTTTTGTTTTATATTTAAACGATCTTCCTTCTGTTATAGATGTTTGTGAAATTCTAATGTACGCTGACGATGTTAAATTGTTTTTATCATTAAATAGTGTCTTAGACTGTAATTTATTGCAAAATGACCTAGAGAAACTTGCTGAATGGTGTTGTGTTAATGGGATGTCTCTTAATTTGGGAAAGTGTAAGAAGCTTTCTTTTTATAGGTCGAAACCAATTCAATTTGATTACTGTATTGGTGCTTACAGGTTGGAAAATGTTGCATTATTTACTGACTTGGGAGTTTTACTAGACCATAAGTTAAATTTTAATTCGCATGTTAATTCGTGTGTTAATAAGGCTAAATCGTTACTGGGCTTCATAAAACGGTGGTCTAAAGAGTTTGATGATCCTTATATCACCAAGAATTTGTACATTAGTCTTGTTAGGCCTATTTTAGAATACGCATCTATTGTATGGTCCCCTAACTACGGCTGTTATATTGACAGTATTGAATCGGTTCAAAAGCAGTTTCTATTATTTGCTTTACGCGGTTTAGGTTGGAGTGTTAATGAAATATTGCCACCATATGAACATCGTTTACAACTTATTGATCTTCCTACACTTTGGAAGAGAAGATTAATGCTGGGCGTAACTTTTATGGTAAAACTAATTAATGGGGAAATTGATTCGCGCTTTTTGCTTGGAAACATTAATTTTAATGTTCCAGTTCGTGTAACGAGGAACTATGTTTCAATAAGCACGACGTTCTGTAGATATAATTATGAGGAATTCAATCCATTTCGCTGTCTTTGTACTCAATTTAATGAGCTTAACTTTTTATTTTCCGTGTCCGATCCTATATATAAAATTAAACGATTATTATTGCGTGGGATATAATTTTTTGAGTATACTTGGTTGCTAACTGTTGTATCCGTAGCGTTGTGTCGGAATCATCTTTATTTGTTCCTGTTTTACCAGTCTGTTCCTGCCCTGCCAGTCTGTTTAAGCCCTGTCAGTATGTTCCAGCCATGTCAGTCTGATCCAGCCATGCTAGTCTGTTCCAGATCTACCAGTCCGTTCCTGCCCTACCAGTCTGCTCCAGCCCTGCCAGTCTCTTTGTCTTGCCAATTCTACAATATTTCTTCCGTCAGTCTGTTCCTGCTTTTCTGCTACATTTCTTTCTGCAGCTTTTTGCAGTACTTATTCCTATCCATATGTGTTCCTGTAATAACTGTGCTATTTCTGTACCTGCCCTGCCAGTCTGCTCAAGCCCTATCAGTATGATCCAGCCATATCAGTCTGATCCAGCAGTGATAGTCTGTCCCAGCTCTGCCAGCCCGTTCCTGCCCTTCCAGTCTGTTCCAGCCCTGGCAGTCTCTTTGCCTATTTCTGCCATCAATCTGTTCCTGCTTTTCTATTACATTTCTTCCGGCAGCTTTTTCCAGTACCTATTTTTATCCATATGTGTTCCTGTAATAACTGTGCCACTGTGAACAGTTGCTCATCTCTATTATTATTTAATCATTTTTTATTTATTTATTTATTTATTTATTTATTTATTTATTTATTTATTTATTTATTTATTTATTTATTTATTTATTTATTTATTTATTTATTTATTTATTTATTTATTTATTTATTTATTTATTTATTTATTTATTTATTTATTTATTTATTTATTTATTTATTTATTTATTTATTTATTTATTTATTTATTTATTTATTTATTTATTTATTTATTTATTTATTTATTTATTTATTTATTTATTTATTTATTTATTTATTTATTTATTTATTTATTTATTTATTTATTTATTTATTTATTTATTTATTTATTTATTTATTTATTTATTTATTTATTTATTTATTTATTTATTTATTTATTTATTTATTTATTTATTTATTTATTTATTTATTTATTTATTTATTTATTTATTTATTTATTTATTTATTTATTTATTTATTTATTTATTTATTTATTTATTTATTTATTTATTTATTTATTTATTTATTTATTTATTTATTTATTTATTTATTTATTTATTTATTTATTTATTTATTTATTTATTTATTTATTTATTTATTTATTTATTTATTTATTTATTTATTTATTTATTTATTTATTTATTTATTTATTTATTTATTTATTTATTTATTTATTTATTTATTTATTTATTTATTTATTTATTTATTTATTTATTTATTTATTTATTTATTTATTTATTTATTTATTTATTTATTTATTTATTTATTTATTTATTTATTTATTTATTTATTTATTTATTTATTTATTTATTTATTTATTTATTTATTTATTTATTTATTTATTTATTTATTTATTTATTTATTTATTTATTTATTTATTTATTTATTTATTTATTTATTTATTTATTTATTTATTTATTTATTTATTTATTTATTTATTTATTTATTTATTTATTTATTTATTTATTTATTTATTTATTTCTTAATATTCAGTGCAAAGATTTAATCTTATATGAAAGCACTAAATTACAAAGTAGTTATAATGAATACCGTTCATATTAAATACAAAATTCGAAAAAAGAAAAATAAAATTAAAAATAACAATAAAATATATAAAAAGAATAAAAAGAATAGAATTGTTAACAAAAGTCAGAGAAAATTTTTAACATTAAAAGTGGTATAAAACATTATATAAAAAATTGTCATGAGAAAGGTTTTAAAAATATTTTAAACAAAAATGTTAGATATTATTTGTAATAATCAAATATACTTTTTTTGAATTGCGTTGCGCTGCGGACCACCTGTAAGTGATGGGGAAGATGATTCCAAATACTAATGGTATAAATAAAAAAATGTTGATCCGAAAAATGAGTGCTGTGTGGTATTTGAATAATACGATATCCTCTTTCTGATCTAAAAGGTATTATTCTATCATGTAAATATTGTGGTTGACCTGTATATATAAGCTTATGGAGGTAAATTAGCGATCTACATTTTAACAAATTCTCGAATGTAACTCCAAAGATCTGTTTCGAATAATGCGATATTCTACTAGAGCGGTCTATACCAAAGACATATCGAGTAATGCTATTAAACGCTATTTTCAGTTTACTCAAACTAGACGCATCACAACCAGAAAACAATTCGCATCCGTATAGCAATGTAGGTATAAGGTATGTTTTGGCCAGCAGCATTCTGACTTCAAAAGGTATAAACCATTGTGAACACCATAAGTTCCTTAGCATTCCATAAGTTTTGCCAGTTGTTATGCTGACATGGTCACTCCAAAGCAAATGTTTATTGAAAGTGATACCCAGATTTTTAAAATTATCAAATATATTTATTTCTGATTGGCCCAGAACAATATCCGGTATATAAGGTATATTCTGTCGCTTCTTCGTAATAAGCATATATTTAGATTTACTAGGATTTAGACATAATCCATTTACTGAAGCCCATGCTCTTATATTTTCCAAATCAATATTGATTTTACGTACACAATCTTCGATGTCCGAAACTTCACAGCCAATGTAAAGTTGCACATCATCAGCGTACATCTGGACACGACAGTGTATTAATTGATCTGGAAGATCATTGGCGTAAACTGAGTACAACAATGGTCCCAAAATAGATCCTTGCGGAACACCTCTGGTTAACTCAACACTACTTGAAACAATATTGGCATTGTAAACAGATTGGGATCTTCCAGTTAAATAAGAATACATCAGTTTTGTGGCTGTAGATGAAAAGTTGAAAAATTTGTTCAGCTTTAGTGCAAGAATATCAGCATTAACGGTGTCAAATGCCTTGGAATGATCCAGAAGTATTAAAAATGCAGCTTTGTCATCGTCAAGTTGTGATCTTAAATATTCTGTGACGTCAATCAAGGCAGACACACAACTATGTTGTGGTCGATATCCCGATTGACGTGAAGTAAGCCGGTTGTGTTGTTGTACAAATTCAATAATTTGATTGTGCATTAAACGCTCTAATACCTTGGACAGATAAGGAAGAATAGCTATAGGACGAAACTCATATTCTGATTTTGGAATTGGAACAATCTTTGCGTGTTTCCACTTGGAAGGAAAAGTTGATTTAGTAATAATTGAGTTAAACAAATTGGTAATGTAAGGCAATATATACGGGAAAATCATTTTAATAAATTTAGGATGTACTCCATCATAGCTTGTAGCATTGGATTTAATACTGAGGAAACTTTTATATACCTCTGCTTCAGAAAAACAATTAAACTGAAATTCAATGCGATCATTAGTTACTATATGGTTTCTATAATGGGCAACATTAGCATTAGACTTTGGTAGATCGGTAAATTTACGATTTAATTCATCGACATTTATCTTATCCATACTAGCTTGAGATTTACCAGTTATTCCAATATTACGGATTTCATTCCATCTCGCCTTGCTATCTATACAGTTCGTAAACTTGGATTTATAATAAGAAGATTTTGCTACTTTAATGCTGGTATTAACCCTATTCCTCAATGACTTAAACATTGATTGTAATTCGGACGTTTTAAATCGCTTCCACCTTGCGTAGGCTATATTACGTTGATCAATTAACCATTTTATGTCTGAAGTAAACCACGGATTCATATTCGTTATTTTTCTTTTCGTTCTTAATGGCACAAATTGATGGAAAAGCTGTTCAATATTATGCTGAATAAAATTAAGCTGTTCATCAACTTCAGACATATAGTACGTGTTATCCCATTCAATTTGTGAGAGTTTAATGTAAAGGGCATCAAAATTGATACGATTAAAATCTCTATAGCTGAAGCTTTCCTCCGATTTAATTTGTTTGAAGTCGAAACTGGTAAAAATAAGGTCATGTTTTGAAAAAATAGGTGCAGAGATTTGTTCAAACATCAGAACTTTTGACAACGAATTAGTAAAAAATAAATCGAGTAGTGAATTTGAGCTACTTGAAAAATGTGTTGGTACAGTTTTGTTCACAGCATCCAAACCAATATATTTCATTTCATCAGTTAGTGTTGAATCTACCAAGATGTTGCAATTAAAATCTCCAGATATTAGAATATTTTCATACCCAACAGCTATATTAGATAATTCCAAGAAGAACTCTTCAAGGTTTATGTTTTTATTTGGTCTGTAAATGTTTCCAAGCAATAACTTTTCATAATTGTTATATAATTCCAGAAAGAGGAATTCAATTTTTTCTCCTACCTTTGATTTAGCCTTAAGTTTACATTGCACATTATTCTTAACATAGATCGCAACTCCACCACCTTTTCTAACTTTTTTACCAATTTTTTGTTGACGATCAGCTCTAAATAGTTTATATCCCAATAATTTATAGGAGTCATCGTTTATACCAGCACTAAACCAAGTTTCAGAGACACATACCACGTCTACACTTGAGGATTCAAAAATGTATCGGAACTCTTCAATTTTATTTTTTAAGCTTTGCGCGTTTATGTGTACGACATTTAGACCATTTTTCATTTTAGTAAATACTCTAATCATATTATATGTATTGTATTTGGAAATCATCCCCAAATTATTTAAATGATTCGCCATTATATAGGAAGTAGGCAACAACGCAATTTTGTTCCCGCTTTATTTTTCAATATTTAAATTTCAATCTTATTTTTGTTATTCTGTTATTTTTGTTGTATTGTTCGTATATACATAATAAAAATTATTGCTATTTTTGGTTTACATAAGTATTGTGTTTGTTCATAAATTTAAGATTATTTTTTATTTTTTTTGATTTCTTTTTTTGTTTTTTGTTTTATTTATAAAGTTTTATTTCAATTTGTTTTTTCCGATTTTATCTCATTATTTTTATATAATCCCTGTAGTACTTATTAATTATATTTAATGTTTTTTCCGATTTTATCTCATTATTTTTATATAATTCTCATAGGATTAATTATATTTAATGTTTTCCAGCTGATGTATATTATACTGTAGCTGATGTAAATCAATAAATAAATAAATAAATAAATAAATGCCAATTGAAAAAAATTTCATTGCCATTGAATGGTAATGAAATTTTTTGGCATTGGCATTGAGATCAAGTAATGCCAATTAAATTTCAATGCCAATGAAAAATTCGCATGTATGTAATATATGAAGGCATGCACTTAAGTACACTTGCGCCCAGTATCTTGTAAGCAGTTTTTAAACAGATTTGTTGCGACAACGTTGCCCACTGAATCGTGTAATTACAAGAACAAAGTTATTTAGTTATCGTTATCAAATCTTTACATAGTAGAATTCAAACTTACAGTCCCAGCCAAAGGTTTCGAATTTCGCTTGGAAGAATAAACCGGTAAAATAAACAAACTTGATTTTTCGCATGAATTACTCAAAAACTTAATAATGTTTACCAAATTTTAAAATTTTTCTGCAGAGTCTTTGCATAGTTTACTCGAATAATCTACTTAATATCTATTTTTACCAATATCTTGGTATAAATTTCTTGTAAATATGAGAAAATTCAAGAAAAAACGTCGGTAATCTAAAATTGCTCACTTTGTTTATTTGCGTTCATATTAATATTAATAAATAAGAAAATCCCGGTATTTGTGAGAAATAATCCCGGGATTCGGGATTTTGCCAATCCCGAAAATCACGCGATTCAGGATTTCCCGTTTGGCATCCCTAGTACACACGCAAAATTTATAGGCAAGGTTGCAACATCTTTCCGAAAATCTTATAGTGTAAATCAGCCTTAAGGCTTTAATACATGTCGATTTATTTCTTACCTGCAATCATAGCAATGAAAAATCATAAAACACATTCTTACTAAAAATTTTTTTAACTTTCACAAAAAAATATTTCTTGATCAGAATATCTTTGAGAGATATGTCGGATTTAAAAATACATCAGTTTGTCAAAGTTCACAATGTGGAAACAAAAACAAGTACACAGTAAAATTATTTAAACTTTTCAAAGTAATACATTTTGGACCTATAAAAAATACAAAAGGTGTAGTGTAGAGGGGGCATCCTTCATCAGTAGGGCACATATGCAAATCCTATTTTTCTCTGATCTTAAGAGATATGACAAATTTTTAAAATTATATATTGCGCAGTTTTCACTAATTGACAGTCACACTAAAAAATATTTGTTATTATATTACACCTACAACTCAAAACTTTCGAATGGTAATAACTAGGCCAACCAAAAAGAAGCCAGAGCATGTTTTTTATTTGAAAAGATAGAACAATTTAGGTTAAATACAAGTTCTGATCTTAAAAATATAAGAATTTAAAGCTATATGTTTTACAGGTTTTGTTTTTCTTATTTTATCTAATTTTGCTTGTCTTTGCCCTTTTTGTAATTATTAGGATATTTTTGCTATTTCAGCTTTTTTATGCGAAAATAAAAAATTTACCTTTTTTCATAAAATCATTAATTTTAAATATTATTTTAAGTCGACATAAATTTTTTTATTTAAAATTAATGTTTTAGAATTTATTTATCTCTTGTTAAAATAAATTTTATTTTTCCAACCTGAATTTTAATAGTACAAATATGACAATGACGATTTCCTTTGGGCAATACAACAAATACAACACTTAGTACACATTGTGAACTACTTTAATTTATATATGGGTGATATCAAAAAATGTGATCAAAACCGTGTAACCAGCTAATTTCTAATGCATGGATTACATTTGAGTTATATATTGCGATATATATCAGCGCATTGTCAAATGTTTTACAAAATATATAAAAATCTGACCAATTTTTGGTTAATACATAAAATTTGAGACCAATTTTATAGGCCAAATGTAAACTCAGTAACCAGTAACTCATAGCTTATATTTCAATAACCAATGAAGCTAAACACTAACTGTAAGAATTTTTATGAAGAGGAAAAGTAAAGGCTGAGTTACCCTACCGTAAACGTATCTGTAACGAATCAGCTGTTTCGATACCACAAGAAGAAATGTATACGAATGGTTACTAACACGTAAATGTAAACGAACTTGCCGGATCATTCTGTTGAAATCAGAATTTTCTATCCGGCATCGAAACAGCTGACTGATTTTAGTCGGAAAAAATATGAAATGAATAAAGAAAAATGATTCAAACAACAAATAAGGAATAAAAATTAGCAAATAAATGGATAAATTTAGAATAAAATATAAAACCACATGAAATAGATGCTAAATAGTAATGTCGTTTACGATAATCTATAAGTGTACTTTTTAGCTACGGCACGGTACAGTTACATCACATATACGTTTACGGTCCCATAATCCGCCCTTAAGGCTTTTAACAAAAATTAATACATTTTACAAACTTCTTTGTATATCTTTGCTAACACGACTTCAACTCTGTAACGATTTTTCGTCATAATTTTTGGTAAAAATGCATACACAAGAATTTTGGAGTTATCTATTAATTATATGGCGAAAAGTATAATGTTATTTATACTCAAATGATCGGTGGACTGTAAATAATCATCTAGTGTAACTAGGGTTGCCAGACGGGCTTGATTTGGCTTGATTGTCAAGCTTTTTGAATGCGTGTCAAGAATAAAGAAAAAATGTCATTTGTCAAGCTAAAACGGAATTTTAGAAATTTTTCCATCAAATCAAAAATCAAGAAAAATTAACCATTAACAAAAAAAAAAAAATTGTTTTTAAATGTTTGGGAATAAATGACTGTTTCCATGGTAGCGAAGCATAAAAAGTCTTTCTTTGAATGAAAATGAAACGTTTGAGTTAGAAGCTAACCAATTTTTAAAAAATGCCGTAAAATACTCAGAAAAAAGATATGATTTTGGAGAAAAATCAGATTTTTAGCAAATTGCTGTTTTAAATATAAAAAACTCGTTGTTGTCAAGGAATAATTAAGCAGAGCAGCATTTATTTTAAAAATATCAAATTCAATTAATACTAATATGTTGCATGCAGATTACTGCTGCCTTCGGGAAGTTCGGTAGAATTGCCAAAAGACATGTCCATTGACAACATATGAGCCAATTTCTTTAAAAAATATAGTACAAAGAATTTAGAAAATCTGTATAAATTAATATCATTTAAATTTTCAAGTCAATTTTGAAATTTTTTTGCTAATTGAACTAAATTTTAAATTGTCAAGAAAAATCCAGCCTTTTTTTGAATGTCAAGAAAAATCAAGCTTTTTCCTCTGAATTTCAAGCTTTTTGTCAATATCGATCTGGCAAGCCTAAGTGTAACAGATTTGAAGTTTTTCTGCAGTATGTAACATTCTCGAGATGAAAAATATGTCTTTAATAAGATTTGAAAAAATGTTGTAAACTCCGTACCTAATTTTTACACCAAACTATTTAACAAGTAAGAAAAACAATGTCATATTTGGATTCACCTTGTACACGATTTTGTTTCAGAAAGAAAATTCTGACAAAGCGTTTCTGAAAGAAAACCAAAAAAGTAACCAAATGTAAACTCCGTTATTGTAAACTCCGTAACCAAAATTGTTTGCATCAGATTGCATTCAAAAAAATGTAGGTAAATATTTAACAATTATTTTAATTTTTGCATTAAAAAATACAAAAATTGTTTTTTCGGACTTTCTATATTTTCATATATTTAGTTAAAATATTCTTCCACCTCAAGTCCAAATTCTAATATGATATTGTTATATTAGATTTTTATTTGTTGTTTCAAAAAGGAGTTGATTTATAACTGGTTTTACCAAATCAGACAGTTCATATACGAAAGTACAAAATTCTCATCCCGTTGGTTTTTTGTACCTTATGTAATGTCTCGGTTTGAGTAAGAAAGTTATCATTTTCTTATTGCGGACAACTGAAGAGTAGAGTGATGTCTACGAAACAATTGTATTGTCTATCATGAAAATGATCAACCCTTTTTGAAACAACAAATAAAAATCAAATATGACAATATCATATTAGAATTTGGACTTGAGGTGGAAGAATATTCTAACTAAATATATGAAAATATAGAAAGTCCGAAAAAACAATTTTTGTATTTTTTAATGCAAAAATTAAAATAATTGTTGAAAATAAGCACACCACGGCTAAAATCTCATTCAAATATTTATTTTGTTTTGAGTTTAAAATTAGTTGTTTTTACAAAATGTATTGACAACAGACATACATATAAATAGTACCCAAAGGGTACTTTTATGTAATTGTTGCTTTCAAAAAGGAGTTGATTTATAACTGGTTTTACCAAATCAGACAGTTCATATACGAAAGTACAAAATTCTCATCCCGTTGGTTTTTTGTACCTTATGTAATGTCTCGGTTTGAGTAAGAAAGTTATAATTTTCTTATTGCGGACAACTGAAGAGTAGAGTGATGTCTACGAAACAATTGTATTGTCTATCATGAAAATGATCAACCCTTTTTGAAACAACAAATAAAAATCTAATATGACAATATCATATTAGAATTTGGACTTGAGGTGGAAGAATATTCTAACTAAATATATGTAAATATTTAAAATATTTTGAAATCACCATAAAGAGAGGTGATTCAACTAATATTTATGCGTCAAAAGATGATTCAACTAATAATTTTGCGTCAAATCAAAAAAAGTTATCAGTTTTTTACCCTAAACTGCTGGAGCGAAAAATTATTGATTTTGCATTTCATTGGTTTGGAACAGTGATTCAAAGACTGGCATTCGCTAAGAAGTTTTTCTTTTAACTTTAACTACAACTTTAAATAATTTGCAGCAGAAGTCATTGAATAACTTTCAGTTATTCTAAAAGAGTCAGCAATTGTTTTGAATGGTTTACTAATGGCTGACTGACTGACTCACTGAATGACTGACTGACTCAACATCGCCCAGCCCAAACCGCTGAAGCTAGGAAGTTAAAATTTGGTATGTAGGTTCCTCTTTCGGCGTAGACGTCCGCTAAGACGGGATTTTTGGAAATTCCTACCGGAACGGGCAAAAAGGGGGAAAGTCTCCCCCTTGACGGCCTGCCAAAACCCCTTTGGCTAGAAAGCTGAAGGTTAAGATATGTGTCCCTTGGAGTAGGGGCTAACTTTTCTGGAAAGTACTTTCTAGAATTTTGGACAGGGACGTTGTAAAAATGGGGGTTAAAAAGGGGAAAAATACCCCCTTGACGGCCTGCCGAAACCGCTGGAGGTAGGAAGTTGAAATTTGGTATAAAGGTTCCTCCATTATCGTGGACATCCACCAAGACCGGATTTTTGGAAATTTTTACAGGGAGGGGCAAAAAGGGGAAAACTCACCCCCTTGACGGCCTGCTCAAACTGCTGGAGCTATGAAGTTGAAATTTGGTATGTAGGTTCCTCGACCGGTGTAGACGTCCGCTGAGACGGCATTTTTGGAAATTCTTATCGGGAGAGCCAAAAAAAAGTACCTTATTCCAAAAAAGTACCTTTTTCCAAAAAAGTACCTTTTTCCAAAAAAAGTGCCTTTTTTCAAAAAAGTAACTTTTTCCAAAAAAAGTACCTTTTTTCAATAAAAGTAACTTTTTCCAGAAAAATACCTTTTTCCAATAAAAGTACCTTTTTCCAAAAAAAGTATCTTTTTCTAAAAAAATTTACCTTTTCTAAAAAAAAGTACCTTTGCCAAAAAAAGTACCTTTTTCCAAAAAAGTACCTTTTTCCAAAAAACATTAATTTTTCCAAAAAAATACCTTTTTCAAAAAAAGTAAAAATAAAGTACTTTGTAAAAACAAAGTATCTTTTTCCAAAAACTACCATTTAAAAAAATATAATTTCAAAAAAAGTACCTTTTTCCCCCCCTCCACGGATATCTCCACTAAAACAAGGTTTCTTGATATTCGGCATAGACGTGCGCTAAGTCGGGATTTTTGGAAATTCCTCCCGGAACGGGCAAAAAGGGGAAAAGTCTCCCCATAAACAGTCTCACAAATTGGAAAAGTGCCCCCATTAACTGCCTGCCCAAACCACTGGAGGTAAGAAGTTGAATATGGTTCATCCACTGTAGTAGACATCGACTAAGTTTGTATTTTTGGAATTCCCTACAGGATATCCCAAAAGGAAATTCGGTATGTGAGTTCCTCCTTCTGTGTAGGCGTCCGCTTAGACGGAATTTTTGAAATTCCTATCGGGAGGGGAAATAAGGGGAAGTCTCCTCATTGACGGCCTGCCCAATACCTTTTGGCCAACCTAAAATTTTAAATATGTATTCCTTGGAGTAGGACTAACTCACCGGCAACGTAATTTTTCTATTTTGGAACAGGAACATAGTAAAAATGGTGAAAAATGTCCCCAATAACGGCCTGCCCAAACCGCTGAGGCAATGAAGTTGAAATTTGGTATGAATGTTCCTCATCCATCGCAGATAGCCGCGAAGATGGAATTTTTGTAAATTCCTAAAGGGAGGGGCAAAAAGAAGAAAAGCCTTCCCTTGGTAGCCTGTAAAAACCCCTTCGGCTAGAAACCTGAAATTTAAAATGTGGGTCCCTGGAGTATGGGCTAACTTATTAGAAAGATACTTTTTTGAATTTTGGACAGGGTCGTTATAAAATGGGGGCTCAAAAAGGGAAAGTGGCCCCTTAAGGACCTGTCCAAACTGCTGAAATTCGGTACTTAGGTTCCTCTTCCAGCCTAATTCCAACCGAGAGGAACAAAAAAAGAAAAAGTGTCCCCCTTGACAGCCTGCTCAAACTGTTGGAACTAGGAAGCTGAAATTCCCTGTCGATGGATTTTCGGAAATTCCTACCGAGAGAGGCACAAAAAGTAAAAGGTGGCTAGAAACCTGAAATGTAAAACATATGTTCCTTGGAGTATGGGCTCACTTATCGGGAAGGTCCTTTTTGGGATTTTGGACAGGGACATTGCAAAAATGGGGATTAATGAAGCGAAATGTGCTGCTTAAAGACCTGCCCAAACCGCTGGAGGTAGGAAGTTGAAATTTGGTACTAAAGTTCCTCCTCTATTGTAGATATCCGATAAGATGAGATTTTTGGAAATTTCCACAGGTAGGGTCAAAAACAGGAAAAGTCTCCCCCTTAACGGCCTGACCAAACTGCTGAAACTAGGAAGCTTATATGCGGTATTTGGATTCCTTCTCCCACGTTGACGTCCCCTAAGATGGTATTTTTGGAAATTCATACCGGGAGGGGTAAAAAGGGAAAAAACTTCCCCCTTGACGGCCTGGCCAAACTGCTGGATATAAAGACCTAAAATTATGTATGTAGTAGGTTCCTTCTCCAACGCAGACGTCCTCTAAGACGGAATTTTTGGAAATTCCTACCGGGAGGGGTAAAAACGGAATAATTCTACCCGTTGATAGCCTAACCGAAACCTTCGGCTAAAAACCTGTAATCTATAATATGTTTTCCTTGGAGTATGGGCTAACTTATCGACAAGGCATTTTTAGGACTTTGGACAGGAACGTGGTAAAAAGTGGTGGTTAAAAAGGGGAAAAAACTATAGAACGAAATGTAATGAGGAGCGAGATGGCATAGAATGGGGAAAGAGTGGAATTGAAACACTGCAGTTAAAAGAGGAATGGAACGGAGCAAGTGCAAAGAAATGGAATAGAAATAGAAGCGAGTGATATCAATGTCGATACACAAGACAGTAGGAACGAAATGGAATGAAACGGGGAACGAGTGGAATTGGAATAACAGATAATGGGAACGAAATGCAATGGAATGGTGAACGAAATGGAAGCTTGGAAGAAGTTTCATTGGAACACTAAAATTGTTAAACAAAATGGAATGGAATTTGAATGACTCAAACTGCCGGAGTTTGGTACTTGAAATTTCGCATGCGATTGAGGCAAGATTATAGGCATAGGCCCCCCACCCAACCACGAGTACGGCCTATATACGCCGATGGTTTGAACAACAGACAATTAGTTGTTACATGCTCACGTGTTGGTATACTAAATAATTTATTTATATAAAAATGGAGAGGCAAAAAATAGTGTTTGTACTTAAACATTAAAATAAATTTACCTTAACAATTATTTTACCTTAACAGCAAATATTGTGTTTTATTTAAAAGAAATTTAATTCTAAACTTTAAGGTACGCTAACAACAACAAGCCCGCTAGTACTCCATATAAAAAAATGATTTTTTCACGATAATCAGTTTCACGTGAAAATTGTGTAGAGTTTGTTTTCACGCAAATTTAATGTAGAAGACTATTATTTTTCTTGGGAAAAAGTGACATTTTGTGTTTATTGTGATTGTGTCTTTGTTATAAAATTAAAAAATTATTCATTTGTTTAAATTAAATTGCAATTTGAGGCATTTTAAGTTCGAGTGAAATTTTCCACGTGAAAAACAACTTACGGTGCTTAACAAACAACAAAGCAAAAAAAAACAAACGGATATATCAAATTTTATGCGCTGGGAGCTGGAAATATAACTCTTTTGCTCATATGTATTTATATATTTTACGGGTACTCTACGTTCATATATACAAAATCAGAAAAAATAAATGAAAAACGAAACCACTTTAATGCACTTTAATTTCTTGAAAACTCTGCCAGAGCCAGTATGAGCTCGTTTTAGTGAAGTTGAGCGAATTACATAGAGCCTGATACAACAAAAAGTATAGCTGACAGTTTATTTCTTTTCTACTGATTATCTTAGATTGAATTGGCTGATTCGTTCGTCGCGCTAAATTTTCGTTCAAATAATTTGGACTTAACTCTATAAAGATTAAATGCCGCTTATCTCTTTAGTTGTGCTAATAATGGCTGGTTTACATTATAAGATTTTCGGTATGGTTTTGCTTCAGTAAAAATGCAATACATATAGGCTAGGTTGCACAATCTTTCCGAAAATCTTATAATGTAAAGTTGGCTTAAGTATGTATGTTTGAGTATTAAAAATAGTGCGAATTCATGTAACGTATACTTAAAATAATACGTCAGTAGAAAAATCTGTCAAACGGGTTTCAAATCGATTTGAATAACCCTTAAAAAAATTTTTTTTTTTGAAACACTGATTTAAACAAAGATTTTAGATATCTTCTTTTAACACTTTACTAAAAATCCTTAGTACTTTAACTAGTTTTGAGTGGTAATTTTCAAAACTATTTATAACTAATTTTTAAGAAACCATTCTTTAAATAAAAAAAAAATATTGTTAAAATATAATATTTTCATGTTTCTGTTATCACCCGGTAGATGGCGAAACCAGTGTGTCCGAAGTTTTAAGGATGGCGCTATTTCTTTCCCTCCAGATTTTTTAAAATGGCCATATCTCGAAAACTAAGGGAGAAAGAGTAAAATTGACGAAAATTTCGACTACCCCTAACCAAATAATACTCCAGCGAAAGGGGTTATCTCTATACAAAAATGGACCATGGGAATTTCGAATAAAAATTTTCCGTTTCATAAAATGACCCACAACTAAGCGAGATAGAGCAAAACGGAGGAGTGCCCTTACATAACTTTAGATAGTATGAACTAGGCCCGGGGAGGGTCCCGAGACTTTAATTTGAAAAATTTGACGACTCAGTATAATTGAAAATAAAACTGTAGTTTTACTAATTTCTTACTTAAATTTAGATTTGTTAAATTTAACAAAAGAATTTGTTAAAATCAACAAATTTTATTTTAAGCCAAAAAACAGGAATAAATTTTGTCAAAGTAACAAATTTTTCTGCTCAGCCAACAAACTTATTATTTTGAGTGTATTAGTTGCGATTGCCAACTGAATAATTTGTAAAAGCTTTTACTGGATGGCGTTCATTAATACAAAAAATACTGAATAATGGCTGGTTTACATTATAAGATTTACGATACGATTTTGCTTTAGTACACATGCAAAACATATGGCACCCTAAATACAAAAAGTGACACAACTCTAAATTTTCCTAAATTGACTTTTTTGCATAATTGAATTTACAGTACACATGTCTAAAGCTGGCCATACACTTGCAATATTATTGCACAACTTCTCGTTTTAATTCTTTGTTCTATTACCATGTGTGGTAGTAGATTAATGACCTGAAACGAAATGTTGTCCAATGATATTGCAAGTGTATGGCCAGCTTAACTACAGCTGTATTTTCTCCCATGTGTATCAACGTTAAGTACACCCAGTAAAAAGATTGGTTGGAATTCGATCAAAACCATTAAAATGAATTTGCCAAGACGTTATTTTATTTGGAGTTACCTATAATTGAGTACTACAGCAAAAATATTTGACTAGGTATTAAAAATAGAGAAAATGAACTTAAAACCAATCCTTTTAACAAATTATTGGGATCTCCAATCAATTTTAAAATTAGTATCAGTTTAGTAAATCTATGTAGTAGAAGCAGTCATTTATTTAGTGAATATACAAGAAAATTGGTGTTATCTATACTCTTTATTAAAAAATTTCAATATTCGAAAGTGGTAACTACAAATACGAGTATCGTAATCAAATATGACCTTAAAGTCGAGTTTCTGTAGAACAAACCGAATGTAATGATAACACACACACACGAATTTTAGACTGTATTTGTTTCCCAAATAAAAGATACAAATTCAAAATTAGACATTAAAATTAATAAGTGGTTGTGGGGAGTAGGTGAGGAGTTGGCCTAGTACGCCGGATTTTCGGGTTCGAATCCCGCGAAAGACAAAAATTTAGATTTTTTTTTAATTAAAATAAAATATTTATATGCATAAATAGTAAATATGGCCAAGAAAATTAAAAGTAGTTGTGGTGCAGTGGGTAAGAGTGTGGACTATTAACCTGAATAGACGGGTTCAATACCAGAAAATTCAAAAATAGTTTTTTAATTTCAATAAAACATAATAATATTTATTGTGGAACATAATAATATTTATGTGGAACATAATATTGAATTAGACAACCGAATATTGGCTTTCAGGACGAAAAAATAATTTTATATAGAGATAGTTGTCGTAACCGCACGAATTCGATTGGCAACAAATTCGGTGGCCACAACTGAGACTGTTTTCTGGGTGTATGTAAAGTAAATCTACGTTAAACCGATTATACAGGGTGGCGCAAAAATAACCTTCCGATGTTTTTTGGCTGTAATTTAAAAAAAAAATGAAAAACTTTGATTCTTCTTGTGGATTATTTTTATTTGGTCTTTTAATTTTTTTTACATCAAGTCGAGAATATGATGTCCTGTAAATGGCCGCCGCCACAGTTGATTGTCATTTGAGCCCATTTCTTCATTCATCACCAATCATGAGTGATGAGGCCCATTTCCATCTTAGCGGGTACGTAAATAAGCAAAATTTACGCTTCTGGGGCACTGAAAATCCGCGTGTAACCCACGAAGAGCCATTACACCCGCTCAAAGTCACTGTATGGTGTGCTGTTTTCGCTGGAGGTGTCATCGGACCTTTTTTCTTCGAAAATGCCATAAAAAGGGCTCAAATGACAATCAACTGTGGCGGCGGCCATTTACATGACATCATAAAATTAAAAGACCAAATAAAAATAATCCACAAGAAGAATCAAAGTTTTTCATTTTTTTTTTAAATTACAGCCAAAAAACATCGGAAGGTTATTTTTGCGCCACCCTGTAGTATAAAAACATTTTAAACAGGTTGTTTTTATAATTTTTCTGGTATAATCAAACGCACGCGAGCAAAACTTTTTAGAAAGTAACGCGAAGAAGTTACACTCAAAATAATACGTCTGTTGGCTGTACTAGGGTTGCCATCCGTCCTCTTTTCCCCGGACACCGACCTCTTTTTTAGGGCACCCGGGGCAGTCCTCCTTCTTTTTCAGTAAGTGTCCGGGGTTGTCCTACTTTTTGCACTTTTCTCCATAACTTTTTTTTGAATTGTTGTCATCGCTGTTTTGTCGCTGTTATTTCAGTTGACTTGGCATCGCTTACTTTGATTGCCAAATTTGAAGCTTATCAGCAGTGAGCCAACTGGTGAATTTTTAAAAAAATTAATATTGCTTTTAAGGATGAAAATTTATTTAATGAATTCCTTATCCTGAAAAATTATGCAAAAAACTTAAAATCAATTAACACGTCTGATAACAAGTCTTGGTGCAATTTTTTTTTATTAAAAATGATGTTTGCTATGAAATGAAAAACTTGTTGAGTTTTATTTTTTCTTACCAGCATATAATGCCAACCCAGGACCTATATTTTCTTTAATCAAAGAGCAGTGGATGCCAAAAAGAATTAAATTAAATCCAGAAACTATTTCTGATATTATTAGAGTCAAATATAATTTTGATATGAATTGTCAAGGGTTTTATGAATATTTGAAGAAATGCGACACTAATATATTGATTCAAATTGTAAGCGTTGAAAAATATTTATGAAATTCTTGATAATTCGTATCAAGAAATTATAGAAATTTACATTCCCGAAAATGTATGCAATACTGATTTTAAGTTCAGAATTATTTTTTATCTTTTTCGTGAAGTTTTTTTAATCAAGGCGCAGTGGACGACAGAAAAAAATTTAATCCAGAAACTATTTCTAGTTCTATTTCTGGTTTTAGAATTATTCATATAAAAAGTGGATTTATTCAATCCAAAAAAACGTTGGATTTATTTATCTGGATCCCGAAAATCCCTGGATTTTCGGAATTTAGAAATCCCGAAATCCCGGGATTGGTCTTGAAAAAATCCTGGGTTTTCCGATTTCATTATTTGGCATATTTTATCTCTTTTTGTATTTATATTTATTGTTATATTCAACCTAAATCACATAAATCTAATATCTTATTAAATGTTTTTTAAGAACTATTTTTTCCCATTCATAAGTAATAGATTAAAATTGATTACAGATTAAATAAATCTGAATAAAAACCTTAATAATTCAAAAACTTTTATTAAGCTGTGAAACTTTTGAAAATCGTAATTAATTTTTAACTTTAATTTATTTTATTGATGATTTGCTAAAATCATAACTTTATGGAAAATAATTTTGCCGACTAAAAACAGCAAATTTTTGTTAAATTAGAAAATTCTAACAATCTGACTTTCTGAAATCAGCTGAGGTACTTATATGCTTAATATTTTATGTTAGTTGATTTAAAAAAACTAATAGTCACTAAATATTTCTGATGATTTCAGCAGAGAAGTTCGTATTTAAATTCAATTAATTTTAGCCAAATATAACAAAACTTTGTAGATATAGCAGTGTTTTAGCTACTTTTAGTTAAAAGGTTTCTTCAGAGGTAAATTGTAATTTGCAATTTGCTCAAATTTAACTCATAAGCAGGGTTGACAGGCAATACCGCTAAAATACCGTTATCGATTCAAAACCCTTTAAACTGACTATCGTTACCCCTAAAATACCGTTACCGAAATAATACCGTTATCCTTAAAATACCGTTACCGAAATAACTGAAATACCGTTATCCTTAAAATACCGATACCGAAATAAATGAAATATCGACAATTTTCTGCTTTTGGTAATTGCACGTGGTTTTTGAGTATTTTTCGTACTTAAAGTTGGTAAATTGGTTCTGTGTTTAATCTCGTTTATTTTTTGTAAAAAAAATTGCTGGATGCATCGAAATAACTGACTAACGTTATCCTTAAAATACCGTTACCGAAATAATCAAAATATCGCTAACCTTAAAATACCGTTACCGAAATAACTAAAAACCGTTATACTTAAAATACCGATACCGAAATAAATGAAATAGCGTTAACCTTAACCCTCTAACCGGCCTAAGCTTTTTTGTAATGAAATTTATACCATGTGTTCCTAACGAAAAATAAACAATATGTTCTTTTACAAAATTTTTTTCGTTGCCTACTTTAGGCGATATGGGCCAAAATAGTTTAAGGGTGAATCTCGAAAACTAGCACATAAAAATTACTAGATTTAGGCACAAATTACTTTTCTTACCAAGATGTAATTGCAATAAAAAAATTACATTTTTTGTGCTGTTACTTAAGAGGATGTAGCGATTTTCGTTTTTCGAAAAACGCGAAATTGAGCGAAAATGCACCAAAACTTCTATATATATTATTCAAACTTTTAAACTTTGCTACCTATACCAAATATTATCTTTTTACTAAATTTCAGAAAAATCCGTCCATTCGTTTTGAAGTTAAGGCGATGTCCTTTAAAGGTATCCTTGTGGAATCCTGTGCGTCCTTGGACCAAAGTAAGGAACTTTTTGCATAGATTAAGCTCCAATCTTAATTCATGGTCACTATCAATTGTTTTAGTCAATTTAAATATGTTTTTAAGATTTTTGAAAATTTTGGTTGTTTTAAAATATTTAATTTTTGAAATTTTACGAAATTTTATCTTTGACACTTTCTCGCTTCCAAACCGTGCATTGTATACAAAAAAATTCTTCACAAAAAATTTAATAAATTTTGTTTTCTGTTGAAAAAGGATAATTTCTTATTATTAAATACTCCTTTGGCGAATTTCTGGTCAATTTAATATACCCCGCCTGGAGGCGGGCTTGCCGGTTAGAGGGTTAAAATACCGTTACCGAAATAATCTAAAATAGCGTTACCCTTACCGATAACCGCATCGGTTCGGTTACAATCCATGCTGATAAGTATATTTCTTATATGTATTTCGGAAATTTCACAATTATTTAGCAAACACGTTCTGCTGATTTCAGTAGTTTTAATCGCAGAATCTTTTTGGCTAATTTTTAGTAGTTTTTTCTCTATTTTTTCATACTTATTTCTATGAGTGTAGTTTCTGTTTAAAGCCAGATTCACAATGCTGTACTACTCCACTCTGAGTGGATTTCGTACCTTTCTTTTTTGCACTTACATATTTTTTGTATTATGCTATCTCTATTTTACACACTCCAATCTGCAGCGTGGAGTAGATTTATACAGATTTATAATTAGCGTATTTTTTAATCACTTGGATTTAGAATTTTTCATACAAAAAATGGATTTATTAAATCCAAAAAAAAGCTGGATTTAATAAATCCACAATAAAAGCACAAATATATGAAACAGCCTATTAATTTAATGTCAGAAAAAAATACGAATAAAAATTAAAAGAGAAACAAAAAGATTGAAAAACTCACAAATAAAAGGTTTTTCTTAAATTTTTTTTTATGAAATATGTTTAGAAAAAAAACTACACCTCACCAAATACATATTTTTCATATTGGACATGGAGAAATAGCTCAAATAGAAATGGCAATTTTTCACTCTACAGTAAGTAATTTAATTAAATCCAATTAGTGAATATTAAATATTGCAATGGAATTTTTCAATTGTGTAAAAATATAAATTGAAGTGATAAAACTGAAAAAGCAGACCGTTTATCGCTGTTTTATGTAAAATATAATTATAAATTAAAAGTTAAAGTAGAATCCTCCATCATCGAATTCGGTATTAAAAATTAGGGTGAAAGAAGTGTCGGACAGAAAATTTTTTTAAAATAGGAAAAATCTAACCCCATCTGTTGAGAACTTTTAGAAATACTTTTTGGATTTATTAAATCCAAGTGATTAGAAAAAACGGCTAATGAATTGTTTTAATTTGTAGGGTTTATTTCAGCTATTTATTTTTAAAATTAAAAATATGATGAAACAAGGAAATCCCGAAATCCCGAAAAATCCCGGGATCCCGATAAATTCCGGGATCCTGAGAAATCCCGGGATTTAAATTTTTAAAATCCCGAATCCCGGGATTTGTAAAAACCAGTCCGGTTCGGCATCCCTAGTTTACACATAGCAATAAAAACAGAAATACATGAAACATCCTGTTCATAATTCAAGAAAAAAATTTCAGAAAAAAAATACGAATGAAAGTTAAAAGAGAAACAACAAAATTGTAAAACTAACAAACAAAAGCTTTTCCTTTAAATTTTTTGTCTTATACTGGATTTAGACCGAGCAAAAACTACCTAGTTTTTGGCCGTTGTTAGTTATTACTTGTCAAAACGCATACATAAAAAACAAAAAACAAAAACTACCCAATAAACATTTACCCTTAAAACTAAATTGAATTCCATTTTATAACAATAATTTTTTCAAATATTAGCCTTAGAGAATACTGTTGAGAAATTGTAGTTCTTGAACTGAGAATTATAGGATTCTCAATAAAAACGACTTGTTGATATCAAGTTTTTTTTGTAAATATTTTTCGAATCAATTATTAAGCCCAAATTAGTTTGGAAGTATCGTAAAAAAAGTAACGTATCATTCTCATAATGAATAAAAAGAGTATAAAAAATAAAAATATTGTATTTTTTTTTATCTTTTTCTTGTGCATAGAATTAAATGTCAAGTAATAAAATAGAAAATTTCTATTTTCAACAGAACTTTTTTACGATTTTACTTGACAACATACGTTTTTGTACTTTACGATTAGACTAATGAAGCCTTTAGACTCGATATTACTACATAATTTAAATTTATAATATTGTTGATAATGATTTGGGAATTTTATCTTTCTCAAACTTGAAAACAGACAATTTAAATCGAGGAACATTGTTGATAGAAAATATTATATTAAACACTTTGATAATGATTCAATATCAATAATAAATTTCAAAGCATATTTTTAACTAGAAACACATTTGAGTTTAGACTTGAGATTAATACACAAATTTAAAATTTTTAAAAATAATTCTAATATAGTTTTGTAATTTTTCACAAAGAAAATTCAAAGGCTTTATCTGTTTCATAGGTAATGACTTGAAGTAAATGTTTGATATCAAATAGAGAATTTAAAATTTCTTTAAGGCTTGAATCGATGTTTATTGGGTAGTTTTGTACAAAACCTAGGTAGTTTTTGCTCAGTCTAAATTCAGTATTAAGGATGGGAGCGAACTGGCTAAATAAAATCTAAACTAAATTCAGGTTTTCAAATTTCTATAAAATTTTACAAAGTTTTCAAATATTTTCCAAAGAAATTATAAACCCTTTTGTCAGTTTGTGTTTAGTTTAGAATTTATTTAGCCACCTCGCACAGGGCCTAAAAACTACACTTCACCAAATCGTCGCTGCGCCTAAGAAAATAGCTGTTTGTTTTTTCCCAACTTTACAGGAGAGCAAAAAAACTATTTAATTATGTAATTTCGCGATATTTTTTTAATTTGAGTTAACTTTTAGTTAATTGAAAATAACAAATTATTCTTTAAAATCTGCAGAAAATTTTGCTAAATATTAGTAGACTCAAAATAGCAAAAATAACCGTTATATAGGGTTTTTCAATAAGAGCGCTACAAAAGTAAAAAAGTTTAAATAAAACAAAAACGGTTTTAGATATCAATGAAATTCTATATTCCTGTGAAAGTACGTTCGATGCCCTTATGTATGGAAATCGATCTCTTTTGCATGGCCACCACGGGCACGCTTGCAGAAGTCCAGACGCTGAACCCAATTTTCGACGGGTTTCAAGCATAAATCGGCCGATACTGCTGCAATTTCACGTTCGATATTCGTACGAAGTTCATCAATCGTCGCTGGCTTGTTGGCATAGACCATAGATTTGACGTAGCCCCACGCTCAATTGTTGATCTGCTAGGACGATTATGACGACCATAAATTGGACGTAGCGTTGAGGCCACTGACTCCGAATTTCGGTAGTAAATTTTAATAATTTCGACTCGTTGTTGGCTCGTATATCTTTCCATCATGAAATGGCAAACCTTACTGAAGAGAAATGTCAAAAGAGCGGCAAGAAATATGGCGTCGTTTGCTGTCCCTGTCTTTTTACTTTTGTAGCGTCCCTGTTGAACAACCCTTTATATACAAAAGTTTTGTTATTTTTAAATTAAATCTAGTTGAATGCAAATAGCAGTCTATCCTGGTAAAATCAGCAGATATATTTGGTGATTTCAGAAGGCTCGATTTTTATATGCATTAAAAAAAATCGAAAAAAACTTTGAAGGTTTTAACTAAATCTTTTACTAACTTTTTCTGTTACTGTATAATACTTTTTTAGCAGTTTGGAATATTTTTCCCAAATTATTTATATTATCCTTTGAAAATTTGATAGTTTCAGATCGTGGTGATGTATTAACCCTCTAACAATCTTTCTTCTAATTGCGATAATATTTAAACTATATATTTGGCATTGAAAACCTTCAATGGAACAATTATTAAAATATTAATTTATAGCAGTATTTAGGAGCTATAGCACAATAAAGGTTGAAAACTAATCAAAAAATTCAAATAATTTCAGGTTTTGCTATAAATAATACTATTAGTAAAATAAAATTACATACCGGAAACTGTTGATCTAGTGTTGTTATTTCAGAAGTTATGGCGATTTTCGATTTTTTGACGAATTTAGCAATAAACATCCATAAATTTTGATGAAATTAGTTTTGCTTACTACTAGCTCTGAGCGTATAATAATTAATTTCATAAAAATCTGCCAACTAATTTTTGAGTTAGAGAGATATTGATAAGGTGTATCCTGACGTTTTGCTTTGAGCCCTGGAGCAAAACTCATTTTACAAGTAGAGACTTTATACCAGCTTCGTGATTATCGATAATATATGCCAAATCGTAAATGTATTTTTGGCAACTTTTCAAATATTTTTTTCTGTTTTAAGAAGTTATTTTTTTAAAATTTAAAAAATTTTCACTTCAACTACACCTTCTCACTTTAAAATCATTCCTTGTACAAAAAAGTGTGAAGGCAGAAAATTAGCTAATTATATTTTATATCTATACAATATTACTGGTTTAATAAAAATTTTTTATTTAGCCAAAAACTATTTAAAATCTGAAGACCGCATTTTGGCGGCCTTGGGCATTAGAGGGTTAAGGTTATAAAAAGAAGTGGATTTCTAGTTAACCCTTTAATGACCCAATTTTTAAAGCTGAAAATGCAACGTAATACAACTTGGATATGTGCACTCTCAGAACAATTTCGTTGTGACAACAAAATTTGTCGTCACAACCGAATTTGGCTGACATTCGTTTGCGACAATTCGGTTGTCACAACTGAATTCGTTTGGGCGGATTTAAAACCTAAGCGGAGATGCTTTTTAATAAAACGCAAATTTCCATCGGTTTTCGTAAAATTTTCTATAACTGTTATGATTTTAGTTTAAAAAAAATTCTTTACCAAGTTTCAGTTTGACAGAAAACGCAAAGCAAACACTTGAAATGAAATTAGCCATATGTAGAAGGGCACATAGGCTTTTTAATGAACATTTTTAATATGGGAATATGCTAATATATGCTAACTTCTGAACCAATTGAGATATCGAAAAACGCTTTGGTATGAAAACGCATGACCAATATACGATCTTAATGCAATAATAAAAAAAATCTGAAAATGGCGCATAGCTAATTTTTTAGGCGCAGCAACGAAATATTTATTTTCTATCTTGGACATGGCTGAAATAGAAATGGCAATTTTTCACTCTACTGTAAGTAATTTAATTAAATCCAATTAGTGAATATTGTGTTTTCGGCTTAACTATATCCGTTAACTTTGAGGCAAAATCTAACACATTACTTTCCCTATGCACGTAATGCACGCAACATAGATAATTATCAACGTTGAAAACTCAACGTTTATACATTTTGACATCTAAGATAACTTCTTCGCGTTATTTCCTAAAAAGTTTCGCTGGCTTACGTTCGATAATACCGCGAATATTATAAACATTAGCTGTTTAACTATTTTTTATACTTTAATCGGTTAAACATATATTTGCTTTAAATACTTAACGTTGATAGGTATAAGCGAAAATACAGCTATTGTATACAGAAAAAACAGTAGGCACCAACAATGGGAATTTGTAAAAGCAATCACATTTTCTTTTAAATTGAAATTTTATTCCCAACAATTTTTTTGTTTGAAATATTTGTAACTCGTCTGTAAATTGTTATCTTTCATATAAAAATTGTTTAAAACTAAAAATTCAAAGTTACAAAAAATGAAATAAATTTTTTTTTGGATTTACAAATTTCTTTGTTGGTGCCTTTTTAAAAAGTTTTTTTTTGTATTTACAAATTTGGTATGAGAAAGGTGTTTAAAAATTTAATTATAATTTTGTAAATTCGTTCTGTGTAGTGAAATATTTTAATTGTGTAGAAATGTAAATTAAAGTGATGAAACTTAAAAGACAGACTGTTTCTTGCCGTTTAATATAAAATATAATAAAGAATTTAAAGTTTCAATAAAATCCTTCATGATTGAATATATTATTAAAAATTAGGGTGAAAGAAGTGTCGGATAGAAAAATTCTGTTAAAATAGGTGGAAGCTAACTCAATCTACTTAGCACTTTGGGAACTACTTTTTGGATTTATTAAATTTTAGTTGTATATTTTATGGCGTTGATGATTTTTGTAAAATTAATTTATTAAAATAAATTGTCCTCTTTTTTAAGACAAATGTTTTCCTTTTTTGAGCTTGACGTCCTCTTTTTCTCAAAATGGAAATGGCAACCCTAGGCTGGACAGAAAAATTTGTTACTTTAATAAAATGTATTCCTGTTTTTTGGCTTAAAATAAAATTTGTTGATCGGGCACTCCGATGGAGCAAACATTTTTTCCGTTTTGCTCTATCTCGCTTAGTTTTCGAGATATAGGCCATTTTATCCCCGTTCGCTAGGGTATTACGCGGGTAGTCGAAATTTTCATCAATTTTGCTCCATCTCTCTTAGTTTTCGAGATATGGGCTATTTTAAAAAATCGGGAGGGAAAGAAATAGCGCCATCTTTAAAACTTCGGATACATTGGTGGCGCCAGCTACCGAGTAATAACAGTAACATGAAAATATTATATTTTAACAATAAATTTTATTAAATTTAACGAATGGGTTCTTAAAAATTAATTTTAAATAATTTTGAAAACTAACACTCAAAACTACCCAGGTAGAAAATTACAAAGGGGCCAGCACTGGCAAAGCACCGAAATAGGTGGTATGAGTGCTTGTTAACAGCGCTTTCCCAACGCCCAAATGATAACACCGTTCCACGGTGGTGCCAATGCTTTACCAAGCCCTGGGAAAGCACCCATAAACATAAAAATCAAATGCTTTGCCAACGCTCAAATAAAAAATTAAAGTGCTTTCCTGACACCCAAATGATAGCACCAAAAAACATAAAAATCAAGTGTTTTTTCCTTGCCACCAAATTATGAGCCCTCATCACTGAAGAATTTTAAATTACTCTAAAAATAGACGATTCTCGGAGTTATTGTATTGTGGAGTCAAAAATTATTTAAATATCCACTCTTAGTTTCTTTTTCAAAAACAAAATAATGTTATAGGGAAACAAGCGCTGGGAATTCACCCTTTTCAAGCATTGGGAAAGCGTTCAAATTTAGTGCTTTGCCAGTACTTCCTTTTGTAAGACCGCTGTCTACTTGCGCTTTGCCAGTGCTTCTTTTTTGTTACCACACATAATTTCCACCTGGGTAGTTAAATTACTGAGGATTTTTAGTATTGTCTTAAATGATGATAACTAAAATCTTTGCTTAAATCAGCGTTTCAACTAAAAATTTGTTAAAAATTAGTCAAATCGATTTGAAACCGGTTTGACAGATTTTTCTACTGACGTAATATTTTAAGTGTACGTTAGATGTGAAAACGTATAAACGTTGAGTTTTCAACCTTGATAAGTATCCGTGTTGAAAGTTACCATGCATACGAAAAGTAATGTGTGTCTTAAACGCATTTTTATGCATTTTGATTTTTTACACTCAGGGAATTATGTAGGTACACTCAACTTCAAATGACAGTTAAAATAACTGCATTTGAAGTTAAAAAGGTGTAGACTACATTTGCATTTAAATCAACTGCAATATAAAGTTATTTTAACTGTTAAAAATCAACTGACAAATGTAGTAAAAACAACTACAAATGCAATTAAAACAACGTACATTATTGTAAAACTGTACAAATAACTGCAAATGTAGCTAAAATAAAATAAATAAAAATTATTTTAAAAATTATTAATTTAATAAAAACAAATTTATGTAAAAACCCTTACCTTAATTTTATTCCATAATAAATTTAAAATTTTGAAATCAAAATTTACATTTAATATCACTTTTATTGTTCACTATATTGTTCTAGGTGTCCGTCTGTGAGGGATGAAAATATAAAAGAACTGAAAGAAGGGATGAAAATATAAAAGAACTGAAAGAAAATAAATACAATATATTTTAATATTCCCGTAAATAAATTTATATTTTATGCTATATAACTTACCTTATTATTTTAATAATTCAATAAAATATATAACCTTTTCCTTATTACGCGTCTTCAATCTTTAGCGTTGTTTTATGACTAAGACAAGAAAAAACATGTTCTTCTCATATTTTTTCACTAGAAATTGCTTAACAAATGCTTCGTACACACATTCTTCTTTACTTCGTACATATACACATTTGAAGATTGAAGTATTTGTAACAAAATTCAAAATAACTGCATAAAATAAATGTTACTACAATGTAGTAGTTTTTGAAGTTTGTTTAAAAAAATAACTGTCAAAAAAATTAAAAAATTTTGCTCTAAGTAAATTAACTGCAATTGTAGTAAAAATAACTACAACCGCATTACTACACAAATAACTGTCATGTAGTAACTGCAGAACTTTTTTGAGTGTATGAGTTAACGGATATAGTTAAGTCAAATACACAGCTTACTTCAAAAATTTCTTTTTCATCACTATCTTCTTTAACTGGAAAAATCCCGTTATGTCTGTTTTTATGTTAATTGCGTTGCTTCTGTGATTACTTTTGTTACATATAAAGCTGCCTACACACTAGGGAACATACTTAAAAAAAGAGAGCATTTTTTGTGAATGTGTGAGTGCTTTTGTGTGTGTGTGCGTGTTGAGAGCGTGCATTTCGTGTTTACAAAATTTTTTGATATTTTTTGTTCCCTCAACCATGTTCCCTAGTGTGTAGGCAGCTTAAAGGTTATTATTTTGAATTTTGTCGCTTTTACTGTAAAAAGTGACAAACTTTGTGGTGTATTTTTAGTTAAGTGTTTGTAACCGTCGCGACGGTTGCGACGCATCGCATAGGACAATCGTAATTAATATTAGAATTAATTACTAAAGAATTTCACAATGAGTGTTATTTCTGTTCGGTTTAAGATCAAATATTACAAATTCTAAATAGAATTTATAATTTTTATTTTACAACCCATAGAGAAAAAACTTATGAAAAAAACTTTCCTAGAACCAATGGTTGACAATTAATGCATTTTCAAGTGACACCAAATTCACTATCATCAGATTGTCTTTATGGGGTTCTCTCTAGGTTATTATGTAGATTTTAGTTTTTTGTATATATATGTTCAATTTCAAAGAAATGCATTTTGAGAATTAAATTCAAACATTTTTACTTATCCATTTTACATTGTTATAACTAACGAAAACCACATGTCTTTAACAAAGCTATTATTTTTCTCTATGTTGTAGTTGTGGTTATTTATTGAAATTCTTTCAATGGGCAAAGCAATGATTCGTGCTTTTCAACATTCAAGCTTTTTAATTCTATTTATAGAAATTAGAACTAAAGCAAAGAAACTTTTACACGGTTGTTTGTTTTGTGTATAACATCCTAACCCAACATGCTGTATAAATGACTAACATGTTGCAATTAAGGGATATTACTTAACAATTTGGACTGTACCTTGTCTGTGCGTATTTGATTGTAGATTTTTAGTTGATCTGAAGATTGTTACAATGAGTGTTATTTCTGTTCGGTTTAAGATCAAATATTACAAATTCTAAATAGAATTTATAATTTTTATTTTACAACCCATAGAGAAAAAACTTATGAAAAAAACTTTCCTAGAACCAATGGTTGACAATTAATGCATTTTCAAGTGACACCAAATTCACTATCATCAGATTGTCTTTATGGGGTTCTCTCTAGGTTATTATGTATATTTTAGTTTTTTGTATATACATATATGTTCAATTTCAAAGAAATGCATTTTGAGAATTAAATTCAAACATTTTTACTTATCAATTTTACATTGTTATAACTAACGAAAACCACATGTCTTTAACAAAGCTATTATTTTTCTCTATGTTGTAGTTGTGCTTATTTATTGAAATTCTTTCAATGGGCAAAGCAATGATTCGTGCTTTTCAACATTCAAGCTTTTTAATTCTATTTATAGAAATTAGAACTAAAGCAAAGAAACTTTTACACGGTTGTTTGTTTTGTGTATATTTTACTGTATTTTTTATTTTATTTTATTGTATTTCTGTATTATTTTGCATTGTGCTTCTTTAATTGAAAAAAGTGAGCTCAATTGAGTACGTTATTTTGTTATGTGCCCTTTTCAATTTTCAGTTAAAGGCTCATAAATCAAAATTTTAATTTATTTCCACGAACATAATATAAAATTAAAAAAACCTTCTTCAACATGGACTTTTTTCATAATGGAACTAAACTTTTTTTTAATATTACAATTATTTTTACATAAACAGTTTTTTGACTCTCCTAAAATTTTAAGAATTTTGAGTTGTGTCATTTTTGTATTTAGGGTGCGATATAGGCAAGCTGCAAAATTTTTCCGAAAATCTTATAATGTAATTTTTTTCTGAATAAATTTCTGCTAAATAGTAAGAATTTTCAAGCAGAAAAACTATATGATAGAAACATAGCTGTTAAGTAATGATTACTAATCATAATAATTAGTAATTAGATTACATACTTTCTTTTTAAAGGTGAAGTAATGATTAAATTACGATTATATTCAGTTTCGGACAATTACTATTTGATTATGATTCCAAATAATCTAAAAGTAATCAGGATTATTTGTAATTACGATAAAATATAATCAAAAAGAATCATAAATAATAAATAAAAAAAAACCAAAGTAATTTCTATATTTTTACCATGAAAACGCTTCAATCAACCAAAAATTCTACTAAGGCACTGTCACTCATGCAGAATATTTTTAAAAATGATCAAAAAGAATCAAAAGTAATCTTTGAAAGTAGTCGAATTATTTTTTGATTACTTTTGATTCTTTTTGATTATTTTATCATAATCAATTAGTATTCAGAAATTGTTTAATAGAGAATTATAAAATCAATATAATTCTTTTCAAAATGTAATCTAATTGATTAGTAGTCGTAATCGAAATTTAACAGCTATGGATAGAAATTATATACAATACAATAACTGTTTTTTTTTTTGGAAATAAAAATAAAATATTAATTACAAATTTATTAATTAAGTTCGAGGCCCCGAAACGATCGTCGTTTCATTTCTGAAAGTGTAAAGGTTTTTGAAAGCAAAAACTCTGTGAAGTATTTGTCAGTATCCTGATAAAGAAAAATAGCAGTTTTTGAAAAAAGAACTTATTATGTTAATTCATAATAAGGAAATTGGCCTCGAACTGAATTAATAAATTTCTAATTAATCAATTAAAAAGGTCGAAAAAACAATTTTTATTTTTTAAATAAAAATTAAAAACCAACATTTTAAAAATAAAATATTTTGTAATTATGTTGTATGCAAATTCAAAGCAATAAATACTTAAAGTTAATGCTGTAAAAGAAAACCTCCTAAAGTGCTAACATTTCATACCAAGAATCCTCGTTTTTCCATATTTAAGCCCAGTATTTTGTTCAAAAGAGCGAAAAAATTGCGTCTATGTTTGGAGCTCAAAAACTCTAATAAAAACATAAAATGCACAAATTTTTTTTGGTCTATAAAAAGTTACAATCCCAGCAAAAACATGGTAATGACAGATCATTACCCTACGGATTACCAAGTAATGATAGGTCATTACCTTTTGCATTACTTTAAAATACAAAATAATGACTTACTTATAATAAGTTATAGAAGTACTTATATATTCTTGCAAAGCAATCACTTACTGGTAATTGATTAAATAAGTACTGATTTAGTCTTTTTTATATTGCTATTTTATTTATTAAATTGTTCGAACATTTTTCCAACTGAATAGAAAATTTTCCGAGGTAAAAATTTATATTTCCAATATAACCAACTATTTCACAATGTAGGGTAACCACTATTTCCTAACTTCTGAGTAACCACTTATTATATCTTTTTGAGTAACTACTTATTCTTTCACTATGGGTAACTCGTTATTCGCACTTTTTTTGTAAGCGAGAGGGTAATGACCACCCATGAATTTTTGGACATCGCGAACAAAAGTAATGTTGCGTGTAAATAGCCTGGTAAGTAGTGAATCCCTCTTTGTGCTACATACTCGCTTAATTACTCGGTAATGTCTTTATTTGCTGGGATCATATTTAATTAACCCAAATGTCACTTTTTCGCTACATTTTCAAATTGATGCGAAAAAAATTCCACCGAAAAATCATTTTTTTATATGGAGTTTGACAGATTTTTTCCCAAAAGTACGAACAAAATACCGGGCTTTACCAGCTAAAATTCAGTTGATAGACTCAAAAAAGTTTGACAGTTACTACATGACAGTTGCTTGTGTAGTAATTATAGGTATGGCAAAATATTGACAATTTTCTTTTTTTATTTAAATTTAAATAATAACAAAGAACAAAGCAAAAAAACGAACAGATATCTCAAATTTTATTATTTGAATATCAGGCGTATATCATCACTAAAAACAAAAGTTATAACGACATCGTTATCACTAGATGGCACTTTGTTCAAAAAATTGACAATTTTATGTTTTTATTTAAATTGAAATAATACCCAGTGTAGAAAATCATTACCAGATATGTGGTTATGTAACTACATACTTGGTAATGGTAACTAGTTACTTTTGTTATTACATTTCTTATTACCTTTATATGGCGATGTCGCGAAAAATAATGAGTTATGGTTACACACCAAAATCAAAAAATATATCGTTACCTATGTGCTTACCAGTACTGACAAAAATAATGTGTCTAAAAATAGATTTAAAAAAATAAATTATATTAAAAAAAATATTTTTTATTGTATTTTTTTTTTTTAATAAAAGTTGCTGTGCGGGAATCGAACCTGGGTCTGCAGATTACCAGTCAATAGCTCTACCATCTGAGCTATATAGACTTGTAATATTTAATAGATAAAAACATAATTGACCTTCTGCACACAAGTAAGCTTACTCGCCAACATACAAAAAATCAATTTAAAAAATATTGAGTCTAAAAATAGATTTCAAAAAATTTTCAAAAAAATCTGGAAAATTATTTTCTATTTGAAATAATGATAAAAATAAGTCATTATCAGTAACTCATTATTATATGTTTTAAAATAATGCAGAAGGTAATTGGGTGTCATTACTGGTAGATAATGATATGTCATTACCGTTTCTACACTGGGATAACAAACAAAAAAACAAAAAAAAAGGAATTCTTAAATTTTATTATTTAAATATATTTTGCGCTTGATTTTTTCTTACTTTCAGCAATTTTTGAGTTTTTAAATATAGGCTCAGCTGATACTAAAGTGATACTAAATAGTTGCTCAGGTGATACTAAATTTCAGCGCCCCGTACCGGTGAATGGTGTAAGTTTAGATTTCCTAATATAGGCTGATACTAAATAGCTGATCAGGTAATACTAAACTTCAGCGCCCTCTACCGGTGAGTAGTATAAGCTTTGATTTCCTGTCTCTATAATTAATAGTCTCTGGTAGTAATCAGCAGTTGTTGTTTGTAACATAAAAAATAAGTAGTTGTTGTTTTTAGAAAACAACTATTATAACATTTATTTAAAAAAACAACTAACGAAAAGTATTGTTGTTTTTGCAGTAAACAGGTATTTTTGTTAGTTGTTTAAAAAATTTCGTAGAGTTTTTGAAAATTCTTTGTTTAGTTTAAATTTTTTATTGTTAATATATTCTTACCCCCAAATTCATAAACGCTTTACAAAGTTATAGGAGGTTTATTGAACAAATTTTGTTTTGTAAACCTCCTATATCTTTACAAAGTGTTTATAAATTGAGGGGTTAAATTTTATTGTATTTCCAATGCATAAAAGCGGATATCGGTTTTGAATTTAGACTTCAACTATTAAATACAATACATAGAATGAATTAATTGCCTTTTTTTGTAATCGAAAGAAAACATTTTTTTCAATTAAAATATATTTTTATCCCGGTTAAAAATGGTTTTAATGTAATAGTACACTCATAAAAAAAGCCCGTACAAATAGTTAAAAATTCTGCTAAAATAACAGGAAATAGTACCTGAATTTGCGCCAGCAGAAATTTCAATGATGTTGAGAATCATGGTCTGCTAAATTTAGGTGACCTAAATTTTAGGTAAAAAAGTTAGTTCAAATATTAATATGGATTTTTCATATATTTAGTTAGAATATTCTTCCACCTCAAGTCCAAATTCTAATATGATATTGTCATATTAGATTTTATTTGTTGTTTCAAAATTATTCTCTATCACATATCCGAGTTTCATTCAAATCGGCATGTACCACTTGAGGGGCTTTCCTTGTAAATACGAATTTTAATAAAAATTTACTTGGGTAAGAAATTTTCAAACAAAATGTTTTACCAAATTAAAATTTGAAATATTGTCATTATTTATTTTCCCAAAAAAATGTAATTGTAATTGACGTTTTTTCAATTACAATTACATGTAATGTGTAATTGAAAATTTTCAATTACAAATTACATGTAATTGTTCTTTTTTAAATTACAATTACAAATAATATGTAATTGTAATTGAGATTTTTTCAATTACAATTTTATGTAATTGTGTAATTGCATGTGTAATTTATTACAAAATTTAATTATTAACCCCTTATCGACCGACGGTACTTAAAAGTACCATCACAGTTACGAGCTCATAAAATCTTAAAAAAAAAGTTGTTGTATACCTTTGGGCCATAGGTATGTTAGAGTACACTATAATTTTTCTAATAAGATCTTTTTTCGACTATTGGCGACCCCGTCTTCTCAGAATAACGATAATTCGAAATGTATTTCAGCTGTTTGGTTAAGATATGGTGGCACTTATTTCGATTAATGAAAAATACTTATGTTAAAATGATAAATAAATTATTTTTCTTAATACCATGGAATCAATTAATTAACAAATGCTTTAATACTTATTTATTAAAAGTACAAAAAAAACAATGTTTCTCTCTTACTTTTTAATTCATCCTGACCCAACGGTACTTAGGAGTACCAGTCATAACTAATATCCTTGCAGGTCCTTGACAAATTTTAAACTTTGTATATAACTTTAAGAAGGCATATTAATTAAGATTTAGTCAAAAAAATACAAAGTTTGCAACGCTTTCGAGTCTTGGTCCACAAGGGGTTAACCCCCAGGTCTGGTAATTGTCAATGTTGACTGTTTCGTAAAAAAGTTTATTTATTTTGCAAGGAATTAAGGGCTATTTTTATAGTCAGATTTAAGATCGATTTTTGTCTTAAATACTTCTTAAATAACAAATTTCTAACTAAAATGGCCCTTAGGGTAAGATCGATTGCTCCTTTAAATATCTCTTAAATAAGAAATTTTCAAATCGATCTTAGTTCTGACTGTAAAACTGGCACTAATTGTTTATCTAAAAATTTTCGAAATAAAAAACTTTAAAAAAATCGAAATGAATGAGGGGTATGTATAGTTGATCTTTTTTTGGTAAATGAATGATTTTAGTTCGATTTTAGATCATAAATTAATATCACTTTCTGTTTAAATTATTTTTCAAATTAAAGGTGATACAATTTTTACAAGTAAATTCCAAAGAATAAAAAATTTTGAAAGAATTCGATAAGGCTAGCAAGGCAGAATACGTATTTTCGGCTTTCGCTACAAAACCATCATCAGTGTCGTTTTCCTTGATGGCTTAATCATTGATGATGATCTACTTATGATAAAGTTGAAACAATTCATCTAGACTAACATCAACGAAATCTAACAATGCTATTTTTTTATCCTTTTGTTTTTTGCTTTGAACTTTAATACTTAAAGTTTCGCAGCTGGTTCTATTCAACTCAGATTTATGAATTTCAACGAACCGTTAAATTTAAATGTATGTTATTTAAATTAGATTTTGCACCGTTTTTTAAGATATAAAAAATATTAGTTTTTGCCATTTCAGTTTTAAAACTACCCTTGTTTTTAAAGTCATTTTAACGACAAACTCTTCTGAGTGTATATGGTGTTACAATCATCTGAATCTACAAACTTGCAAATTTTCCGTTCACGTACTTTTTTATATAATTTTCTTATTAAGAGTAAATTTGCCCTACTCTCTGTAAGTTGGTTGCTATTTTACTAATACCTACAAATTTTCTGTTTGCGTTCTTTTTGGATATTTTTATTTTTGAGAGAAAATTTGTCTCACTCTTTGTAAATTTGTTACTTAGTAATAGGCTTGTTTTAATCCTATACGTGTTACGAAATCCCATACAAATTTTGACATTGGGCATGTTAAGTTTTAACTCTTTAAATTTGTTGAACGTTGATAATCTACGGGCAACTATCAGATTGTATTCAAAAATATTTTGTCGTTTTTTTCGTATTCATGGTAAGTGTGAGCAACAAAACAAACCTAATATCTGTAGTTTGTCTGCTTAGCACGATAGATGTTAAATTAACTGAAAATTTTGAAAAGTCAACAAATTTCATTATCATTCCACACTTTCTATATTATATGAGAGCAAAATTTTTCGAAAAACTTTTTTCAGTGAGGGTATTTACGATTGAGATTTGCACACGATGCAAAAAAGCTCAGACTGTTATTTGCATTTCCTCAGCCTTGAGTAGTTATGACGATTCAAACTGTGCTTTTTTGCATTGTGCGCAAAATACCCATACTATTTTTAAAATAATATTAACTTATTTACCGATGCTATTGACCGGTGTCTTTAGTCTAATGCAAACATTCGTAGTATTCATTATGAATTTGTTAGTCATTTCTTCTCTAATTGCTGTTGTTGTGCTAAGTTTTAGTGGTTCGAGCAATCAATATACTTTCACGTCATCAGTGACAGTTGAAATACCCAAGCAAGGTACAATTCAGGGTAATTATGAGACTACACTATGGTCCCAACAGCCATTTATGAGTTTTCGTGGTATACCATTTGCTGAATCACCGCGAGGTCAACTACGTTTTAAGGTGAGAAAAGGCGAGGTGTAGCGTGACCCCTTTTTTCTAATTTATACTACATTTACACTTAACCAAAAACTAGTAGTTCTCGAAAAATACTTGTATTTACCTGTCAAATTCCATACAAATTTTGAAGCAAAAACTACTTTTTGGCTGTAGTGTAAATTGGGTTTTAAAATCAGTGCAAAATTTAAAAATAAAATTAGTTTACATTAAATTAATTAACGCAGAGATTCCCAACGTGGAGCGATAGCCCCTGGGATCAATTTAAATATTTTAGGCAGTCAATGAGCAAATTCTTCTTATTTGTGAATATATGTATGATTTATTTCTTTTAAATAAAAATAGAATTTAGTAGATGAAACGAAAAAAAAAATTTATAAAAAGTACAAAACAATTTTTTATTTCAAATTCATTTCTACTGGGATAAACATTAATTACATTAATACTGCGTTCTCTTTTGTTATTTTCGTCAGTAAAAATTTAGCTGTTCATACTAAATTTGATGTTTAAAAAGTTTTCGTTAGTTGTGTCACCACAAATAAATTATTTTTGAAAGGGGAAATATTTTTTTTTTATTTTACAAATTTATCTATTGGTCACATTCATAATCAGTAGGGTATTCAAACGAATAATCGTTAATCGATTCATCGACCAATTTTGCTCAAAAATTTATCGAATAATTTAAAATGTCCAAATTTCTAATAACGAATAATTCGAATAATTTAATACTATTAATCAATTAATCGAAATTGGTAAAAAATTACACAACTATTAAAAAAAATATTTTTTATTAGTTAATCAAATGTATTAAAATAGCAAAACTTAATTAGAAATTTATTAATTTAGTTTGAGGCCAATTTCCTTATTATGAATTAACATTATAATTACTTTTTTTTTCCAAAAACTGCTATTCTTCTTCATCAGGATACTCTCCTGACAAATACTTCAGAGTTTTTGTTTTCAAAAACCTCTACACTTTCAGGAACAAAAAAACAATCGTTTCGGGGATTTTCCAGGTCCCCTTCATCAGTTTTCTTTAGAAAGTGGTGGCATTACTGCAATGCACATTAAAGCATCAAAATCTCATATTAAATGCAGTCTGCTACATCAACAAAATGCGAATGAAGCAAACAATAAAATATGTTTTCGAAGAATTCTGCAAAGCATAACGAACAATAGAAATATTATCAAAGTTTTTTGTTTTTGTATTTCATATCATCGGTATAAATAAATACAAATTTTATTTTTACCTTACTTCTTTGTTATTACAAGAAGAGGCAAAAACATTTTTTCTCCGTACTGTACTGAAGTATTTGTCAGGAGAAAATCCTAATGAAGAAAAATAGCAGTTTTTGGAAAAAAGTACTTATTATGTTAATTCATAATGAGGAAATTGGCCTCGAACTAAATTAATAAATTTCTAAGTAATCAATAAAAAGGTCGAAAAAACAATTTTTATTTTTAAATAAAAATTAAAAACCAACATTTTGACAAAACTCATAGTACGGAGAAAAAATGTTTTTGCCTCTTCTTGTATTAACAAAGAAGTAAGGTAAAAATAAAATGTGTATTTATTTATACCGATGGTATGAAATACAAAAACAAAAAACTTTCATAATATTTCTATTCTTTGCAGAAGACTTCGAAAACATCCCTACGGGAAATTTTAACTAACTGTCACCGAACTGGCCCCTTTATATGAAATAGACTGGTCACTTTTACAAGGCGTTGTCATAGGAGGGGGAAATTGACCCCTTGTGACATGTCACAAGACAAATCCCAGGACAGGTCCCTGAACTTTGTTTTTTATGAGAGTTCAGTAACCTGTCCTCAGTCCTGTAGGACTGAGTGTATATGTGAACGCCGTATTAATTTGCATTGCAGTAATGCCACCACTTTCTAAAGAAAACTGATGAAGGGGACCTGGAAAATCTTCGAAACGATCGTCTTTTTATTCCTGAAAGTGTAGAGGTTTTTGAAAGCAAAAACTCTGAAGTATTTGTCAGGAGAGTATCCTGACGACGAAAAATAGCAGTTTTTGGAAAAAAGTACTTATTATGTTAATTCATAATAAGGAAATTGGCCTCGAACTAAATTAATAAATTTCTAATTAATCAATTAAAAAGGTCGAAAAAAACAATTTTTATTTTTAAATAAAAATTGAAAACCAACATTATACTAGAAATTATCTAGAAATATTTGTTAAGTTAAACTCAACGAGAATTTCTTGTTATCGCCTAAGAGCTTTATTAAATATCAAAGGAAAAACACAAAAAATATCACAATTTGATTTGTCAATTTCCAAAATACTGCACTATTTTTTTGACAGCTACAGCAATGTAGTGACCAGGGGTATGACATCACCAAACACAAAAGTTATAACGACATCGTTATCACTAGATGGCACATTGTTCAAAAAATTGACAATTTTCTTTTTTATTTAAATTGAAATAATAACAAACAAAAAAGCAAATGAAGAAAGAAATTCTCAAATTTTATTATTTGAAAATATTTTGCGCTTGATTTTTTCTTATTTTGCGCAGTTTTCAGCAATTTTTGAGATTTCAATATAGGCTAATAAATATAGATAATAAAGTGATACTAAATAGTTGCTCAGGTGATACTAAATTTCAGCGCCCCCTACTGGTGAGTAGTGTAAGTTGTGATTTCCTATCTCTATAATTAATAGTCTCTGGTAGTGACATCTATTTACGTATAACCAATTTTTAATTATTTTTTAAAATTTAAATGTAATAAATCTTGATTAGAGAGCACTCTGCATTCACAGTATCCTTTAGAAAAGGATAACTCTGGCAATAAGCTAATCTCTATATTTGGGTATTATTATTATCTTTATTAAGTCTATGGAAATACAAAAAATCCTTACAGACTAATCGCAACTAAAGTTTACGTAATATTGCCTGAATAATATACTTAAAACTATCTTTAGGTAAAGCAAAATCAAACATGTATCTAACATCATCTTCAACATAAAGTTTATTAAAAAAATTTTGGGCTCTTAACATTAATTCATTCGAAGCATAGTTTGATCTAGCTACATCAGCAGTGTTGCCAACTCTTGAAGGCAGGAAAGCACCGTGAGCATTTTGAAAACGGGTAAAAAGGGTAAAAATTTACCAAAAATGGGGTAAAAAAGCACGATCATAATTTTTTGAAAAATTTAAGTCAAGATTTTAAAAACACATTTTAGCTTTGTAAAATCGTGTAAAAAAGGTTCAAAAAATTACCAAAAAGGGGTAAAAAAGCACCAAACTAATATTTCAAAATTTTGAAGTTTAAATATAACGAAGGTGCTATTTAAAATTGTACTACAAATATTGTGAAAAAATGTATTTTTTGTATATTTCGTATTATTTTTTCAAATTTGACAGAAAATTCAAGAAAAATGGAAAAAAGGAGAACAAATACCAAAAATATAAACTGTACAAAAAGCACTAAAAGCACTGCCAGAAATCTGAAAAAGCACTGTAAATACCCGCTTTTTATAAACGGGTATTTGTAAAAAATCACCGGGTACGGGAAGGAAAAAAGCACCAAAAAATACCCGAAAAGCACTGAAATGGCAACACTGTACATCAGTATAAAAATAATTATGTTGCCGTAATGATCTGACAGGAATATTCCATATAATGAGGGAGAGTAAGTGAGAGCAATCCACATTAGAATTTATTACATCATATAAAAACAAACAAGCTTGAACCGATCTTCTATTCTCTAAAGTATCAAGGTTTATCAAGGCACAACGAGATTTATACGAAGGTAAATCAGTATATCCTATAGAACACAGATCATACTTAATAAATTTTTCTTGAATTTTCTCAATTCTCTTAATATGTTTACCATGTATATGTTTTTGCAGCATTTGCATAAACTGGCAATAACCTCAAACCGACAAGAATAAAAATTTTGCCAAAATATAATATAATTAATACAATTTTTATTTTTATGAATTTTGAAGAATTACTAAAATTATATTAAGAATTACTAAAATTATTATAAATAAAATTTTAAAAAATAAAACAAATATATATTTTATTATATTTCTTTACATACACTCTAAAAAATTTATGTAAATTTACTACTATAAAATGGGTAATTTTTGTGTAATATAACACATAGTGAGTAAATATAAATACCAAATGCGTAAAAGCCTTTTCGTACGCACTTTCATATACAATAATACACATAAAACTAAAAATAGGCATTATGTGTTCATAATTAAACAATTTGTGTCTAAAATTAATATTTTGTTGGTAAATTAAAACTTTACACGAAAAGCTTGGAAATTTACTAACTTGTAGTAGTAAAAAAATATTGACATTTCTAAATACTAAAAAACTTTAAGAAATAAAAGCAAAATTTATTTAAAACAAATTTTATGAACGACGATGATACTACGGAGGTAATGATAGCTGCAAATGGAAAAACGAATTGCCATTCATATCCTATTATCCAACCAAAAAGAAAAATACTCAAGTTCAAGACATGAACAATGTTTCAAGCAATAAAAACATGCCTAAAGTGTTGTTCAAAAATACCAGTTCCTAAAACCACCGAAATTCTTGTATCGCTAAATACAGGCAAAATATTCAATCATCCAATGTGGCGAAGTGGGTGGCACAAATTACAAATACATATTAACTTAGGTTAGTGGAGAAAATTAATCAAGAAAAAAAATCAAACCTATTCTCAAACAGTTTGCTATATTTCGTGGAATAACGATTGTGAATTTTTAAACTAACTGTAATAAACTACAACAAACTAAAGTAAAAATATGTATAAGGCTTTTTATTAAAAAATATATAATTTTTTAATAAATTTTTTTGCAATTTTTTTTAAAATTCTTTTACGCACATACGATGTAAATTTACGCATATTGTGTGTACCACTTTGCACATGATGTGTGTAATATTTTTTATTTACACACATAGAGTAAATTTACCCAATTTATAGTAGGAGTTCAGTTTCCTACTACAAATTGGGTAATTTTAAACAAAAATTAATTAGAGTGTACATTTTTCGTCGATTAATCGTTTAATTCTTCAATTTTATTTGAATAATCGGTTAAGAAAAAAAACCCCAATAATTACTTCCACTATTAATCGATTAAAATAAAAAGTCGAATAATTGAATCCCCTAATAATAACTTTTAAAATTTATAAATAACTTACAAAACAAATTTTTTATACAAAATTCATTTTATAAACGTGTTACAAGGTTTTCAAATTATTATGCATAAGCACTTATAACTTTAAAATTGACGATAGCAGTGCTATAACCAGGGCAAGTTTTTTTGGCATTTGCTACTTTTGCAATTATTTTGTAGACATGACATTTTTACTGATTCTTGCCAAAAAAAACATTTTTGTCGATTTTTTAGACTTTATTAGAAAAAATTATATAAAATGCTGTAAAAACTTAACGTTTGTAGATAATTTTTGGAAAAAATTTATAAAAAAATAAAAAATGTGTTGGTTTTTAATTTTTCTGTAAAAATAAAAATTGTTTTTTCGACCTTTTTCAATTGATTAATTAGAAATTTATTACTTCAGTTCGAGGCCAATTTCCTTATTATGAATTAACATAATAAGCAGTGTTGCCAACTTTTGGAGTGTGAAAAGCGCAAATGTTTTGCAAAAAAGCGTAAAAAGCGTTGTTTTTTTGCTTAAAAAAGCACTAAGCCCTTTTAATAAAAAAATCAAATAAATTTATACAAAGTTTAAAAAAGTAATGTACATTTGACCGTACCACCTTACAGGCAAAAAAAGAGCGCGGTACACCTTTATATATAAAGTATTTTTGCAAAGCAATTTCAAAAAAAAAATTTTTTTTGCCGAACGTGGGGTCGCCTTTTTTAATTTTTCGTTATAGCTTTGGCATTTACAGTTGGAATTCAAAGTGTGATATATCGATTTTTTTGCCTCTAGGAGACCAGAGTTTTGCTATAATGGAAAAATTAAACGAAAAAAAATTTTAAAAGGCGACCCCTACGTTCGGCAACAAAAATATAAAAAAAATTTCTGCTGGATTTATCGAAAAACTTCCTTAGCAAAAGTTTAGTGATATTTTGTGAGCTTTAATTTTTGACATTAGGGTTGTAGCAACTGAGATCTGGTGGGTAAATTCTAGAACGGGATACTTGAGGTCAATGGCCCTTATAGCAAAACATTGGCCCGATCGAGAGAAAAACATCGATGTATGTATCATACTTTAACATCCGACTGTAAATGCCAAAGATATAACGAAAAATGTAAAATAGCGATCCATACGTTCGGCAAAAAAAATACGTATTTTTTTTGAAACCTTGTAAAAATAATTTAGATTGGACGGTGTACGACGAGCTTTTTCTGAGGTACATGTATATTTTAATTTAAGAACTAAATACAGAAATAAACAGTTCACATACAAAGTTTACAATATTTTCTTTAATTATAAATACCATCCAATTCAAAAAACTATAAAAAAGCAAATTGTTCTTTCCGAATCGCGTTTTTGTGATTCGCAATACTACTTCTCAGGTCTGAGTGGAAAAATATATTCATGTTTGAAAACAATTAACAAACAAAAGTTGGAACTAGGTTAATTTTTAATTTACACAGCTTTACAAAATGAATTCTTTGCAGGGATTTAAACTTTGGTACAACATTTTTATAGATTTAGACAAGCTGATTCTAAATATGTTTTTAAAATGTCTCAATCACGTCACATTTTTTAGAAAATCCCGGTTAAAAATGCCGAAATACTCTGTTTTTGGCTTATTTGTAAATTATAGAACAATTATGACGTCACTAAAAGTTTTAAAAATAGAGTTCGGAATCACGAACTTAAAGTCCATATAAATTATTTATGAGAACTTAAACCGCATTACGCATAATGAGGTGTTTTATCTGTAACTAATCGTATCATAAATACCACCTTTTTACAGGTGAAGTAAAAAATAACGTCTTATATATAATTCGAATTTATAAAAGCGATATAATCAAACAGTTAAAATGAATTAAATTTCAAATAAAAAATAGATAAAACTACACCGAAATATTTACGTAGTTGCTGATCACTACTTTTTTAACTATGTCATAAGTGAAATAACACTCACTATGTGATAGTTGATATGAAGTAGTGGAAGTGAACTATGTTTATTTTGAATCGAAAAATCAACTCCAAAGAAAGTTATTGCCCACAATTTGCTAGTCAAATTTATATAAATTTTAAAAATAATAAATACCAACACATTTTATAAATGGTCATTATAAACCACGAATCTTCCTATTTATTTACCTTTATTTTTGCAAAAAAAAACCAATAATTTATATAAATTGGTTTTAGTACTTTTTATTTGAATAAACTTAAGATGTTATTTTACTTTAAAATACGTAGCATGAACCATCTCATTTTTAGCAATGTTCATTTGGAATATTTTTCTTCTGGCCTTCATTTGGATATTCTGAATAACAAAAATAATACCGTTTAATTATTTTTAATAATACTAATTATATTTTTCAAGGTTACCTTGTGTCCATTTGATAACAATTTGATACAATTTATTGATCCACACTTCTCCATTTAACAGATGCCCAATTCTCTTCTCAAAAGTTTTGAAAAATGGTTGACAAAAACGAGATTTTTAATTTAAAAATTGCTGATTTGGAAATTAACTAAATCTTTATTTATCACATTTATGTTGTGTATCTATTTTTGTCTGCTTTTTTACACATTTTTCAGTTATGCATATTTTAGGTTGGTTTTTATAATTGTCAGTATTTTTCTATTTGACAAATTTTATTTCATATTTTAGTAGTAATTTTGCAATCAACTACGTATAAAATTGTGCCTTTTAGCTAAATCAATAGTTGGTATTGATTATAATAGTTGATTTAACAAAAATTAAAATTGACTACGGATTTTGTTGACTATGCCACCACATCATTTTTTGGGTGTAGTATTTTTTGATATTTAACTGATGACGATTTCCTGACAATTTCTCATAAAATGGCTGATGATTTTGACAATTTATTTTTACATTTGGTCTGGTACCACTGCCTACAGTGACTTTAAAACCTAAAAAGAGTTGCCATATAAAATGTTCCACTTAAAAAAATTAGTGACCTTTTTTAGAACAATTTAATTGCAAAAACACAAATAGGAAAAATTGTTAAAAAAGCACTAATTAAAAAATAAAAAAGCACTATTTTAGTGCTTTTTTTCGTTTTGGCACCATGAGCAAAATTTTGGCGTTTTGGGCCATCAAAAAGCACCATAAATAGTGCTTAAAGCACCAAGTTGGCATCACTGATAATAAGTACTTTTTTCAAATACTACTATTTTTCTTCATCAGGATACTCTACTGACAAATACTTCACAGAGTTTTTGCTTTCAAAAACCTCTACACTTTCAGGAATAAAAAGACGATCGTTTCGGGGATTTTCCAGGTCCCCTTCATCAGTTTTCAGTGTTTCAGTGCAATGCAATTTGAAGCATCAAAAACTTATATTAAATGTAGTCTGCTACATTAACAAAATGGGAATGGAGCACACAATAAAATATGTTTTCGAAGTCTTCTGCAAAGCATAGCCAACAATAGAAATATTATGAAAGTTTTTTGTTTTTGTATACACGCTGAAAAAAATCGCCCTGCAGGAAACATATTTGCTGGTGATATATATATGTTTGAAAGAACTGACAAAATATATTTGCCGTGTTTTTAATATAATATATTTTCCAGCAAATATAATATTTTTGCCTGTAAAATATGTATGTTTGAATCATATGAAATACATCTACTCGCAAATATATAAATGTTTGCAGGCAAACATTTATATAAAATAAAAATGCAAATATATTTTTGTTTAAGTGGGAAAATATGACTAACATTCAAACATTACAGTGTTTACCTGGAGACATACGTATTATAACGATAAAAATAAAATAATTGGAAATACACCTCAAACATAAGTATAGTAGTTTATAAACATATTTATAATTGCCTGTAAATGTATCCAACAATCTCTTTTTTCTGTGTGTATCATACCATCGGTATAAATTAAATACAAATTTTATTTTTACCCTTCTTCTTCGTTGTTAATACAAGAAGAGGCAAAAACATTTTCTCCGTACTGTGAGTGTTGTCAAAGTGTTGGTTTTTAATTTTTATTTAAAAATAAAAATTGTTTTTTCGACCTTTTTCAATTGATTAATTAGAAATTTATTAATTCAGTTCGAGGCCAATTTTCTTATTATGAATTAATATAATAAGTACTTTTTTCAAATAATACTATTTTTCTTCATCAGGATACTCTCCTGACAAATATTTCACAGAGTTTTTGCTTTCAAAAACCTCTACACTTTCAGGAATGAAAAAACGATAGTTTCGGGGATTTTCCAGGCCCCCTTCATCAGTTTTCTTTAGAAAGTGGTGGCAGTAGTGCAATGCAATTTGAAGTATCAAAAAAAAAATATATAAGTTTTTGGTTCATGGAAAATCCCCGAAACGATCATCTTTTCATTCCTGAAAATGTAGAGGTTTTTGAAAGCAAAATACTCTGTGAAGAATTTGTCAGGAGAGTATCCTGATGAAGAAAAATAGTAGTATTTGAAAAAAGTACTTATTATGTTAATTCATAATAAGGAAATTGGCCTCGAACTGAATTAATAAATTTCTAAATAAAAAAATCTTTTTTTAATGTTGGTAAAAATGAAATTCCGGATTTTTTTTACAGGAACGAAAATTGTAATCTTTACAACTCACACTAATTTTTTCATTATTGTTTTTCTCTTAAAACTATTGAAAAAAGTGCCATTCTTGCCTTTTTTGAACCAATTTTACTAATTTTTATGCTATTTTGCGTACCAATTTCAACTCTTTTTGTGCCATTTTAAACTTGCCCTAGTTATAACATTATTTTTCTCCATTTTGGTATTTTATAAACTGCTGTTTAGCGGAACAAAGCTCTTTGCAAGTCGCTCACGTACTGTGACGCGCTCTATCAGTGGCTCTGTGCGACATTTCAAGAAGTTAAATTGCAGTTAAAGGGTTTAGGGTTTTTATTATATTTTTTCAAATTATGCATATTTCTTGAAGCAATTTTTTATATTTAATAAAATTTACACAATAAACTTTAACCTATTACCTTCTAATAAAATTTCTTGGAATGTCGGCCAGAGCCAGTTAATATAGGTAGAGACGCATGCATCCTCTTGAGATTATATGCTTGTTGATGTAAGGCACTCAGTTGATGTTAGCAGCTCCTCACTCAGAGACTATTAATTATAGAGATAGGAAATCAAAACTACCGCTACTCACCGGTAGGGGGCGCTGAAATTTATTATCACCTGAGCAACAATTTAGTATCACTTTAGTATCAGCTGAGCCTATATTTAAAAACTCAAAAATTGCTGAAAACTGCGTAAAATAATAAAAAATCAAGCGCAAAATATATTTAAGTAATAAAATTTGAGAATTCCTTTTTTTAGTTGCTTTTTTGTTTGTTATTATTTCAATTTAAATAAAAACAGAAAATTGACAATTTTTGGCGCAAAGTGCCATCTACACCTTTTGCAATTGTAATTCAGAAAATATCAATTGAAATTCAGAAAATATCAATTGAAATTCAGAATTTCCATTTGAAATTCAGAAAACATCAATTGAAATTCAGAATTTCCATTTGAAATTCAGAAAACATCAATTGAAATTCAGATTTTCCATTTGAAATTCAGAAAATATCAATTGAAATTCAGAAAATATCATTTGAAATTCAGAAAATATCAATTGAAATTCAGAAAATATCATTTGAAATTCAGAAAATATCAATTGAAATTCAGAAAATATCATTTGAAATTCAGAAAATGTCAATTGAAATTCAGAAAATATCATTTGAAATTCAGAAAATATCATTTGAAATTCAGAAACCGTCATTTGAAATTCAGAAAATATCAATTGAAATTCAGAAAATATCATTTGAAATTCAGAAAATGTCAATTGAAATTCAGAAAATATCATTTGAAATTCAGAAAATATCATTTGAAATTCAGAAAATATCAATTGAAATTCAGAAAACATCAATTGAAATTCAGAAAATATAAATTGAAATTCAGAAATCGTCATTTGAAATTCAGAAAATATCAATAGAATTTCAATTGATATTTTCTGAATTTCAATTGATGTTTTCTGAATATCAATTGATATTTTCTGAATTTTAATTGACATTTTCTGAATTTCAAATGATATTTTCTGAATTTCAAATGATATTTTCTGAATTTCAATTGACATTTTCTGAATTTCAAATGATATTTTCTGAATTTCAATTGATATTTTCTGAATTTCAAATGACGGTTTCTGAATTTCAATTGATATTTTCTGAATTTCAAATGACGATTTCTGAATTTCAATTGATATTTTCTGAATTTCAATTGATATTTTCTGAATTTCAGTTGATGTTTTCTGAATAATAATTGATATTTTCTGAATTTCAAATGATATTTTCTAAATTTCAAATGATATTTTCTGAATTTCAATTGATATTTTCTGAATTTCAAATGATATTTTCTGAATTTCAATTGATATTTTCTGAATATCAAATGGAAAATCTGAATTTCAATTGATGTTTTCTGAATTTCAAATGGAAATTCTGAATTTCAATTGATGTTTTCTGAATTTCAAATGGAAATTCTGAATTTCAATTGATATTTTCTGAATTACAGTTGCAAAAGGTGTAGTGATAACGATGTCGTTATAACTTTTGTTTTTGGTGATGCCATACCCCTGCTCTCACTGGCTCTGTCTGTCACTTCAAGAAGTTAAATTGCAGTTAATGGTTTCCAGTGGCGGTTGCAGCTTTCAAAATTTAAAAATTTTGTTTATTACTCATACGTCACGTATAATCAATATGGTTGCTATATCAGCCGAAACATTTATAGTTAACCAATTGTCAACCAATTTTTGCCCACTTATTGTTCCACTGAGAATATTGTGACCACCTTCGTATTGATTACCTTTGTGTGAAAAAATTCATGTTAGTGTGAAAAATTCGGCTTAGACAGAAATTGAGTAATTTTACGGAAGTAACGAAAACCTTTTGTAGTTTTTTAGAACAAACGATTATGTGCCAGAACTAAGAATTAATTTGTTCTAAAATTTAACTTAAGTAAAAAATTTTCAAACTAAATTTCTTACATACCTAAGTTATATTTAACATAAAAGTCGTTTTTAGTTCTAATTATCAAAATATTCCTTTTTTATTGGATGGATTTAAAAAACTTAAATTATACTTTTATTTGAATACATATATTATATATGTATATTTTAAGCTCTTCATCTCTCACCACCTTTTATCTGTCCTATATCTTCTTTTGAAAGAAAGTACACTCATAAAAAGGCCGTACAAAAAGGTCAAAATTGTGCTGGCGCAAATACATGTACTATTTCCTGTTATTTTAGCAGAATTTTTACCTATTGTACGGACGTTTTTAGAGAAAATAACAGAAAAACTAGTTCAATTTAATCAGGACGCATTTAACAGATTTTTGTACTAACTTTGTTTTATTAGTGTAGCAAATTAATTAATATGACGAATTTCTTGAGTTTTGCTTCGTTTTAAAAAATAAAAAATGCAAAAGTAAAAGTTTCCGAAGAAAACCCTAAAATTTACTCTGAAACTTCAGCACTACACTAAACCAATGATGTTGCACTTAAACTTTTCCATTGAAACTTTTGATTGCATTAAAGAATTTTTCAAAATTGTTGTGAAAATTTTCGTTTTATTTATTAAAAGTTTCATCCACTTAATGAAAAGTTTTATTAAATTGGGATTCATAAAATATATAAAACTTTTTCATCAAATTTAAGAAATTTTTCATTTACTTTGTGAAGAAAACTTCATTGGTTTACTGAAAAATTCTATAAAAACTCGTCCAGCAAAATTCCCTCTGTGTATTTATCTCAATATACATATATATTTTGAAAATATTTGCCGAATTGTAATTTGTGTAATTTTAAGATTATAGGGATTTACTTTTATGGAAAATATTTCGGATTCTGAGGACTGTTTCATAATAAAATCTAAACAATTTTAAGATTCTAACAGCAATTTATTACGAAAATATTTAGATTTTGAGAAATTCATCCCTAACATTCAAAAGACTCTCTTATAGAAATATTACTCGAATTGTGAGGACTCTTCCATAGAAAACCACTTAGATTTCCTGGATATTTATTTTAAAAAACTCGTTTAATTATGGCAACGTTACCGAATTTCAATTGATGTTTTCTGAATTTCAAATGGAAATTCTGAATTTCAATTGATGTTTTCTGAATTTCAAATGGAAATTCTGAATTTCAATTGATATTTTCTGAATTACAGTTGCAAAAGGTGTAGTGATAACGATGTCGTTATAACTTTTGTTTTTGGTGATGCCATACCCCTGCTCTCACTGGCTCTGTCTGTCACTTCAAGAAGTTAAATTGCAGTTAATGGTTTCCAGTGGCGGTTGCAGCTTTCAAAATTTAAAAATTTTGTTTATTACTCATACGTCACGTATAATCAATATGGTTGCTATATCAGCCGAAACATTTATAGTTAACCAATTGTCAACCAATTTTTGCCCACTTATTGTTCCACTGAGAATATTGTGACCACCTTCGTATTGATTACCTTTGTGTGAAAAAATTCATGTTAGTGTGAAAAATTCGGCTTAGACAGAAATTGAGTAATTTTACGGAAGTAACGAAAACCTTTTGTAGTTTTTTAGAACAAACGATTATGTGCCAGAACTAAGAATTAATTTGTTCTAAAATTTAACTTAAGTAAAAAATTTTCAAACTAAATTTCTTACATACCTAAGTTATATTTAACATAAAAGTCGTTTTTAGTTCTAATTATCAAAATATTCCTTTTTTATTGGATGGATTTAAAAAACTTAAATTATACTTTTATTTGAATACATATATTATATATGTATATTTTAAGCTCTTCATCTCTCACCACCTTTTATCTGTCCTATATCTTCTTTTGAAAGAAAGTACACTCATAAAAAGGCCGTACAAAAAGGTCAAAATTGTGCTGGCGCAAATACATGTACTATTTCCTGTTATTTTAGCAGAATTTTTACCTATTGTACGGACGTTTTTAGAGAAAATAACAGAAAAACTAGTTCAATTTAATCAGGACGCATTTAACAGATTTTTGTACTAACTTTGTTTTATTAGTGTAGCAAATTAATTAATATGACGAATTTCTTGAGTTTTGCTTCGTTTTAAAAAATAAAAAATGCAAAAGTAAAAGTTTCCGAAGAAAACCCTAAAATTTACTCTGAAACTTCAGCACTACACTAAACCAATGATGTTGCACTTAAACTTTTCCATTGAAACTTTTGATTGCATTAAAGAATTTTTCAAAATTGTTGTGAAAATTTTCGTTTTATTTATTAAAAGTTTCATCCACTTAATGAAAAGTTTTATTAAATTGGGATTCATAAAATATATAAAACTTTTTCATCAAATTTAAGAAATTTTTCATTTACTTTGTGAAGAAAACTTCATTGGTTTACTGAAAAATTCTATAAAAACTCGTCCAGCAAAATTCCCTCTGTGTATTTATCTCAATATACATATATATTTTGAAAATATTTGCCGAATTGTAATTTGTGTAATTTTAAGATTATAGGGATTTACTTTTATGGAAAATATTTCGGATTCTGAGGACTGTTTCATAATAAAATCTAAACAATTTTAAGATTCTAACAGCAATTTATTACGAAAATATTTAGATTTTGAGAAATTCATCCCTAACATTCAAAAGACTCTCTTATAGAAATATTACTCGAATTGTGAGGACTCTTCCATAGAAAACCACTTAGATTTCCTGGATATTTATTTTAAAAAACTCGTTTAATTATGGCAACGTTACCGAATTTCAATTGATGTTTTCTGAATTTCAAATGGAAATTCTGAATTTCAATTGATGTTTTCTGAATTTCAAATGGAAATTCTGAATTTCAATTGATATTTTCTGAATTACAGTTGCAAAAGGTGTAGTGATAACGATGTCGTTATAACTTTTGTTTTTGGTGATGCCATACCCCTGCTCTCACTGGCTCTGTCTGTCACTTCAAGAAGTTAAATTGCAGTTAATGGTTTCCAGTGGCGGTTGCAGCTTTCAAAATTTAAAAATTTTGTTTATTACTCATACGTCACGTATAATCAATATGGTTGCTATATCAGCCGAAACATTTATAGTTAACCAATTGTCAACCAATTTTTGCCCACTTATTGTTCCACTGAGAATATTGTGACCACCTTCGTATTGATTACCTTTGTGTGAAAAAATTCATGTTAGTGTGAAAAATTCGGCTTAGACAGAAATTGAGTAATTTTACGGAAGTAACGAAAACCTTTTGTAGTTTTTTAGAACAAACGATTATGTGCCAGAACTAAGAATTAATTTGTTCTAAAATTTAACTTAAGTAAAAAATTTTCAAACTAAATTTCTTACATACCTAAGTTATATTTAACATAAAAGTCGTTTTTAGTTCTAATTATCAAAATATTCCTTTTTTATTGGATGGATTTAAAAAACTTAAATTATACTTTTATTTGAATACATATATTATATATGTATATTTTAAGCTCTTCATCTCTCACCACCTTTTATCTGTCCTATATCTTCTTTTGAAAGAAAGTACACTCATAAAAAGGCCGTACAAAAAGGTCAAAATTGTGCTGGCGCAAATACATGTACTATTTCCTGTTATTTTAGCAGAATTTTTACCTATTGTACGGACGTTTTTAGAGAAAATAACAGAAAAACTAGTTCAATTTAATCAGGACGCATTTAACAGATTTTTGTACTAACTTTGTTTTATTAGTGTAGCAAATTAATTAATATGACGAATTTCTTGAGTTTTGCTTCGTTTTAAAAAATAAAAAATGCAAAAGTAAAAGTTTCCGAAGAAAACCCTAAAATTTACTCTGAAACTTCAGCACTACACTAAACCAATGATGTTGCACTTAAACTTTTCCATTGAAACTTTTGATTGCATTAAAGAATTTTTCAAAATTGTTGTGAAAATTTTCGTTTTATTTATTAAAAGTTTCATCCACTTAATGAAAAGTTTTATTAAATTGGGATTCATAAAATATATAAAACTTTTTCATCAAATTTAAGAAATTTTTCATTTACTTTGTGAAGAAAACTTCATTGGTTTACTGAAAAATTCTATAAAAACTCGTCCAGCAAAATTCCCTCTGTGTATTTATCTCAATATACATATATATTTTGAAAATATTTGCCGAATTGTAATTTGTGTAATTTTAAGATTATAGGGATTTACTTTTATGGAAAATATTTCGGATTCTGAGGACTGTTTCATAATAAAATCTAAACAATTTTAAGATTCTAACAGCAATTTATTACGAAAATATTTAGATTTTGAGAAATTCATCCCTAACATTCAAAAGACTCTCTTATAGAAATATTACTCGAATTGTGAGGACTCTTCCATAGAAAACCACTTAGATTTCCTGGATATTTATTTTAAAAAACTCGTTTAATTATGGCAACGTTACCGTATAAGAAATCCTCCTGATTCTTAAAATACGTTTTTCTATATAAAATTCCTCTAAATATCCATTGAAACTTTTCATTGATTTTATGCAGTTTTTCATAAAGTTTTAACAGCAGTTTCAAAATATTTATTAAAAATTTCATACAGCCAATAAAAAAGTTTCATTAAAAAGGGCTTCATAAAAATTATGAAGCTTTTCATACACTTAAAATAATACGTCAGTAAAAAATCTGTCAAACCGGTTCCAATTCGATTTGACTAATTTTTAACAAATTTTTAGTTGAAACACTGATTTAGACAAAGATTTTCGTTATCTTCATTTAACGCAATACTAAAAATCCTCAGTATTTTAACTAATTTTGAGTGTTTTTAATTTTAAAGAAATAATTCGTTAAATTTTTCATGATTTTTTGTTAAAATATAATATTTTCAAGATCTCAAGATCTCCGAAGATATCAAGATCTCCGAAGATATCCGAAGTTTTAAAAATCGCGCTATATCTTTCCTTCCCCATTTTTTAAAATGGCCCATATCTCTAAATCTAAGAGAGATAGATAACAATTGATGAAAATTTCGACCGTATAATACCCCGGTGAAAAGGTTATCTCTATTCAAAAATGGAACTTGGTGGGGTCTTGGGCCCTCGGAAATTTTTTATTAAAATTGTCCACTTCTTAAAATTGCCCATATCTCGAAAACTAAACGAGATAGAGCAAAACGGACAAAATATTTTTTTAATTTTTTACTTAAATTTAGATTTGTTAAATTTAACAAAAAATGTTTTAAAATCAACTAATTTTATTTTAAGCCAAGAAACAAGAATAAATTTTGTTAAAGTAACAAATTTTTCTGTTCAGCCAACAGACATATTATTTTGAGTGTATAATTTAAGAAATTTTTCCTCCACTTCAAGAAAAAAAACTTCTTTCGTTTAGTAAAAATTTAAATTTCTCTCTGTGTAGGAGAGAACAATCTAAGGATTTTTGGTTATGGCTTGTCTGAATTAAAATTAATTGATTAGGTAATGAGAGCTCTCATATGTCATATTTTGAGACAACACACTAACTTCGAGAACCATAAAATTCATAAAAGATCTGAAGTACATAACGTTCGGATTAACGGTATTCAGATTGTCGAATGGTTTCTGTATATAATAGATTTTTTATACCCTACACCACTATGTGGTCAGGGTATTATAAGTTTGTGCTGATGTTTGTAACACCAAAAAATATTGGTCGTAGACCCACCTTATAGTATACCGATCGGTTCAGAATTTTTTTTTATTTCGATTTAACGATGTCCGTCTGTCCGTCCGTCCGTCCGTCTGTCTGTCTGCCCATGCAATCTTGTGCGCACTCTACAGGTCGCAACTATTAAGATATTTTGATGAAATTTGGTACGCAGACCTATGTTGGCCCAAGGACGAACAAGTTTGATTTTTTTGAACATCGGTCCATGTTTAGACCTAGTGCCCACATAAGGGTCCTACCAAAATTATACTGTTTATATGCTGCAGGTCGTAAATATTAAGATATTTTGATGAAATTTGGTACACAGACCTATATTGGCCCAATAATGCAGCCTATTGATTTTGGTGAACATCGGTCCATGTTTAGACCTAGTGCCCATATAAGGGTCCTACCAAAATTATACTATTTATACGCTGCAGGTCGTAAATATTAAGATATTTTGACGAAATTTGGTACACAGACCTATATTGGCCCAATAACGCAGCCTATTGATTTTGGTGAACATCGGTCCATGTTTAGACCTAGTGCCCATATAAGGGTCCTACCAAAATTATACTGTTTATATGCTGCAGGTCGTAAATATTAAGATATTTTAATGAAATTTGGTACACAGACCTACATTGGGCCAATAACGCAACCTATTGATTTTGGTGAACATCGGTCCATGTTTAGACCTAGTGCCCATATAAGGGTCCTACCAAAATTATAATGTTTATACGCTGCAGGTCGCAAATATTAAGATATTTTGATGAAATTTGATACACAGACCTATATTGGCCCAATAACGCAGCCTATTGATTTTGGTGAATATCGGTCTATGTTTAGACCTAGTGCCCATATAAGGGTCCTACCAAAATTATACTGTTTATACGCTGAAGGTCGCAAATATTATGATATTTTGATGAAATTTGGTACATAGACCTATGTTGGCCCAAGAACGAAGCCTATTGATTTTGGTGAACATCGGTCCATGTTTAGAACCAGTGCCCATATAAGGGTCCCCCCAAAATTGGCTTGGTTACAAACTGCAGGTCGCAAATATTAAGATATTTTAATGAAATTTGGTGCGCTGACTCACATTATACAAAATTTTGACATAAGTCCCATTTTAACCCATTCGAATTTCGGATCCAAACAATACACCAGACTGGTGTAGGGTATTGTATAGTCGGCATGCCCGACTTTAACCTTTTTACTCGTTTTATTTTGAAAGTGGTTCGTGTTTCATGTGAAACAACTATTATGCTCTATAAAAACAGAATTATTTTTCACAATAATCAATTTCTTTTAAAAATTTGGCTAAAATTTTTGAAGTTTCAGAATACATACGATAGTTTTAAAAGAGAAACAATTGTAGAGTCTGCAAAATAAGAGTCCTAAAAAAAATTGATTTGCGAAAACGTTTCCTTAACAAATTTTTAAAAATTTCTTACTTGAAGCTCAGTAATTTGTTTCGATTTTACATAAAAACAAAATGTTTTTCACGATAAAGTGTTACATATGAAAATTGTGTATCATTTGTTTTTCAGCAAATTTCATATATAAGACTATTATTTATCTGGTGAATAATTGACGTTTAGTGTTTGTTGTAATAACACCTTTATAAAATAAAAAATGTTTTCATTCATAATTTAAATAACCATTTGAGGCCTTTAACGTTGAAGTTCGAGTAAAGTTTTTTCAAGGGAAAAGAGGAAAAAAATTCTAAGGTTCCTGTAAAAATGTAGTTTTTGATGCGTTCGCCTTAAAATATAGAATTTTTGATTTTTACAACTACATATATATCCTTTTATAAAAAAAATGTCCTTACGAAAAACAATATCACAATTGATTTTTAATTAAAGTTAATTCTTAAAAAGATTCTTTTTAAAGTTTGATAAAATTTTCATAAAAAACTTCTCAAACGAAAAATATCCCAAATTTTCATTAGGAAAATTTGAATAATCGTATTCATTTGTATTCATACTCGTATTCATTTTTAAAGAAAAATTGCAAGAAAAAAAATTAACTTGAGTACTTCATTATTTGTGTATTCCTTTTCTCGTATTTGATTAAATATTTTGTATTTGTTTAGGATCTGATACATTTAAGCATAGGGGAGACTTTTTGTTAAATTGCTTTAGAACAGTTTTGGACTTCGGAAAAATGTTGTTTCTATTTTGCCTCCTGTTTTAATTTTTTTCCGTTTTTCCCTTTTTCCTTTTCCCCTTTTTCCTTCCCCTTTTTTCTTTTCTTTTTCCTTTTTTTCTTTTCTTCCCCTTTTTTTTCGATTTCGGTTTGGGGGGGGGGGGGGAATTTTCCATTTCGGTTTGAAATCGATCGTTTCTGAAATTTCAATCCTGAATATTTCTTATTATTTTTAATTTAAAAGCGATAAGAAGTCGTAAACCTGATACAACTATAGCGGTTAAAAACAATTTCAACCCTCTTTGCCTTTTATATTCATCATTTAATTTTTGATTTTTAACCAAATCGATCGAAATAAAAAACGATCGTTTTCATCACATGCCAAATTGTGTTCGTTTACTCGAAATTCTTAATACTTTTACTACACTCAGGGAATTATGTAGGTAAAATCAACTGCAAATGACAGTTAAAATGACTTGTTTTTTTATGCGAGTTCAGTAACCTTTCCTAGGATTTGTCTTGTGACATGTCACAAGGGGTCAATTTCCCCCTCCTATGACAACGTCATGTAAAAGTGACCACTCTATTTCATATAAAGGGCACCGGCGCACATAGGAGTATTTGACCCAAAAAGTTGGCCAAAAAGGCAAAAATGAATTTAAAGAAATTAAAAAAAAAAGTATGCAGCTCAATAGGCAACTAAATTCTGCATTATGTTGCAAATTCTCAAGATTTTTAGTTGAGATTTGTAATTTCGAAACACTGTTAAAGTCAGGAAAGTTAAGAAAATGTCATCGCTTTTTATTGATTTTTTTCAGTTTTAAGAGGTTAATATTATATTTTTTTATGGCTGATCGAATGGAGGTTTTAAATTGATTTTTTTTTAATAAAATACTTGATTAATAGCTATTTTCAACAATTTTTAAAAAATTTTATTTTAAATATTTATGTTGAAATTCTTCGTTCAAAAATTAAAAAAAAGGTTTTTTATACACTTTTTCTGGAAAAAAAAGGAAGAAGGTTTTTAAAAGTGAGAGTAGCAGGTGTAGGAAAAATGTTATATAGGAAAAAAAATTTTAAATCTTTTTTTTTAAACAAAAGAAAAAAGTTTGCGCAAGTTTGCGCCATGATTTTTGGCGATTTTTTGAAAATGTCATCTTTTTTAAATTTTTGCTCATCAGGCACTTTTTCTTATATTTTTTTGTCAGTCATAAACTTTTGTTTGGGGATTAACACTGCCTATTAACTTTACAATGGTTTTTTGCCTTGTAAATGTAATTGAATGAAAAATTATTTTCATCAATGGATTTTATTGGGCGAATGATTGATTATATAAAGTTGATGTACAAGTTCACCATTCGGTAGGTATCTCTCTCAGGTGCTGTGGATGTGTTGATCATGTTTTCTTGACGGGTTTCTAGGGAATTATTGAATATTGTCAAATTATTGGTGACGTCTATTCATTGGTTTTTTCGTGTGGTTTTGTGTAATATAGGGGTTACACGATCAATTTTTGGCTTTCAAGTTTCAATACACTCACATTTTTTTACTAACATACTCACATTTTAAAAATTGAACAGCAACTTGATATCAATTTTTGCTTTCAAGTTTTGGGAAAACTTGACGGTCAAGTTTTAAACAGCTGATCAATTTCTTGTAAATTTATTTTTATACCCTACACCACTATGTGGTCAGGGTATTATAAGTTTGTGCTGATGTTTGTAACACCAAAAAATATTGGTCGTAGACCCACCTTATAGTATACCGATCGGCTCAGAATTTTTTTTTATTTCGATTTAACGATGTCCGTCTGTCTGTCCGTCCGTCCGTCTGTCTGTCTGTCCATGCAATCTTGTGCGCACTCTACAGGTCGCAAATATTAAGATATTTTGATGAAATTTGGTACGCAGACCTATGTTGGCCCAAGGACGAACAAGTTTGATTTTGGTGAACATCGGTCCATGTTTAGACCTAGTGCCCATATAAGGGTCCTACCAAAATTATATTGTTTATACGCTGCAGGTCGTAAATATTAAGATATTTTAACGAAATTTGGTACACAGACCTATGTTAGCCCAATAACGTAGCCTATTGATTTTGGTGAACATCGGTCCATGTTTAGACATAGTGCCCATATAAGGTCCTACCAAAATTATACTCTTTATACGCTGCAGGTCGCAAATATTAAGATATTTTGATGAAATTTGGTACACAGACCTATGTTGGACCAATAACGCAGCCTATTGATTTTGGTGAACATCGGTCCATGTTTAGACCTAGTGCCCATATAAGGGTCCTACCAAAATTATACTGTTTATACGCTGCAGGTCGTAAATATTAAGATATTTTGATGAAATTTGGTACACAGACCCAATAACGCAGCCTATTGATTTTGGTGAACATCGGTCCATGTTTAGACCTAGTGCCCATATAAGGGTCCTACCAAAATTATACTGTTTATACGCTGCAGGTCGCAAATATTAAGATATTTTGATGAAATTTGGTACACAGACGCAGCCTATTGATTTTGGTGAACATCGGTCCATGTTTAGACCTAGTGCCCATATAAGGGTCCTACCAAAATTATACTGTTTATACGCTGCAGGTCGCAAATATTAAGATATTTTGATGAAATTTGGTACACAGACCTATGTTGGCCCAATAACGCAGCCTATTGATTTTGGTGAACATCGGTCCATGTTTAGACCTAGTGCTCAGGTCGCAAATATTAAGATATTTTGATGAAATTTGGTACATAGACCTATGTTGGCCCAAGGACGAAGCCTATTGATTTTGCTGAACATCGGTCCATGTTTAGAACTAGTGCCCATATAAGGGTCCCCATAAAATTGGCTTGGTTACAAACTGCAGGTCGCAAATATTAAGATATTTTAATGAAATTTGGTGCGCTGACTCACATTATAGAAAATTTTGACACAAGCCCCATTTTAACCCATTCGAATTTCGGATCCAAACAATACACCAGACTGGTGTAGGCTATTGTATAGTCGGCATGCCCGACTTTAACCTTTTTACTCGTTCTTTTTACAAATATTGTGCCGCAATAAAACACGATTGATAAAATACGGAATGTGAATATCGACGAAATGATTTAAAAATAAAAATAAAAAAATAAAGTCTTTTTGAACAGCCTACAGTGCGGAAACAGCCCACAAAGGCGAGCATTTTTAGTTCTTTCCTTGACGACGGCATCTTGAAAGCAAAATTGACTATCAAGTTGCATGCAGCCTACGTCACAGCTTCAAGTTCAACTGAATTTGACAAGCAGTATGTGTTATCAACTTCAAAGCAAAATCTTGATCATGTAACCTCACTGTGAGTTTATGAGGTGTAGGTTTCTGACATTTTAATTTTATATCTTAAACTAAATATTGTATATTATTGTGTTTGTGTGTTGAATAAATGTTATCGTTTTTTCTCGCGAGTGTCTGGTATGGTGCGTGGATGTTATGGGTAGTAGTTATTGTATCTCGAGTGTGATACTGGAGTGGACTTGGTAAATTTGTTCTGTGTTTTTTCTGAATTTATGGTTCTGTGTTTTTTGAATTTATGGTTTTGTGATCATTTGAGATTTGGTTTGTAATGTTTGACTATTCTGGTAATTTTTCGGGATCATGTTGATATGCATCCCAGAGGGGTTCTATGGAACCAGTAGGTTAATTCCGCTGATGAGTCCCTTTGGCAGGGGACGAAAGTGCTTCAGGAATTGCCCAAGTGCCTGCACGGCTATGTTTTTGTATGGATGGTGGGTGTGGTTATACTGTTTTTGTTTTCTAGTTTAGTTTTTTTTTTTTTTTTGCGGGGGGGGGGGGGGGAGTTTTGTTTTCATTTGCGGTGGTAAGTTGCAGCGACGAATGGAAAAACCGATAAGTTTGATATTTTAGGGCGCTTTTTCTCCTAGTTGTCCTTCCACAGGATTACCGTATTGGTGGACTATTAGGAGAACATAGATCGTCGATGACCCAAGTAGGGAACTGGCCACCAAAAGAATGGTCTCTAGGCCCCTTAGGTGTACGGCAGGGAGTGATAAATTGAGGGAGTTATCTACATGATATTAAACAGTTATTGCGATGGGGAAGGTCATTAAAATTTGTGCAGAAAACTCTCTGTATGCAGCTTTTTCCCTATTTGAACAATTTTTTTTTAATAAATATCAAAAATCAATTTAAATATATTTAAAAAAAAAAAAAACTTTAAAATATGTAGAGATTTGTTATACAAAAAATACAAAATTTTAGTTTTGGAAAAACCTTGATTAGTTCCGAAGATACAGCATGTCAAAGTTTGAACTTTAGTTCCAAATATTTCCACTAGGGGGCATTGCAAAGGCACAAAATTAATCTAAAATACTTCATTTGTGTGTATCCATGTTTCTTAAAACTTTGGTCGAAAAAGGATTAAAATACAAAAAAAAAAATTTGGAAACTCGCATTCTTTTGCGAAGTACGAGTAAGCGTGGGATCAAAAAAAATACGAACCCTCCAAATATTCGCCGCTGGATTCTTTTTATCAAATTAAACCCAAATCTATCAAAAACCCCGAAGTTTTAGTCCAAAAACTCGTTTAATAATTTTGGCCAGCTTTTCGGGTCAAATACTCCTCTGTGCGGCGTAGCTAGACCATTTTTCTATAGGGGGGGGGGGGCTATAGCCACGTCTTATAAAAATTTTGTTTTTTTTTGTAATTTATCAAAAAATGTCTCTAAAGTTTTATAAGTGTGGTTCCTCTGCTTCGTTTACGATCATCTGTACGATCGCCAGATAGCTATTCGGACAGTTACGCTTTCAGCTTTACCCAATAATCACTACAAAAATTTAAGTGAAATCAAAGTTAAGGCTTACATTTTGTTTGAATTGCACTTTGTTTTATGACTTACACCAGCAATACAAATATACTGATACAAATAAATCTGTACAACTAGCAGAAAAAGCTGCTAAAAATTTGTTACAAATGGCCCTGCAGAAAAAAACTGCCGACTGTAGCAGAATCTGTTAAGTAAATTTTAGTTAGATAAAAACAGAAAAAATAAAACTGTTAAATCTAAAAAATTTCAGCTATAATTTGGTGATATTTTGGTTCGTTTTAAATGACAACTTACCTTTCTCATATCAGCAAAAAATTATCTGAATATTAGTGGAAAACACACAGAAAGGAATAACTATTACTTCTATAAATTTTTTGTTATATTTTAGTTAAATGCATATAATATTCTATTTTGCTGAAATTAGCGGAAATTTTTGTTGAAAAATTGTTGAATATTAATTTCAGATTGGGAGATTTTCAATTTATTTTAAAAAATAAAGTATATTAAGGAAAAAATTATCCAAAAAAATTTAAAAATTAGTTTGTAGTTAAGTTATTATTAGAAAAAGGGACTTTATGCAAATACATATTTTCAATAAAATGGCATAGAATTGGTAATATGTATTTAGCTAGAAGTGCATATTTTTGCATATTTTGCTATAAGTGCATATTTTAATATATGTCCGTCTGTGAGGGATAAAATATTGTTTGGCTTCCTTTTTCTCTCCAGGTAGAAAGGGATGAAAATATAAAAGAACTGAAAGGAAATAAATACAATATATTTTAAAATTCCCGTATATAAATTTATATTTTACATTATAAAACTTACCTTATTATTTTAATAATTCAATAAAATATATAACCTTTTCCGTATTACGCGTCTTCAATCTTTAGCGTTGTTTTATGACTAAGACAAGAAAAAACATGTTCTTCTCATATTTTTTCACTAGAAATTGCTTAACAAATGCTTCGTACACACATTCTTCTTTACTTCGTACATATACACATTTGAAGATTGAAGTATTTATAACAAAATTCAAAATAACTGCATAAAATAAATGTTACAACAATGTAGTAGTTTTTGAAGTTTGTTTAAAAAAATAACTGTCAAAAACATTAAACAATTTTGCTCTAAGTAAATTAACTGCAATTGTAGTTAAAATAACTGCAACCGCATTCACTTGTAGTCTACACATAAATTAGTTAACATGGCCAATAACATCATGTTAATGTTAAGTGTGACCCACTCATTTTAATGTTATGATTTTCGTTTTTCCTGTGTTAACATAGTTGTTAACGCAGATGTTAAGAAAACTATTTTATAACATCTCAGTCGATGCCATATTTTTTTACTGCTTAATGGCATTACCAACAAATAAAGTTTATGAAAAAAACATAGAAAATATATAAAAACAGTGTAATTGTGAACGAATTTGCATTATTAGAACTTAAAATGTAGTACTATTTTTATTTATCAAAGAAAAAATATACAACCAATTAATTACTGTGAAATAAAAGACATTCATTTGCGACCGACTCCGGCAAGAAAAAATTAATAATGAAATTTCTTAACATTAGTGTTTTCCACCACAAAAGTAATAGATTTTATTTCTGACTCTCATAACAGCTATCTTAACAGAATCTCATAGCTAATGGATACTCAGAGTAACAGAGGATGCGAGGCATGCATACGCTTGAGATTCTATGCTCGTTAGCACAGGTTCCATGCAAGTCGCTCACGTAATGTTACTCGCTGTCTCACTGGCTCTGTCTGAGATTGTAAAGGTTGATAAATATTTGCTAAAGTTTAAAGTGCATCTCCATATTAATTTGAAAACCTTATAACTAGGGAGTGCAAAATCCCGCACTTTTTGATTTCCCGGGAAAGCGGGAACTTTATCTTGAATTTCCGGGATCCCACAAAGGACATAAATTAGAAAATATTTTATAGTAATTTAAAAATTTTTATTAATAAAATGTCTTAAAGACCTCAAATTTTCATGATCGTGAAAAAGCTCAGGTCGTTTTTTTGGAATTTTCGTAGTGGGAAAGAATTAATTTTATATTAGAAATTATATGTCTAGTTATTAGGGTTTTCAATCGATTAATTGTTATTCGATTAATCAGTAGTATATATTTACGTATAATAAATTTTTAATTATTTTTTACGACTTTTTAAACATTGATATTAAACGAAAGCCTTAATAATTATTGTAATTAATGATCATTAGAATTATTAATTAGAATTAATGCCCAATGTAATAAAGCTTGTTTAGTGAGCACTCTGAATTAATAAAATAAAATAAAGGGATGGAGGTACGGAAACGTAGAGGGAAAATCAATTCTCAACAGAATTCCTCTCTACATTTATGTTTTTATGAATTCAATGCATATGAAAGAGATACAAATTAATGTACGGGGTCTTTAACTCTTTAACTCATTGTGGTGTGGTTCTCCCCAATTTGGATAAAATTTTAATATGTGAAAGAGGGGACAGAAAAAATAAAAAGAATAACAAAATCTGATCTCAATAATTACATTTTTTTATTTTTATTCAGAAGAATTACTAAATTTATTTTTGTTCCTTTTTGTAAATAAAATTATTAAAAACACAACAAGTATATGTATATTATTTTACATAAATTTTTTTCGATTAATTTTAAAATTTTGTTCGATTAACCGGTTAAGAAAAAAACCCGAATAATTATTTGCACGATTAATCGATTAAAATAAAAAGCCGACTAATTGAATACCCTACTAATTATATATGTATTTTTAAAAATTGAATAAACTAAAACTAATTTTTAGACTAAAACAATTGTCCGTAAAAAAAAAAATAATTAAAAAAATAATATAGAAAATAATTTCAGAAAATTGGAAAAAATTTTTAAAATTATGTGAAAAAATTCTAACTTGAAAATTTTTAAAAAACAATGGACAAATTTGTCTTTAATTCTGTACAGAGTAAGTGCGATTCAAAATTTTTTATACAAACGCTATTTAGTTGAGTGGTTTTCTTAAAAAATATATTTTTTAAATTCCTTTTAGTGCCTGTTGAAAAAAACAGGAACTTAAAAAGTTCGATCAAGTAAACAAATTAATCAGTGTGTTCGTTTACTCGAAAATCTTACTAATTTTACTACAATTTTGTGAGTAAATGAGCAAGATTTTTACTATTTTCAAAACGTTGGAAAATTTTGCATAAGTAAATTTGAAATAATTAACTTTATTATTTTAAACTGCATTTTTTAAAATCCCGGGATTCCCGGTCCAAATTCCCGGGAATGCGGGAACTGAAAAATGCCTAATTTCCCGGGAATCCCGGGACGGGAAATCCCGGGATGCATTCCCTACTTATAACACATTTATAAAATGAATTTTATATGAAAAATTTATTTTATAAGACACTTACACACAAATTTTAAAAGTGATTATGCATATGACCCTAAGAAATTTTCTATTGTTAGATTTAGTTGCGCCGCAGACGAAAAATTAATTTTCAAACCAAAATCGTTTGCGCAATTAGTTAAAGTCGGTCATGCCAGAGGCATTCCATGCTACTCTCGTACTCAACTGGTACTCTTTTTTTTCTCAGTCTATCCCCAACTCGATGAACACCCAAAGAGTATATATTCCCTTATGCAAGGGAATTTTTGGTTTGCAGTCACATAAATTGGGTTTGAAGGCACAGAAATTGGTTTAAAAGCACAGAAATTGATTACAGCCAAAACCAGATAAACGCCGTGTCGACAGTATTTGACCGCAGTGCGACGTTTCAGAAATTAGAAAATTTTCTAAATAAACAAGAGCTGCCTTCAAACAAAATTCAATAAGAAATTCTTGAAAATATTGAATAGTGTTCGCGAAATTCAAGCACAAAGTTTGACAGCACTGCCACTGTTCACTGGCACTTTCGCTATCTGTACCGGTGTTCTGTAACTATGTGAGAAGTTTCTCACATAAAAATTGCAACCCTAACATATTTAAAACAGAGTGAGTATCATAATGTCAAATTTAGCCAGAGGTATATAAAAAAAAATTTACTTATATTCAGTTTGAAATTTTGTGACTCGCACTTTTTTAAATATCGTAGACACATCGTAGAGTTGCAATTTTTATGTGAGTAACTTCTCACATAGTTACAGAACACCGGTACTGGTTTAGGCTTAAATGTGCAGAAATTGATGCTGTATTGGAATTTGACCCATTTTTGGTGTTCAAAATGTCCAAAAACAAATATCTTCAAAAAGCAAAAAAAAATTGGTAATTTGTTTTTTTTTTATTTACCCTTTAGAAAAACGTGTAAGTCCACACAATGTAATCGGTTTCGTGTACTTCACATTGTGCGTACTTACGATATGGGATACTTATTGTATATGAAACTAAAAATATTTGAAATTTTTCAAAAATTTTGTCTAACTTACATGCCACTATACTTGTGTGTACTAACGAAGTATATTGGCTTGTGGACCATTACAATACGGCCATACCCTGGGTAAAGTAATCCAGCTTAGTATTAATATATTTTTAGTTTCATATACACTTGTTATACACAAGTATCCCATATCGTAAGTACGCACAATGTGAAGTACACGAAATCGATTACATTGTGTGGACTTACATGTTTTTCTAAAGGGTAGTTTTGATTTTACAAATGATTATAAGAATATTACAATTTTTTTCCAAATTTAAGTAAAATTTGTAAAAAGAATAAACAAAAAATCACTTACAATTAGTTATACACAAATTCCACAAATTTATATAAGAAGTGGGCGGCGTAAAAAAAAAAAAAAAAAAAAAATAGGAAGAATTTCCTGAGTGTTGCTTCTCTTTAAAAAAAAAAAAAAATAGGAAGAATTTCCTGAGTGTTGCTTCTCTTTAAAAAAAAAAAAAAAAATAGGAAGAATTTCCTGTGTTGCTTCTCTTTAAAAAAAAAAAAAAAAAATAGGAAGAATTTCCTGAGTGTTGCTTCTCTTTAAAAAAAAAAAAATAGGAAGAATTTCCTGAGTGTTGCTTCTCTTTAAAAAAAAAAATAGGAAGAATTTCCTGAGTGTTGCTTCTCTTTAAAAAAAAAAAAAAAATAGGAAGAATTTCCTGAGGGTTGCTTCTCTTTAAAAAAAAAAAAAAAAATAGGAAGAATTTCCTGAGTGTTGCTTCTCTTTAAAAAAAAAAAAAAAAAAAAAAAATCATTTTAACCCAAAACGGGCACAGTTTCAATTTATCATTTATCATCACACATGTTGTAACAAAATTGACAAAATGTTTCAACTATACTCATTTGAAGATAAAAATGTTGTTTATCGAGTTTGACCGACTTCGACTTTTTTTCGAGAGATATAAGAGTACCATAGTTTCTCTTTGGAATATATACTCTTTAGTCATGCCGAATATATGATACCCTACACCACTCTGGTTAAAAGCCGGCTAATGTTTGGAATGGGTTTAAATGGATTTGGGTCAAAATCTGTCTGAAAAATTATTAAAATAAAACAATTTAATAACGGTAAGAAATGTTCGATGCACCTAGAAAACTGATTCGGTGCTGACAACCCAATTTGTTGCCAATCGAATGGTTCAGTCGCATTAAATGAATTTTTCGGTTGTGACTACAGAACTATTCTTGATACAACTCAAATTCCGTTGTCACAGTCAATTTAGTCCCGTTTCAATTGGTTTTTTATTGTCACAATTGAAAAACTCGACTGCCACAACTGAACCATTCGATTGGCTACAATTGGCGGTTGTCAGCACCGAAACTGTTTTCTTAGTGTGTATTTAAGAGAAAATCAAAAATATAAGGTCCGTTCCTTTACGTTACTGCGGGAACCCGCGGGATCCCAATCTTACCCAAAAAGCAGTCCCGTACGCGAAAATTGGGTAAATGAGAGCGTTCAAGAGAGTGTATTTGTGTTTCTCTTTTTACCAAAGTAACCAGACTTTTTCTTCGGGTAACTTTGGTAAATTGTAAAACTAACACAGCTGATGCAATGATAACCAAAACAATTGTTAAAATAAATTGAAAAATTAAATTAAACAAACCAATACTCAAAATAAATGTCTTATTTATAATAAATAATTAACTGAACAAAATCAGTAAGAAATTTTAAATACCAATAAACATGTATGTGTGTCTATTAACTTTTTCAAACAAAAATTATACGCATTTTCACATTTTTCTTTGAAATGCATTTTGGGCTCGAAAAGTGGTTCTGTGCGTACCTTTACTTTTTGTTAATTTTGTCATTTTGTGAGAGGATTTTTTGCTTACTCTCATTTTACGGAACTTTACCCACAAAATAAAGGAATGCACTTATAGTAAACAGGCTTTGTCCTTGGCAGACCTAGGGGTTAATCATGACATTTTGTAATTAATTACCCATTCAATTACACAATTACATGTAATTGTAATTGAAAAATTCAATTACAGTAACATATTATTTGTAATTGTAATTTAAAAAAGAACAATTACATGTAATTTGTAATTGAAATTTTTCAATTACACATTACATGTAATTGTAATTGAAAAAATATCAATTACAATTACATTTTATGGAGAAAAGAAATAACGACAAAAAGCGCGCGTTAGGGACCAATCCAACATGACGTATTCGTTTAATGCTTGTCCACGCCTATCGCGCCTATCCCAGCCAATTTTTTTTGCAAAATTTTAACAAAAAACATTTTCTAATGCTAAAAGTAATTGAAAATGTAATTGAAATTTTGTAATTGAAATCACTTTCAATTACAATTATATGTTTGTAATTGAAAATTTAATTTCAATTACAATTATTTGTAATTGTAATTGAAAAATTTCAATTACAAATAACAAGTAATAGTAATTGTAATTTAAATGTAATTGAAATCCACCAGGTCTGGTCCTTGGGAACATATGAGTCAGCGAACGAGTTTCATTAAAATATCTTCGCATGTGCTACCCGTAGCGTGCGAAGCTAATTTTTGGAGGTCCAAACATGGACCGACTTTAAATAAAATCAATAGGCTTTGTTCATTAGCCCCTGTAAATCAGTGTACCAAATTTCGTTAAAATATCTATTTCGTATCGTATTTGCAACCTGTAGCGTACACTCCAAAAAAATAAGTTAGTAGAAAAATTAGTAAAACGTCTTGTATATCAAGTATACTAGTTTTCAGCAACTTTTTTGCTGAATTTGTGTTTTCAGCAAAAGTTTTAGTTATATTATTTTTAGTACTAAAATAGTTTTCAACTAATGCTTTACTTATTTATTTTGCTTGCGAAAAAGCCAATTTTGGGGGGACCTTTATATGGGCCCTAGGTCTAAACATAAGTTTCGTCCTTGGGCCAATATAAGTCGGTATACAAAATTTGATCAAAATATCTTAATATTTGCGACCTGTAGCGTGCGAATCTGGCCATTTATGGGGGACTTTTATACGGGCACTGTGTCTAAACATGGACGGATTCCAAGTAAACTCAACAGGTCGAAACAAAGAGGGATTCTGAGTCGTTCGGTATGCTAAAAGATTGGTCTAGGTCCAATTTTTTTTTTGGTGTTACAAACATCAGCACAAACAATCTCACAAATAAAATCTCTCATATAGTAGGCGATTTTGCACTCAAAAAAAGTCATTAAAGTCAGCAAAAAAGGTTGCTCTCTCAGCAAATTTTTAGTCAGGAGCGTGCTTGCAAAAAAGTTGGTAATTTTAGCAAAAGAGGTTTGCTCAAAATTAAGAAAGTTGATTTTTACCAAAAAAAATAGTAAATTCAGCAAAAGTGTCAGCAAATTTTTTGTGTAAAATAGTCACAAACCAAGTGCAATAACGAAAAGCAGAGAATTTAAAATAATGGTAACGATAACGCTATTTCATTGATTTTGGTAACGGTATTTAGGGGTATCCATATTTCATTAATTTTGGTATCGGTATTTTAAGAATAACGGTATTTCAGTTATTTCGGATAACGATAAAGAAATAAATAAGCTCTTTTTGCCTTTGTCTTTAACAGAAGGATATCATAAAGATAAATCTTTCAAATCTGACACTATTTATTTGTTAAAATTAGAAGCTTGAAAAGATTTTTAATGTGCGAGGTTGTCGATTTTAGCACAATGTGGATTTATATCAATTCTGTAACTTTGTATCGACAAAATTCGATAGTTAACCCTCTAATGCTCTTTCTTCTGATTACGATATTATTTAAACTATATATTTGGCGTTGAAAATCTACTACACGCTGAAAAAAATCACCCTGCAGGAAACATATTTGCTGGTGATATATATATGTTTGGAAGAACTGCCAAAATATATTTGCCGTGTTTTTAAAATAATATGTTTGCCAGCAAATATAATATTTTTGCCTGTAAATATATGTATGTTTGAATCATATGAAATACATCTACTCGCAAATATATAAATGTTTGCAGGCAAACATATATATATTTATCATTATTATATTTGCACTCCACAAATATAATGATAAAATAAAAATGCAAATATATTTTTGTTTAAGTGGGAAAATATGACTAACATTCAAACATTACAGTGTTTGCCTGGAGACATACGTATTATAACGATAAAAATAAAATAATTGGAAACACACCTCAAACATAAGTATAGTAGTTTTTAAACATATAAATAATTGCCGGTAAATATATCCAACAATCTCTTTTTTCTGCGTGTATGGAACAAATATTAAAATATATACAATTTAATGGAAGATCACTGATGAAGCCTGTCCCTAAAAAGGCAGAAACTAGATCTAGTCTGATTTGCAAATTTAATGTGTTTATAACTTTTGAGGAAGGTTTATTCTTCTTCTTAACCTCAAACCTACTAAATTAGAATTAATAAAAATACATATTAATGACAATATTAATTGTATTTGGTCTATACGACGCGTTTGAAAAAACAACACTTTACTATAAAATTTTAATTTATCGCTTTATTTAGGCGATATAGCAAAACAAAAGTTGAAGACGTATCTAGAAACCCAGTAGTCAAATAATTTCGGTTTTTGCTATAAATAACACTATCAGTAAAATAAAATTACGTACTGAAAATTGTTAATCAATTGATGTTATTTCAAAAGTTATGGCGATTTTCGCTTTTTGAAAATTACGAAATTTGGCGAATTTGGGACAAAACATGAATAGATCTGCTTACTACTACCTCTGAGTATATTCTCTATGTTTAATTTCAAAAAAATCTGTTGGCTAGTTTTTGAGTTAGAGAGATATATGTAAGACATATCCTGCGGTTATCCTGTGAGTCCTGGAGAAAAATTTTTAACTGATTTTACAATTAGAGACTTTAAACAAGCTTTGTTATTATCGATAATGTACACCAGATCGTAAATGTATTTTTGGCGATTTTTCAAATATTTTTTTATTTTTTAAAAAGTTAATTTTTTCAAATTTACTAAATTTTCATTTTACATGCTTCTCGCTTAAAAACCGTTCCTTACACAAAAAAAGTTTGAAGGCAAAAAAAGTAGGCAGTTAAGTTTTCTATCGATATAATACAACTTGTTTAATAAAATATTGTTATTTAACCAAAAACTATTTAAAATCTGAAGACCGCCAAAAGGCGGCCTTGGGCATTAGAGGGTTAAATTGTCAAGTTTTCATAGTATACAGACAAATAACGGTGGGTCTCATACTGAAGGTTTTATAGTTAATTAATACTTAACCCACAAATTTGTTTGTTTTGTATAATTTTTTTGGCATTTTCTTTTGTTTAATCGTTAAGTTAAAGTTAACCCTACAGTATGATTTCCATCACAAACAACAGAATTTTGTCGAAAAAGGCTGGGGAATCCCACTACAGGTGTTGATTAATCAATAAATCTTAATAGTTTCTATAGGGTTACTATAATAATCTCCCGCTTAAGTTTTTTCATCATATGACTTATTTATAATATGATGTCTCTAAATTTTAGCCGCCAGTAAAACGTTTACCATGGCATCATGTTTTAAATGCCACCACATACGGCCATCGTTGTCCTGTTATTACAACAATCTCAGAACTTGGTGATGATGAGCTTAAGCAGGATTTGGAAGATTGCTTAAATTTGTGTATTTACACTAAAAGTGTAAGTAACGAAGATACATAGAAAACTTTCTTTATTTTAAAAACTATATGTTAAAAAATTTTGAATTCCTCAGCTTACAGGCCAACAACCAGTAATGTTTTACATCTATGGTGGTGGATTCTACAACGGTTCTAATATTGATCATCCTCCTCAACACTTACTGGAAAAGGATATTGTTTTGGTAGTACCAAATTATAGAGTTGGTGCTTTGGGATGGCTATCGACATTAAGTTATGATATGCCTGGTAATGCTCCAGTCGGTGATTTACTTTCAGCACTACAATGGGTTCAAGACTATGTTTACCTTTTCGGTGGTGATCCTAAGCAGGTGACAATTTTTGGTCAAAGTGCTGGTGCTGGCATGTCCGGAGCATTGCTATTCAGTCCCCATACACCAAGTGATTATTTTCAAAGGTCTATTGTACAATCTGGTTCCATTTTTTCCACCTGGGCTATAAATCGCAAGCCATTTCAACAAGTTAAAAGTATTTGCCAAGCTTTGGAATGTAATAAATGTGAAGATAAGGAGGAAATGTATCAATGTTTAAGAGATGCTTCCGTACTAAAATTATTACAAGTCACTACACAGGTCAGATCCTAAATGATGGTAATATGTTCCATTATAATTTTCTTATAACAAATTTTTCCAGGAGTCATTCTCCCCAATTATTGGGGATTTTCATGGCATTTTACCCAAAGAACTTAAGGAATTATATAATGATTATAACAGATCTGTAGCATTGATGACAGGATTTACCAAACATGACGGTTCATTTGTGTTAGCTTGTAAGTACAATAAAATAGCATACTTTAACACCAGATTTCGGGCGGTTGGTCACACATACATATACAAGATTTACTAAACCAGTAATTTTGACCGGTATATTAAATTGCACTTATTTTCAAAAGATATTAATTTATTTCATATCAAATCAATGATGAAATTCACAGTTCATACACTTAAAATAATACGTCAGTAGAAAAATCTGTCAAACGGGTTTCAAATCGATTTGACCAATTTTTAACAAATTCTTAGTTGAAACACTGATTTAAACAAAGATTTTAGTTATCTTTATTTAACACAATATTAAAAATCCTCAGTACTTTAACTAATTTTGAGTGTTAATTTTCAAAATTATTTATAACTAATATTTAAGAATCGATTCGTTAAATTTTACACAATTTATTGTTAAAATATAATATTTTCATGTTTCTGTTATTACCCGGTAGATGGCGCCAGCAATGTATCCCAAATTTTAAAGATGGCTCTATTTCTTTCCCTCCCGATTTTTTTAAACCATGTAATACCCCCGTGAAAAGGTTATCTCTGTCCAGAAATGGACCTTGGTGGGGAATTTGACCCTCGGAAATTTTTAATAAAAATTTTATACTTCGTAAAATGGCCCATATCTCGAAAACTAGGCGAGATAGAGCAAAACGGATAAAATGTTTGCTCCTTTTGAGTATCCTTATATGCCCTTAGATAATATGGGCTAGGCCCGGGGAGGGTCCGAGGCCCTAAATTTGAACAAATTTTACGACTCAGTATAATTACAAATAAAACTATTTTTTTACTTAAATTTAGATTTGTTAAATTTAAAATCAACAAATTTTATTGTAAGCCAAAAAACAGGAATAAATTTTGTTAAAGTAACGAATTTTTAACAGACTTATTTTGAGTTTACTATTTTAAGTAGCTAATTAGTATTTATCGCAAATTTTTGAATTTGTTTGTGAATTCCTTTAATCTTTTTATTCAATATAATTATTTATTAACGTGTAAATGTGTAAATTCATAAATGCTTCATAAAGTTATAGCAGGCTTACAAAACAAATTTCCAATTAAAAATTTGTTTCATAAGACTTTAGAGGAAAAAGCTTGATTTTTCTTGACATTCAAAAAAAGGCTTGATTTTTCTTGACAATTTAAAATTCAATTAAATTAGCAAAAAAATTGCAAAATTGACTTGAAAATTTAAATGATATTAATTTATACAGATTTTCTACATTCATTGTACCACATTTTTTAAATAAATGGGCCCATATGTTGTCAATGGATATGTCTTTTTGCAATTCTTCAAAAACTTCCCGAAGGCAGCAGTAATCTGCATAGAACATATCAGTATTATTTGAATTTGATATTTTTAAAATAAAGGACAGCTCTGCTTAATTATTCCTTGACAACAACGAGTTTTTTTATATTTAAAACAGCAATTTGCTAAAACAAGCTGATGTTTCTCCAAAATCATATCTTTTTTCTGAGTATTTTACAGCATTTTGTAAAAATTGGTTTGCTTCTAACTCAAACGTTTCTTTTTCATTCAAAGAAAGACTTTATGCTTTACTACCATGGACACAGTCATTTATCCGTAAAAATTAGTCATGGTACATTTAAATTTTTTTTTCTTTTTGCTAATGGTTAATTTTTCTCGATTTTTCTTATCAATTTGATGGAAAAATTTCTAAAATTCCGTTTTAGCTTGACAAATGATATTTTTTCTTTATTCTTGACACGCATTGAAAAAGCTTGACAATCAAGCCAAATCAAGCCAAATCAAGCCCGTCTGGCAACCCTACTCCTATACCTTTATAAAGCATTTATGAATTATAAAAAAACGAGTAAGTTAAAATCAGGTATGCCAACTTTACGATACCCTACACCAGTGTGGTTGAAAGCCAAGTAATGTTTGGATCCGAAATTCGAATAGGTTGAAATTAGTGTTCCCAAAAAACCGAGTTCTTTAAAAATCGGTTTGTCGGTTAACCGAAAATAGATCCTTTCTAGAAACCGCATTTTGGTTAAACGTTGGTCAAAAACCCGGTTAACTGACCAGAAATAAAAAACAACAAAAAACAATATTAAAAAAAGTGAAAAATATAGTTTCAAAAAACAGTAACACCCAGCAAACAAAATTGCACGTAATGCTTTACAAACTACTTCTTTCAATGCTTCACAAGTTATCCGTCATTGTATTTTTATTGCTTTTTTTAGAAGTAATTCTGAACAACTTCAAAAAATCACTTCTTTCATTGCTTTTTTTAGAATTACTTCTGAACAACATCCAAAAAATCAATTAAGTATTGCTTCTAAAGCATAATTGCTCTAAAAGTGATCCTAAAAAGTGATTTTGGTATCATTTGGTATTTCTAGACAGATGATCGCGGGTCGATTCCTAGAGGGACCCATATTTATTTTTTTAATTTTATTTTTTTTATAATATTTATAACTAGGGTAAGGAATTTCATGCCCTTAAAAGGAATTTCATGTACCCTGAAATAAACACCGAATTTTTTGCGTTTTCCGTGGTCATCATTATTTTCAAGAAAGCTTTTTTTGAAATAAAAAAAACAAATTTTTTTGTTTGTGTCAAAATATATTGTAAAAATCTATAAATTTTAAAATTTTTTTAACAAATTTAAAAAATGTTACTAAAAAAGGAAAAATATGCACAAATATGCATTAAAAAGCTTAAAATATGCATTAAAAAGGCACGAAATATGCATTTCAAGTCAATATATGCAAAAATATGCAACAACAAATCAATGCCATTTTGTTCAAAATTTGATAATTCGGATAAATATTCAATCCCTATTAGTTTTGGACTATCGAGAAAAAACGTGCATTTGCATGTTTGCCCTATTTCCCTGCAAACATTTGGAAGATATCTTCCAAGAAGGTAATAAAACGATATCTTCTATTTTTCATTTGAATGAAAATAATCAAGTAGTATTTTTAAATTGTCTTCCTTTTATCATTTGGAAGATATTTTAGGGACATTTGGAAAAAACAATTCAAAAATTGTGTTTTTTGTCATAATTTTGTTATGATAATATTGAGGCATTATCACCTTTTTATCATCTGGAAGATAAACACAATTCGTTTAAAATTTTTTAAAAATGTTGGAAAAAATAATACAAAATTTTTACAAAAAACAATTACAAGAAATATGGGGAACAAATTCGTTGAAAAATGAAGATTTAGTGCACGGAAAAAACCGGGTATTATGGCAACAAGATAATGTTTTTGTCAATGGATTATGTATGCAGATATTCTTTTTCAGCGTTAAATTTAATAATGAAAAATATAAATCGTTTAGTTTGTTTCGAGGAGTTAATTTAGCGATATCACATTTTTATCTTCCAGGTGATAAATTAGCGATATCGCCATTTTATCATTAAGAAGTATCGCTTTCGTATTGCTTGGGAGTATCGCTATAGAGAGGACATTTACTCCCGAAAGGGGATACGATTGCGAAACATTTTCGTATTTTAATGTTTGCAAGGGTTATAACTAATTCGTTTAAATTCAATATTTTTTAATTTTTAGAAATATATAAAATAAAAATTATTAAAAAGTTCTTTTTATTCACCTGCCCAGTGTAGAAAATCATTACCAGATATGTGGTTATGTAACTACATACTTGGTAATGGTAACTAGTTACTTTTATTATTATTACATTTCTTATTACTTTTGTATGGCGATGTCGCGCAAAATAATGAGTTATGGTTACCCACCAGCAAAAGAAAAATCAAAAAATATATCGTTACCTATGTGCTTTCCAGTATCGACAAAAATAATGAGTCTAAAAACACATTTTCAAAAAATAAGTTTTCTAAAAAAAATATTTTTTATTATACAATTTTCTTTTAATAAAATTTGCTCTTGTGGGAATCGAACCTGGGACTCCAGATTGCCAGTCAATAGCTCTATACTCAGAAAAATTCTGCAGTTACTATATGACAGTTATTTGTGTAGTTGTAGTTTTTTTAACTACAATTGCAGTTCATTTACCTAGAGCAAAATTTTTCAATGTTTTTGACAGTTATTTTTTGAAAAAACTGCAAAAACTAGTACATTGTGGTAACATTTATTTTATGCAGTTATTTTGAATTTTATTACAAATAGGGTAGAGGGGGATCCTTCGCCAGTGGGGCACGTACACTAATCCCATTTTTCTCCGATGTTAAGGGAGATAAAAAATTGGAAAAAATACATTTTGTGCATTTTTCAATTACCTTTCCTTGACATCCTATTTGACGAATTTATATCACATGTGGTCGCAGACAGACGTGTTTTGGAGTGGCAAAAAAATAATTAAAAGCAACTACATTTTGCAATAACTTCCTCAATGCGTGTGATAAAAAAATAATTTTTCATTATGTTAGACCTATGATCCTAAGCTTTCAGAAAATAATAATTTGATTTTGATAAATGCTTAAAAAGTGCGAAAAAATACTAATTTTATGTTAGTGCCTGTCTTTGGGGCAGTTACGCCGATTTGGGTTACTTTGAAAATCATTAAAAAAGTAATAGAAAATATGCAAATAATTAGAATAAAAATCATAGAAATTAAAGCCAAGATATGTAGATCTCCAATTTGAAAGTAATTTTTTTAAAAATAATTAGGGGTTAAGAAATGACAGTGCTTTGAAATAAAGTGGCGAAGGATCCCCCCTCTACCCTACTTCAATTTTCAAGTGTGGCTGTGTACGAAGCAGACAAGAATATGTGTACGAATCGCTTGTTTAGAAATTGCTAGTGAAAGAATATGAGAAGAACATGTTTTGTCTTGTCTTAGTCATAAAACAACGCTAAAGAGTGAAGACGCATAATACGGAAAAGGTTATATTATATGTTTTATGGAATTATTAAAATAATAAGGTAAGTTTTATAATATAAAATATAAATTTATTTACGGAAATATTAAAAAATATTGTATTTATTTTCTTTCAGTTTATTTATATTTCATCCCTCACAGACGGACATCTACAACAATATCTTAATAGTGAACAATAAAACTAATTTTGATTTCTCAATTTTAAATTTATTACAGAATAAAATTAAGTTAAGAGTATTTACATAAATTTCTTATTAATAATTTTTGTTTATGTTATTTTAACTACATTTGCGAAATCGAAAAAGAAAAAAAAAAGGAAAAAAGGAAAAAGAGGGAAAAGGAGAAAAAAAGGAGAGAAAAAGAAGAGAAAAAAGGAAAAAGAGGGAAAAAGGAGAGAAAAAAGAGGAGAAAAAAGGATAGTGAAAGAAATAAAAATTTGTTATGAATAATAATATGAAATATAAAATTTTTTCCTTATTTTCATTTAACCAGTCGTCATTTAAAAAATCTCAATAGATATTTTAACAAATTCATTAAAAAACTGATAATTTTGATTATAAAAAACTTAAAGTTTGTGGAGAAATGTAGTTATAGGTCTAAATTTCAAATTAGATTTTCAAAATTGTATGTAGATCAATTTCGTTTGAAATTTTTCTAATTTCAAATGACAAAAAGAAATTTAATTTTGAAATTTCGCATTTTTAATACAAAATTCCAATTTTAATTGAAAATTTTTTAAATAAAAATAAACGCCCTTACTATTTAAATTTTCCAAATATATATTTTTGTTGACTTTAGTTAAAATTTTGGGTGGCAGCATGCTTTGACCTAGTTTATTTTTGGAGCATTGTGATTGGTTAATTTATTTTTAACCAATTAAAATATTTGAGAACGTAAATATTTCTTTAGGATTTTCATACACAAAATGAAAGAAACCGTTTAAATATAAAGTCGACTTTAAAAGTAAAATACTGTTTGATAGTAAAGCACCGTAAGTTGTTCGGATTTCACGTGAAAAAATTGTTATACTCCTCCATATAAAAAAAATTATAATTTTCCACGACAATGAATTTCACGTGAAAACTGAGTAGAGATTGTTTTCACGCAAATTTAATGCACAAGACTATTATTTTTTTTGGGGAAAAATCACATTTTTTGTATATTGTGATTGTGTCTTTGATATAAAATTGAAAAATTGTTCATTTTTATAATTTAAATTAAAATTTGAGTAAAATTAAAGTTCGAGTAAAATTTTTCCACATGAAAAACCACCTACGGTGCTTTTGGGAAAAAGACTAAATTTTATTTTGAATTTTTTTCATTAAAATTGCAGAACTGAACTTCTAATGGAATTTTCTAAATTTGAAGTGGTAAATGCTACTATATTTTAGAATTTTCTCATTTCGGAATAAAAAATCGAAATTTCTCTTAAAATTTTCTCAATAGTGTAAGAAAACAATTAATTACCGTTATTTTTGTTCAGATTTAAGATCAAATTTGACAAATTCCAAATAGAATTCACAATTAATTTCACTAGAAATTCTCCAAATTTCATTCGGAAAGATATGGTGGAGTTCTTTTTTAGGTCTTTCCAAAGGATCGTATTGAACTTATTCCAGTCTGTCTTTCGGAAATCCTGAGTATACATGTTGATATCGTAGAGTATGTAATTATGTTCCTGAAATAATTTCTTTTGAAATACTCAATTTTTGATTGCCTGCGAGTAATTGACTAGCGTTAGATCCTGCACTTCCTCCCAACCTGCAAAGTGTTTTAACTTTAAAATACGGAATGTTGGTGTAGCGTCAAAGCAAAATTGGCCAGTAATTCTTTTTGTTAATAGCGACATCTGACTCCCACAGCTATACCAAAACCGATATGAAAATTTAATTATACAAAGTTTTGTAAATGTTGATCACAAACCCCTGAGCGTCCCTAATCGCATCCTCGGAGGTCTGCGAAACATTCCGAAAAAATAATTAAAAACAAGAATTTTTTAAATATTAGAAGTTTTTAGTTAAAATTTATAACTGAAGTGTAAAAAATCAGCTTCTAATAAATAAAGTGAATATAAAAATAATGAAAATAATTTCAAAACTTTTCAGGAAATATTAACTTTTTGTATTGTTGTTAAAAAGTCCTCAAATTTTGAGGACTTTTCAGACTCCGGCGACGTTTTTCGTAAAATTTTCAAAGTTTAATTTATGAAATCTGCGATTTAAATCGTCATATGTATATCGAAAAATGGATTCTTTAAAATTTCTGAAAAAATATATGCGGTGTGTTCGATTAGTCGAAATTCTTACTACTTTTAATACAATTGGAAAGTTTTGTTTACTTTTTATATTGAAATTTTGCAGCTGTAGTAAAAGTAGTAACTTGTAGTAAGTAAACGAACACGCTTATGTTGTTCCTCATTACTTTATTTTTGCCTTTACGAAATCTTATCAAATGCTGAAAAATCGAACTGTTTTTTTTTATACCCTACACCACTATGTGGTCAGGGTATTATAAGTTTGTGCTGATGTTTGTAACACCAAAAAATATTGGTCGTAGACCCACCTTATAGTATACCGATCGGTTCAGAATTTTTTTTTATTTCGATTTAACGATGTCCGTCTGTCCGTCCGTCTGTCTGTCTGTCCATGCAATCTTGTGCGCACTATACAGGTCACAAATATTAAGATATTTTGATGAAATTTGGTACACAGACCTATGTTGGCCCAAGGACGAACAAGTTTAATTTTGGTGAACATCGGTCCATGTTTAGACCTAGTGCCCATATAAGGGTCCTACCAAAATTATATTGTTTATACGCTGCAGGTCGTAAATATTAAGATATTTTGACGAAATTTGGTACACAGACCTATGTTAGCCCAACAACGCAGCCTATTGATTTTGGTGAACATCGGTCCATGTTTAGACCTAGTGCCCATATAAGGGTCCTACCAAAATTATAATGTTTATACGCTGCAGGTCGCAAATATTAAGATATTTTGATAGAATTTGGTACACAGACCTATATTGGCCCAATAATGCAGCCTATTGATTTTGGTGAACATCGGTCTATGTTTAGACCTAGTGCCCATATAAGGGTCCTACCAAAATTATACTGTTTATACGCTGCAGGTCGTAAATATTAAGATATTTTGATGAAATTTGGTACACAGACCTATATTGGCCCAATAACGCAACCTATTGATTTTGGTGAACATCGGTCCATGTTTAGACCTAGTGCCCATATAAGGGTCCTACCAAAATTATACTGTTTATACGCTGCAGGTCGCAAATATTAAGATATTTTGATGAAATTTGGTACACAGACCTATGTTAGCCCAATAACGTAGCCTATTGATTTTGGTGAATATCGGTCTATGTTTAGACCTAGTGCCCATATAAGGGTCCTACCAAAATTATACTGTTTATACGCTGCAGGTCGTAAATATTAAGATATTTTGATGAAATTTGGTACACAGACCTATATTGGCCCAATAACGCAGCCTATTGATTTTGGAGAACATCGGTCTATGTTTAGACCTAGTGCCCATATAAGGGTCCTACCAAAATTATACTGTTTATACGCTGCAGGTCGCAAATATTAAGATATTTTGATGAAATTTGGTACAAAGACCTATGTTGGCCCAATTACGCAGCCTATTGATTTTGGTGAACATCGGTCCATGTTTAGACCTAGTGCCCATATAAGGGTCCCACCAAAATTATATTGTTTATACGCTGCAGGTCGCAAATATTTAGATATTTTGATGAAATTTGGTACATAGACCTATGTTGGCCCAAGGACGAAGCCTTTTGATTTTGGTGAACATTGGTCCATGTTTAGAACTAGTGCCCATATAAGGGTCCCCCCAAAATTGGCTTGGTTACAAACTGCAGGTCGCAAATATTAAGATATTTTAATGAAATTTGGTGCGCTGACTCACATCATAGAAAATTTTGACACAAGCCCCATTTTAACCCATTCGAATTTCGGATCCAAACAATACACCAGACTGGTGTAGGGTATTGTATAGTCGGCATGCCGGACTTTAACCTTTTTACTCGTTTTTATTTAATACTATACTATAACTCAGGAACCAAAAGGAATACCAAACTGATATTTGACAGTGTCATTGATAAAAAACTAAGAACTAATACAAAAATATTAAAAGGCTACGATAAAATATCCCGAACCGCGTATTAAGATAAAATGGCTTTAGACCTTTGATAACGATAAATGGTTAAAGTTCATTTCAAAATGGTAACTATTCACGTGGCTCAATCATGGCTTCAATTATAAAAGGATAGAAACAATTAATTAATTGGTGAAAAATTCTCAAAAATTTAAATTTTTTTTAATAAATCAGAAATTATCAAATTAAAGAATGAGTTGCAGACCAACTTCAGGCACGCTTTCAGAAGCTTTAAAGTGATATATCAACCAGTCACATAGCTAAAATAATACAAAAGTTAGACCCAAATAAGTACGGAAAGTCTATAGCAAATTTGATAATTTTCTCCAAATTGAACCCCAATTTTAGCTATACAAAGTATTCCAAATTATAGCAAGTTTCATACAATTCAAATAGAGTGCGGAAATTTCAATTGTTGATTTTATATGTTATCTCTATACATATATAAAAGAATAACGTGACTTATTGACTGACTGACTCAACATCGCCCAGCCCAAACCGCTGAAGCTAGGAAGTTGAAATTTGGTATGTAAGTTCCTCTTTCGGCGTAGACGTCCGCTAAGACGGGATTTTTGGAAATTCCTACCGGAACGGGCAAAAAGGGGAAAAGTCTCCCCCTTGGCGGCCTGCCAAAACCCCTTTGGCTAGAAAGCTGAAATTTAAGATATGTGTTCCTTGGAGTATGGGCTAACTTTTCTGGAAAGTACTTTCTGGAATTTTGGACAGGGACGTTGTAAAAATGGGGGTTAAAAAGGGGAAAAAGTCGCCCCTTGACGGCCTGCCCAAACCGCTGGAGGTAGGAAGTTGAAATTTGGTATAAAGGTTCCTCCACTATCGTAGACATCCACCAAGAAGGGAGTTTTGGAAATTTTTACAGGGACGGGCAAAAAGGGGAAAAAGTCTCCCCCTTGACGGCCTGCTCAAACTACTGGAGCTATGAAGTTGAAATTTGGTATGTAGGTTCCTCGACCGGTGTAGACGTCCGTTGAGACGGCATTTTTGGAAATTCTTATCGGGAGGGGCAAAAAGGGGACAAAAAAAGTACCTTTTTCCAAAAAAGTACCTTTTTCCAAAAAAAGTACCTTTTTCCAAAAAAAGTACCTTTTTCCAAAAAAAGTACCTTTTTCCAAAAAAAAAGTACCTTTTTCCAAAAAAAAGTACCTTTTTCCAAAAAAAAAGTACCTTTTTCCAAAAAAAGTACCTTTTTCCAAAAAAAAGTACCTTTTTCCAAAAAAAGTACCTTTTTCCAAAAAAAGTACCTTTTTCCAAAAAAAAGTACCTTTTTCCAAAAAAAGTACCTTTTTCCAAAAAAAGTACCTTTTTCCAAAAAAAAATCCTTTTTCCAAAAAAAGTACCTTTTTCCAAAAAAAATTCCTTTTTCCAAAAAAAGTACCTTTTTCTAAAAAAAGTACCCTTTTCCAAAAAAAAGTACCTTTTTCCAAAAAAAGTACCTTTTTCCAAAAAAAGTACCTTTTTCCAAAAAAAATTCCTTTTTCCAAAAAAGTACCTTTTTCCAAAAAAAAGTACCTTTTTTAAAAAAAGTACCTTTTTCCAAAAAATGTACCTTTTTCTAAAAAAATGTACCTTTTCCAAAAAAGTACCTTTTCCAAAAAAAGTACCTTTTCCAAAAAAAAAGTACCTTTTCCCAAAAAAAAGTACCTTTTTCTAAAAAAATTTTCCTTTTCCAAAAGAAGTACCTTTTCCAAAAAAAGTACCTTTTTCCAAAAAACATACATTTTCCCAAAAAAAACACCTTTTTAAAAAAAATACCTTTTCCAAAAAAAGTACAAATAAAGTACTTTGTAAAACCAAAGTATCTTTTTCCAAAAAATTACGTTTTACCAAAAAGTACCATTTAAAATAATATATAATTTCAAAAAAACTACTTTTTTTCCTCCCCCCACGGATATCTCCACTAAAACAAGGTTTCTTGATATTCGGCATAGACGTGCGCTAAGACGGGATTTTTGGAAATTCCTACCGGAACGGGCAAAAAGGGGAAAAGTCTCCCCATAAACAGTCTCACAAATTGGAAAAGTGCCTGCCCAAACCACTGGAGGTAAGAAGTTGAAATTTGGTATAAAGGTTCCTCCACTGTAGTAGACATCGACTAAGTTTGTATTTTTGGAATTCTCTACAGGATATCCCAAAAGGAAACTCGGTATGTGAGTTCCTCCTTCTGTGTAGGCGTCCGCTTAGACGGAATTTTTGAAATTCCTATCGGGAGGGGAAATAAGGTAAAAGTCTCCTCCTGACGGCTTGCCCAATCCCTTTTGGCCAACCTAAAATTTTAAATATGTATTCCTTGGAGTAGGACTAACTCATAGTAAAAATGGTGGTTGAAAGGGAAAAATGTCCCCACTAACGGCCTGCCCAAACCGCTTAGGCAATGCAGTTGAAATTTGGTATGAATGTTCCTCATCCATCGCAGATAGCCGCGAACATGGAATTTTTGTAAATTCCTAAAGGGAGGGGCAAAAAGAAGAAAAGCCTCACCTTGGGGGCCTGTAAAAACCGCTTCGGCTAGAAACCTGAAGCTTAAAATGTGGGTCCCTGGAGTAAGGGCTAACTTATTAGAAAGACACTTTTTTGAATTTTGGACAGGGTCGTTATAAAATGGGGGCTCAAAAAGGGAAAGTTGCCCCTTAACGACCTGTCCAAACTGCTGGAACTAGGAAGCTGAAATTCGGTACTTAGGTTCCTCTTCCAGCCTAATTCCAACCGGGAGGGACAAAAAAAAAGAAAAAGTGTCCCCCTTGACAGCCTGCTGAAACTGCTGGAACTAGGAAGCTGAAATTCCCTGTCGATGGATTTTCGGAAATTCCTACCGAGAGGGGCACAAATAGTAAAAGTTGGCTAGAAACCTGAAATGTAAAACATATGTTACTTGGAGTATGGGCTCACTTACCGGGAAGGTGCTTTTTGAACAGGAACATGAAGCGAAAAGTGCCGCTTAAAGGCGTGCCCAAACCGCTGGAGGTAGGAAGTTGAAATTTGGTATTAAAGTTTCTCCTCTATTGTAGACATCCACTAAGATGAGATTTTTGGAAATTTCTACAGGTAGGATCAAAAACAGGAAAAGTCACCCCCTTAACGGCCTGGCCAAACTGCTGGAACAAGGGAGCTTAAATTCGGTATTTGGGTTGCTTCTCCAACGTTGACGTCCCCTAAGATGGTATTTTTGGAAATTCATACCGGGAGGGGTAAAAAGGGAAAAAACTTCCCCCTTGACGGCCTGGCCAAACTGCTGGACATAGAGACCTAAAATTATGTATGTAGTAGGTTCCTCCTCCAACGCAGACGTCCTCTAAGACGGAATTTTTGGAAATTCCTACCGGGAGGCGTAAAAACGAAATAATTCTCCCCCTTGATGGCCTAACCGAACCCCTCGGCTAGAAACCTGTAATATATAATATGTTTTCCTTGGAGTATGGGCTAACTTATCGACAAGGCATTTCTAGGACTTTGGACAGGAACGTGGTAAAAATGGTGGTTCAAAAGGGGAAAATTAGCTAGAAACCTAAAACTTAAAGAACAAGTGTATATGAAACACTAAAATTAAGAAACTAAATAGGAAACGAGTGGAATTGAAACACTATACAAGTGGAATGAAATGGATATAAACGTTGAACGTGTGGAATTGAAATTATAGACAATGCAAATGGATTGGAAGAGGGAATTACCTGTTCAAACACTAACCACGGAATATGAAACTTATGTAGCATTGAAACATACTCTCCAAAAAGTTAAACAAATTTTCTAAAAGAGAAAAAACCTTAGAAAAGGAATGGAACTTATATATTCCGATATTTAAACTTCATGTAACGAAGCACCGGTGTAAGAAACCGACGCAGTAAATTTTCCAACTGAATTTGTGAATTTACTTGAATTGCACGTATATTGCAATTTATTATGGATTCATTACTAACAATCCACTTTCATGAGAAAAAGTGATCAAATATTTATTTATTTTAAACCCATTGTTGTGCAGAATTATTTATTTGTGGTGGCTGGGTGAAGGCTTTTATTATAAAAACTGTACTTTAAATAAAAAGCGAATTTAAAAAAAATTGTCGCAGCCCCCCTCCCCTAAACTTTAAGGCACGCTAACAATGTAGCGTGCCATACGCTATCTTATTATCTTAACATACGTGTGTATGTTAAGATAATAAGATAAGATAATCAATTGAAATTCAGAAATCGTCATTTAAAATTCAGAAAATATCAATAGAAATTCAGAAACCGTCATTTGAAATTCAGAAAATATCAATTGAAATTCAGAAAATATTAATTGAAATTCAGAAATCGTCATTTGAAATTCAGAAAATATCAATTAAAATTCAGAAAATATCATTTGAAATTCAGAAAATATCAATTGAAATTCAGAATACATATATCATTTGAAATTCAGAAAATATCAATTAAAATTCAGAAAAAGTCAATTGAAATTCAGAAAAATGTAAACACATTTTTTAAAAGAATCTGTCCAGGTAGATAATGTTATCCCCTATAAAAAATTTATATATGAGTTTTATCAAAATAGGTAAAATTCATTGTACTCACGCGAGTGAAAAATATTTAAAATTTGGGTGCCTCAATGATTTTATGTAGATTAATTTCTTTCTTGTAACGAATTATGGCTTCATTATACATTAAAACGTAACGCTGATATTGAAGACTATTATTTGGCTTTAAATTTCAGCCTTACATTTTGGAGCCATAATTCGTAACAAGAAAGAAATTAGTCTACATAAAATCATTCAGGCACACAAATTTTAAATAATCCTCACCCGCGTAAATAAAATGAATTTTACTCCCACATATTAATCAAACGTATTTTGATAAAATCCATATATAAATTTTTTATAGGGTGTAACATTATCTACCTGGCCGGATTCTTTAAAAACTTCTGTTTAGATTTTTCTGAATTTCAATTGATGTTTTCTGAATTTCAATTGATATTTTCTGAATTTCAAATGATATTTTCTGAATTTCAAATGATGTTTTCCGATTTTCAATTGATATTTTCTGAATTTCAAATGATATTTTCTGAATTTCAAATGACGGTTTCTGAATTTCTATTGATATTTTCTGAATTTTAAATGACGATTTCTGAATTTCAATTGATATTTTCTGAATTTCAATTGATGTTTTCTGAATATCAATTGATATTTTCTGAATTTCAAATGATATTTTCTGAATTTCAAATGATATTTTCTGAATTTCCAATGATATTTTCTGAATTTCAATTGATATTTTCTGAATTTCAAATGACGGTTTCTGAATTTCACTTGATATTTTCTGAATTTCAAATGGTGATTTCTGAATTTCAATTGATATTTTCTGAATTTCAATTGATATTTTCTGAATTTCAATTGATGTTTTCTGAATAATAATTGATATTTTCTGAATTTCAAATGATATTTTCTGAATTTCAAATGATATTTTCTGAATTTCAAATGATATTTTCTGAATTTCAATTGATATTTTCTGAATTTCAAATGGAAAATCTGAATTTCAATTGTTGTTTTCTGAATTTCAAATGGAAATTCTGAATTTCAGTTGATGTTTTCTGAATTTCAAATGGAAATTCTGAATTTCAATTGATATTTTCTGAATTTCAATTGATATTTACTGAATTACAATTGCAAAAGATGTAGTTGTTAGTAACTCAATATTATATGGGCATTTCCACCGAAAGGTCCACCGAGACTAAAATATTAAAAGTTCTTGAAAACACTTTGTTTTATAATATTTTCATAGGCAAACAATCAAATTTAAATAACGTAAAAAGATTTCGCATTTATTCATAACCCATTTCGAGGTATTCGAATGCAAAGTCGCACAAGCGCATCTTTTCTTATTTGGATATTTCTATTGCACATTTTGTTTTGATAAAAGTTTTTAAACAGAGACGTTATGCATTGACTTTTGCTTTCTAAAATATTTCTAAAGGTAGAAAGAGTCATAAAAGAATGCATAATAAACAATGCAATTGAAAATAACTGTAAGTTTTTGATTTGAATTGTCGCATATTTCGATGTCCCGTGCGACATTGAAAAACAACATTTGTTATCAGTGCGTCGAAAGTACACGCAGAAAGCTCATCAAATATTGATTACAAACAGAGATTTTTTATACAATTAAAATAAAAAAAACCTACCTGAAAAATAAGAAGAATTGTGATCATGGTACTTATTCACAGTTGGTCACGTGCGACATCGTAAGTGTGAAATTTAAAAATTTTTAATTTTTTTTTCTTATGTAAAGCCACATTCACAATGATAGAGTACTCTACTCTGCAGAGTGAATTTTGTTCCTTTCTTTATCGCACTTACATATTTTTTGTATCATGCCATCTCTATTTTAGTACACTCCACTCTGCAGAGTGGAGTACTCTATCATTGTGAATCTAGCTTAAATGTTTTATTTATATAAATACTTACTTTTAAATTTTTTTAAAATTGGCATGCACCATGGTCAAGAAGTAAAAGCAGCTAGGACTGCCTATTCTAAAAAAAAACTGTTTTTTATATTTTCATATAAATAAATACTTCCCAGCAAAAGTTTTTTGAACTGGTTGCCTCTGAATCTGTTCTAGAACAGATGTTTTTACCACCGGTTACGTGGAACAGGTTCTAGAACTGATTTCTGGGAGTCAAAATGGAAGGTTTCACTGTCGCGGAACCAGTTCTATAACTGGTTCTAGAACCGGTTCCAAAGTAACCTGTTCTAGTTTGGAGGAAAAGAAACTGTTGCTTTTAGGACAAACTCAAACAAAAATCACCGATGATAGAACATAAATTATAACAGCCCAAGTAAAAAAAAATGATATGGAGACATATGAAATTATATTTAATTATATATAATCTTTTATGTAATTAGATATAATTATATCCGAAAAATGAGAACATCTTATTGTATCTTATTGTATCGAATTGTATACAATTGTATACAATTTGGTACAATTTGATACAATTTTATGCAATTCGATACAATTGTATCCGAATTTTGTCCTCATCCAATTACATCAAATTATATCTTTTTGTATAAAATTATATAAAATGTTATAAAAGTGCACATAGTTTGATACAATTATATCTAAAAATTGAGCTTATACTTTAGATCATATTATATATGAACACATCTAACAATATACAAAAATTATTTTTTTAAATAAAAAAGATATGCAATATCTGGAGATCAGACCTGGGGGATTTCAATTACAATTGCAAATAAATGTAATTGAAATTAAAAAAACTCAATTACATTTCATGTAACTGTAATTGAAAATTTTCAATTACAATTGTAATTGAAAGTGATTTCAATTACATTTAGAATTAAAGTGTTTTTTGTTAAAATTTTGTAGAAAAAACTGACTGGGATAGGTTGGATAGGCGTGGATAAGTATACAACGAATACGTCATGTTGGGCTGACCTCTCACTTGTTCTTTTTGTCATTATTTATTTTCCGAAAAAATGTAATTGTAATTGACATTTTTTCAATTACAATTATATGTAATGTATAATTGAAAATTTTCAATTACAAATTACTTGTAATCGTTTTTTTTTTAAATTACAATTACATATAATTATAGATGATTTTAGAAAGAACGTTATATTGTTATATATTAAAGAAATCATGAAATATTGTAGATATGGAACCATATTAAGTTATATGTGGGTTCTTATTCGTCAATATATAAATCATATCTAACACAAATTATGAAATATTTCTTATATGGCTCCACATATAGTTTTATATTATTATGTATAGTGTCATACTAAATTATATATAAACGTATATGTAATTATATCTGTAATATGTTACTTTATGTACTTATATATAGCACATGCAATTATATGTAGGCCAGTATGTAAAAATATAAAATCACATATGTCTCCATATTAAAACCTTTGAGGAAAAAATATATAACATATGACTATATAAAAGTATATCTGCTTGAATTTAAAAGCATATGTGGCCATATGGAACTATAAGTTACTATATGCAATTACATAAAATAAGATATGGTTATATCAAAACTTTTTTACTCGGGAGGTTGCATGCACGTACAAATTGTTCTACAATGGGTTCTTTCCATCCGACAATTTTGCTGGGTTAATTCATACTACATATTTCTTTTAAGTTTGTTTTTGGTTATTATATTAAAATAAATACCTTGAATACTTCTGTCGATTTAAAAAGCATTTTTACCAAGCTTGTTTATATATAATTTTGTAAAAAGAGCAACAGAAACAACATAAATCTCATGATGGAAAAAAATGTCCCGTGCGACATGTCACGTGCGACAGTGAATAAAATTAAATTAAAAAAATAATATGAATCGTTTTTGGGTAAAATTACAACCAGTTTTAAAAGACATCAATGCACAACAGTGTAAAATTAGTCACATTGAAATATTCCTTCAGGTTTCGCTGAAATCGGCATTTTAATTGTTAGCCGCGAAAACCACTTCTCTTTTTGTCCCGTGCGAATGCCTTGTTTTTTTACAATTATCTTGAAAACGAAAAATTGCTAAAAAATCAACCTCAGCACCAATTGTAGGGCTAATAAAAAGATATAAGTAAAGCCTATTGTCAAAATAAAAATCCATTTTATTTTGACTTTTTTTCACTTTAAAGGTGTACGACGGTCCCGTTCGACATGATGGAAATGCCCATATGTTTCAAAATAATGCAGATAGTAAGTCGCTGTCATCACTGGTAGTCCAAAAAATAATGATATGTTATTACCGTTTCTAGACTGGGTGTGAAAATTGTACTGAAAACAATACTGAATTGTAGTGCACCTTTTGCACTTGTATAAAAAGTACTTTTATTGCGGAGAATAAAGCACAATATCTCGTAATGACAAAGTGGTGTTTTTATGCTAGTCAACTTTCATATCAAAGCGGTAGAGAGCTGGACTAGCAATCATGAGGTCGCCAGTTCGATACCCAGTGGCGGCAATAAAATATTTTGTAAAATAAAAAAAATATAATTTTTTTTTGCGAAGAATTTTTTATATCTTTTAATTGGTGAAAAAGAGTTCAAAAAGTACTCAAAAAATGTGGATGTGGGAGTACTTCTCTCCTATGACAACTCAATGTTAAAATCATTACACCTTTTGCAACTGTAATTCAGAAAATATCAATTGAAATACAGAATTTCCATTTGAAATTCAGAAAATATCAATTGAAATTCAGAATTTCCATTTGAAATTCAAAAAAGATCAATTGAAATTCAGAATTTCCATTTGAAATTCAGAAAATATCATTTGAAATTCAGAAAATATCAATTGAAATTCAAAAAATATCATTTGAAATTCAGAATATATCAATTGAAATTTAGAAAATATCATTTGAAATTCAGAAAATATCAATTGAAATTCAGAAAATATCAATTGAAATTCAGAAAATATCAATTGAAATTTAGAAATCGTCATTTGAAATTCAGAAAATGTCAATTGAATTTCAGAAATCGTCATTTGCGGTTGTCGTTTTTATTATTTTTTGATATTTAATTTTGTAATAATAAAATAATTATTGTCTCATAAAATCAAGGTGTCAGAGTGAAAATTTTCATTTTAAGGATAGTGTGTTTTTCCACAAGTTGTAAAATACCCAGTGCATTAAACTTTTTTTAAAATTATTCTTTTAAAAAATTCTTATTTAAATGAAATTTTTTTTCTTTAATTTGACTTGTTAATATATGCTTGATCTCTTCTATTTTAACCATTTTGTTATGTATGATTTCTAAAGGTGAGTACATTTCAAGAAAAATACCAAAAGAAATTTATTTTTAAAAAAAGGTGATTTTTATTGAAAAATATGGTTTTTGGCTAAATATCTAAATTGTCATTATTTTAACGTGTATGAAAAAAAAAATCTATAAACTATGAATTATACATTTATTGTCGCCAAAATGAATTTTATTAAGATAATACCTTTTTAAATATTTAAACAATCATTTTTGAGTCAGCATACCAAATTTTATTACAATACCTTCATTATACCCTCCAACCCACTGTGCAGGAGGGTATATATCATTTTGTCATTCCGTTTGTAACACATCGAAAAAAAAATCTGGGACATAAAAAAAAATATACATACATTCTTGATCGTTATCAATAGCGAAACCGATATAGCCGTGTCCGTCTGTCTGTTGAAATCACGATCACGCTCAAAATAGTTGTGCTAGGATGTTAATTTTTAGTCAAAATTTTTGTCCAATTTCTTAAGCAGTTTGGTATTGGACATGGGCATTAGACCGTACCTCAAAAAAAGTTCGCCGTACACCCACTAAAATAAAGTATTTTTGGAAGGCGATTTCAAAAAAAAAATTTTTTTAATTTTTTGTTATAGCTTTGGCATTTAAAATCGGATTTTAAAGTGTGATATATCGATTTTTTGCCTCGAGGAGACCAGTGTTTTGCTATATAGTAAAAATCCAATTAAAAAAAAATTTAAAAAGGCGACCCCTACGTTCGGCAACCAATATATGAAAAAAAATTCTACTGGGTTTAGCGAAAAACTTCCTTAGCAAAAGTTTAATGATTTTTTGCGAGCTTTAATTTTCTGACATTAGGGTGGTGTATTAGGGTGGTAGCAACTGAGATCTGGTGGGTAACTACTAGAACGGGATACTTGAGCTCAAAATGCCCTTAGAGCAAAACACTGGTCTCCTCGAGAGAAAAACATCGATGTATCATACTTTAAGATCCGACTGTAAATGCCAAAGATATAACGAAAAATGTAAAATGGCGTTTTTCGGCAAAAAAAAAAAAATAAAAATTGTTTTTTTGAAACCTCTTTGCAAATATACTTCATATTGGAGGGTGTACGGCGCACTTTTTTTTTTTTTTGCCTGTAAGGTGGTACGCTCTAATGGGCTTATTTGGTCCAGACGTTTAAAAGTTATAAATGAAAATGTAAAAGCACCTCTAGAATTTTCCATATGAACATGAAAAAATATATTAACTGTGTGTTGTTGTTTTTACTGAATAAGAACAAAATACATATATACACACCCAGACCTTAAAAGAGATAATTCTTTTTTTGAATTTATATGCATAAAATTGGATTCATTTTATAAATTACTGAATAATTCATAATGCCTTTAAATCAATGATTGGACATTGAATAAAGTGAGATAAGATTTGTTCTTATTTGCGTTGACTCAATTTTGATTCGATTGAATAGTTTGGACGTATGTTGGCTTTAGAGGCACCTCACCGATTGATTCTAAATTTTTACTACTGATATAACTTTCTTTTGGGGGCCCGAAGAAATTTTTTTTCACCGAAAACCCTGTATGGGGAGTTACTTCGGTTTAAAGTTTAAAAATGAACTTAACTATATTTTCTTCATTTATGATAGGGTTGGAACAATATGTACACCATTGGAAAGGTAATAAAAAAATCTTTAGGATAGCATTTTTTTGTTGACCCATTATGATTCGGCGTAAGAATTTTAATTTTTTTGTTTTTTTAATGTTTTTATTCCATAAAAAACCTATATAAAAACAAAAATTGTGCTTATTAGTATGTTATCAAGACGAAAAGCTTTCATTTGATATATAGATCAAGTTTTTATCACTTCAAACACCGAAGATATTAGAGGTCAAAATCGTGAGATTTTTTTTCTTTCAAAGTATGGCTAACTTTTGACAAATGAAAAATCTCAATACCGATAATAGGTTTAAAATGTGTTTACTCCCAAAATATGTTCGATTCCCGATGAGTTAATTCAGTATAATTGTTGGTTAGAGTCAAAGTTGTATCTTTTGTACAATCTGCAAAAAATTAGGTTTGACTTCTAATATCTTCGGAGTTTGAAGTGATAAAATTTGAACTACATCTCTAAAGTTTTTAATCTTGAGAATATATTAAGTAAAAAATTATGCGGTAGTAAACGGTGGTTTTTATAAAAACGGTTTATTTTAAAAAATCTTAAAAATAAATCTCATGCGCCAGTAATGGGTAAACAAACAAAAAAAATGTCGTCCATAAGATATTTTTACTATCTTTCCAATGGTATATATTGTTACGCTTTTACCTTTTAAAAACGTTGGTTTATTTCCCTTAAATAAACCGGATCCTTTTCTATTGCAATCACAATAAGCAGTTCCAACGCTGACACCAATTGTTACGTTTTACCTTACAATACGTTCGTTTATCTCCCTTAGATAAACCAGCCACAGCGTTAACAGCAGCCAATTAGCCAATAACCAAAACACGAATACACTTAAGTTTGAAATAGCTTAGACGCTATTTATTTACACACTATTACTTATTAACAAACTCTCTCTATTATGGCGATTACTAGAGCGCTACTAACTTTAACACGATACTAACTCGCGGTCTTAACAACACAAATGTTAATAATCAACTTCACTAATGTTAACGCGCGCCTTATATAGTAACAGCCAAACTATTACAACACACTGGATAATTCTAGCATGCTATACTTAACTTTACATACGCTTAAACACTATACACACAACCATCTATACAGTATTAGGCTGAGTTCCAAAACGTCATTTGCAATGCAACTGAACAAAGTCATGAATTCGTAATCGCAATTGATGCGCATATAAAAAGCAAACTGTGCATCACAAACAAATGTTGTTGATGCTTTGTTGACATGTTTTTATTACAAAGTAAGCAACACACTTGTTTGCTTTGTATCGAAACAGTAGTAAAACCGCAAACACTGCAATGTGTTTTGACGTTTAGGAACTCACCCTTACTCTACATTAGTCTTAACACTATACACACACACAAACTGTTATAATAAACCTACATTACGCTTAAAAACTATACATACAAACACTTATCATTAACCAACTATACAATAGGCTTAACATTATACATACACACAAACTCTTATAATAAACCTACATTACGCTTAAAGACTATACACACACACAAACTCTTATAGTCAAACAACTATAAAATTCTAAAACGTAATTAATCATAGCATATTCTTAGGTGTATAATTAAATGTAGTACTACGTTGCCAGATTGATGTATTTTGTCCATCCCGTCTCTTGGGCTATTTTCTTCTAGAAAAGTCCAGAGTTTTCTATACTAGGCCAAGCCAGTTTCGTAACACTGCCGCCCACTTAAGCCTCTTCGTCCCGAATAGGCACATATGTTTCCGTATTGGCTAGTCTCTCCAGGTGTACCACCTTCATTTTAGATCTTGGGCTGTTGTACTTTTGGATTCTATAAACCACGTCATTTAGCCTCTTGACTACTTTATAGGGGCCGTCCCAATGGGTTTGCAGTTTCGGTGACAATCCTTTCTTTCGTTGTGGGTTAAAAAGTAGAACCAATTGCCCTTCGTTGAAACCTTCAGAGTTTGCAGCTCGGTCGTATCTGGCTTTCATTTTATAACTGGTCATTTTGATTCGGTTACGCACGAATTCATGAAGTTCTTCAAGGTCATTCATGGAGGGATCTCCACCATCTTCCTCTGTTGGTGTAGGCTTAACGCCAAACTCTAAGTCTCCAGGCAGTCTCAACTCAGTTCCAAATATAATCTTTGCAGGTGCTCGTGAGGTGGAGTCGTGCACGGCTGACCTATATGCCAACAGAAATTTTGGTATGTGCTCATCCCAGTCCTTTTGATGTCCGCTGACCACTTTTCTCAAATGTTCCTCCAGGGTGCGATTGAATATTTCAACCATGCCATCAGATTGCGGATGTAGTGGCGTTGTTCTTGTCTTTCTTATATTTTTGACACATTTCCTTAAATATTGCAGACTCAAAATTCCTACCTTGGTCGGAATGCAGTTCTAAAGGAGCTCCATAACGGCACACCCAATTGTTAACAAATACGTCTGCTACCGTTCCAGCTTCCTGGTTCGGTATCGGATACACTTCTGGCCATTTGCTGAAATAATCTATGACCACTAGTATATATCGGTTTCCAGCCTCACTAACAGGAAAAGGACCGGCTATATTCATTGCTACGCGCACAAATGGGGCACCCGAATTGTATTGCTGAAGCTGAACGCGGCTTCTTCTTATTGGACCTTTGGCTATAATGCATTGCGGGCAGTTGGCTATCCAATCGGCCACAGATTGTCGACATCCAACCCAATAAAACCTTAGTTTCAACTTTTCCAGCGTTTTTGTCACACCAAGATGACCGCCACTGGGACCATTATGGAATTCTTTTATTACTTCGTTTATTTTGGAGGATGGTACAACAATTAAATCAGTTGCCGCTTTTCCGTCTGCATCTTCCCATGTCCGGTATAAGCAGCCATTTATCAGCATCAGACTGTCCCATTGTGTCCAATATGATTTCATTATTGGGCTTTCTGAAGATATTTCGAGCCGAGCTGGTCTTCTGTCCCGTTCTTTAGCAGATATTATTTTTGACAATATGGGATCATTTCTCTGCGCCGTTTCCCAGTGCACACTGGAGTCTATATGCGTTAGCCAAATATCAATAACGCATTCTTTCCTCTCCGCCCTGCTACAATGTTTGCACTCCAGGTTGCAGGGCCGTCTTGAGAAGCATGCCACCTTTCCTGTGCTCAATGCTGAAGTCGTAGCTTTAAAGGCGTTCAATCCAACGAGCAAGTTGTCCTTCAGGGTTTTTAAATTGTAGTAACCACCTGAGTGCGGAATGGTCTGTCCTTAAGGTGAAATGCTGACCATATAGATACTTGTGGTAATGTTTTACGCACTCTAATACTGCCAGAAGTTCCCGTCGCGTTACGCAGTAGTTCCTCTCAGGCTTTGAGAGTGTTCGGCCATAGTAGCCTATGACTTTTTATGCCCCATTGACTATCTGCAAGAGCACACCAACTATTCCGTAACCGCTCGCATCACTATCTAGTACAAATTTCTCTCCAGAAATTGGATATGCCAGGACTGGTGCTGTACATAATAACCCTTTTAGCTCCTGGAATGCATGTTCTTGTGATTCACCCCAATGGTAAGGCCGGGACTTTTGGGTCAGCTCATGTAAACTTGCAGCAACTCTGGCAAAGTTCGGCACAAATCGTCTATAGTATGTGCAAAGACCTAAAAAACTGCGCAATTCATGAAGATTTTTCGGACGAGGCCAGTCTTTTACTGCTCCTATTTTATCTTCATCGGTCGATACACCCTCTGTTGTTACGCGATGTCCTAAGTACTTAACTTCTTTCTGGAATAGTACACATTTCTTTGCATTTAGCTTTAGCCCAGCCGCTGATATACGATTAAGCACGTCTTCTAGGTTTTTCAGATGTTCGTCAAAAGTCTTTCCCGTGACTATAATGTCATCAAGGTACATCAAACAAGTCTTCCAGTGAAGTCCTTTTAACATCCGTTCCATCAAGCGCTCGAACGTAGCCGGAGCGTTGCAAAGCCCAAATGGCATCACGTTAAACTGCCATAAACCATCGCCCGCACTAAAGGCAGTTTTCTCTTTGTCTTTGTCTGCTATTTCAACCTGCCAATATCCGTTTTGCAAATCTAATGTGGAGAACCATTTTGTTCTGGATAGCGTGTCCAAAGTATCGTCAATTCTGGGTAGCGGATTACTGTCTTTCTTGGTAACGTCGTTTAGCTTTCTATAATCGACACAAAATCTGGTGCTGCCATCTTTCTTCTTAACCAAAACCACTGGCGAGCTCCACGGACTTGTAGATGGTTCTATTATCCCATTTTGCTCCATTTCATTGATTAGATCTTTTACCTCACCTCGCTTTGCTAAGGGGATACTTCTAGGTGCTTGTTTAATTGGCCTCGCTTCGCCAGTATTTATTTCGTGTTTAACAATAGCCGTTCTCCCATGGCTTTGGCTCTTAAAGGCGAAGACGGAGCCATATTTCTTAAGCAGCTTTTTGGCTTTATTTCTATCAGGCGCCGCTAATTCTTCTACCCATTTCCTTGCATATTCTGTTAGCAACTCATGTTCTTTTGCTGACATATTAGCAGGTTCCGGTCTTCTCTCACAATTTATTATTGCATCTGCTGGAGCACATTGACCTATATCGGTGTTTTGTTTAACTAATTTTTCGCTGCTGGATAGATTTAATACTCTTCCGGGACTCTTCCGTCGTTACAGGCTCTTACGAGGGCTTTTGCTGTTATAAGGTTACTCTTTATTTCTATAGGTTCTAATACCCACAACCGATTGTCCATACAATTTCCCTCCATACGTGCCCACACTACGGTTTCTGACTGTGGTGGTAGTTTCTGGCGTCCAACAGTAGATAGCTTTCTTACTTGAGCCTTACTTTCATAACCAACATCAAGAGGTATTTCAACGTTGTGCCAAATCATTATTTGCTGCCCCATATGCAGTTTAACTTTATGGCTAATCATAAATCTGCACCGATTATTACTTCGTCCACAATATCAGCAACAATAAATACATGATCTACGTTGATATTGGATATAGTTAACTTAGTTTTAACTTTACCGTAGACAGTAGCAGGATCCCCAGTAGCTATTCGCAGACTTACGTTGCTTAATGGTTCAATTGCCCCTTTCACTACATCGGGCCTAATAATTGACTGTGACGCCCCTGTGTCTATCGTAAAGATGTGCTTTTTGCCGTAGACGAACCCACAAATTGTAAGATTGCTATTTTTCTGCTGTATCACTGATATGGAAATTGTGGGGCCCTCGTTTGTGGGAGCTAGCTCACGCCCCGTAGTGCTAGCTCGTTTAGTTTAACGGTGAGTCCTGTGATGATTGTTGGTGGCCTCTCTTATTGTTCCGCGGTGGCGAAGAAGATCTAGATCGTTTTCTTGGTGCTTTACAATTTCGCTGCAAATGGCCGACTCTACCGCAGTTATAGCATTTAGCTTGTGGCTTATTTCGTCTCTCCTCTAGTGCTTGCATAACTGCCTCTTTTATGTCGTTTACTAATCTCTCTCTTTCTCAGCGATAACTTCCAGATTTCGCACCTTGTATATTTGCGGCTTAGAAATTATTTTAGCTGTCTCCTGTGCCAGTGCAAATGAAACTGTTTCTGCAAAAGTTAATTTCTGTGTAGCGCATACCGCATATTTAACGTCGGGATTACGAATGCTATTTACAAGAGCCTCAATTTTAAACTGATCCAAGAATGGGTGGTTTTCACCGGGATATGTCATCTGCACCAATCGTTCAATCTCCATCGCGAAGTCTTGCAGCGCCTCGTTGGCTTTCTGCACTCTGCCTCGCAGTTCCATCCGGTAGATTTCTTTCTTATGCTCGCCACCATACTTTCGTTGCAGTGCAGCCATAATGTCGCCATAATTATTCCTGCAGTTCATTGGTATGCTTTCAAGGACTTCTGCTGCGGTTCCTTTCAAGGCCAAAATCAACTCAATGGCTTTTTCTTCATTTGTCCAGAAATTTTTGCTAGCCACAGTTTCAAACTGGAACTTGAATACGTTAAACGGTGTACTGCCATCGAAACATGGTGTCTTTATTCTACTAGAGACTTCTGGAATAACACGAACTGGCCCACCTTGGCATTGAAGATTGTTAATTTTCGCCTCTATGTCAATTTCCAGATTATTCATCTTACTCTCCAAATCGACAAGGATCTCATCAAATTTGCTGACTTGTACTTCAACGCGATCTATGGTTTATGAATTCTGTGACTTCATTCAATTTCTCGTTCGTGGCTCTAGTAGTTTCCCGAACTTCCTCTAGATGTTTCTCACTTGTAGCTCTAACCTCATCTAGGAGTTTCTCATTATTTGTTCTACAAGTTTCCTGAACACTTTCGTTGATACTCTTCACCAGTTTTTCTTCCATTTTTCTAGAGTTTTCTTCCATCATTCTAGAATTGTCTTCCATTTTTCTAGAATTTACTTGTATCATTCTAGAATTCTCTTCCATTTTTCAAGAATTTTCTTCCATCATTTTTCTAGAATTTTCTTCCATTTTCTCCATCATGACTTCATTAATGTCCATACTGCTTGCCGCTGAACGGGCACATACCTCCATTTCTTCTTTTCCGTCAAATACGTAAGTATTGATGTCAATGCCAAGCCGCATGAATTCATCTATTAGCCTTTTTTGAAGTTCTGCCTTATTACCTGTTGTCGGCAGCTCCAACTTACTCAATTCCTGCTTGAGCTGTTCCACTTTAAGCTCTTCAAACTTCATTGCTTTAGTTATGTTTATTTTGCAATCTCCTGGTTACTTATTTTTCGCAATCCCACTTCTGACACCAATTGTTACGTTTTTACCTTTTAAAAACGTTGGTTTATTTCCCTTAAATAAACCGGATCCTTTTCTATTGCAATCACAATAACCAGTTCCAACGCTGACACCAATTGTTACGTTTTACCTTACAATACGTTCGTTTATCTCCCTTAGATGAACCAAACCAGCCACAGCGTTAACAGCAGCCAATTAGCCAATAACCAAAACACGAATACACTTAAGTTTGAAATAGCTTAGACGCTCTTATTTATTTACACACTATTACTTATTAACAAACTCTCTCTATTATGGCGATTACTAGAGCGCTACTAACTTTAACACGATACTAACTCGCGGTCTTAACAACACAAATGTTAATAATCAACTTCAACTTCACTAATGTTAAAGCGCGCCTTATATAGTAACAGCCATACTTCTACAACACACTGGATAATTCTAGCATGCTATACTTAACTCTACATACGCTTAAAGACTATACACACAACCATCTATACAGTATTACTCTACATTAGTCTTAACACTATACACACACACAAACTGTTATAATAAACCTACATTACGCTTAAAGACTATACATACAAACACTTATCATTAACCAACTATACAATTGGCTTAACATTATACATACAGACAAACTCTTATAATAAACCTACATTACGCTTAAAGACTATACACACACACAAACTCTTATAGTCAAACAACTATAAAATTCTAAAACGTAATTAATCATAGCATATTCTTAGGTGTATAATTAAATGTAGTACTACGTTGCCAGATTGATATATTTTGTCCATCCCGTCTCTTGGGCTATTTTCTTCTAGAAAAGTCCAGAGTTTTCTATACTAGGCCAAGCCAGTTTCGTAACAATATATATTCCCTACGGGAAATTTTAACAAATTGTCACCGAATTGGCCAATTTATATGAAATAGACTGGTCACTTTTACATGGCGTTGTCATAGGAGGGGGAAATTGACCCCTTGTGACATGTCACAAGACAAATCCCAGGACAGGTCCCTGAACTTTGTTTTTTATAAGAGTTCAGTAACCTGTCCTAGGATTTGTCTGACATGTCACAAGGGGTCAATTTACCCCTCCTATGACAACGCCATGTAAAAGTGACCACTCTATTTCAAATAAACGAATTAAGGAATTATATTTTTAAAGGTCTGCACACATCTATATGAATAACATAAGCAGTGTCGCCACTTTATGGGTAGGGCATGGATGATAGCAATTATTAACCCTCTAACCGGCCTAAGCTTTTTTGAAATGAAATTTATACCATGTGTTCCTCACGAAAAATAAACAATGAGATCTTTTACAACATTTTTTTTCGTTGCCTACTTTAGGCGATATGGGCCAAGATAGTTTAAGGGTGAATCTCGAAAACTAGCGCATAAAAATTACTAGATTTAGGCACAAATTACTTCTCTTACTAAGATGTAATTGCAGTAAAAAAATTACATTTTTTGTGCTGTTCCTTAAGAGGATTTAACGATTTTCGTTTTTCGAAAAACGCGAAATTGAGCGAAAACGCACCAAAACTTCAATATATATTATTCAAACTTATAAACTTTGCTACCTATACCAAATATTATCGGTTTACTAAATTTCAGAAAAATCCGTCCATTCGTTTTGAAGTTAAGGCGATGTCCTCTAAAGGTACCCTTATGGAATCCTGTGCGTCCTTGGACCAAAGTCAGGAACTTTTTGAATAGCTTAAGCTCCAATCTTACTTCATGGCCACTATCAATTGTTTTAGTCAATTTAAATATGTTTTTAAGATTTTTGAAAATTTTGGTTGTTTTAAAATATTTAATTTTTGCAATTTTACGAAATTTTATTTTTGACACTTTCTCGCTTTCAAACCGTGCATTGTATACAAAAAAATTCTTCACTAAAAATTTAATAAATTTTGTTTTCTGTTGAAAAAGCATAATTTCTTATTATAAAATACTTTTTTGGCGCATTTCTGGTCAATTTAATATACGCCGCCTGGAGGCGGGCTTGCCGGTTAGAGGGTTAAATTGTTTAGTTTTACACTTAAATTTCAATTCAAATGAATGAATTGAGAAAGTTATCAAATTTGTAATTAGAAAAATATATTATACATAAAAAAATAATTTAATTCATAAACTAGCCAATAGATAGTGGGTCTATGAATACAACTTAGCAATTACTTTAAAGCATTGTTGGTAGCAGAAACGGTGCGATTATCGGTGAGGGTAAGTAACGCTATCATAGATTATTTCGGTTACAGTATTTTAATGATAATTGTATTTCGATTATTTCGATAACGGTATTTTAAGGTTAACTGTATTGCAATTATTTCGATAATGGTATTTTAAGATAACCGGTATTCAGTTGTTTCGGTGCATTCCGCAAATTTTTTTTACAAAAAAACAAAGTAAAGTAAAATAAATTTATTAACTAAGTGTATGCAAAATTCACAATTACGACGTAGAATTATAAAAAGTTTAGACTAAAAAATAATGGTGTTGTAAGGATAATGGTATTTCACTAATTTCGGTACTGGTATTTTAAATGTATCGATATTTGAATCTATAACAGTATTTTAGCGATAGAACCTACCAACCCATCCAATGTATGTAATTACCTTTAGCTTATGAATGACTTAACATCTAATTCATCCGTTGACTTGTAGAAGAGCATGAAATATTAATAAAAATAAAAATTTTAGACTACTCGCAAACTGACTAAAATTGTGAAGTTTGCATAAAAATTCCAATATCAATTTTTTTTATTTATACGAGTTAATGAGTTGATTCACAGCGACTGATCATCCACGAATTAAACCGATACATCAGGAAAGTGTATTAATCTATACATGCTTTGAAATTCTTTCGTTATACAAATAAGCTATTAACGTACACAAAAAAATCGTTACCAAGTAATTAAGAAAATTTCAACTAATAAAGTTTTATCGAATAATTTATTATATTGTTATGCCAAAAAAAACATTATTTTAGTTGAAGTGCTCCCAATTGCTTGTCAAAGATTTTTTTGTGTGTATTTAAAAAGCGCAAATAAAACTTGATTTTTGAAAGACTCTAAAATGAGATTATTTTTAAATCGTTCACTGACTCTTATTTAAAAGCTTTTTAAGTATTTTGTTCTAAAGTTAATTTTTTCTCTAAATTTTATGAAGATTAATATGAGACTCAAAAGTTCATCATAACCCAATAAACCATGAAACGATACAGTATCGTTAACGAATTCATATTAAGTATCATATTTGCTATCGTTTATGATACAAAAATATGAACTCGTAATGATATCATAATTTTTAAAAATAACGATAAATTTTCTGAAAAAGTGACATTTGCTTGTTCTAATTTAATCGTTAAAGATATAATATATACTTCTTTATTTCGATATCGTTAATGATATCATATTTTCATCGAATAGTGATAAAATAACGACAAAAATTTTGCAATATGACGAAAATATTATCGCATTGCCTGATATTTTCGATATCATAACGATATCGTTATTTCATGAAAAAACGATATTATTAACGAATGTGCGCTTTTCTTCACAGTACCTATTACTTATGAATCGTTAATGATATCATTCTCGGACAAACGTATCATCGAAATAATATCGTTACGAATTCGAAACGATATCGTTTGGTTTGTTGGGAAATGCTGCATATTTAAGGAACTTTTCTTCGTAATAATATAACGCCCAGAACGATGGGACAATTGAAATGGCCAAATCACTTTTTTTAAGTTTACTGATGAGGTTATTACCTTTTTTCGAAGTTCAAATTGTAATAATGGTAATTGAAGTCATTTATAATTTCATATTTTTTGGGTAATTATGTCTAAAATTTTGAATCTTGCTTGTGGTAGCACTGAGATTAAACAAGATTAAACTGAACTATTTACTTGTAGTGGTGGAAAAAATCATACACATTTGTTGCACAGTGGATTGACCGAATAGAAAATGGATAATAATTCATACTTGTTTGTACTTAATAGAATCCCCGAATAAAAACACCAGGATGGAGGGTATCTAAAGCAGGGATCGGCAAATATATACAATGTACTGACAAAGAACGTTTGTAGAATAATTCGAAAATTTTAAATGTTTATAATGGGAATATAAAATAAAAATTTAAAAGCAAACGACAACTACGACTATACTACTATTTTTCATTGAGAAATGTGCTGGTTGGGTTGATTTTCCTACTAAACATTTTTTTTAGATGACTTTTGAATTTGGGCACAGTTCTACACTTTTTGCAAAAATTATGATAGTTTTCTATGATAGCTAGTAAGTTCGGTTACTAAATTTTGTGGCATTCATTTTCCTTTGTTATACCGTCAATATAGAACATCATATGAAACCCATTTTACTAGGCAGCCCCATATCCTGAAGTAGATTGCTACAAGTTTCTATGTTTGAAGCCCTCTTTTTGGGGGAAACGTCGTTAGGTCGATTAACGAATTAAAAGCATATTATTTTTATATATTTTATTTAAAAATGTGGCAGTAAATAATTTTGTACACAAAACTGGTTCATATTACTACACTCAAAAAAATAAGTTAGTAGAAAAATTAGTAAAACGTCTTGTATATCAAGTGTACTGGTTTTCAGCAATTTTTTTGCTGAAATTCCGTTTTCAGCAAAAATTTTTGTTATATTCTTTTAGCACTAAACTAATTTTGAACTAATGTTTTACTAATTTATTTTGCTACAAAAATTGTGCTGATAACCGCAGTCATAGCGTGGACGACAACCAGATAGGCAAGATGTAGATGTCCCAGCTTGTCTGGAAACGGAAATGACAAAAAAAGAAAAACAACTCTACACATATTCTACATTTAAATTTTCAGCAAATAAATTAACTAAAGTAAAATTTCGCTACAAATTTTTTGAGTTTTTTTCAGTCTACTAATATTCAGCAAAAGTTTAGTGATTTTAGCAAGGATTTTTTTTCATTTGCAGTCGACTAAGTGTTAGCAAAACTTTTGCTGAAGATTACTATTTTTTTGGTAAAAATCAGCTCGCTGATTTTCAGCAAACCTTTTGCTGAAATTACCAACTTTTTTGCAAGCACGCTCCTGACTAAAAATTTGTTGACACAGCAACATTTCTTGCTGACTTTTTTTTGAGTGTATACGGAGCCCCAAACCAGAGAAACAAGCAAGCCGCCGTGAGCCGTTTAAGCCACCGCCGCCGGTAATTTTTGCCTCAGCCGCCGCCGCCGCCGCCGATTTTTTTCGGCTCATTTCGGCTGGAAGTATCAATTTTCCAAAATAAAAAAAATTAAAAACAAATGTCATTTTTAAAACAAATTTTCTACTTCATCATTTCCTGAACCATCAAGAGTATTTTTTTTAGTTCACAAGAAATAAAAGAACCAGTTTTATAGTCAGAGCTATAAGAAGGATTTTTGTCATAAATATTTCTTAAGTTGGAAGTTTTGCTTGAAAACTTCTGACATATTTCGCTGAAATTAGGATATGCAATTTTAGCTTAATTCGCACAAAACCGAATTCAGAAATTGAATATATATCATTCCATCAAACCATTCCTTTATAATTAATTCATATGTTTCATTTCCAAAGTTTAATATTAAATAGAATGCATTCTTATGTTGAATACATTCCTTATAGAATTACAATCAATTTAAATAATTAATTTTTTCGAGTTTATTTTGTGACCAATACTTTATTTATAGAATTTTCTATCCACGGGCTAATTATGGTCAATTAAATGCTAAAATGAAATAAAAATCAAATTATTTCATCCTTTTCACTCGACGTTTCGTTGACGGTATTTCAACTTCTTCTGGAGTGCGAATTTTATTAATTGATTTTACTTATTTACATTGTCAAGTATTTTATTTAAAATTTAATAAAAATTGGACATCACAACACGCAATTTAATAAAAACTTTAACGGTGGGTCTCATACTGCAGGTTTAAACTTAGGTTAATAGTTAACCCAAAAATTTGTTGTTGTTTTGTGTACATTTTTTTGACATTTTATTTTGTTTTTAGTTAAGTTAAAGTTAAACCTACAGTATGAGACCCACCGTAAATAAATAATTACAACTTAAATAAATCACAGTTTAACCTAACGACTAGTATCACAGAATTTTCCTATTTTTTTTTTTTCATTAATTCTAGTCTTTTATAAAATGGCTTATCAATCAAGTAATTTCATTCAATCCGTAAAAGACTAAGGTATGAATATACTAATGATTCTGACAACACTTTAGTTTATAATTACAAATTAAATAAAAATGTGTCTTATTTTAGGGATTTAATATTGATATCAAATAATAAAAATAATGAAGGTAATTAACCAAAATTTAAAAACGCAAACATTTGTTTTAATATTTTACAAACCGAATAAAACGTGAAAGATAATTATAAAAATAATGAATTCATTAAAGAATTCATTCACTATGCATGAAAATTAAAAGAATGATGCCAGTGAATGAATTCATAAGGAATGGTATAAACGAATGATATATTAAATTTTAATTAAAAATCCTTTCATTCATTCATTCATTCATTCGAATATATGGTCGTAGGTTTGGTTAAGTAGATCACATCACATTTTTCAGAAATTTCAGTACACCTAAAATTCTTATCAAAAGACACATTTTTAAGACATTGCGGACGAAAAAAATGTTAAGTAAGTTATTTCTCGGTCGACTTATAAAATTGGGGAGATATTTACAATAATCGACGCTATTCTGAGTTCCGAATCCACAAAAAAATTCTAAAGTGAAACATTCCGGATTTTTTTGCTGTTCCGTGATCCACATCCGAGTTATTTTTTTGATTTGTTTCGTGTAGAAAAAGCTTGATGATAGTGAAACGAATATATATTTTTTAACAACAATTATTATATAATAATTTATTTTAAAATTAGTCTATGAATATTAAAATTTGGTAGGAACAGCAAATTTTCGAAATTTTTAATTCCGTGTGATTTTACAAATCAACTCTATCTAAAAAGTTTCGGGACTCAGAACAGGGGTGAATATCTGAATGTTTTTACTTTTCTTTTAAGTTTTTCAACTTTGACATCTTTTCGAGCATAATTTTTTTCGAACCATTTTTTTCTAGTTTATTCTAAAAACACATTTAATTTTGAGTGAAAATAGAGTTTGTTTATTTCTAAGTTCCGAATCCACATAAAAAAATTCTAAAGTGAAACATTCCGAATTTTTTTGCTCTTCTGTGATCCACATCCGAATTATTTTCTTAGTTTTATTTATATTTTGGTGAAAGTAAAATGAATATTTTGTTGCAAAAATTGATATGTTAAAATTTATTTTAAAATTTTTCAGTATGCTAAAATTTGTTCGAAACAGTCAATTTCCGACATTTTGAATTTTGTGTGATTTTACAAAACTACTCTAATTAAAAAGTTTTGGAATTCAGAACAGGGGTGATAGTGTCAAAACTCTGTTTTTGAGCGACTTCAAGCACTTACCAATTTTAAATTCAGCAATTTTTCAACCGATTTTGAATCTTGGAACGTTTTTGGAAAGACAAAAAATTTAGCTTTCCAAATATATGTATGTATGTATATAGAATTATTTATTTGTAACTGAAATATGTTGAAAGATTTTTAGAAAAATATTGACGGCTTTTTTACAGTATTAAAAAATTCTTTACTATTGTAATTTATTCTGAAAGTGGGTTTAGTTTTTAGTAAAATCAAATTCTTTTGTTTAAATTAATTGAAAATTGAAAAAGTTATCGTAATTTTTCTAAACATTTAATTTCAGCTATTATAAGACATCTCGATGTTCTTGTTTGCACACCCATTAAGGTTAACTTTTTCAATTTTCTTATAAATGCAGAGATTCCATGTTTATAAATAAATGTATAACTTTGACAATTTTAAAGCAAGGTTGGTTACCGAAACGAATAACGGTAAGGGTAACGGTAACGGTATTGAATTTTATTAGTTTCGGTAACGGTAAAGGTAACGGTATTTAAGACTGTTTCGGTAACGGTATACCGTTATCGAAGCAGCAATACCGGTACGTACCGGTATTAAAAATTACGTCAAAAATATATATATAAACCAGTAAAAACATAGCATATTCTTATTTTTAAGTCTTAAAAATACGGATTATAATCTACAAATTCAATGCTGGTAGTTTTAATAATTAAAAATATTATCTATAAATTTTTTTTATAAAAATAACTCAGGATTATAAAACAAAAAAGTTAAAAAAATTGGCATTTTTATATAAATTAATAAATACCGGTAAAATACCGGTAACTACCCATAAAAATAACGTTATCGGTAACGATAACGGTATTGGGAATTTTTTTTAAAGGTATTGGTAACGATAACGGTATTCAATTTGAAACGGTATTTTAGCGATAACGGTTTTATAACGATAACGGTAACCAACCTTGTTCTAAAGCGATTAAAGTAGAACTTCATTTTACTCTGAATTAAGAATAACAAATTTTTTAACAAAATATTGTAATTAAAAGCCGTCAAAATTAAACAAAATAAGAAAAAATTAAAAAAATCAGTTTTATTTGAAAATATTTCCACACAATTTTGTTGAATATATAAACATATGTACATATATATTTGGAAAGCCCAACTATCTCTCCTTCTAGGTCCGTTCAAAAACTAAAAATCCTAAATTTGCAATTTTTATCGATGAATTTAAATTAAAATTATTTTTTATTTGATAATTCCAAATTTTTTGTACAATTTTCTACTGCTATATTTTGGAAAAAACCTTAAACATCTTTAAATTACGTGTATAATGTTCTATCAAGCCGATCAAGCCGCCGCCGCCGCCGATTATTTGGTTGCACCGCCGCCGCCGATTTTTATCCGGCTCAACCTTAATCGCCGCCGCCGCCGCCGATTTTTTGCTTGCACCGCCGCCGCCGATTATTTTGATCGGCTTGTTTCTCTGCCCCAAACCATGAAAGCTATTGACATGTTCATTACAATTTTAGACGCCCTAATGAAAATGGGTTTCATCCGATATTTTAAATTGACAGTATATTAAAGAAAAATTATTGACTTAGAATTAGAGGATTGAATTTACTAGCTACCATAGAAAAATAAGGCTTTTTTTGGAAAAACTTTAGAATTTCGGCCAAATTTGCAATATACATAGTATTCGAAACCAACCCAATCGAAAAATTTTTGAATACCAAATAGTCCATTCTATTGTCCCGTTAAATATTTTTGGATTTACTAAAAAAATTAGTATGGTTAATATTGTCATACCTCAAGATGGGCTTGCGACCTGAACAATAAGGAAAATTTTACTTAACACCTAATTTTTGAAGAGATAAATGCAATATTTTGCAACAATTCACCCAAATGCATAGAAAAAAAAATTTCATGATTTTTAAGTTTATATTTAAAATTTTTAAAGAAAATTATCAAAAATTAACCGGTTGCAAAAGTGTAACATTTGCCTTTAAAGAGAAAAATGTAATTTTTTTCCCAGTTAAATAAAATAGTTAAATTTTTTTTCTTATTTTTTAATTAGGACAAGTTAATAAATATATAACGCTAGAAATAATTAATGGATTTGCTTTCATAGTTAAAAATTTTAACCAAAATATCTGGACCATGTTAACCCTGTTACACTTTTGCTCCTCACTGTACATGCAAATTATTGTAAAACTGTGCAAATAACTGCAAATGTAGTTAAAATAACATAAATAAAATTTATTTTAAAAATTATTAATTTAATAAAAACAAATTTATGTAAATACTCTTAAATTAATTTTATTCCATAATAAATTTAAAACTGAGAAATAAAAATTTACACTTAATAGCAATTTTATTGTTCACTATTAACCCTTTGAGGACCATACATTTTCTACCGAAGAGATTTTAAAATTTTTGGGATTTTCATGATCTCTGGCCTAATAATAGTTATGCCAAGAAAAATTGGCTCCGTAGAACCCCTCTTTACCCTTCAATTCGCTTGCCAAAAATATTTGCCATTTGATGACCCTGCCGTTCCGGACGAAGCGATTTTTATTATTATTTTATTTTCGTGATGTGCAACTAAATTATAGATATTTTACAAAAAATTGGCATCATAGACCCCTTGCTTGCCTTTCATTTTGCTTGTCAAAACTTGTGCTTTTTACCCCTTAAATGAAGAGTTCTAGTTAACCAACTTCGAGGGCTTGCAAGGGGAAAGCGGGACCAGGTAGGGATTTACCTCCTTCTACATTTTTGTTCCCCAACCCTCCTCTATAAATCACCTTTTGACATATTTACTCTATCTTTTGTCTGGGCAATTATAAGTGCGAAAAACTCTTGGGCAATCATACTTGCCTATGGTCGTCAAAGGGTTAAGATATTGTTCTAGATGCCAGTCTGTGAGGGATGAAATATTGTTTGGCTTCCTTTTTCTCTCCAGGTAGAAAATGATGAAAATATAAAAGAACTGAAAGAAAATAAATAAATATATTTTAATATTCCCGTAAATAAATTTATATTTTATATTATAGAACTTACATTATTATTTTAATAATACAATAAAATATATAACCTTTTCTGTATTACGCGTCTTTACCCTCTAGCGTTGTTTTATGACTAAGACAAGAGAAAACATCCCAGGAAAAAATTACCCATTACCTTAACAAGGCATTGCCATATAACCGCTTACAAATCTCATTGCCAAATTTCTTTACTGCATTACCAAACACATTCTAACAAGATCTTAAAAAAAAGCAAGAGGTATTGTAATCAATTCTAAAAATCAAAACAAACAAGGAATGAAAGTCATTCAAATATAATTATTTACTAACAAAAGTCCTCAAAAATTATTAGTTAACTTTTTATATTATTTGATCTTAGAAAGTAACCGTTTACATTTTGGTAGTAAAAGAACAAATTAAGAAGTAGTTCCACATTTTGAAAAGAGACGTTATTTAGTTTTAAACATAACAGTGAAAAAATTATTTTAAAAATTTTATGCTAATACGGCATTTTAATTTTTAAAGGACTATTTCCCATTTCTTTGCAATAAATTTGCGCTTTATCACAAATCACTGTATGAAGAGTAAATAAATGTTCAATGGTAATTAAAGAAGTAAACCAGAAAAGTTGTTTTCGATTAAATAAATAGTAACATTACAAAGAAATATATTTTTTAATTTTTCTTAGCAGTTATTCAAAACAAAATATAAAAAATTACTAAAATTTCTTTTAAGTTATTATATTGAGAATTAAAATAAAAGGAAAATCTATTGTCTTTTGCGATTTTGTCAGTTAATTTATTAATTTTAATTTATTGCTTTGTATTTTGCAAAACGTCCAAAACAAATCTTTTGGCAAAGTAGTTTAAAAAGGCCAACAAAACCCTATATTTTTTCATTTCATACACACCATGTTTTTCTGACTTGAAATCAGTACAAATTTTTTAAAATATAACCAAAAAAAAAACAATTATAATGCAAATATAATGGTTCAGTTGCTGCAACAAATTTTTTGCGGATAATAATACCGAATTTTTGTTTAGGACAGCGAATTTCCGTTCTCGGAAATAAATTACATTGTATAAACTAATTTTCTGATAGATACAAACGATATATTCCACTAGTACAACGAACCAATCGATTGGCTACACTCAAACAAGTTTGACAGTTCTTTGTGTAGTAATCAGTAGTTGTTATTTTTAACGGAAATTACAGTTGTTTTTCTATAGAAAATTCAAAACAACTTTTATGACGGTTATTTAAGATAACAACTAACGAGAAGTACTGTAATTTTGTAACAGTTGTTTAAAGTAGTTTTTTTAATATAATAAACAACTACCAAAACAGTAATTTTACAGCAAACAGTTATTTTTGATAGTTAATTAAACAATAAAAAATGTCGTTGATTTTTTTTATTTAAAAATTCTTGTTTAGTTTATATTTGTTATTATTGATATATGTATTTCTAGTTTGCAAATAAAAATTAGAAACTTGTATTGTATCTCCAATGCATAAAAGCATAACAACTGGAGAACGGTTTGGAATTTTTAATTCGAGTTTTAAATAGGCTGAAGTAATAAGACATATTTTTGTAATCGAAAGAAAAAAAATATTTTTTTTATTAAAATATAACTTTTATGAACAAAAATAATTGACTATAAAAAACAATAGTTTTTACCGATTTCGTCAGTTGTTTTGAAATTTTTGTAGTAAAAATTTCTCAGTTAATTTTACGACATTGGTAGTTATTTTTAATGCATTTGTTAGTTATTTTTCAACAGTTAAAAATAACAAAATTTTTAGTTATTTTAAATGTAAATACCTTTGTCGCCTTTGTAACTGCATATATCTTTGTTTTAACTGACATTTTCAGTAGATTCTACCGACAAACTTTAGTGAGTTTACAAATTGTGCCGTCAGAACAAATATGTTTTCTCTTTGCTAATATCTGATTGATTTACGCCATAGAAAAACGTTCACATTCTGACTACTTTTTCCATTAAAAATGGTTTATATACAATTTTAAGGTTTTGGGAACCTTTTCTATCGAAAAACCCTCTGATTCTGGGAACTTTTCCTTTCGAAATATCCACATAAAAACATTCAGATATTGTTGTTAGGACAATTGAAATTTTGTTGTTATTTATTTATTTATTTATTTAATTTATTCATTTATTTAATTTATTCATTTATTTATTTAATTTATTTATTTATTTAATTTATTCATTTATTTAATTTATTTAATCTATTTATTTAATGTATTTAGTCTATTTAATTTATTTAATAATTTATTTAATAAATTATTTAATAATTTATTTAATAATTTATTTAATAAATTATTTAATAATTTATTTAATTTATTAACTTATTTAATTTATTTAGTTTAATTTATTTGATTTATTTGATTTATTTAATTTATTTAATTTATATAATTTATTTAATTTATTTAATTTATTCAATTTATTTTTTTCATTTAGTTTATTTTATTTATCTAATTTATTTAATTTATTTGATTTATTTAATTTATTTATTTAATTTATTTCATTTTATTTAGTTTAATTTATTTAATTTATTTTATTATATTTATTTTATTATATTTTATTTTATTTATTTAATGCTGATAAGTAAGAATGGAAGTACAGCTAATATAATAAATATACACCAAACCTGATATGCTATTTAGTATTTGTCTAATTTAGTATAAGTCGAATTCTATTAGTTTAACCATAACCATAAAGCGATTTTAAATATTCGCTTCCCTTTTCTGTAATTTGGAAGGTGTATTGTAAGGCCTTATATATAAATTCTAAAGAACCAACCTCTTTTATCAAAAAAAACAAGCTTGTGCTAAAAAGTATAAAGTAATTATAAAAAAAATAAAATCTGATTTAAGCTATAAATTATCACGCAAGATGGTGGCTCAGTGGAAGAGTATCCGCCTGACACGCAGAAAGCTAGGGATCAAATCCCAACGAAACACATGTGTAAGTTTTTTTTATTTATTTTAAAATTTAATTCGTAAATTCTATTTTGAGAGTATCTATTTTTAGAAACTCGCTTAATCTTTTTATTATTAGAACACCTTCTTTTACTAAAAATCAAAGGTGTTCTGTAAGAAAAATAGTAACTAGCTACCATTGCGATTCCAAAGAATCGATTGCATTTAGTCTCACGCCTTGTTAAAAGAAACAAGTTGGTAATCCAATTGGGAAGGCGTTCTACCAAAAATACCTGATTCCCAACTCGATTCTCTATTTTGAAAATTTTTTGCTGGGATGTTCTTCTCATATTCTTTCACGAGAAATTTCTAAGCAAATGCTTCGTACACACATTCTTCTTTACTTCGTACACATACAATTTGAAAATTTAAGTATTTGTAACAAAATTCAAAATAACTGCCAGTGTTGTCAGTTTAGGGGATTTATCCCCAAATTGGGGATTTTTTTCGTCAAAGGGGATAAAAATTTCCGTTTGGGGATCCGGGGATTTATTGGGGATGAGACGAAATTTTAGGGGATTTTTTGGGGATAACATATTATTGCCTTTTTATATTTTTATGAATTTAACCCTGATAATTCTAAATATTTATATATTTCTTTTAAGTATGATGATAATAGTGCACGATTTTAGGCTACACAAATTTGTGTCTGGAAAGTTAATGTGCGTACAAACCTTAATTCCTTTTGGTGAAAATTTGAATTCCTTTTGGTTCGAAAATATTTAAGTTTATTCGGATGTAATATGAGTTATAAGAAGCTCTTCTTAAATTAAATATATACTTTACATGTTATTCAATTGTCAAAAGTTCAATCCATCTGCTGAAATATTAAAACTTGTTTATACAGTACCATACGCAACAAAATGTCTGAAGCTGATGAATCGGAAAATTTTGATTCTGAAATATTTAAAACGAAAAAATTTGGCTCACATTTTTTTATGCTGTTATTTAAATTTATTTGTTCTTTTTATAATTTGTTAGAATTACAAAATTTATTTTACCGAAAAGAATTAAATAAATATGGTATTTTTACATTAATTTAAAAAAAAGTTAACGAATACGAATTTTTTCCAGAAAATAAAAATTGGGGATAACAAATTGAAAATTGGGGATTTTTGGGGATAACAATTCGAAAATTGGGAATAAAGTCTGAAAAAAACTGGCAACACTGACAACTGCATAAAATAAATGTTACTACAATGTAGTAGTTTTTGAAGTTTGTTGAAAAAAATAACTGTCAAAAACATTAAAAATTTATGCTCTAGGTAAATTAACTGCAATTGTAGTTAAAGTAAATAAGCAAATTTTGTATGTTTTTATTTTTGTTTTGTTTTTCTCTTTTTTTCGTTTGACGTTGCAGGAAATAAAATTAAGACACAAATGACAACTTTGTCTAATAATTCTACCTGGGTAGTTGTACAATGGGTAACTCCAAATAAAATAACATCCTGGCAAATTCATTTTAATGGTTTTGAACGAATTCCAACAAATTTTTTTCTGAGTTTAATTGCAAACAAAATAAAGTCCGAGCAAATTAGTTTTAATTGTTTTGATCGAATTCCAACCAATCTTTCTCCTGTGTGTATCGTAGTGCTTTGGTAAAATACTACTTCTAAAAAAATTTATACTACCTCCGTTCCGAAAAAAGGTTAACATTTCTATTGATTTTTTTTTCCAAAATAATGTTAACATTTTACTAAGCAAAGTGTTTTATTCAAATAAAAGCAGGCAAGGAAAAATTCTGAATTTTATTTAAAAATCCATAAATATTTAAAATTTTATTTTTTTTTTAAATAAAATTCCCAAAAATGTGTCAATTTTAAATTTGGAAAATAAAAATCTCAAAATTTAGGGAATTTTATTTTTAACAAGTGTTTGAATAATTCTTTGAGTAGTTATTTGAACAATTCAAAATTAAAAAATAAAAACCTAAATACCTACAATAATACTAAAATTTAGACTAAGCAAAACTAGCTGGTTTTTGTAAAAAACTAAATTGCAAAAACCAAGTCATTTACACTGGTTATTTAGTTTTTCTTTGTCATGACACTTTTTTATTATACACTTTTCTTCCTTTTTTTATTTTTAAGTTAATGTAAAAAAATTATTGATATATTTAAAAAAGAATAACAACACACAATTTCAAACTAAACTAGAAATATTCTTAAAAAATTAAAAAAAATTTTTTTGACACTTGCTTTATACCTATATTCGTTGTAACAGGGTGTACCGAAAATTAACTATATATGATACCGGGTGTATCAAAAATGCACATTTCAGATATTTTTACTTGGTTTTTGGCAAAAACCAGTACCCCGTTTCTGTATCGAATGTGAGAAGTTTTCTCATCGAGATATGCATAGTCACCTTGCATTACATAGGGTGATTTAAGAGATGATGAAGTTGACTGGAGTTTTAGTGGTAATTCTTCTAGATATTGTAATTTTTATAACGGTGGACAGATGTAGTTTTGTAAAATACCTAATTAAATTAGAAATAACTTACTCGCAAAGCATTATTAGCTGATTTGGTTTAATATATATTTTATTGTCTGTGACTCATAGAGTTTGCTGTTCGGTTTTAACCAAAACCTCGATTTTTCAGGCCTCAAAACCGAAACCGAAAACCGACAAAAATAAGTCGGTTTTTAATAAATACTTTAACTGATTAAAATAATAAATTAAATTGCATCCCAGTGTACAATTAGAATCCGAAAAGATTCATAAAGGAGCGCTAGGGCCTTTTGAAATCATAGCCGTATGAGGGTGTATTTCTTTTTTTATTACTCGTCAGACTCTGAATTTGGAGCATTAGTGGAAAATTTATAATTTTCTGAGCCATTATGAGTTATATATTTATGATTAATTTTTGAATCATTTAAGGGTACCCGAGTAAAAATAGTTATATAGGAAATTATATAATTTAATATGGACTAATATGTTTATATATAGTCTAGTGTGACACTATATCTTTGCGGATATAATTATGTATAGCTTTGAGTTTTTCAAAAATTTCTTATATGATGCCATATATAGATCAGTATTAATATATATGTCCGCATATATATTAATATGTACCATATCTAGTTACATATGCTATGACAATTATAATACAGCGTCATATATAATTAAAAATGGCTTTATCGGAAAACATATAAAGTTGTTTTAGATATGTTTAAGTATAGCGCAATGTAAAAAAATTCTATGTTTTTTTGAGATATATTTATGTATGATTTTAAAATATAAAAGGCGTACTCATTATAACTCCTAAATTCCTTGTAAACCTTGTATAAATACAAGCCATATTTTTTATGTATGGAATTTGACATTAAACTCATAAACATACCAGGTTTACACAGTTTACGGGTAGAATACAAGTTTATATGAGAAGGCTTAAAATGCTTGGTTACAATTATGTACAACTTCTTCTAAATACTTAAATTTTTACTTAAATATTTAATTCTTAACTTAAGGGTGTTATTTTTCAGTACTTTTTGATAGGATTTGTTTTGATCGTGAAATATGAAGCGTTATACAATTATGTCTTTCTACATCACATTAGATATAATTATATCGGGTCAAAATCCGGATAAGATTCTATATGAATAAATATATTTAGATCTTATCCGATATAATTTTATCCACCATTTTTCGGATCATAGTATATCTCCAATTATATTAAAAAAGATATCATTACATATGGCATCATATTATTTTTTTTACTCGGGTATTTAAAAAATTAAAAAAAATTAAAATTTTTTAATACACTCATAAATACGAATCTGTTATGTTTTATTTATGACTCCAAATTTCAGCACTCTGAAAATAATCATATTTTAGAGTCTATGAGTAATAATTTCTGGGTGCTCAGAAAAATATATTTAATTATAATGAACATTTTCTCCACTAAATATTACTTTAAAGAATTTTTCGTTTTAGTATAGATTTTCACCGCGTATTTTTCAAAAAGTCTTATTTCGTAGTCCCCGAAATTTATAAAGCTTTAACCTTATGTTCTTTTAAACATATTGATAAAATTTAAATTCGTGAAAATACAGCCTTAGTTGCCGACAAAAGAATAAGAATTTATTTATAACAATTTTCCGCGTACTTTTCTTCTCCCGTAAAGGTACGAAACGGCGTTATTGCCTTTATTTGAATGAGAAATTCAATTGAATTTTAATGAATATAGGCATAGAATACTGAGGATGGGTCTGTAGCGGAACCCGAAAATACGTATTCTATCCTACTGGCCTTATCGATTTTTTTAAATGTTTATTCTTACTTGAAAAATTTTATCATCTTTCTTAAATTTGAAAATAATTTAAAAGAAAAATTTGATAATTAATATGTGATCTCGAATCGAACGAAAAACATCAATTAAAAAAGATCAACTAATTTGTATACTAATCTAATTGTCTAAAAACAATTCCATTAGTACCACAAGAAAACCGAAAAATAACCGAAACCGAGGTTTTTATAATTTTGAAAAACCGAAACCGCGGTTTCAAATTTTTCGGTTTTTAGCAAACTCTAGTGACTCACCATATATAAAGCATAGCAGGGTTGCATTTCACATATTTTAAGCGAAAAATACAGAAACGGGGTACAGGTAGAATCTGGTTTTCAGTTTGTATGAAAATTGTATGGAAAAATTAATTCATTTTGCAGTTTTCGGCTCAAAAATTAAAACTACTAGTTTTTGCCTAGTCTAAATACACTATAAAAAATATTAAATACACAAAACTTGAAATCAAACCAACAATTTCGGATTTTTTTTCTAATTTTTCCGGTGTTTGCAAATTTTATTAATAAATTAATATTTTTATATGGCGTCTTATCGTACACTTATAAAAAAAGCCCATTCAAATAGTACAAATTTCTGCTAAAATAACAGGAAATAGTATCTGTATTTGCGCCAGCAGAATTTTCAATAAAGTTGAGAATTATGATCTGCTAAATTTAACCCTCATCGGTCCCTCGAGAAATACATCTAATCGGTCCATTGTATGCGCGCGCATACACATATATTTTTAATTGTAAAAAAGCTAAAAAAAAAATAACAACCATTTATGTTTTGTAATTTTTTATGTTTATTATATTGTTTACTATCATACAGGCACCAGAAAACGTTTTTTTTTTGTTTTTATCAAAAATAAATATCACTAAAGTTCAAAATGTTTTTATTTCTCAATCGAAAACAAAAAATTTCAAATGTACTTTAAAACGTTTTAAAACGTTTTAAAAAACGTTTTTTTTTTGTTTTTCATCTTTGTACTAAGTACAAAAATATAAATAGAATTTTAAAATTTTTGTTTTATTTTTATGATGGAGATTATTATGGTTTTTGGTTTCAAATCTGTAGAAAATCATATAATATCCTAGAGTGAACTGTTGAGCGGTATATACATACAAACATATATTGCAAATATTTTTTTTTTTGCTAAAATGTTTGCCAATTGACCAGCATTTTGCACTAATATTATTCATTTTCGGAATGAAATCGCTGTATAAGTTTTCTAATTAAATTTTTGCACCAAGAAACCTTTTTCGCATTCCGCCATTAATTCGCAATTTTTTAAGTGCAGATTTTTAAAATTTATAACCTAGGGACCATAAAACCCATATCTCATACCAAAGTTTGGTAATTAGTTCGCAAAAAAAAAATTGCCAAAAAAAATTTGCAAAAAAAAATTTTTTTCCATTAATGTATTCTTTTGCAGAATATAAATTGCTGATTAGATTTCTTAACTATTTTTTTGTATCATAAAGGCTTTTTTCGCATTCCGCCAATATTTTGCAATTTTTTGAGTGCGGTTTTTTTAAATTTTTAACCTTAGGACAATAATTCCCATATCTTATGCCGAAGTTTGGTGGTTAGTATGCAAAAAGTTTCGCGAAAAAAAATTTAGCAAAAAGGAACATTTTTCCATCAACATATTCTTCTGAAGAATGTAAATCGCTGACTGAGTTTTTTAATTTATTTTTTGTACCATAAAGCTTTTTTTCGCGTTCCGCCATTATTTTGCAAATTTTTAAGAGCGGTTTTTTTTAACTCACAACCTAGGGACTATAATACCTATATCCTATACCAAAATTATCTGGTTAGATTGCAAAAACAAAAAAAATTGGGAAAAAAAATTTTCCAAAAGGGAATAGTTTTGCATCAATATACATATGTATATGTATGTAACATATGTATAGCAGAATGTTAATCGCTGATTAAGTTTAAAAAATTTTGAATTCGGTTTTTTAAAATTCATAAATTTGGGACTATGATACCCATATCTTATGCCAAAGTTTGGTAGTTCGTACGCAAAAAATTTCGCGAAAAATAAGTTTTGCAAAAAGGAAAATTTCTGCATCAACATATTCGTTTGCAGAATGTAAATCGCTGACTGAGTTTTTAAATTTATTTTTTGTACCAAAAAGCTTTTTTTCGCGTTCCGCGATTTTTTTTGCAATTTTTTAAGTGCGGATTTTTAAAATTCATAATCTTGGGACTATAATACCAATATTCTCATATAAAAGTTTGGTGGTTAGTTTGCAAAAAAAATTCGCGAAAAAAATTTTCCGAAAAGAAAATTTTTTGCATCAGTGTATTTGTTTGCAGAATGAAAATTTCTGATAACAATTTTTAATTCATTTTTTGTACCATAAAGTTTTTTTTCGCGTTCCGCCATTGGTTTGCAATTTTTTAAGTGGGGTTCTTTAAAATCCATAATCTAGGGACTATAATACATATATCCTATACCAAAATTAGCTAGTTAGATTGCAAAAACAAAAAATCACGACAAAAAAATTTGCAAAAAGGAATAGTTTTGCATCAATATATTTGCTTGCAGAATGTTAATCGCTGATTATCATGCTTTGTAGAAGTCTTTTCGGCGGAAATTTTTATTACTTTTTAATAACGCAAAGGTTTATATCATTGGATGCAGAAATATGTCTATATGAATGTTGTTTTAAGAATTTTTACAAAATTTATATGTAATTGTAATCAGAAAAAACGAAAAAAAAACGTTTTAAAACGTTTTATTTTGTTTTTTCCTCAATACAAAAAAACGTTTTTTTTTTGTTTTTTCCTCAGTACAAAATAAAAATAATTCTCAACTTTCCTGAAAATATCAGTACGGATATTTTTAAAATTTTGTTTTCGAAAAGAAAACAAAAAATAAAAAAATTTATGAAAACAAAATATCCATCAAGAAAAATAAATTCATTTGTACACAAGTGATTTTTTTTATTGAGGAAAAAACAAAATAAAACGTTTTAAAAGTATTAATATCGGGTGCCTGCTATCATATTAATACATTTGAACTTCATAAAGGTAGATTTAGAATGAAATTAAAATTAGAATATTACATATATTAGAAAAAAAAATTGAATTTTTCACTTTTGTCAATTATTTGTACATTTTTCGCATAAATTGAAATTATGTTCAGCACAAATGAAATTTCTACACTTTTCACAGCGTGTAGCAAAAAGATTTTTGTTATTTTTATATGTGCAGATGTAGCATCGGCCTCGTTTTGATGTACTTCACTCTAATTAAATTCTGTTGAAATTTACCCAACTTATAGTAGGAAACTGAACTCCTACTATAAATTGGGTAAATTTACTCTATGTGCGTAATTGAAAAAAAACGCACATTGTGTTTAAGTTGGTGCACAAATAATTTGTAATTTTACATTGAAAGTGCGTAAAAATTAAATGAAATTTTGAAATTAGTGTGCTAATTTACTAAATTTGTGTGTAAAAAAGCACGTTTCACGTGTAAATGTACGCATAAAATGCGTAAAAATCCACAAAAAATGCGCAAACATCCACAGAAAGTGCGTAAAAACAAAATATAATGCGTACATTTACAACAGGTAACTAACTTGCTAACTTTAAGCACCACCCAAAAATTTTTTTAAATAAAAAAACAAATTAATTTTTAGTACGTATTTTATTAATAATAATATCCGAGTCATGCTCTCATAATCGTTTATGTCCAAATTAGTCGTTTTGGGATCTTAAGGCATTTGTATAAAATTCATATAAAAATTTGTTATAACTGTTGAATGGGTGCGATGACTCCTGGTCAACAAAATGCCTTCTTTGAAAGGGGGGCAGTAACCGTCAACAATAATGGGAGAAAACGCCTTAAGACAGATATGGCCCACGCAGGAACAACTGAGTGCAATGACTCCTGCTCAACAAAGTCAGTATTCATTGAGTACTGCCTAACTTGCAAAGAAAGCATTTTGTTGAGCAGGAGTCATTGCACTCAGTTGTTCCTGCGCAGGCCATATCTCTCTTAAGGCGCTTTCTCCCGTTATTGTTGACGGTTACTGCCTCCCTTTCAAAGAAGGCATTTTGTTGAGCAGGAGTCATCGCACCCAGTTGTTTTACCTAGGCCGTATCTCTCTTACGGCGTTTTCTCCCGTTATTGTTGACGGTTGTTGGTTGACTGCCTCCCTTGCAAAGAAAGCATTTTGTTGAGTAGGAGTTATTGCACCCAGTAGTTCCTGCGTAGGCCGTGTCTCTCTTACGGCGTTTTCAATTTTGAAATGAGGTTTAGACTACCACATGCGTTAATAATAATTACCAAAAACAATTTCATGCTTATGTTGCTATTTCCAGACTCTAATGTGTTTGTGGAAATGTTGTAATTCACAAAAATAATCCGTTTTCGCTTTTTCTTTTTATTATTTATAATTTTTTTTCAATTTGTTCCAATTTGAAATGTCAGAGTATTTATTACTATTATTGGATAGTATATTTACCAACTTTGTGCGTTAAAATTTTAATTAACAAAACAATAGTAATTTTAGGCACAATGTGTTTATTTATAAGCACATAATGTCTAAAAATACTTTGTGTGTGTATTATTGTGTATGGAAGCGTGTATAAAAAAAGTTTACGCATTTTTTGTTTATATTTACCGAATTTTCGTAAAACTAAACAAAATTTTACCCATTTTATAGTAGTAAATTTACAAACATTTTTTAGAGTGTTGGTAAATGGCGAATCTCCCGAATTCTTTGAATAACACTGAAAGCATCATTACTTTGAGGTTGTTTTTTACGTTTAGTGATCTGTTTTTCAACGAGATTCAATCCAAGCTCCTCGATAAAAAGGCGACGACGAATATTATGGTTCGTTTTAGAATTTTTCCAATTCGGGAACAATCACGAATGCATTCAACGCACTAGCATCAAGCATGTTACAAAATACTGCCATTGGCCACCGATTGACTTTTGGTTTGCATGTGTACGTAGCCACCATTTGATCCATAGTATCAACTCCACTCTTGGTTTTGTTGTTGTCTTCAATGATGTTACGTTTCTTCTGTTCACTATTCTCATTTATGCTGACAACATTGTGGTATGTACTGAGCAATGTCACAAATCGGTACCGGCGAGGAACATATGACAACATAACTGCTTGCAATTTATGTTCATATACAACTTCTGTATGATAAATTGGCTTTTGACGCATGTCGAGTAGAACTGAAGGAATTTCAGTCCTATTTTTCCTTATTGTTCCCAAAATAGTCATGCGATTCTTATGCAAATCTTCTGCCAATTCATACGAAGTGAAAAAGTTGTCACACGTTACATTTCTGTCCGAAAGTCCTTCCACCAAATCCAAAACAACACGCCGTCCGAGATTGCGTTCAGGAGTGGCATTACGATTCCGACCAACATAAATTTGTGTGTTGTATGCATACCAGCTTTTTGAGTCGCATAGCACCCAAATTTTGATGCCATATTTCGCCGGCTTGGATGGAATATACTGACGAAACGGACATCGCTCACGATACGGAACTAACTGTTCATTTACGGTAATGTTTTTTCCTGGTGTGTATACAGCTTTCATATTATGATTCCATTTATCGTATACATTTCGAATCGGTGCCAATTTGTTACGAACAGAAGTACTTGTAGATGCGGTGTTGGCCATACCTTGTTTGCGGTCATCAAATCGAATGCAACCACGGATACGCTTGAACATTTTCAAAGACATTGTTGCTCTAAATATTGGCCGACCAGTTTCATCATTCCACAGTTTAGTGACACATTCACCGTATGACCGATACACACCAGAAAACAGCAACAATCCTAAGTATGCGTGCAGAGTGTCCAAATCAATGTTTTCCCATTCGTCTTTGTACTTTCGCACACTTTATAAATTCGTCATGTTCAAAATAATATTCTCAATCGGTCCAAGGAACATGTGAAATGCAGACAAAACATCAACTATATTAGCAGCTGCTAATGCTTTTGGACCTGAATTATAACAAAAATGAAACATATAATGAACATGAACCCATAACAAAGAGGGTAGGTTTTTACCTGAAGTGAAATTTTCTGCACGTCGAAATGAATTTCTTCGATTTATTTCAAATGGTTGCGATGAATATTCAATTTTCTTATTTTTTGAAAAATATTTATTTTTAGGATTTGCTGCATTTTCTTCTGCTAAATTTTGCTCAAGTGGCTCAATGCCGTCTTCATTCGAATGCACGCTAACTTCACTTTCATCATTCTCCTCGTCTGATAATGCAAAATCATCGTCACTATTGCATGGAGATTCGCCCGCTTCGCTTTCCAAATCAAAATCCATTTCTAGTTCATCTCGCTGCCTTCTTTCACGTAAAACTCTATCCATTTTTTATTAAATACTTCGAAACACAACCAAAATTCGAATAAATGCGCAAATAAACTTCACTCATGTGTGTTCCAAAACAAACTGAATTTCATAAAACGAAAAAATAAGAGCGTGCTATAAATCCACACACAAAAATAAGCGGCAATTCCAGGTTCCTGCTTATGTGTATGCGCCCACATACACATGGACCGATTCCTAACTATAACTGCACAGGCAAATACAGTAAGGGTACAAATTCAAAAACGGCTTTTTTTGGTTGTTCAGGCAAAATAATTCTACTTTGCAAAATACAAGGTCATTCCGCTGAACCGTTTTTATTTTATTCAAGGTTAAAGATCAGATATTTTATTCAAGGTTAAATCGAATACAGGGGACCGATGAGGGTTAAGTAAGCTAAATTTTACACATTGCTAAATTCACAGACAATTTTGTTTAACTTAGCTTAGAAATTTTAGCTAAATTCAACAGAAACTTTACCTGATTTAACCAAAATTAGGGATTATAGGTGGCTGATATAATAAGTAGAGAGTAGCGAATTTTTGTTCATTTTGCTCTATCTCGCTTAGTTTCCAAAATATAAGTCATTTTATGATTATACAATAAAAAATATGAAAATATAGCGTCATCTCTATGTGATATTGATAGCAGAGACACAAAAATATAATCATTTAGAAATAATGGTGGTTTAGCTTAGCTGAAAAATTTGTAAAATTAAGAAAAACAAATTACTAAAAATTAACATGCAAAGTTAGTTCAAATACGGATGGAATTAATTGTTATGCTAAATTGGATTTACAAAAAAATATGAGTTCAATCCTAAATTTTAAGAGAAAATAACAGAAAAATTAGTTCAATTGAATCGGAACGCGTTTAACAGACTTCTGTACTAACTTTTTTTATAAGTGTAGAGTTTTATCAATAAAGAATTTTGAATTTTGAACTTTTCTGTTGTCTGAATAAAAGGAAATAAATTAAAATAACAATTCATGTACCACTATTGTGGTAGGGAATTGGGACTTTCATCAGAGGTGCACGTAGTGCGGAAAGTTTCTGACTGTCACTCACTTGGGAGTGATCAGAAATGATTCCTTTGTATGACTGTTCAAGCAGCTCACTACTTCCAGTCCTAGACCAAGTATTTCCCGGGCAATGGTTTTCCAGCACCCGCTGAAAGCTAGCTAGAGTGAGAAGGCGCACAGTGATGTAACCTGAATGGCCACGGACAACTTGGCGTCTCAGGAAAGTAGGTAAATGATGAATGAACGTTTGCTGAAGCATAACTGCAACGTGGGATTGGACACAAGGATAGCAGCCCTATCACCAATGTAAGAAAGGAGGGCTAGCAACCCACTTTTCTGAACTTACCCTGCTAACGAATCGCTAGGCGCCCTATGCTCCAGTGGGAGTGAGAGGAATATATATATATATTAGGGCGGGTCAAATTGTATGGATAAAAATTTTTTGATATAGCGTACTCGATTTTTCGAAAGCTTTTAGCATGGGGAAAAAAAAGTTCCACTACGACATATCAAAAAAATCATTTTCGAGGCTCCCAAATTTAAATTTTTTTCAATTTTCTAATAAATCTAGATTAGCGCCATCTTGAGGTGGCTTTTTGAAACAACTAATAAAGTTGTAAACAATATAACATTACAACCTTTCCAGAAAGGTATTACTTATGAAAATCGGATAAAAAATGTGGCAACTAGAGGTAAAAGTATATAAGTAAAATTATTTTCTCCTTGTTGTCATCAACATCATTATCATCATTTCTCATCATTATCATTTCATCATCAAGCAGAAAATAATTTTACTTATATACTTTTACCTCTAGTTGCCACATTTTTTATCCGATTTTCATAAGTAATACCTTTCTGGAAAGGTTGTAATGTTATATTGTTTACAACTTTATTAGTTGTTTCAAAAAGCCACCTCAAGATGGCGCTAATCTAGCATTTATTAGAAAATTGCAAAAAATTTAAATTTGGGAGCCTCGAAAATGATGTTTTTGATATGTCGTAGAGGAACTTTTTTTTTCCCATGCTAAAAGCTTTCGAAAAATCGAGTACGCAATATCGATTGCTAAATCGACCCACCCTAATATATATATTAGGCCGGGTCGATTTTTGGGGAGGCAAAAAAATCGCCCATGGCTCAGGGAAAATCGTATTCTAGGGATCAAAACTTTTGACTTTTGTCCCGTAGGGTCAAGTTTTGAAAAATCACACTTTGACCCATTTAGAGTGCCCCAATCGAGTCCAAATGTATGACCGACCCCCACTAACTTTGAAGGGCCGATCCACGCATGCCAGTGGCACACCCCCTGGAACTCCCCTGGGGGGTTCCCCATACAAACATTTTAAAAAATCACCATTTTTGGCACTTTATTTTATTATTTTTTATTTATTTTATTTATTTTTATTATTTTATTTATTTTTTCTCCTTAGAAATTTATTTAGTCAGAACATATGTAAATGAAAAAATTAATTTAACTTAGTAATAGAAAAGAAAAAATAAAAAATTACTGTTTGAAGTCTTTTTTGCTTTCAAGTCTGGGCAATTTCGCACGGCTCTCTAATGTCGTCGCCATAACAGCCTCTACATTTTCCGGTATAACTCGTTTGGAAACGCTAGCTAGCAATTGAACGTGTCGTTCTGTTTCTTGTATGTGTGATGGAATTTTTGGATCATTAAACGGTGGATCATCTTGATTTAAATATTCTTTCAAAGTATCGTATGGAATGCTTCGCGTGAATGGTGGTTCAAATACGTCATTTATGTCATTCATATTGACCATTTCCGTGTAACTTGTGCAATAAAAGTTTATATCTGGTTTTTTATAAGCTCTAAGTCCCGTTGGGTCGTCAACATCGGTTCGATAGCGTAGAATTATCTTGATAGCACAGTCGCGCTTTTCTTTGCTATCATCAAACAACATTGATAAGATATTTTCCGAATGCGCATAATATGAATTATCTGTAATTACTTTATTGACAATTTTGCGTAAACGAGGTTCTAGAAATCTTGACCAACTAATGAATTTGAAAAATAATCTACTACCGTACACGACAGAGCTGTAATACTTGATATTGAAGTACATTGGCACATAACATGTAATTATAAATTCAACCAGTATTCTTAAATTTGCATCTGGATTTTCCGTTGTCACATATAATCGTAATAGTCTAGCGGCCTTGGTGAGCCACCGAGAATGTACAATTTTCCCTGGTTTGATGTTTGCCAGATCCACTGAAACCACGCCGCTAGAAATTGCATGGGCCATGTCGTATAAGTACTTGGAATCGGTGGAAAATTCAATTTTTTCTGGAGCAGGGGGCATATTTTTCAACTCAATTTTCTGAAAGCCGTCCACCACCTGAAAATATATAAAAATAAAACAATTAAAAACGGTTGACAATTATAATAAATGAGTGATAGCAATAACTTACCGGAAGAGTTTCACAAGTTTCGATTTGACGGCTCAATTTTCCGGTTGCCGATCTTGGTCCAATGCTGGTTGATTTATCCAAAGCTTCAAACAAATGCCGAAACGGAAGTTCGTTGAAGTGTAGAAGGCAAACGAACCAATGCAATGGTCTTTTTAACAGCAATTCGAATCGTCGTATAATTCCACCGTTTGGGCCAGTGTTTGTTGGCTCACCGTCAGTGCATATCCCAATTAATGCATCCAGTGATATATTTTTATCGTTGAAAAAATCATTTAATTTGGTTGTTTTGTATTCAGCGGTTTCATGTTCTAGTCTTACGTAACCAATCAATTCAGAATTCGGTTCTCTCAAAATAACAAGATGAGGTTCTTTTACCATTCTAGTATGATACTTCTCATCAATTGTATCTCTCGTTAAAGTATCATCTTTTCTGCCATCGAATGAAAATGCTAACAAATTGGTATCATCTAACCGTTTGCGAAGCACTTCTTGTCTGCATTTCTTTTTCTCGGCGAACTTTCGATTTATCCATGATGAGAGGTTTGCCATGGATATCTTTCATTTTAAAATCTTGGAAAAGAGCTGTTCCCATTGCTGATGCTACTCTATCAGGCACGCCAAATCTGTCACATACCAAGGCAAAGTTAAAACAATCGTATCTCTGTGTGTATTGTGAACTTGTGCTTATATCCAAATCTTCTTGAACCGGTGGCGGTGCGTATGTTGAATCATCGGGATCTTGGTATGTTGGCATTGATGACATAGACGTTGCTCCTTGCTCTTCAATTTCCATCGCAAATCCATCCATTGTTAGACTTCTCTGATTATGTTGATCGTGCATAAACTCTTTGAGGCGTTCGGGAACCAAACCGCATGCACATGGAGCTGCCTTCAAATCGCATTTACATGTTCCAATGAAAAAAATTGTTTCCAGAGATTTTACATACTCTGTAAATTGTTGGGGTTTGTTTCTTCTCTTGATTTGCTCTTGATATTTGTCAAGCAATCTATTCAATTTATTACATACTTTTTTTCAGCATTATTTCCATACCAAGTTTTTCCCAAATTCCAATCAACTTATCTTGTACTTGAATAGTGAATGCTTTATAGGACAACTTTTTTTGTTCGCTCAAGTAAAAATAATATCTCAAGATATCCAGATGGGTTGGTAAATTAAGATCAGTCAAATCAGTAGACACACCAAAAACAGTAACATCATGCCTGGGTATATGACTCATTGGGTTTTCGATAGTTGTTGATGTTGTTATTGCTTCATCTTGCGGTGTAGAGGATGGTGAATTCATTGTAAACTTCTTGATTTGGAATGATTTTTTTTTAAATATTTTTTTATCTCAAATTAGCACTTCACACTTCGAGTTCTTCACAACGACTTAATGTATTCACAAAAACTGTTGCGTTATATATGGTCTAGGAGACGAGGTAATAAGAATGAAATGGTAATTTCAATTCTACCTGTAACCGATTTTGTTGTCAAAACTGCCCATAAAGTACTTACATGTAAATTAAACGTTAATCTGACTACAAATTCTGTTAAGCAAGTGCACCTTTTATTACTTCTGGAAAATCCTTTATGATAATTTTATGCTCAATTCTACCTGTAACCGATTTTTTTGTCAAAACTGCCCATAAAGTTCTTACATGTAAATTAAACGTTAATCTGACCACAAATTCTGTTAAGCAGGTGCGCCTTTTATTACTTCTGGAAAATCCTTTATGATAATTTTATGCTCAATTCTACCTGTAACCGATTTAGCTTAAGTAAGTTTACGACATGCAGCTGTTTCTTGTGGTGGCTTAAAAAACCCACACAACCTATTTTACGACCTGCAACAGAACGACACGTTCAATTGCTAGCTAGCGTTTCCAAACGAGTTATACCGGAAAATGTAGAGGCTGTTATGGTGACGACATTAGAGAGCCGTGCGAAATTGCCCAGACTTGAAAGCAAAAAAGACTTCAAACAGTAATTTTTTTTATTTTCTTTTCTATTACTAAGTTAAATTAATTTTTTCATTTACATATGTTCTGACTAAATAAATTTCTAAAGAGAAAAAATAAATAAAATAATAAAAATAAATAAAATAAATAAAAAATAATAAAATAAAGTGCCAAAAATGGTGATTTTTTAAAATGTTTGTATGGGGAACCCCCCAGGGGAGTTCCAGGGGGTGTGCCACTGGCATGGGTGGATCGGCCCTCCAAAGTTAGTGGGAGTCGGTCATACATTTGGACTCGATTGGGGCACTCTAAATGGGTGAAAGTGGGATTTTTCAAAACTTGACCCTACGGGACAAAAGTCAACAGTTGGGGGGTAGTAGAATTCGTTTTAGAGGTATGGTTCCTTCGGCAAAGTTTCCCTAGAATACGATTTTCACTGAGCCATGGGCGATTATTAAATCGACCCGCCCTAATATATATATATACATATATATATATATTGTGGTAGAAAAAATAGTAGCTGTGTTTTCGAAACTATATCCGTTAACTCATAAAAACTCAAAGTGCAAAAAAACGAGTTTAAGACGAAAACTAACACATTACTTTTCGTATGCACGTTAACTTTCAACACGGATAATTATCAACGTTGAAAACTGAACTTTTATATATTTTCACATCTAATTTAACTTATTCGCGTTACTTCCTAAAAACTTTTGCTGACGTACGTTCGATTATAACGGAAAAATTATAAACATAACTTCTTTAAAAAATTTTTATACGACAATCGGTTTAACGTAGCTATTATTATATTGTAATAAAAGTAATGGTCAATATTTTGACGAGCTGTTGCTAAGGTCTATTCGCTGCATTTAATAGAAACCGGTAAATGGCCATCTCGGCGAAGCTTTTCTTTTCCCATACGCCGAATTTTGTAATTATTACCACCATTATTAAGCATTATAGATTCCATACACGTTCGTAATGCCAAAAATGCGTTTTCTAATTTATCTGAATGCTGTTCACTTATTCACACAAAATCAAAGAATTATTTTATTTCTAATTTTTAACTTTGACAAACCAATTAAAAATAAATAAAAAAAATTGGAAAGCTATCTATAAATTCAGAATCACTGATATGTCGTAACAAGTATCCAGGAAAAAAAATGATTTATACAATATAGAAATGTTAACCTTATTTCGAGAAGGAGGTAGTATTAATTTAAGATATATGAAGGTTTTAAATTTTTAGCGTGTCTGATCCAAAAGTTATGTAGTAAGGAATTGAAAAGGAACATCACCATTTTCCCAATAATGAATTTAATTTAAATTTTTTAGCTTATTATGATGGTATGAAAAATGCCAAGGGAAATCTTAGTTTTGTAACTGTGAGGCAATTTGCTAAGGGAATGCTGGACATGGCTAAAGATGACTCAGGATTGGTAAATAATCTATTAACAAAAGTGTTATTTCCCAAAGAACTGTTGGATAGCAATGATCATAAAAAATCATTGCCAGCATATTTTGATGTAAGTAAATTTCGTACTAAATACTTACCATATTAAAATGTTAAATACTTCATTATTTACAGCTAACAAATATTGTGGCAATGAAATCTCCAGTTATAACTTTGGCGAAGAATATGTTGCAGAAAAACTTGGCCCCCGTTTATTTGTATAGCTTTGATTATGAGGGATCTAATACACGTTTTGGTTATGAATTTGGCAACGATCACTATCCATTTGAAGGTGGTGTTCATCACTCAAATGATAATATTTATTTGTTTTCAACACATAACTTAAATGCCGAAGACACGGAAATGGCTAAGAAAATGGTAGAAATATGGACCTCATTTGCCATAGATGGCAAACCCAAAACAGAAAATGACATAGAAATTTTACCAATGAAAAGTATGATTTTAAATTGAAACTATAACCAAATCTGAATATTTTTCTGTTGTTCATTTTTAGCGGATAGTGGCCCTTATTTCCATATAAATTTTGAAAACACTTTGGGCAGTGATATTTATCAAGAACTTACCAGTACCATAGACGATCCAAATAATGATAGATTAATTAGAAAGAATATTGAATTTTAAGTTTAAATAATTATTTTTATTTTTTTAATAATTAAGGTCGTTCACAAGGGGTGTGTTATTTGATGTATCGTCCAAACAAAAAACAGTGTTGTTAAAATTTAAGTTTAAAAAATACAACATTTGGGAATAGCACGATACAACATTTTCAAGTACACTCAGATAAAAAAGTTAGCAAAAAAATTTGTAAACAGTTTCCAAACGCACTTACTATTTTTATACTGATTTTTAGTAAAAAATTTTTTTAGTAATCACTTTTGCTATTCTCTTATTACAAATTTTTTTTTATTAAATTTGATTTTAATTTTTTGTTTTTTTTAATTTTACAGTTTTTTTATTTTTTAGTACACTTTTTTGCTAATTTCAGCAGATTGATTTTAAATTGTGGTTTACAACAATTTACTGAAATTTAGTAGCTGCAACTAATTATTTATACTAATTTCATTGTACTAAAATTATTGATATTTCGTAAGATTTTTAACTGATTTTAGCAAATCGATTTTGAATTCCAGTTTACAACAATTTTACTAAAATTTAGTACCGGCTACTAAATTTTTCTACTATTTATGTTGTACTACAGATGAGCAGACATGTGTTGGTAAAATTAGCAAAAAATACCGCTGGGCTCAAAACAGTTAAATTTCCCGTAATAACAGCAAAATTTTCAGTAGCCATTACAGACTTTTTCCTATGTTTAAGTGTGGTAACTGAGAAAAAAGCCAGCAGAAAATCGCTGTTAAGGGGGGACATGACATTGGCCGTTTTTTGAATTCGACTTTTTTTTATAATTTTGTATTTTAGTAAATATTCTTAAGATTCTAAGAAAAAAAATTTCATGGAAAAATTCCTACGGGTTCAAAATTTACAGCTGGATTAGTGAGAGCGCATTTTTAATTTTCGCGCTACCTACGTACGGCAGCTGGTATATATTTGTTTTACTTGCTACCTGACTTTTGGTGGTTGTTATTTCGTACCTACTTGAAGGGTGAGTTTTTTTTTTGTGTTTTTGAATTTCTTGAAAAAAAGGCATCTTTATACCGTTTATCTTGAAACCATGTTTTTCGTACTGGTTGCGGCACTAGCGGGTTCATTTTTTGACGATTTTTTTTTTTTTGTATTTTTTTAAACTTGATTCGCTATCGTATGACACTAGCTTTTTTTAAATTTTTTTTAGATTTTTTATGAATTTTTAAAGTCAATATTTTTTTCGAAAAAACACACTTTCAAATTTGGAACATCACCAAAAATTGAAAAAAAATTAAAAAAAAAGGTCGTGTCATACGATAACGATAACGAAATGTATTTTTCACATATTTTTTTTATATAAAGTAACCTAAATATTACATAAATGAGTATTTTTGAAAATGCCGATTTTTTAAAATCAAAGTGCCGAAAATGCCGATTTTTTTGAGAAAAAGTGCCGATTTTTCATCAAAATCATCTGGCAGCCCTGGCTGCTGAGAATTTGTTTAAATTTAAAAATTCTAAAAAAGCTGAATTTTAGTCTCAAAAATTGTGTGATGAATAAAATTCAAAAATTCAAAAGGTTTTATGTAGAGATTACTAATAGGAAAAATTTAAAATTAAAATTTTAAAAAAAATTTAAACCGCTCGGAGTCGGCAGCATGTTAATGTTTGAACTTTGATTCCAAATATCTCCACTAGGGGGCGCTGAAAAGCCATAAAAGTAATAAACAATATTTCTTGGGCATATATCTACATTTCCACGAAGTTTGGTTGGAAAATTCCTAGCCATTAAAATTCCCATGTCAAAGGGTTAAGTTTTAAAATATTATATAAAAAATTTTAAATTTTTATTAAAATTAATTAATTTAATGAAAACAATTTAATCGGATTGGAAATTTCCTCATCAATTCCTCCTCATTAAATTTTCAAAAATATAAATATTTCAAAAGTTCTATGAAGTCATTGTAATGCCATTTCCGTTAACTTTTATAAATCCGTTTACAAAATCCAATCCATTTCCAATCTAATCCGTTTCCAATCAAATTCCGGTACGGATTTCATAAAGATCACTTTGGTCGGTAATTTAAGTGCTTTTTGATGAATTAAAATGCAAACTTTTCACACAGTTCTAAATTTACTACAAATATTATTATATAGGGTGATTCAATAAGGAATCGTCTCCGGCTTATTAACATAGACCACATAATCTTCACATAATCCCAGAGGAAGAAGTCCAATGGTGTCAAATCGCAAGATCTTTATATTATTATTTTTTTGTAGGAAATTTTTCCAGAGACTTAAAAATAAAATTTTCAATACCCAAGTAAAAAAAAAATGATATGGAGCCATATAAAGTTATATTTAATTATATATAATCTTCTAAGTAATTAGATATAATTATATCCGAAAAATGAGAACGTCTTATTGTATCATATTGTATCGAATTGTATACAATTGTATACAATTTGGTACAATTTGATACAATTCGATACAATATGATACAATTGTATCCGAATTTTGTCCTCATCCAATTACATAAAATTATATCTTTTTGTATAAAATTATATAAAATGTTATAAAAGTGGACATAGTTTGATACAATTATACCTAAATATTGATCCTATATTTTTACCATAATATATATGACCATATCTAACAATATACAAAATTATATTTTTAAATAAAAAAAAGATATACAATATCTGGAGATCAGACCTGAGGGATTTCAATTACAATTACTTGTAATTTGTAACTGAAATTACAAGTAATTGTAATTGAAAATTTTCAATTACAAATTACTAGTAATTGTAATTGAAAGTGATTTCAATTACAAATTTCAATTACATTTAGAATTAAAAAGTGTTTTTTGTTAAAATTTTGTAGAAAAATCTGACTGGGATAGGTTGCATAGGCATGGATGCGTATAAAAAGAATACGTCATGATGGGATTACCCCTAACTTGTGCTTTTTGTCATTATTTATTTTCCCAAAAAATGTAATTGACATTTTTCAAATTACAAATTACTTGTAATTGTTCTTTTTTGAATTACAATTACAAATAATTTGTAATTGTAATTGAGTTTTTTTCAATTACAGTTACATGTAATTGTGTAAATGAATGTGTAATTAATTACAAAATGTAATGATTAACCCTGCCCAGGTAGAAATTGCCGACGTTACAACAAAAGTTGTACTGGGAGAGCACTGTTTTTACGAAATGCCGGTACTACTTAAAACGTGCTTTGCCAGTACTGTTTTCTGAAAATTAACGAGCTTTTTTTAATTTATTCAAATTAACAATTTTATAAATTTTACGTATTTTTACATCTATTACACAATTATTTATGTAAGAGAGACATCGCCATTCTTTTCTTGTGAAGTTTCGAAAGAATACATTTGAAGAAATTCCATCAAGTCTCAAGACGTTGCCAAATAAAATAAAAATAAAAAAAATCTGTGATGTACACTAAGAGGACAGTAAAGTTCTAGCAAACTACTAAATTTGTTATTAAATGTACTGGAATAATACCAAAAAAATAAAATCCCAAGCATGCGCCAACGTTGGGAAATAACTACGGCCAAGCGTTTATTGGTGTTATCATTTCGACAACATGGCAGTACAGTGAAAGTTAAAAATCCGACGCATTGCCAGTACATGTACTACCGCCTCCAATACCGGGCCAACATTGTGCCGTTTGTATTTTTCTACCTGGGTGGATATCCTATAATTTCGATAAATCTTCCATTACTTTTATCCAGATTTACCATGACAGTGCATTAAACATGAACACATTTTTCTTTGTTTTTAGTAATTTTAAAATAACCCAGGTAGAAAAATACAAACGGCACAATGTTGGCCCGGTATTGGAGGCGGTAGTACATGTACTGGCAATGCGTCGGATTTTTAACTTTCACTGTACTGACATGTTGTCGAAATGATAACACCAATACACGCTTGGCCGTAGTTAGTTCCCAACGTTGGCGCAGGCTTGGGATTTTATTTTTTTTGGTATTATCCCAGTACATTTAATAACAAATTTGGTAGTTTGCTAGAACTTTACTGACCTCTTAGTGTACATCACAGATTTTTAATGTATTCTTTCGAAACATCACAAGAAAAGAATGGCGATGTCTCTCTTACATAAATAATTGTGTAATAGATGTAAAAATACGTAAAATTTATAAAATTTTTAATTTTAATAAATTAAAAAAAGCTCATTAAATTTCAGTATACAGTACTGGCAAAGCATGTTTTAAGTAGTACCGGCATTTCGTAAAAAACAGTGCTCTCCCAGTACAACTTTTGTTGTAACGTTGGCAATTTCTACCTGGGAAGGTTAACAACACTGAAATTTTTAACTTAATAGGATTGTGATATACAACCAAGATATAAGAGATCAGTCAAGTGTGCGTTATAGTATAGAGAATTCCATATTAAAGCTTCAGTATTGTTAATTTTATGGGCGCGTTAGCCATTTTGACTCACGCTCCTAAACAAAAACAAATTACTCGCGCACGAGCATTTCGTGTCTTACTCACGCAGACATGAGTATATTAAAAACTTACTCACAATCAGAAAATTCTCACGCAAAACAGTAAAAATTACTAAAAACATATGATGCAAAAAATAAACTCACACACGAATCATGCACGGGTTATATATTCTTACTCACGCTCACGTACGAATTATATATTCTCACCCTCACGGGCGAATTACTTTGGTATAGTAATTATTAATCACGATCACTTGTGAATAACTTCACTCACGATCGTGTCATGTGCCAATCCCTAGTAATTACTAAATCTAAAACTAGTTCAAAATCATTTTTAATATGGAACCACATTTAATACAATACGGTTTTAAAAGGACCTTATACATATATTTTTATATAAAATCACTTTGAAAAAATTGCTAATGTGGGATGATATATAATTATAGATGATTTTATAAAGAACGTTATATCGTTATATATAAAAGAAATCATGAAATATTGTAGATATGAAACCATATTAAGATATATATCGGTTCCTATTCGTCAATATATAATCATATCTAACACAAATTATGAAATATTTCTTGTATGGCTCCACATATAGTTTTATATTATTATGTATAGTGTCATACTAAATTATATATAAACGTATATGTAATTATATCTTTTATATATTACTTTGTGTACTTATATATAGCACATACACTTATATGTAGGCCAGTATGTAATAATATAAAATCACATATGTCTCAATATTAAAACCTTTGAGGAAAAAATATTTAATATATGACTATATAAAAGTCCATATGCTTCAATTTAAAAGCATATGTGGCCATATCTAACTATAAGTTACTATATGTAATTACATAAAATAATATATGATTATATCAAAACTTTTTTACTCGGGTAGAAAGAAATTCACTGTAATTTTTTTATAAAACAAGCTTTTAAAGTTTGTTAGAAAATGTATACAAACAATTCTAAGCAAAAGTGAAGGTGTTTGTGCTTTCCTGTAAAATATTCTTTTGCCAAAAAGTTTAATACATAGCTTTCATGAAGTTTAACGTTAGACCTAAAAAATTATGAACTTTTCGCAACTGACTTAACTCTGACAAAACCCTCAAGTAATCTCAAGTTATTATTTCTGTAAATATTCAGGATTTCAGTGAAATTTGTAGTGCATAAACCGGATACAACGATATATGATTTTCTATACGTTCTTATCAGTTCAGTTTTAATATTATACCACTATATAATATCTGATCAGATCGGATCGCGCCATTATTCGGATACATTTATATCTGATATTATCAAATGGTAACTGAATTGAAGCAAACTTATGTAATTATATGGTCATATGACTATATTAAGCCCCATAGCAATTTTTTTAAATCGGGTGATTCGTTTTCTTTAAGTGTTTTAATTTTGGCGATTTAGTTAATTTTAGCGTTTTGTTTTAACTTATGATTTTTTGTCACTTATGGCGATTTTTTTAATTTCAGCGATTTTTTTAAATTTGAGGTTTATCAATTTTGCAGATTGGAATTTTTTAATTAGGGATTTGTTTATAATTTGACACGATTTTAATTTTTTGTTTTTTTTTTTTTTAATTTTAGAGTTTTTTTTAGTTTTTAGTACACTTTTTTGCTAATTTCAGCAGATTGATTTTACATTGTGGTTTACAACAATTTACTGAAATTTAGTAGCTGCAACTAATTATTTATACTAATTTCATTGTACTAAAATTATTGATATTTAGTAAGTTTTTTAACTGATTTTAGCAAAGCGATTTTGAATTGCAGTTTACAACAATTTTACTAAAATTTAGTACCGGCTACTAAATTTTTCTACTATTTATGTTGTACTACAGATCAGCAGACATGTGTTGCTAAAATTAGCAAAAAAATACCGCTGGGCTCAAAACAGTTAAATTTCCCGTAATAACAGCAAAATTTTCAGTAGCCATTACAGACTTTTTTGGTTGAGTGTATATTTAGATTTTTGTTCTCGTTTTATTGGAATTTTCTTAATTTTTGTTTAAGTTTAAAAAATAATATAAATTTTATAAAGAATACATTAAACAGCAATTTCTCATAGTATTTTTATACAATTTTCATTCGAAACTCCGTTATATCTAAACTGAGAAATTTTGAAATACAGTAATTTTGACTTAGCTGCACAACCAACTTTTGCAAGAATTTTTGTGCAGGTAAGCCAAAAATGCAGCGAAGTCAAATTGTTTACCTGCCTTAATGTGCAGGTATACCAATACAGACTGAAAACAAACAAAATAATTGAAGCTAATGATGACAACTTTGTGCTTTGCACCAAATCTTGCGATTTTTAGGTTAAAAAACGACTAAAGTAGGATATTTTTGTCACAAAAAAAGTTGACAACACATTTATTTTGTGTGTTTTTTTTCTCTAGAATTGAAAAACAAAGCAAAACACAAGAGGCAGCTAACGGTGATCTTTTTTTATGAAAATAATGTAAAACTGACAAAAATATGAGGCAGTTATCTTAAATGCGCAGGTAAAAAAAGTGTACTTAAAAAAGACAATTGCATACATAATTTTGCAAAATAGAAACGAAACCAAAATTTTGTGCAGTTATAGCAAACGTGCACTTAAGAAAAAGGCAGGTAAATCAAAACTACTGTACTAGTTTTTTACTCCTTTTTTGTAAATTTTTGCAGCCTCGTTTTACACATTTTTATAATGCTCGAATGCATTTTAAAATTCTTACCTTAAATTTTTTTAAAATTTACTTTCGTGCATTTTTGTTGAATTTTTACCCCTTTTACCCGTTTTTACAATGCTCTCGGTGCTTTTCTGCCTTCTGAAGTTGGCAACAGTGCGCTCAATCGTCTCTCTTTTTATTTGTTAGCGAACTCGGGCATAAACAAATGAAAACATTTTGCTTGTGTAAAATCAATGATCGTAAAATAAGGAGAAATTCCAACTTTTAAGGAGAACGAAATAATTTCCTAATGCGTCATAATTAAATTTCCCATGTTCTAGTTGGCATTTTTGGCCGAAAAACGCAAAACTTAACTAGAAAATCGCTAGAAATAAAAAACAATGTAGTGGCTAGAAATTAAAAAAATATGCAACGAAATTTTAAAATAATTCGGTGTCTCCACCAGACATTAAGTATAATATTTTTTTTTTATCAAGTAACTACAAAATCAATCGCAGAGAGAATTACATTACGTGGAGAGTATATAACACAGTACAACACATGATTTTGGGACTCTATTCTGAGAATTGCACGTGAAAGTAGCCCCAAAAATAAGAACTTCTGCATCATTCTTTTTGTCAAGTTGGCTGCATTAAAAATTTAATGGCCATACTTTTCTTTGTCTCAAGGCGGATTTTTAGCACTTTTTCCATATTTTAACACGGTATACCGGTATTACTCGGTATTCCGTACGGTATACCGAGATATAACCGTGCTAAAATATAGAAAAAGTGCTAAAAATCCGCCTTGAGCCAAAAAATTCGTATGGCCATTATTTTAATGCAGCCAACTTGACAAAACGAATGATGCAGTTCTTATTTTTACTTTTTGTTCGGGTAAAACGGTAAAACCAGGGGGTTTCCATCAGCTAGATTTGAAACTGCTTTATGAGCCAAAAAATTTCACGCAAGAAACAGAGGAAAACACAAAGAATATGAAGAAAATTAACAGCGAATGAAATAAAACGAAGGAATTCGGAAAAACAAAAAAATAATAAAATCGTTTTTACAACAAAAAAAAACAAAAGTTAAAAGCAAAAAAATTTATTTAAATTAATTACACTATGGAACATTTTTGGGATTATTGTCTGGGGGGTGAGAAATTCCAAGTCAGGGTGATGGTACTAGGTCAGTATAGTAAAACTCTCAAAGGGTTTGGCGTTCGTATGTGTCATTTTTTTTTTATGACCTTTTAAATTTTTTACTTATCTTGATGTTTTTTCGCTTAGTTGTAACATTTTGGCAAAAACGTAGTTTAACATAACTCGAGAACCACTTGTCCGATTTTGATGAAACAAATTTAGAAAAATTTAGAATTACAATTTCTCTAATCTGTTTCTATACCGTTTTCCTATATGTGCAACACTTTCGAAGTTAAAAATGAATGTATGAAGGGAAAAAAGTATTTTTTGCCTAAAAATTTAAATATTTTTTTTAAAAATTCATAAAAAATCCAAAATGGAAAAAAGTGCCAAAACTAATTACTTTCGCGTAAAGTCACATAACTCATGAGCAAAAAAAGGCATAGATCATGAAAATCGATGCACGCGTTTCTCATTTATTCACAATTAGGTAAATGTATGAATTTCAAAAATTTGCTCCAGATATGCACAACATTATTTGGAGAAAACATTGACACTCACAAGCCGAACTCTCTCATATTTTTCTACTGTACTAAAAGAGAAATATTGATGTGGCAACACTGGTTCTGTAATGTTCACATAAAACATGCATTGTCATTATACTTCTTCTCTTTCTCACACTGGTTCTGTGATTTTTGTCATTCAACAAGTGCCGACGAACGCGAACAGTAAAAGTGATTTTTCTCCAGTTTTTTAAAAGTGAACAAAAGAGAACAGAATATGGAACTGTACAAGCCAGATATAAATAGCTTTTGCTACTGCTGTGGTCAATATGTCTCAACACATAAAAAAAGGGGAAATTTCAGTACTGATTTTGTTCAAACATACGAGATGTACTTCAACCAAAATGTTATAGTGAACGAAAATTGGGTACCAAATATAGTGTGTAAAAGCTGCTACAACCGTCTAATGGATTGGAAAAATAGAAGACGTGAAAGTATGCCATTCGGTATCCCAATGACTTGGACTAATCCTGGCGAAGGTCACAATCCATTGAATTGCTCCGACATATCATGCACGTGATGATTCCCCATATGAGCCATCAGTATCCAATGAGCCAATTTTAATAAATCAAAATAAGCTTGATTCAATTGTTGCCAAGTTGGAATTAACACAGCATAAATCGGAAGAGCTGGCTTCCATTTTGAAATCAAACAATTTGTTGGCACCCGGTGTGAAAGTCACAGCTTATCGAAGTCGTCAGGCAACACTCCAAAGTTTATTCCTTGTGAATGATGAAAAAACTTCTGCATATTGCCCGGATGTAGGAAAATTGATGGACGCAATGGAAATAAAATATGAAGCAGATGACTGGAGATTATTTATTGACAGTTCAAAACTCAGCTTGAAGGCGGTTTTACTGCATAAGACCAATAAAAAACCTTCAGTTCCAATCGCCTACAGTACAGAAACGAAAGAAACATATGATGCACTGGAAAATATTTTAAAAATGGTTAACTACGCCAAACATATGTGGCGCATATGCTGCGATTTAAAAGTTGTAGCAATGCTTTGCGGTCTTCAAAGCGGCTATATAAAATATATGTGCTTTTTGTGCGATTGGGACACACGATTTTCCGGTGACCAATATGCATGCCACGGATGGAAACTCAGAGAGCACAGCAGGTTACAAACGGCCAATATTATTCGTGAGCCTCTAGTGCCGAAGGAGAAGATATTGCTGCCTCCACTGCATATTAAACTTGGAATTGTTAAGAATTTTATCAAAACTGTCGCCAAAAGAGATGAAGTTTTCTTGTGTTTTAAACGAATTTACCCGAGACTCAGCGAAAGTAAAATTAAAGAAGGTAAGTTATAATATCACATTCATTTCCCATGATTTTCCATCTTAACAAATTAATTTTTTCCAATCAGGCGTACTAAATTGTCCAGATATACGAAAGCTGATTAAAAGTGACGCATTCAACAATATTTTGATTGACGCTGAATTGAATGCATGGCAGGCAATCAAAGAAGTAATAGAAGGCTTGTTGGGAAAGCATCGTTCTAACAACTACGATGTTTCTGTCGCAAGGATGTTAAGAGCATTCTCGGAAATTGGTGTCCACATGTCCTTGAAAATCCATTATTTACATCATCATCTGGACTACTTCAGCAAACAATTGGCTACCGAATCTGATGAACGCTATCATCAAGTTGCTATGCCATTTGAAATGAGGTAATACTGATTTTTTATTTTTTCAAACTCATTTTAATAAAACAAAAACTTACAGATATAGAGGCAAAAAGTCGCCGAGTGCAATAATTGCGGAAATTTGCTGGTGGAGTAAGTTAGTGTGGCAAGACAAGGAAGATCTTGATGATAAAGAATTTTCAGGAGATGCAGAAGGGCCAACAGTGGAGTCACACATTGACATTATGTGTGGTTCAGAAACTGATGATAGCGATGAATGCGATGCCACTAGTCCCGAACAACCACCATCGAAAAAGTCTAGGCAATATTTATTAAAATAAATAAAAATAAATAAAATAAAAATAAAAAATTATAAAAATGTTTACTTAATTTTTTTAGTAGTTTATGGCCAGAAGTCTGGAGTTATTGGGGAAAATTTATGAAAAAGGCGATAAATGACACTTTTTTGAATAAAAACAAATATCAATATTCTTGTCAAAATGGGATACCTTCACTTAATTGTAAATAAAAGCAGAACGCGTTAAATTTTGTTTATAGGTTATGTGACTTTACATGAAATTAATAACACTTGATCCTTTTTTCCGTTTTGGATTTTTTATGAATTTAAAAAAAAAAATTTTAATTTTTAGGCAAAAAAATATTTTTTTTTCTCCACAAATTTATTTTTACCGGCAAAACTGTTGATTATAAAGAAAAACGTTATATGAACGGATTAAAGAAATTGTAATTCTAAATTTGTTTCATCAAAATCGGACAAGTGGTTCTCGAGTTATGTTAAACTACGTTTTTGCCAAAATGTTACAACTAAGCGAAAAAACATCAAGATAAGGAAAAAATTTAAAAGGTCATAAAAAAAAAATGACACATACGAACGCCAAACCCTTTGAGGGTTTTACTATACTGACCTAGTACCATCACCCTGACTTTTAATTTCTCACCCCCAGATTGGCTGTTGTACTGTGTTATTTATTTCTTTATTGAAGCTTTTTTTAAAGTTTTTTTGTTACCGTTTTATTCAGTAATCGCAAAAAACAAAATATTAACTTTTTCATTTTTCTTTTGTTTCTCTCATTCTTCACGGAAATTAACAGACCCGAGCATCCATACAAATAATTGAGCACCATTTAACATAATTTCTTCGGGTGCGAACTCTTTCCTTCAAATCCTCTTTGGTAAAACTGTCAAATCACTAACTGTTTACAAATCAGCTGTTTTAAATTTGTAAAAATAATTAAAACAAATCTTATAAACAGGTGCGTTTCTTTAATTATTGGGTAAAGTTCGGTAAAATGAGAGTAAACACAAAATCCTCTCACCAAATGACAAAATTACCCAATAGTACGGAAATAGCACAAAATAAGTTTCCTTTGTTTATTTCTTTATTTAATTAAAATTTAGAATTTATTGTCACAACTTTTTTTTCTGCATCAGCTGTTCGTTTTATAAGTTACCAAGGTTTTTTTAGTTTGGAAGTATCGTAAAAAAACCCAGCAGAAATTCGGAAGCGGTTAAAATGATTAGTATTTCTTTTCTGCTTCGTCTACTGCTTCTGAGGATTTATAGCATGCAGTAGTGTGTTAAAAAAAGGCAATAGAGTTTTGTGTACCACACTTTATCGCTCTTACAAAGCACGAAAGAATGATAATGATAACCGAATTTACTTGCTAAAAGCTTTGATTACATGCCATTACTTGGAGCTATGATAGAAGCGCATATCGGATATCGAAACAAGTGCTTTCACGCGAGCTACCTCGAACAAAAATCATGCCTTATATCACCAATAATGCAAGCGGTACACTATTTTCTTTCCCTGACGAACCTGCTTCCAAGCAAGCAGTAGTTTTTGCTGGGAAGTAACGTATCATTCTCATAATGAAGAAAAAGAGTATAAAAAATAAAAATATTGTATTTTTTATCTTTTTCTTGTGCATAGAATTAAATGTCAAGTAATAAAATAGAAAATTTCTATTTTCAACAGAACTTTTTTACGATTTTACTTGACAACAGTATCAATGCATAGAAAAAAGATAAAAATATATTTCTATATTATTTTAACACATTGAATTGATTACAGATACGTTTTTTACTTTACGACAGTGATGCGCAAAATTGATTTGCAATTGTATTAGTGAGCAAGAGAGAGACCTGTACTGAAAAAAAAATTGAGCGAATTAAAAAATATGTCTTTTATTTGTATATTTGTCAATCTCCATTTTTTTATACAATCTTAGTGTAGGCCCAGAACAAGAGAGCATCGATTTTTTCCATACAATTTGACATTTAAAAATCGCTGGGCGTAGCTGATGTGACATAGAATCTATTTTATTTTAAGAGTATAAGCACAATGCAAAGGTCCCGGTTTTTTTCCATACAATTTGACAATTAAAATCGTGCAACGATTTCCGTGAGAGATAAAACTTATTTTATTTTCTCAACGGAATTTCATATTCTCCTGTTTTTACTCTTAGATTATTTTACTAATGTTGCCAGATTTTCATACAATTTCAATCACAGTACAAGTATAGTACGATTACATGGTTGATTTCGTCATGCACATGCATTAGTAATATCAAAGGATTTAACTTTATACATTTATAAAATATATAAAAAAACAGCAATAACTCAATAACACTTTCACAGCCTTTTATTCTAACTAATATAAAACAACAACAATACGTTGGAATGTGTTAAGAAGAAAAATATAAAATATAACCAACTTGACTTTCTATGTGTTCTGTGTTGTAAAAGTGAGATTCCGTTTCCGTTGCTATTTTGTTCACTTTTTTCCGTCACGATTTAAGATTCCTTTTCCATTTGTATTGTGCTTATTCTCTAATGCCGGTTTTTGTTATTCTCCCATTTTTTTCTCTCATACTCACACCAATGTTGTCAACTCTATTGTTATTTTTGCTGGTTTTCACTACATTTTGTGATATCAAAGAGTACAACTAACAAAGGCAATCAATGGCTCTTCTGACTCTTTTTCTATTTTTTTGCAAAAACAAAAAATAAAATTTTTAAATTATTAAAATTTTGTTTTCTTTATTCAACTGAGATATTGAACATTATTAGTAGCTCGTTAGTTCATCGTTTAGCATCGTTTAGCATTGTATATTATGTTTGCAGTAAACTAAGAGACATATGAGTGGCATAAAGTCTCCTTGTTATATATAACACATGCTCAATTATGTCGCTGCTGCACTAAGTGTAGGCCCAGAAATAGAGCGCAGAAAACAAAATCTTTAATAATTTAAAAAGTTTATATTTTTTTGCAAAAAAACAGAAAAAGAGTCAGAAGAGCCATTGACGTCCTTTGTTAGCTGTACTCTTTGATATTACAAAATGTAGTCAACTCCAGCAAAATAACAATAGCGTTGACAACATTGGTGAGAGTATGAGAAAGAAAAAATGGGAGAATAACAAAATCCGCCATTAAAATAAAATAGATTCTACCTCACAACAGCTACGCCCAGCGATTTTTAAATGTCAAAATGTATGGAAAAAATCGCTGCTCTCTTATTCTGGGCCTACACTTAATGACATTTTCTGCAACCTATTTTTGTAGATTTTAAACAAAATTTTCTATGTTAATACTTTTATGACAATTTTTTTTTTTCTTTATTTCTATTAAAGGTATACTATGAAAGATTTTACTATGGAAATAAGCATAATGTCTTTTAATAACATATTCCCTAGATTCCTGAAAAGTTTTATAACGTAAAAGGCATTGCATGATATCAAAAACATTTTTCATCATATATTTTCTGAATGTCGTAATTAATTAAATGAATGTTATTTTAGTTTGACTCAAGATCATAAATTAATATCACTTTCTGTTTAAATTATTTTCAAATCAAAGAAAGATGATACAATTTTTACAAGTAAATTACAAAGAATAAAAATTATGGAAAAAATTCGGTAATTAATTTTTTTCAATGCACATGAAAAAATATCAAAACACCCGTTAAGCATGTGCACTCGTCGCTGTCTCAGTGACGACAAAATTAAAGAGAATAAGAATATGTGTGAGGTAGTAATTTCACAATTGTGCTATTAGACGCGCACCCCTGCTTTACGATTAGACTAATGAAGCCTTTACCCGAATAAAAAGTGTGGGTAAGTTTTGATAAAAAGACAAACACCAATACATTCTCATGAGCGCTCTCATTTACCCAATTTTTGAGTACGCAAATGCTTTTGGGGAAATTTCGGTAACTTTGGGTGCGTAGGGGAACGTACTTATTAATTCATAGCGTTATCAAATACCACGTTCTAATATTTTTTTTTATTCCCTTCGACATTTTATTCTTAAAAAAAGCTTTTGTTTATATGAATAACTTTGACGTTAATTTTTGGGCTTGAAATGTGAATTTTTGCGTTCCCGATTTTGTAAGCATTTTTACCATTTTTTAAGATAATTATTTGTTTAGTCTCAGTTTACCAGACTTTACTTTATTAGCAGGCCAAGTTTAAAATGGCACAAAAAAGTTGAATTGGCACGCAAAATGACACGAAAAACCAACAAAATTGGCATGAAAAAAGGCAAAAATTGCATGCTAATTCCAAACATTTAAAAAAATACTGGTTGATTTAAGTGCTCTTTTAAATATTTCTAAAAAAACGCAGTCAGATCCAGAGAGTTAGCATTCAAAAATTGACGAGATAACATGAACGCCGATACAGATCTGCTTCGCAAACGGGCGAGATACGAGTGTTCCAAAGTACTTAGTCGTGAAAAGTTTCTTTAAGAACAACGTCTTGGTACTAAAATCTTTCTGCTCCTCGGGGTAGCAAAAGCTTTTGGGCATTCGTTTAAAAAGTAAAGGATAATGGTAGTTCAGCTATTCCAACTCCTATAAAGGATGACCAAATATTCACAGAACCGGTTGATACGGGTAACCTTTTAGGTGAGATATTCGCAGGTAATTCATTTCTGCCAGAAAGCGATGAACCACTGCACGAACTTGAAAGAGTATCGAGCACTATACACCGTGTGCCCCGCGTGTCGGATTTTTCAACTTGCACAGTGTAATTATACAAAATATTTAAGGTCATATGCATAATCACTTTTTAAATTAATAAATGGCTTATAAAACTAATTTTTCATACAAAATTCATTTTATAACCGTGTTATACGGTTTCCAATTGATTATGCATAAGCACTTTAGTGTTTGTTCCCTTTTCTAGGTAGGGTGTATTCATTTTGTAGTTTCTAGGACGTACATTAGTGGGCTATTAGCAAAAGAATTTATTTTTTCGAAACAAGAAATGTCAAAACTAATTCAAGAGGTTGTTTTCAGAATCCAACAAATTTTCTCTATCTTAAAAAAGCAGGGTTGGCAGGCAATAGCACTAAAATACCGTTATCGATTGAAAACCCTTTCAACTGACTACCGTTACCCTTAAAACATCGTTACCGAAATAACTGAAATACCGTTATCATTAAAATACTGATACCGAAATACACACACAGAAAACAGATTCGTAGTTCCAACCGAATTTTTGTAGTTCCAAGTACAATCACTTTTATTTATTTTTAATACCGTTGTAATTATTGAAATTGTTTATTTTTATTGTATTAATAGATTGCTTTAATGTTTATGGATTATAAATAAAATAATACGTTCAACAAAATTTATTTAAACATTTTAAATTTTTATGTCGCGAACTGAGATAGAACCGGCGACCTCCCGCTTGTCAGCCCATTGCTTTTCCTCTGGCCTAAACTCCATTTAAGTCAAATTTACATTTCTCCAGGTTTGAAATTTGAATATTGTGTTTATGAATAAAATTATATCAACAACAACAAGAAGTCAATTGTGTCTTTTAATTTTAATCAATAAAAAAAAAATTATTTTAAAAAAAATTTATTTCGCGAACTGGGATAGAACCGGCGAGCTTCTGTTCGTCAGCTCATTGCTTTTCCTCTAGGCTAAACGCGATTTAAAATTTTTTTGTCAAATTTCAAATTTGAATTTCTTCAGGTTGGAAATTGAATATTTTGTTTTTGAATAAAAATATATTAACAACAGAAAATCAACTTTGTCTTTTAATTTGAATAATAAACGAATTATAAAAAAAATATGTCTTGGCTGAGGTTTGAACTCAGGTCGCTAAGGCTATCAGGCTGTGTCTCTACACCCTGCGCCACAGATATGTATAAAACGAAAAAATATGATACATTCCACAATTTTATTATGGTAAATAAAATTTCTGATCGTAGTCTCAATATATTATTATTAGGGCAAGGAATTTCATTCACTTAAAAATGGAAAATATTCGCCTAAAATATGCGGTTAAAAAAGAAAAATATGCACTAAAAACTACTATTTTTGCAAAAATAATGCACTTTAAAATATAAAAATTTATTTAAGTTAGTTATTTTGCAAACAGACACAGAATTTGAAGATTTTCCATAGGTCAATAAGGTTTAAAAATGTTTATTTTGATTGAATCAAAATATGAAAACGTATCGATTTTTTTAAAAATCGTAAATGTAAAAAAATATAAAATTTTTTACAAAATAAAAAATGCGACTAAAAACTAAAATTATGCACAAATATGCATTAAAAAGCACAAAATATGCATTAAAAAGGCACCAAATATGCATTTTAATTCGAAATATGCAAAAACATGCATTTATGTCAAAATATGCAAAAATATGCAACTACAAATCGATGCCATTTTGTTCCAAATTTGATGATTCGGATAAATGTTTAGTCCATATTAATTTTGGACTATCGAGAAAAAACATGCATTTGCATGGAATTCCTTGCACTAATTATTATAATTACTAGTGTCCGACCGAGTTTTCGGCTTCGGAGTTCGGCCAAAAAGTGATATTCGGCCAAGTTCGGTACCGAACTTTTCTATAAATCAATATTTTGCAACATTTAGCTCTTTAATTTTGTATAGTAACTTATAAATATGCACATCTTTAACTTAATTTTTACTTAAAGAGCGAAAAATACAACTTTTTATGTTTTTGCAATTTAGAAATATTTAGAAATTGGTTTCCGCATTTCTGAATTTGAAAAAGTTGCATAAAATTGTATTTTTATTCAAACACAAAAGTATTCGGCTTCGGTTTCGGCCGAACTTAGTAATTTTGGAAGAAGTTCGACTTCGATTCGGCCTTAAAAAAAGTGAGTTCGGTCGGACACTAATAACTACTAAAATAATGGAAATTAGAGGTTAATGGCACTAAAGTTGACAAACACAATTTTAAATTCATTGGAAAAACTAATACTTTGAATTGAGTGATAGATTTTATTGAAACACCATTGATACCAGATTTGTGCTGCCGATATTTTATTCAAATGACTAAATTTTCGATAAATTGGTGGTATTGAAGGTAATGTAGAAATTAGTATTTTTTCAATATTGATTAGAAAAGCCAATATTTTGGATAATGTGACAGTGTTTTGGTTAATCGTATATATTTTCTGTTCACAAATAAATTTAACTTTCCTGATGATGAAATTTAAGTAATTGCAATTAATATTATTGAATAACAAAAAGATTTTGTTGGTTCCGATAGAATTCCAACCAATTTATTTTCTGTGTGAAAAAAAACGCCTTTTAAAAGAATAACTTTTGGTTTTGAAGGTGGGTTCGCACTGATGGAATAATTTACACTGCGGATTGCTTTCACGAAAGGAGCAAAATAGTAAGTTTCATGATTTTTAGCAATTCTTTGTAAGTTCTATAAAGAAAATTTTCATATATGAGCAATACGAAATGATTATTTACAAAAACTGGAAAACCCAGTTATTCGAATTGGTTTTTAATTAAAAAACCGAAAACCGGGTTTATAAAAAAGCGGATTTTAGAAGTATTCGAAGAATGGTTTTTCAAATAGGTCAAATACTTGACAACTCTAAGGTTTACACAGTTTACGAGTAGAATACGAGTTTATATGAGAAGGCTTACTAATTTAATAAAACCAAATTGTATATTATTAAAAATCTTGTTAAAAACCAAATATAAAAATTATTAAATTGAAAAAATTGTTATGAAAAAAAATTTCTGGCAACTTGTAGAAGAGATTTTATGGAATTAGGTTATTAATGACTAAACTACTGATTAGATTAATAAAAAAATAAAAAAAGTCTTATTATTCAAAAGTAGCTTTAATAATTGAACCTAATACAGTCATTTTCAATTACACAAAAAAAGAAAAATCTTAGATTTCGCATATTTTACGAAAGATTTTCATGGTGCGAAACAACGAAATATTTCGTACAATATACGAAAGGTTTCGTGTATATTACCTATGGATTTTTTCAGTGTACAGACTGGCAAAGCGTGCTATACATAAATAATTGTGTAAAATATGTAAAGTGAAATAAAATTGTGAATTTAAAAAATTAAAAATAAAAATATTATATATATGAAAACAAAATTAATGGAAGATTAAGTCACGATTACAACAACAGTTAAATTAAAATTTTACATGGCTTAGTTAAAGTCCCAGTTAGTACCTAACCGGTCATTGTGAAAATAAGGCTAAGTATTGTTTAAATCAAGTTATTTTATGATTATGTTAATTTATTACTAAAATATAAAAGGCAAAATTTGGAATTTTATTTGTCTACATACTTAATAAAAAAGATAAAAACTATAAAACAAACACAAATAAAAGAACTAACGAAGAAACTTTTTATACATACATACATAGGATGGGTGGTGGACGTAAATACTTTGATTTAAATGTTGAAATTTCTAAAATATTTGTTTTAGATCTAACAACGACGATGGTAGACTTAGTTAAGTATTTTATATAAATTTTAAACATAATTAAGTCACTTTTTATTGTACTTAATTAATAAATATTATTTATTTTTGGTGTTCATTGCACGTTTAGTAACGCGACCCAAAAATATACCCATCATAAAGATCATGCCAACAGCGGTCATAAGAATAACAATGAAGAATTTTTTGGCAGGTGATGTTACAACTTGGTTAACTAATTGTTCCATATTTTCCGGCGGCTGCACCAACACCTAAATACATAAATTTTTTCAATAAATTTATTTGATTTTAATGAGTTTGTGCGGTAACACTAATAGGATATTTACATTGCGGACATAAGATTATCGCTGATTATTGCAAAAATCATGTAAAACTTGCGACATTAGCCATACAAAATAAATCTGCCGTGACGTAGCTTTTTTTAAAGCAAAAAATGTCAAATCTGTTTTCATGAATGTCAAATAAAATCTTTTCAAACAATTACAATTTCCATAAGCTTCAAAAGATTATAAGAGATCAAAAAGATCAAAATCATAATCAGTGGGATTTCTTTGAAAAAAAACAATGTAATCGATTTCGTGTACTTCACATTGTGTGTACTTACGATATGGGATATTTGTGTATAACAATTGTATATGAAATTAAAAAAAATTTAAATTTTCCAAAAATGTTGTCTAACTTATACTTGTGTGCACTTACAAAGTTTATTGGCTTATGGACCCTTACAATGCGGGCATACCCTGCGTAAAGTAAGCCAGCTTGAGCGAAGGCTTCGAAAGTACTCGGGTATACTTGTGGCTACTTACTAGAAGTTAGACAACATATGTATTCTGAATAATTTTTTTTTAATTTCATAAACATTTGTTGAAAATTTAAATTTTTTCAATTTCCTATGCACACACAATGTGAAGTATACGAAATCGATTACATTGTATGGACAAACAATTTTCTAAAGGGATTATAAACTCAATGTAAATACCCTATAAACCTCTAATGTAAGGGTTCAAACAGTTTTTATTGTTATTAAAAACATTAGAATAACTTTTCAACCCTGGATTAGAAGGTATTCTTTGAAATTAATAAATTGTTGTACTTACCGTATCAGCGTTTCTAAACATTTCTATACGTTTTTGCAATTTTAAACGACAGTCCTGTTCCATGGCTTTTGAATGATCTTGTAAAACCGTTTGCAAACATTTAAGTTCTGAAAATAAAGTACAATTAAAACAAGTAAAAATATTAAATTCGGTTTTACCGAATTTTTTTGTACACTCCATAGTGTCTCTGTTGCAAATAAAATCAAAACAAAGTAAATGAGAAAATATCATAGACGTAAAAAAAGAATTTCGAGTTGAAAAAAACTGTTGTGGTGAAAAATAATGTTAAGAAGAAAAAAAAATTAGGTGAATATAAAATATCCCAGCAAAAGTAAGTGGTAGTTATTCTTTGATTATAGCTTCTTTCATTGCCTCCCTAGCTTCAGTTAGTGTTATTTTACTGCTCTTTTGGAAGTTCTTCTAAGTAACTTCCAAAAGTATTCAGGCGTACATCTTGTAAATGTAGTGATTTGGATATTGACTTAATACCTAAGTTAAAATTTACTAATTTCATTGTTTCTGAAGTATAATGTATTACCTATTTTCTATATATTTAAAAGTTATTTAAACCATATACAAAACATAATTTTCTGATTATTCAAAATATATACATATGTACTTTAGAGCGTACCACCTTACAAGAAAAAAAAGTGCGCCGTACACCCTCCAGTATTTTTGCAAGGAGGTTTAAAAAAAATTTTCCCGAACGTAGGGGTCGCCATTTTACATTTTTCGTTATGTATTTGGCATTTACAGTCGGATCTTAAACATCGATGTTTTTCTCTCGAAGAGACCAGTGTTTTGCTCTAAGGGCCATTGACCTCAAGTATCCCGTTCTAGTAGTTACCTACCAGATCTCAATTGCTATCACCCTAATGTCAGAAAATTAAAGCTCGCAAAAAATCATTAAACTTTTGCTAAGGAAGTTTTTCTATAAACCCAGTAGAAATTTTTTATATATTGGTTGCCGAACGTAGGGGTCGCCTTTTTAATTTTTTTTATTTGATTTTTCCTTTATAGCAAAACACTGGTCTCCTCGAGTCCAAAAAATCGATATATCACACTTAAAAATCCGACTTTAAATGTCGAAGCTATAACGAAAAATTGAAAAAGGGACCCCCATGTTCGGGAAAAAAAATTTTTTTTTTTTTGAAATTGCCTTGCAAAAATACTTCATATCGGAGGGTGTACGGCGAACCTTTTTTTTGCAGTACGGTCTAATGTACATATCTAAGTTTTCACAGACTCACTAGATATCAATGAGAAAAGAGTTCCAAAGAGCTTTTGTTAATTTTTTGTTTTAAATAAACTTTTTTTATTTTTATTTCGAATTTTATTAAAAAAAATGTATTTAATAAAATAAACATGAAAGTACACTCAGCTCTCATATTATGTGGATTCCAATTTATGCAGTCTTAAAATTTTGTGCACTTTAAAAAAGTTTAACAATTAGTGCATGACAATTGTTTGTGTAGTAATCTGAAGTTGTCTTTTTAACTGTTTTTACAGTTGTTTTTCTATGGAAAAATACAAAACAATAGCCGTTTTTTCTAATCACTTGGATTTAATAAATCCAAAAAGTATTTCTAAAAGTGCTCAACAGATGGGGTTAGATTCTCCCTATTTTAAAAAGAATTTTCTGTCCGACACTTCTTTCACCCTAATTTTTAATACCGAATTCGATGATAAAGGATTTTACTTTAACTTTTAATTTTTAATTATATTTTATATAAAACAGCGATAAACCGTCTGCCTTTCCAGTTTTATCACTTCAATTTATATTTTCACACAATTGAAAAATTCCATTTCAATATTTAATATTCACTAAACTAAACTAAACCTTTTATTTGTTAGTTTTCCAATTTTTTTTGTTTCTCTTTTAATTTTTATTCGTATGTTTTTCTGACATTAAATTAATAGGCTGTTTCATATATTTGTGCTTTTAATATGAATTTATTAAATCCAGCTTTTTTATTGGATTTAATAAATCCACTTTTTGTATGAAAAATTCTAAATCCAGGTTTATGACTATGGTTGGCAACCGATTTAAAAAGCTAGTGAAACAGTTTTAAATTGTTATTGATATTTAGGGTTAGCGTTTGCCAGCCATAATTATGACAGTTATTAAAAAAAACTAACGAAAATTGTTATTTTTATTGTAATATTATAATAAACGACTATCGAAAGAGTATTTTTGCAGTAAATTCCTTTCGTTTTTAAAAATTCTTGTTAAGTTTATATTTGTTGTATTGTATTGATAAGTATACATATTCTTAGTTTGCAAATAAAAACCAGAAAATGTTATTTTTTGTTGATTATACCGGCAAACCTTTTTTAGTGTATAGCTTAAAAACTTATTTTAATTAATTATTATAAACAAACTTTTCTTCACAATTTAAATACAACAAAAATATATGAATATTTTACACTGACATTAAAGAATATGTAAACATTGCATTTATATTGATGTTTTTCCGAAAACTGTGTAGAATTTGATGATAACATTCAAATTTTGTTTAATTTTTGACAAAATGAGCAATTTTTCTAAAATGTCCTGTCCCAATTTATTTTTTTTTTTCTTTAATATCAACTATTATGTGGTACAAATAGCAATCGACATCTCCAAATTAGGCATTTTAAAAAATCTTTAAAATTAATTTAAAAAAAACACGTTTTTGAATTTTTATCAAATTCATGGGTCATTTTGGATTCCAGGCTAAAGTGGGTTAATGATTTCCGATGAAGTCAAAATTCCATGTCTGAATCGTTTTGACTATATTAAATAAATAAATGGAATAAAAATTATTTTATTCGAATTTTGGGAATTTTTAATAGTAATACACTTTTTATCCAAAATGGGTCATTTTCACGGCACGGGTTAACGTTTTCCAAAAAAAAAAATAGATTTCTTCCATTTGGGACCATTTCCAATAATAATGGGGGTGTAATGACAAATCTATTTTTAAGGGACACTCTAATCTCTATATATAAAAGAATAACGTGACTGACTAACTGACTGACTCAACATCGCCCAGCCCAAACCGCTGAAGCTAGGAAGTTGAAATTTGGTATGTAGGTTCCTCTTTCGGCGTAGACGTCCGCTAAGACGGGATTTTTGGAAATTCATACCGGAACGGGCAAAAAGGGGAAAAGTCTCCCCCTTGGCGGCCTGCCAAAACCCCTTTGGCTAGAAAGCTGAAATTTAAGATATGTGTTCCTTGGAGTATGGGCTAACTTTTCTGGAAAGTACTTTCTGGAATTTTGGACAGGGACGTTGTAAAAATGGAGGTTAAAAAGGGGAAAAGGCCCCCCTTGACGGCCTGCCCAAACCGCTGGAGGTAGGAAGTTGAAATTTGGTATAAAGGTTCCTCCACTATCGTAGACATCCACCAAGATGGGAGTTTTGGAAATTTTTACAGGGACGGGCAAAAAGGGGAAAAAGTCTCCCCCTTGACGGCCTGCTCAAATCCTGGAGCTATGAAGTTGAAATTTGGTATGTAGGTTCCTCGACCGGTGTAGACGTCCGTTGAGACGGCATTTTTGGAAATTCTTATCGGGAGGGGCAAAAAGGGGACAAAAAAGTACATTTCCCCAAAAAAAGTACCTTTTCCCAAAAAAAGTACCTTTTTCCCAAAAAAGTACCTTTTTCCAAAAAAAGTACCTTTTTCCAAAAAAAGTACCTTTTTCCAAAAAAGTACCTTTTTCCAAAAAAAAGTACCTTTTTCCAAAAACAGTACCTTTTTCTAAAAAAAAGTACCTTTTTCCAAAAAAAAGTACCTTTTCCCAAAAAAAGTACCTTTTTCCCAAAAAAGTACCTTTTTTCCAAAAAAAGTACCTTTTTCCAAAAAAGTACCTTTTTCCAAAAAAAAATACCTTTTTCCAAAAACAGTACCTTTTTCTAAAAAAAAGTACCTTTTTCCAAAAAAAAGTACCTTTTTCCAAAAAAAAGTACCTTTTTCCAAAAACAGTACCTTTTTCTAAAAAAAGTACCTTTTTCCAAAAAAAAGTACCTTTTTCCAAAAATAGTACCTTTTTCCAAAAAAAAGTAACCTTTTCCAAAAAAAAGTACCTTTTTCCAAAAAAAAGTACCTTTTTCCAAACAAAGTACCTTTTTCCAAAAAAAGTACCTTTTTCCAAAAAAAAGTACCTTTTTTCAAAAAAAGTACCTTTTTCCAAAAACAGTACCTTTTCCCGAAAAAAGTACCTTTTTCCATAAAAAGTACCTTTTTCCAAAAAAAAGTACCTTTTTCCAAAAAATGTATCTTTTTCTAAAAAAATTTACCTTTTTCCAAAAAATGTATCTTTTTCTAAAAAAATGCACCTTTTCCAAAAAAAAAGTACCTTTTCCAAAAAAACATACATTTTTCCAAAAAATACCTTTTTCAAAAAAAGTACCTTTTTCAAAAAAAAAGTACCTTTTCCCAAAAAAAGTACCTTTTTCTAAAAAAATGTTCCTTTTCCCAAAAAACATACATTTTTTCAAAAAAAATACCTTTTTCAAAAAAAGTACCTTTTCCAAAAAAAGTACCTTTTCCCAAAAAAAAGTACCTTTTTCTAAAAAATTTTCCTTTTCCAAAAGAAGTACCTTTTCCAAAAAAGTACCTTTTCCAAAAAAGTACCTTTTTCCAAAAAACATACATTTTTCCAAAAAAAAAACACCTTTTTAAAAAAAAATACCTTTTCCAAAAAAGTACAAATAAAGTACTTTGTAAAAACTAAGTATCTTTTTCCAAAAAATTTCGTTTTTCCAAAAAGTACCATTTAAAATAATACATAATTTCAAAAAAACTACTTTTTTTCCTCCCCCCACGGATATCTCCACTAAAACAAGGTTTCTTGATATTCGGCATAGACGTGCGCTAAGACGGGATTTTTGGAAATTCCTACCGGAACGTACAAAAAGGGGAAAAGTCTCCCCATAAACAGTCTCACAAATTGGAAAAGTGCCTGCCCAAACCACTGGAGGTAAGAAGTTGAAATTTGGTATAAAGGTTCCTCCACTGTAGTAGACATCGACTAAGTTTGTATTTTTGGAATTCCCTACAGGATATCCTAAAAGGAAACTCGGTATGTGAGTTCCTCCTTCTGTGTAGGCGTCCGCTTAGACGGAATTTTTGAAATTCCTATCGGGAGGGGAAATAAGGTAAAAGTCTCCTCCTGACGGCTTGCCCAATCCCTTTTGGCCAACCTAAAATTTTAAATATGTATTCCTTGGAGTAGGACTAACTCACCGGTAACGTAATTTTTCTATTTTGGAACAGGAACATAGTAAAAATGGTGGTTGAAAGGGAAAAATGTCCCCACTAACGGCCTGCCCAAACCGCTTAGGCAATGCAGTTAAAATTTGGTATGAATGTTCCTCATCCATCGCAGATAGCCGCGAAGATGGAATTTTTGTAAATTCCTAAAGGGAGGGGCAAAAAGAAGAAAAGCCTCACCTTGGGGGCCGGTAAAAACCCCTTCGGCTAGAAACCTGAAGCTTAAAATGTCGGTCCCTGGAGTAAAGGCTAACTTATTAGAAAGATACTTTTTTGAATTTTGGACAGGGTCGTTATAAAATGGGGGCTCAAAAAGGGAAAGTTGCCCCTTAACGACCTGTCCAAACTGCTGGAACTAGGAAGCTGAAATTCGGTACTTAGGTTCCTCTTCCAGCCTAATTCCAACTGAGAGGGACAAAAAAAGAAAAAGTGTCCCCCTTGACAGCCTGCTCAAACTGCTGGAACTAGGAAGCTGAAATTCCCTGTCGATGGATTTTCGGAAATTCCTAACGAGAGGGGCACAAATAGTAAAAGTTGGCTAGAAACCTGAAATGTAAAACATATGTTACTTGGAGTATGGGCTCACTTACCGGGAAGGTGCTTTTTGGACAGGGACATTGCAAAGATGGGGATTAATGAAGCGAAAAGTGCCGCTTAAAGGCCTGCCCAAACCGCTGGAGGTAGGAAGTTGAAATTTGGTATTAAAGTTCCTCCTCTATTGTAGACATCCGCTAAGATGAGATTTTTGGAAATTTCTACAGGTAGGGTCAAAAACAGGAAAAGTCTCCCCCTTAACGGCCTGGCCAAACTGCTGGAACAAGGGATCTTAAATTCGGTATTTGGGTTCCTTCTCCAACGTTGACGTCCCCTAAGATGGTATTTTTGTATATTCCTACCGGGAGGGGTAAAAAGGGAAAAACTTCCCCCTTGGCGACCTGGCCAAACTGCTGGATATAGAGACCTAAAATTATGTATGTAGTAGGTTCCTCCTCCAACGCAGACGTCCTCTAAGACGGAATTTTTGGAAATTCCTACCGGAAGGGGTAAAAACGGAATAATTCTCCCCCTTGATGGCCTAACCGAACCCTTCGGCTAGAAACCTGTAATATATATGTTTTCCTTGGAGTATGGGCTAACTTATCGACAAGGCATTTCTTGGACTTTGGACAGGAACGTGGTAAAAATGGTGGTTCAAAAGGGGAAAATTGCCCCCCCCCTTAACGTCTGCGTTTTTAGCTAGAAACCTAAAACCTAAAGAACAAGTGTATATGAAACACTAAAATTAAGAAACTAAATAGGAAACGAGTGGAATTGAAACACTACACAAGTGGAATGAAATGGATATAAACGTTGAACGAGTGGAATTGAAATTATAGACAATGCAAATGGATTGGAAGAGGGAATTACCTGTTCAAACACTATCCACGGAATATGAAACTTATGTAGCACTGAAACATACTCTCCAAAAAGTTAAACAAATTTTCTAAAAGAGAAAAAACCTTAGAAAAGGAATGGAACTTATATATTCCGATATTTAAACTTCATGTAACGAAGCACCGGTGGAAGAAACCGACGCAGTAAATTTTCCAACTGAATTTGTGAATTTACTTGAATTGCCAGGTCTACCTTTACATAAACTGGAATTAAAAAAAAAAACTTTAAGACACGCTAACAACGTAGCGGGCTTTGCCCGCTATTTTTAATATTATAAAATGCTTTCCAACCCTGCTTTACGTTATTTATTTTCATTCAAAACACAAATGAACAAAACTACTTACCGGTCTATCTACCTAAGTTCGCACTTTACCAAATTATCTTAACATACACACGTATATTGCAATTTATTATGGATTCATTACTAACAATCCACTTTCATGAGAAAAAGTGATCAAATATTTATTTATTTTAAACCCATTGTTGTGCAGAATTATTTATTTGTGGTGGCTGGGTGAAGGCTTTTATTATAAAAACTGCACTTTAAATAAAAAGCGAATTTAAAAAAAATTGCGCCAATAAATTGTCAAGTGAACGACACAGTTCATAAATCACTTGTACAATAATAGAAAAGAACGAGTGAACGATTTGAATGAACTAGTAGTTCAATGAATTGTATTAAACGATATGATCGAATCATCAAAAAGTACGATTAAGCCAGTGTTGCCACTTTTTGAATAATTATTCAAAAACGGGACTGTTTACACATTCGTTGGATAATTTTTGAATAATGACATTTTTGTGTAGTTTTTGTGTAATTTCACTTTTTGCAGAAATTTCCGAAAATTTTTAAAAGTTCCGTAAATTTTTGAAAGTTTATAAAAATTAGTCGATACGAGATTGTCTGTGAACCATTTACCACAAATCTCCAGTTTCTGGTGAATGATTTTGTAAATTTTTTCAACACTAAACCGAGTTTAGAAGAAAGCAAAAATGGTGCTATGTATTTTTTGTTTTGTTTAAAGCTCCGTCTTTTGTTTATTTTTTGCGAAAATAATTCTCAAGCTTCTTTTAAAAATTTCTTTTGATTTGCAAGACCAGAGCTTCGAAGAATTATTTCCCTAATTCCCTTAAGGAATTGAATGAATTGACTAAAAGTTGAATTAACTATAATTGAATGAATTCCTTGACCAAAAGTTGAACTTGAATGAATTCCTTGACCAAAAGTTAAATTAACTAGAATTGAATGAATTCCTTGACCAAAAGTTGAATTAACTAGAATTGAATGAATTCCTTGATCAAAAGTTGAATTAAGTGCACAGTTGAATGAATTCCTTAGCCAAAAGTTGAATTAACTAAAATTGAATGAATTCCTTGACTTCAAATTAAATTAAATAGTGTTGAATGAATTCTTTAGTGAATGAATTATTTAATTTTAATTCTTTACGCTTTGGTCAGGGAATTCATTCTATAAATTTGAATTCTTTGAATTCATTCCTGCTTATGTCTTATTGATGAATTCATTCCTTGAATTAAAGAATTGAATTACATTTTTGGGAATTCATTCCAAAAAGGAATTAATTCTTTAAAGCTCTGTGCAAGACCATATAAAAATTCAGCGAAAGAGTGGGAAAATTTGGGTTTGTTATGATTGTTGCTTTCTAATCTCTGAAAATTTTTTCGCTGTAGTTAACATGACACTGGGCCTTGACCATACGAAAATTTTGTGAACGCAGCAAGGCGAAGCAGAATCAAAATATTTTAGAATTCGTTAATCCAACATGTTGCAGATTTCAACAGAATCGTATCAAATTTTCGAAAAAATATCGGTAATTTTTTGTGAAATTGTTATATTTTTATTTATGGTTAAAATTTGAGGGGTATGGGAGAGAATAATTATCAAGTAGGTAATATTTTTGAATGCAGCGCATCTGAATGAAGTACCCTTTCTGAAAAAATCATAAATACTTTTTTCTGAAAGAAGCTTTTAATGTGGATAAAATACCATTTTATTAATATTCAAATTTAAAAGCACGCCGTTTTAAGCCTGAAAAATATATTGAATTGAAATTCCCTTTAGTTAATAGACTAATTTGTTATATTTTTCAGGGAAATTAGCCTGGATTTACTTTTGAAGAAGGCAAAAACTCAGACAAGCTTATTGCAAAAATGTAAAATTTTAGTTTTAAAATGTAAATAATTTTTGCACATTGCAGATGACAAAACGCTAAGTCTTTAAAAATCGGTTTATAAATAGAAAAAATGCAAAACTTTGGTAAGAAATGGCGAAATTTTTTCCAAAATATTTTTATTCTTTCCCACTTAGCGCAGGAGAGTTTATTTTGAAATTATATAAGAAATTATAATTTTTTGTGTAATTTCATATGGTTTTGGATAATTTTTGACCTACAGCTGTGTAATTTTTTCTTTTACTGGTGGCAACACTGGATTAAGCCCAACTCTAGTCGGCAATTTCTACTTGGCTATGTTTTTGGCCAAGCAAATGGTGCAAAAATATGACAAATATTTTATTCACCAAGCGCTAATATAAAATTGTACAATAGCGCAAAGTAATATTGTAGGTTTAGCTTTAAAAAAAATATTACATTGGTCCAAGGAAGAACAGGATTCCATTATGATACCTTTAAAGGACATCAGCTTAACTTGAAAACTAAGATGCGTTTTCGCTTAATTTCGCATTTTGCTAAAAACGAAAATCGATACATCCTCTTAAGCAGAAATTCTAAAGAATGCATTATCTCATTCGATTTTCAATGATTGAATTCTCAACCTATATATTTACAAATCGAATGAATTCTTAATTGGTCTCATTCGATTAAATTTTTAAAAACTTTAATCGTTTTTCGTCATTCGATTTGTTCAATCACTGAAGTAAATCTTTAAGAATTCAATCGATTTTTTCTCAATCGATTTACAAATTTGGGAACTCAATCGATTTCTAGTTTCATTCGGTTGAGTAATTTGGGAAAGACATTCGATTTTCTTTATTCGATTTTAAAGTTTGGAATTTTAACACCTTTGTTGTTTTATTTGAGGAAATATAATAATTTCTTAACAATAAAAGAAAGAAAATTAAAAAATTTTTGATGAAATTCTCAGTTAAGATTAAGATAGAGGATAAGATCACCTAATCTTACCCCCTCTATCACCAACAGTTCACCTAGTATATGATCGCCTAAAGTTATATGTCGAATGCCCTGTAGAGCCGGACAATCACAGAGGAGATGAATTACCGTCTGCTCTTCACCTGGAATGCCACAGCTAAGGCGTCGTATATCACGCGCCCCTCTGAGTCTGTTATTGTGTCTATCCAACAGTCAGTGTACGCCTTTTGAGCCCCTGTGGCCAGGTGCCATTACCGTAAAAGCCCCTGTGCATCGATGACTCTTTCCAGTGTCTTAAGCAGGAAAGATGAGAGACTGATCGGCCTGAAGTCCCTGGCAGCCTCATGGTCCCTATTGCCAATCTTAGGTATAAACAATACCTTAAACCGCCTCCAACTCACAGGCACGTATTTGAGAGAGACAAAGTTTCTCGAGCAGCCAGGGAGTGATCACATTTTTCTGGAATGCATCCAGACCCGGCGATTTGTAAGGAGAGAAACTTCCAATTGCCCAGGCTATCCTTTTCGGGGTAATTATATCGTTCCCAAGCCCTCCTTGCGAGTCAGAGCCGTTATTTCCCCAAGTTGGTCGCAGTGGAAAGTGAGTATTAAGTAGGATCTACAATGACTCGTCCGACCAGGACCCATCATCCGAACCGAGGTTCTCCTAGGATTCCTGAAGCATATCTCCCCCGGAACGTGCAGGTTGACATCGAAAAGTATCCAATTATGATCCGAAAAGGATTTCTTATCGGATACTCTGCAATTTTCAACCTGCACAGAAGAGTTATCTGAAATCAGTGTAACGTCCGAAACCTCCTCCCAACCTCTAAAATTTGCGGAACCTGGCAAAATAAAAGTAGGGTTAGTACCAGAATTACAGGTCATTAGTGTTAATAAAATCAAGAAAAGAAGCACCTCTCTCAATGACTTTCGTGCTACCCCAGATGGTGTGCCTAGCATTGGCATCACAGCCCAGGATCAAAACGGCATCTGCACCAATGGAGAACAACAGTATACTCACTTCTTAATAGACTCACCTCTTCTGTGCCATATAGCAAGAGGCAATTATAATGTTGCGGCCACATGTCAGTTCAACCTTCACCATGGTAAGGTTCGCTGAGCTAAATTGAGTACATAGAAAAATATTTGTTCTTTTTAGCTACAGCTCCGTGCTACTAATTAGGGACACAATACCAACAAGTGAATCTTAGGTAAAAAAAAAGGTTTTCTATGAATATTCATCAAATTTGTCAAATTTATGTCAAAATTTTGCTCTATACAATGAAGAACAGCTTGTTACTTTATTAAATAAATTAATAATGATAGAGCTGTGACCGACATGTGTAAATACGCCTAATATCTGTCGTTCACATAATTAAGGACACATCATAACTTTTATAAAAAAAACACATATTTATTTAAAATAAATTAATATTTTGTTGCGAAACCTTTGTTGTCGATAACTACTTGACATCTGCGAGGCATCGAGGCCACTAAATTTTTACATACACTGTTTGGAATGGCTTCCCAAGCCTTTTTTGTTTCGGTATAGAGATCTTCAAAATTGGTTATCTTTAACAAGCTTACACTGGTTTTTACAAATTGCCATAAGTTCTGAATTGGGTTGAGATCAGGACTACATGAAGGCCAGTCGAGAACAGTAACCGAATTATTTATAAACCATTGCTTGACGTGTAGAGCGGTGTGCTCCGGATCATTGTCTTGCTGAAATATCCATGTTACCGGCATATTTTCATCAGCATAAGGCATCATTGTATTGTTGAAGATTCTCGCATATTGGAACCTGTCCATAATACCATAAATTTTGTAGAGCGGCCCAACTCCAAGTGATGACATAGCACCCCAAAGCATGATTGAACCTCCACCATGCTTTAGCGTAGCCCGGGTATACTTTGGATTAAATTCTTTCGACTTCGGACGGCGAACATATTTTTTTCCATCGGGGGAGACTCGATTAATTTTTGTTTCGTTCGAAAATAATACTCTGCTCCATTCCACAGATGTTCAATGGCGGTACTTTCTTGCAAACTCTAGTCTCAGCTTTCGATTACGTTCAGACAGTAGTGGCTTCTTCCGGGAAATTCTTCCAAATAGTCCAGCTTCTCGCAATCGCCGTTTTACTGTATCTACAGATGGTGTTGCTGATTTATGCGGTTTTTTTTTGACTCGCGGACAATTAGAGCGTCTTCTCGAACTGTTGTAATTCGGCTCCTTTGTTTACGGGCCACTTTTTCTGTAGTCGAATGCTTCTTGAAATATTGAACCGCGTTGCTAACCATGGATTTAGAAATTTTTAAGGCTGCTGCGATTTTCCGATAAGTACTTCCATCTTGATGCATTTGTACAATAATCTTCCGAGTACTGACGTCATAAGATTTGTTTTTACCCATGGCAAACAATTGTTAGAGCTTTTTGGACACTGCAAAACACTATGTGCAATAACAACCAATGGAATAATATTTTTAAAATTTACCTGAATTTGCAAATACAGAAAAACCTATTAATTTCCCTAATTTAGTGCACGATCAATTTATTTCACAAATTATAAAATAACGCCACAAAGAAAAACTAACGGTAAAATAAGTGTTGCCGTTGTTGAATTTAAAATGAACAGAGATGTATCAACTAATCGGTGTTTCATCTTTGATTTCTATTTTATGTGTACATTTTTATATGAGCTTTCAAATATTCGTTTCTACTGTCCCTAATTACTTGCACGGAGCTATATATAACAGGATCTAGGCTTAACTTTGTCTCCGACGGGACGCCCTGAAACACTTTTACTAGCGAATCATGGACTGAACTATGCCTATATTCAGATTCTCCTCGGCTAGGAGGACCCGCAGATTATCTGTAGCATTACGAGACTGCTGCAGATTAATTTGCACGACCTTAAGCATCCGCTATATTGGGGGTGCTTAGAGCTGCATCTTATGTAGCAGCTGGTTGGCGTCATCGAGCTCATCCTTCCCGTCAAAACTACCGGACCCTGATGGACGAAAAACTTTCACCTGCCTTCTCGAGTGCGAACACAACCTGCTCCGGGATGACCAGCACATAGCTCATGATTTTGCTTTGGGGCTCCTCTGCACGGATGACAGACCCTAGCAGTCTATGATGGTCCATTGTAATCAAATTCTGGAGCCAGGTATCGTATGAATTTCTGAAGATGGGATCAGCTTTAAAATAAGGGCATCCCATGCATCACTGATCGTAGCGATGCATTTGCTGAGAAATTCCAACGAGAACAGGTCCATGCACTTGATTAGCCTGTATCCCTGGTGAATCTCACCGCAGTCAAAACGAGTAACCGGACTACCCTTATTGGAGAGCAGGTGGTCCATTACGAGCTCAGATAATTTGGATTCGATGCCACTCATTTCCGTTACTATAGGCGAAGGTAACCCACCATTGAAGTTTGTGAGAGCAACAAGTAAGTAATTCCTTACAACCTCGTTAAAGGGTCTTCGAGAGGTATGTTCAACGGTCCTCAGCTCGTGGACCTTTTTCAGCATCGGCGATTTATCACCCTCAATCTGTGAGCGATTTCGCTTAGGCTTTCTTTACTCTGGTTGACGAGCTGGGTGCAGTCTCCTTACGCTTAAGGTGCTCATCCACTACTCCTTGGTACTCTACGCGGTCCTCTTCATCGCGCTCATGAACGGTGCATTCAACGCGTTCTTAACAATCTTGTCAAGAATAAATATCGCTCTTGAATTTCGGGACCTCCACACGTCACCTGAGATTTTCTCTTTCGCTTACGCTTGCATTGGTCGCCGGTCTTGACGTCCTGCCACAGTCCACCATTAGTCTTGAAACAGAGTTGCCTTTGCCATTTCTATGTATTAGTGACATCCCACGATGGGATGTCAAATACATTCCATTCAGCCATATTCTAAAATAGCAGAAAATCAACTCGGTTTCCAGACTTGTGTGGGCTGTGCGGGTTACAGGCTGGGTTATTGTCTGTAATTGTGTCTGAGATGGTACCCTTAGTGCTTAGGAGGTTGATCACATCTCCTGACTCGATGCGAGCAGGTCTTTCTCAGCCGAGTTCCTAGCAACCCAGTTTCGCTATTTTCATTCTTGTTATTATGTTTCCTTTAAGTTTGATTAATTTTTGGTCTCACGAGTAGGCGTGTAAGGCAATGGACCGTACCATGCAGCGAAGGCGTACATGGACTAGGCAAAAAATTACAGTCGACCCGTGACCTGGCATCGGAGGGTAGCTGTTAACGACTAGACTTATTTTACCACTGGCTAGCCATTCAGGTTGTCGGCACTGCTACCAACCACCTTAACCTTACAAGTGGGGGATAAAGGATGAGGATATGAGAAGGATTGAAAAAGAAGAATGATTTGTGAGGTAATAGTGGGAGATGGAAGATTGGAGAGAGGGGAGTGGGGAATAGGCAACTTTTAGTCATGCTCCTTTCAGTTTGTGGCACCCTAAGATAACGATAAGGACAGTGTATTGTACGAGATGAATGCAATGTCCTAAACTTCACCCAAGCGTACAAATCTAGAGCATTTAATAGATCACCTCGCGAAAAGATTGTTACCCGGAAGCGGTGGAGTATACTCGTAATGGGTTAATTCATGGGGTTAATTTCGTTCTGATCAGATCAGTGGTTGACTTATTCACAAGTTCATTTCATAATTTGAAAGCCTATCTACTCAAAAAAGGGCGTGATCAACGAAAAAAATATATTATTGGACTCAGAATGGAAAATTCTACTTACAGCAAAAATTTTGAAGTCATCCAGGTTATGCTCCACTTAAGCAAAATTTCAAATTTTTGAAGTTTTAAAAACGAAAAAAGAAAATTGAATGTCATTCCCAAATTGATCAATCAAGCGAATGAGTTCTAAGGAATGCGTTCCCTGCGACTGCTTACAAGGAATCATAGATGGGCACTTTTCAGTACCAGTAATACTGCAGTAAAATCAAATTTTTTACTGATATTGCAATTCAATCAGTAAATGTTTACTGGTAATGAAATTTAATTTTCATTACCAGTAAATGTTTACTGATTACTGAAAAAAAAAATCAGTAATCAGTAAATGTTTACTGGTAATGAAATTTAATTTTCATTACCAGTAAGTTTTTACTGATTACTGAAAAAAAGGCAGTAAGCAGTAAATACTGATGTCAAATTTCATTACCAGTAAAATCTAAATGATTACTGAAAACTTAATGAGCTTTCATTTTAGTAAATAAAATACTTAAGGTATGGTCACATTTGTCAAATATTTGACGAAAAACGTCAAATATTTCTTTGCCCCAGTCTGACCACAAAATGCTTTTCAGTAAATAATAGCAAAACAATGGATTTTGGGAAAACCAAATTCTTATAATGTCTGAAGAAACCAAAAGGGAAAAGGAATACGAGAATTTTGATTGCAAAATCAATTCAGTTTTGATAAAAAAAATGATCGGGCAAACATAGTCAAATACATTCGCGTCAAATATTTGACTAATGTGACCGTACCTTTGGGAACGTAACTAGTAAAAAAACAATTTGAAACAATTTTGAAAAATATGTTTAGTTGCTAATCATTTAATTTGTTTATAGTACATTTTTCTTACTATTCTCTTTATTTTAATTTTTGTATTGAATTGTTATTGCTATAAATACTACGTTTTTATTAAATATTTACTCTCTCTGTTCTAATCTTTGTTACTTTTTCATTTCTATTCACTTTACTAATATTTAAAAGTCCCGTTCACACGATACACATACTTTTTAAACATGTTAAAAATTTTGTATGTTGAAATACGATATTGTTGTGTAAAAACAAATTGTATGAGTGGTGCAAAAAATACTGAAGACAATTTAGTTAAGTCGATGGTACTCTATTATTTTTAAAATATGTAACAGAGAAACAAGCCAGCCGCCGTGAGCCGTTTAAGCCGCCGCCGCCTGTCATTTTTGCTTCAGCCGCCGCCGCCGATTTTTTTCGGCTCATTTCGGCTGGAAGTATCAATTTTCAAATATAAAAAATTTTAAAATAAATATATTTTTTAAAAGAATTTCCTAATTCATTAAACTTGAACAACCAGAGCTAAAAACAATTTTTTATATGAAAAGAAAAAAGTAAAAATCTTCTAAATATTAAATTTTTATAAATATAATTTTTTAAGCTATAAAAGCTTATGTAAATTTATACTGTGAAAAAAATTTAAAAAAAAAGTTCTTAATGGGTTAATATAATACTTCAGAATGCAACTCTTTCCAGATCTGTAAAAAATCAATTAATAAAAAAACATAGCTGCTTAACTTTGCATTTAAAACTCAATATATGTATTTGGTGTATGCATTTTTATCAAAAATTATGACGAAAAATCGTTACAGAGTTGAAGTCGTGTTAGCATAGATATACCAAAAAGTTTGTAAAATGTATTAATTTTTGTTAAAAGCGTTACTTCTCCTCTTCATATAAATTCTTACAGTTAGTTTTTAGCTTCATTGGTTATTAAAATATAAGCTATTAAAGTTAAAAAACCTTATGAGTTACTGGTTACTGGTTACGGAGTTTACATTTGGTCTATAAAATTGGTTACAAATTTTATGTATTAACCAAAAATTGGTCAGATTGTTATAAATTTTGTAAAACAGGTGACAATGCGCTGATATATATCGAAATATATAACTCAAATGTAATCCATGCATTTGAAATTAGCTGGTTACATGGTTTTTATCACATTTTTTGATATCACCCATATATATTTTTTCAATTCTAAAATACATTTTTAAAAATGGTCTCGTTGAATATTTTGGATAAATTAAACATTTTGTAACAAATAAATGAAAAAGTAAAGATAAGAGATATTGTAAAATTCTATAATATTTAGAAAAGGACACTTTTACGGATAAAATGCTCAAACCAATGTTCGAATTGATCACATAATTTCATAATTTAAGGACATTATTGATTGGGCATCTAATTCAAATGGGTCCCTACAAGATATGTGCATCTTGCCTAGGGTTGGGGGAAATCCCGGGAAAAGTTTGCCGGGAATTCCCGGGAAAAATATATTATTTTCCCGGGAATTCCCGGCAAACGGGAAATTTTAAAAAAATTAAATTTTTTAAATTGTTTTTGTGTCGAATAGGATTTTTTAATTTTAGTCATAAAAAACATTTTAAATACCAAAACAAAAATGTCATTGTTAAAATCTTAAATAAAAGGGAATACATTTATTTGACACACAAATAAAATCTTTGCCAAGTAATTAGGAGCATTTCAACTAATAAAGATTTGTCGCATAACTTATTCAAAATTTAAGTAGTAAAACCTAAAAACTTGGTAAAATGTTTAAAGAAATATGAAAAAAAGCTTTGTTTCTTACAAATAATCGCCCTTACTATCTAAATTTTTCAAATGTATAATTTAGGTAAAGTCGACTTTAGTTAAAATATTGGGTGGCAGTATACCTTGACTTGGTTTATTTTTGGAGCATTCTGATTGGTTAATTTATTTTCAACCAATCAAAATATTTGAAATTATAAATATTTTTGTAAAGTTTTCATACACAAAATGAAGTCGACTTTAAATTTAAAATACTTCTTTATATTAAGGGTCAATAATTTTATAAGTAACGTTTTCATTAATAAATGTGAAAAGAAAAGACTAATGGTTAACGGTGGTAACTAAATTTGGTTATCCGACATCTAAATTTGGTTCCCAAAAAAAAAAAAAAAAAATTTATGGTCATGCAACTTCTCTTGAAGAAAACAACAACAACAAGAATAACGTTTTAGCTAAAATTAGCAAAGTACCCGAGGAAAAAAGTGTAAGCTGAATAGGCATTAAAGGTTTTATTGTAGGGCAAACATTTCCTGAAATGGTATCCAAATTAGCCGCAGTCAATCCGCACCATAACTAGATCTTCGTTTATTCGAGAAAGTTTTTATAATAAAAACCTGGCATTGCAAAAAAATGAAACCGATGTAAAGAACATTATATTAAATTACTACAATCATGTAAAAGATATCATGATAAAAGAAATATCGAGCAATATTTGTAACAATAGGAGATTTACTATAATCTTAGATGAATGGACAAGAATATCACAAAAGAGATATTTGAACATATGTATAAACGGAAATAATTCATTTTATAACCTGGGGTTGGTTTATATATCAGGAAGATGTAATGCTGATGAAATAAGAAGAATTGTAGGAATAAGACTAGAAGAGTTTTATTTGTCTTTGGAAAATAACATTGTGGCCACCATATCTAATGGGCCAAGTGTGATGAAACGGTTTGTTTCCGACAGTCCAGTAGTAGGTGCTTTCTGCTGGAATCATGCAATTCATTTCGCAGTGCTGCGAGTAATTTATGTGGAATCAAATGTTCAACATTCTGATATTTTTTACTTTGAATTTTCACTACACAGACTGCTTTTGTACGGAAATAGTGTTTTTTTAACAAAAATTACTTATATAGGTGGTTTTCATTAACAATTTTGTTCAAAAATATTTCCTGGAATTCCCGGGAATCAAATTTTTTCATTCCCGTTTCCCGGGAAATAAAAAAGTCCGGGAAATCCCAAACCCTAATCTTGCCCAAACTTTCTAACAAAGCCTCCATTCAAAAGTCGTCAAACAAGTTTAATTTCTTAAATCAATCGATATATATTTTTTCTATGGTCTTTATTTATTCCTTAATTTGTTAAAATTAAAAAGATTAATAAAAAATTGATTCCCAGTATGCTTTAATTGTCTGGAAATTCTATAAGAGGCAAAAATTGTTTTGAGTTCCAAGGGGGTTACATTTTCCCAATGTTGGGATTACTTTGGAGCCCTTTACATTGGCAAAAAAATGTGCTGGCAAAATTAATATTATGCAAGTTATGTTTCAACGAAAAGGACTTGGTACTAAAAGGGTACCCAGATAGAAAAATACGAACGGCACAGTACTGGCTCAGCGTTGGAGACGGTAGTGTATGTACTGGAGATGTGTCGGATTTTTTACGTTTCCAGTACTGTTACGGTGTCGAAATGATAACACCAATATACGCTTGGCCGTAGGTATTTGCCCACGTTGGCCCAGTGTTGGATTTTGTTACTTTCTGGTGTTTTCCCAGTACTATAAATTTAAAATATTCAGTAACTTGCCAAAGTGTACTTTAAATACAAAAAATCAGTGTATAGCCAGTACTATAAAAACAATTAAAAATCTGGTGGTGAACCACCCTAAATTTTAATAAAATAATAAAAGATATATATTTTTGTTTCAAATTAATTTTGTTGTTTTTTATTGTGTAATAAAATATTAAACAATTGCAAAACTAGAAAATAAAAAGTTTTTCTTAAATTTTCTGGTTTCTCGCTGTTTTATATAAATATAATGAAAAAAGTAATATTGAAATTCTTCATGACTGAATTCGGTATTAAAAATTAGGGTAAAAGAAGTGTCAGAAAGTGGCAAAGCCCATTTTAAGTAGTACTGGCATAATAAAAAAAACAGTGCTCTCCCAGTACTATTTTTTTTTCTACCGTGGGCAATTTCCAGCTGGATATGTTTATAATTTATTAAATAAAACTTGTATGTTATATTAAATATTTAGGACCATTTGTTAGATATAGTCTTGAATAGCCATGGATCTGTGCGAACATGAAACATATCACACGTGAACCAAGAACAAATCTTATATAAATTGATTTTATATATATTTTTTTGCGAGTGATTTTCTGACCGTTATAAGTGCAGACGTTAATTGTGATCTCTTTTCTATAATTCTATTTCAAATTAAAGGCAATAACATTTCTTATTGTTTTAAGAAAAAACTTTTTTTTTAATACATTGTATCAGTGTTGCCATAACGGCGATTTTCTCGTCAGATCTAGCGATTTTATTTCGCCCCTAGCGGGAAAAATTGTCCTGTAGCTATTAGCCAAAAATCTATCGATTTTTTTATCAACCGTAATATAATTTTTAAAACTCGGTTTTATGTTGAAAAATATTATAAAACTCGCACATTGATATTCCTTTATTATAAAACACAACATCTTAAACGATTTTAGTAAAAAAAAAACTCTAAAAATACACATTTCGATAAAATATGGGTATGCACTTTTTCGTCGTACAACGCCCTCTATTGTGTATTCTCAATACTAAGATTAATGCAATGAAAATCAGGACTCATTATTTGAAGCTTAATCGTAAAATTTTTCATTATTAAAAAATTTATAACACTTCTTATTAACATATTAAAGAAATTTTTGAGTAAAAACTGCTTTAAGTACCATTTTTCAACAATCTAGCGATAAAATCGCTAAATATTTACACTGTTTATAATCTAGAGATTTTCCAGCGATTTTTGGGTCTGATCTAGCCATTTATTTTGAAAATTTGTTGGCAATACTGCATTGTGTATTGAAATCAACAACAAATTATTACTAATTATTAAGTAGTAAACAAAGGGATTAATATTCTGCTATACTAATCCTCTGCTGTTACAGCAGAATGGATAGTAGCAGCGAGTCTATTGAAGAAAGCGATATTGTCTGACGACGACAAAATCGATCACCAGAATTAGTTAAGCATGCAATCAAAATAACAAAAACTACCAACAATGATGATTAGGGCAAGGAATTCCATGCAAATGCATGTTATATCTCGATAGTCCAAAACTAATATGGACTAAACATTTATCCGACTCATCAAATTTAGAACAAACTGGCATCGATTTGTAGTTGCATATTTTGACATAAATGCATGTTTTTGCATATTTCGACTTTAAATGCATATTTGGTGGCTTTTTAATGCATATTTTGTGCTTTTTAATGCATATTTGTGCATATTTTTCATTTTTAGTAGCATTTTTTATTTTGTAAAAAAATATAAAAAATTGATACGTTTTCATATTTTGATTCAATCAAAATAAACATTTTTAAAACTTTATTGACCTATAGGAAATCTTCGAGTTCTGTGTCTGTTTGCAAAATAACTAACTTAAATATATTTTTAAGTGCATTATTTTTGCAAAAATTATAGTTTTTAGTGCATATTTCTTATATTGTTAGTGCATATTTTTCTTTATTAACCGCATATTTTAGTCGCATATTTTTCATTTTTAAGTGCATGAAATTCCTTGCTCTAATGATGATATACCAAGTACCTACTATCAACAACATGTTTGCTGCACTTGATGTAGACAATAATGATGATGATAATTATATTAACGATAATGCTAACAAAGAGCTTTCTGAAGAAAAACCGCCTCCAATAATTATTCCAAATGCTTCAGATATAAGAGCGATGATGAATAACTTTTCAAAAATAGTAAACCTTGAAGATTATTCGTACAAATCTTTGAGAGATGGTCAGGTAAGAGTAATAGCAAAAAACGTAAAGGCATATAGAGTGATAGTAAAATATCTATCTTTCGTAAAAAAAATTAAACGTTTTCAAATCACATTACAAAATGTTATTTCAGCCGAACAAGCCGCCGCCGCCGCCGATTATTTGTTTGCGCCGCCGCCGCCGGTTTTTATCCGGCTCAACCTTAATCGCCGCCGCCGCCGCCGATTTTTTGCTTGCGCCGCCGCCGCCGATTATTTTGGTCGGCTTTTTTCTCTGATATGTAATCAAAAAAGTTCTGATTTGCATCGATAACAAACTTAGTTTCATTTGCCGTAACACAAAAGGCGAGAACAACAGAAATAAAATTTGGAACATAAATTAAATAAATCGATTTAAAACACTTATGAAATATTTGTATACCAACCGTGTAAGGCAACAATGTACTTTTCTGTCAGATTTTCTAATATACCGATCAAATGTCGCGATGGCATAGTGTGTACAGGCCTATAACTGCCATGAATTGCATTCGCATGGTCACTTCCACACAAAGATCCAACTGTGACTAAAATAAAAGTTAACCAAAGCTTCAGATTGACATGTATTATTAAAAATATACTTAATTTTTATGCAACTAAATAGCGCAAAGCTTATCTCAGTTTCCATCAAGATCAAAAGGACTGAGGTTATGATCTGTTCATCGGTTTTCATTTTTATTGCAGCAAAGATTATCTCTGCACTATTTTGCAATGATATAATATTGAGTATAGTTTAAGCTGGTTTAAAGAAAGCGATTTTAAAAATTAACTTTTAGTTTTCCTATTGGGATAATGTTAAAATAAAAATCACGTACATATGATGTTAATTAAAATACACTCCAGATGATATTAATTATAATTAACAGCATCCCATTGAAACGTACGGATATCACTACGTTTTCTATGGAAATGCCCATATATTTTACGTTTAGAGCAGGGCTTAGCACGTGAATTTTAGTATTTTTGAACTGGTATCGAATTTATACATATAAAGTTTGCTTTAATAAAAATAAAATTAAAATGAGTGATTTTGATAGTGACGACTTATTTAATGATCCTGATTTTGTTTGCGAAGAAAGTCTTCCAAGATGTGAACAAAATACGTCTAATTATTTAAGTGAAACTTCAAGTGGCACATCTCATTTTTTAATCAATGAAGAACTGACGGGTGTAAACAAGATTCTTTTTAGTGAGGAATTTTTTAAAATTGTTGAGAAGGTAATAATCATTGCATATTTTCATAACGAAGTAGGTACCCCCAAAAAAAAAAATTAGCAAAATTTTTTTTTTTAAATTTTAGTAACTAAAAACAAACAAAATTTGGCTATCTTTAAGTAAATTTTTTGAGGCAATTCTGTTTTTAGTAATTTTTATTTGACAATTTTTCATTTGCTAAAATTTTGTTACTTCAACTTAAAAAATTTTGACCTACACTCAAAAAAATTGACACTTATTTTAAATTTTTGGTGTTGAAATCTATTTGTATTTATTGATTTATAATTTTGTTAAAATGAAGATGAGTTCAACTCAACATCAAAGAAAATGTGTGGCTTGATTGCTGCTTGTCAAGTTTGCGGGAAAAAATTAAAAGGATCTCTACGTGTGAGCTCCAACTTCATCAAGCATTTAAAAAAGGAACATCCACAAAAATTTAGCGCCTTCAGGTCTAAAAAGGAAGAATACAGGCAGAGCGCAGGTCGAAAATGCTCTTTTAATCGCGATATTTTAAATTTTATCTGCGAAACTGCTTCTCCGCTCTTCGTAGTCGATCAGAAAAGTTTTAAAAAGTTATTTCCTGCCAAAAGTGTTCCGAGCCGGCGCTCTATAACTAGATTACTTTTAGAGAGCCAAAATAAATATATCGAACAACTTGCTATTGAGCTAGATAAAATTGAATACGTGTGCGTAACTGCTGATGTGTGGCCCGGAGGAAAAAAATCCTTTTTTGGTTACACTTGTCATTGGTTAGACGCTAACAATTTCGAAAGGAAATCTGTAGCACTGGCTTGTCGACGGTTCAAGGGAACCCATTCTTTTGATCGTGTAACAAAAATGATATGCGATATTAACAAGCAATATAAACTGAAAGTTGAAAAAATTGTTTATACCATCACTGATAATGGATCAAACTTTATTAAGGCATTTAAGGAATTTGGAGTAGAATTGAGTAAAGGTTGTACTTAATTAACCCTCGAAGTGGCACATGGTTCTGGCCAGACATATTTCATTTTCATGCTTCAATTTAGCATACTTCTATTTTAGGTACATGGATGTAATTTCAGGTAATCTCCCAAAATATTGTTGGCTTTCGATGTATAAATTAATAATTGAAAAAAAGTCCTTGGAACAGGACAAAAAAGCCAAATAAAAAATCTTCACCTTACTTTTGGTATGCATTTTGTATGAACGCATAGGCAAAGCACATGGCACGAGTTGGAAATTTGTATTTACTTTATTCTTTTATGCTTCTTTCTTTCTTCTGATTTTGTTTGTGAGTTAGTTATTCATTGAACGTTGAACAGTGAAGAAGTAATCTAGTTTTTGTGCGGTAATTTTGAACTTGTGAATAATTTTACGCAGGTAGATTTGTTGCGTTGTTAGTATATTATGGCTGATGAACTGGAATTTATTTATAATACACGCTTGCGTAGCGCGAATTTGCAACCCCAATTGTCAGAGGCATTAGTGCGTGATTTTCAAAGTCAGGTAGAAGCTGATGAAAATGATGATGTTTTTGAAAACGATGGTGACGACACTGCTGATTATGTGCCAGAAGATGATGCATCAGACATAGAAAATGATTTGGAAATTGAACCTAACGAACTTTATGATAGTGATGAAGACGTAGATGAAGAAGAAGAAATGATGCTGAAGCAGCAAATGAAGTCGACTCAGGCTGTTTTTATGGTAAAGACGGTACTAAATGGAAAGAAACTGAACCCCCTGCATCTCGTTTGCGCCAGCATAATATCATGCGTTTTCAATCTGGAACAAAAACAAGGCTCACCAATCCAGTTGAGGTATTCAAGCTATTTTTCTCAACCAATATTACGTTCGTCATCATTAGTGAAACAAATCGGCATGGGCGAGAATCAATTAGAAAATGGAATGAAGAACATCCAGAGTCTACCCAAAGAAAATGGATTGATTTGACAAGCTCTGAGCTAGATGCATTCATTGGGATTTTGTTGGCTTCTGGTCTCAGCCATAATAATATGCAAGACTCCAGTATATTGTGGCGTTCTAATTCGCTGCCCATATTCCGTGCGGCTATGTCGCACAAACGATTCATTACTCTGTCCAGATATATTCGTTTCGATAATAGTCGTACGCGGGCATTCCGACAGCAAACAGATAAAGCAGCTCCTATCCGGGACCTTTGGAATTTTCTCAATGAAAATCTGCAAAATTATTATGAACCTTATGAAAATATCACCATCGATGAGCAGTTGTTTCCGTATCGTGGGCGCACAAAGTTCACCCAATATATCCCATCAAAACCTGCAAGGTATGGGATCAAAGTTTGGTGGGCATGCGATGCTAAGACTAAATTTCCATTGAAAGGAAAACTATACACTGGAAAGGAAGGAGACAATCGGGAGATAAATCAAGGTGAAAACGTTCTAATGTATTTCGCAAATTGTTACGCAAACAGCGGCAGAACAATTATTTCTGATAATTTTTTCACCTCATTGAACGGCGCTAAACGACTTGCTGATATGGGACTGGCATTTGTTGGCACCATTCGAGCAAACAAAAGATGTCTTCCTAAGGAAGTTATGAAGAGCACCAGACGACCAATTCTTTCAAGTGTGTTTGGTTTTCATGAAAATCTTGTTGCACTTTGCAGCTACGTGCCCAAAAAAAATAAGGCAGTCAATTTAATTTCAACCGTGCATTACACGAAACATGTTGAAGGCGTAGCCATGAAACCGGAAGCAATTTTATTTTATAATTCAACTAAAGCCGGAGTCGATACGATGGATCAAATGCTAACTCATTACACAACAAAACGGTCAACCAGACGCTGGACATACGCGTTTTTCTGCAACATGATTGATGTGATGGCATTGGCAAGTTACATTATATGTAAGCTAAATGATGAAAATACAAGAAAAGAAAGAAGACGCATATTTTTATTTAAACTTGCAAAGCAATTGGTACTGGCCAACGTTGAAAATCGCATCAATAATCCTCACATTGTGGCTCAACCAACAACTCGTATAGCATTTGAAGCGTTCTTTGGGAGACCTCTCAATATAGCAAACCTTAATGTGGCTTCACGCAGTGGTCCAGACACATTAGCTGCCAAAAAAGTTTGCAGAATTTGCCTGCAGCAAGGTGACAAAATACGCCGTAAGACACGCTTTTTTTGCTGCAAATGCAACAATCCTGTTTGTCAGCAACATTCAAAAGTAGATTATTTATGTTTTTGTTGCCTTCCGCAAAATTCTGAATAAAAAAATCAATGTATTCTTCATAATAATTTTCTATTTTGTCATAAACATTTATTACTTTACCCATAATAAAGAGAAATATATGTAAATGTATAGGGGTCTGGCCAGACACCATGTGCCAGAACTAAGGGCTCAAAATATGTGCCACTTCGAGGGTTAATAAATATTATTTATTTCAAACATAACGATTTCTATTGTTGATTTGTTTATATCTAGGACCTTTCAATGAAAATAACAGTGACGAAGAATTTGACTCAGCTTCAGATTCGGAAGATTTGGTGGATGCTTCTGGTCCTCAATTTCATTCTATAACAGCGCGACTGTCAAAGCATTTTTCATGTGCGAGCCATACTTTAAACCTTCTGGCTTCAACCGATTTCAACAAAATTATGAATTCTTCAAGTCAGGAAGTTAAAGATGTCCATAAAAGGTCCTTCAACAGGTAAAAATTTACTGCATTTCAATCACAGAATTTTTACATCTATATTTTTGTAGATGCACACAACTTTGGAACAAGTGCAATAGACCAAAATCTGCAGAAGTGATCAATGAAGTTTTAAATGCCAGTTTATTAACTCCATGCATAACAAGGTGGAACTCACTTTATGATTCCGTAAAGAAGTTGCTGCAACACAAACCCAATTTACCCGAATTGTGTTTTCGTCTAGGAATTCCGACCATTCTCAGTGATGAGCTTGAGTACTTAGAAGAATACAAAAAGCTTATGGAACCTATAGCAGAAGCGGTTGATTTTCTTCAGGGTGAAAAGACCATGTTTTTTGGTTACTTTGTCCCAACTATAGTGTCTTTGAGAATAAAACTCAATCGTTTGAGCCATAGTAGCTTTAACTATTTAGCTAAAGTAAGCTCAAAAATACAAGAAGCTTTACTCCAAAGATTTGAAAAATATTTCCTGGTGCAACCTGGTTCCTGGGATGCCATTATTGCGGCTATATCAATTCCAGAAATAAAATTGAGATTTGTCAAAGCTCTTTTGGAAACAGCAACAACGCAAACCGAAGATGAAGTTAAGAAAGTTTTTAACGCTTATGTCCTGAAATATGGAAAAATTCCCGATGCCGATACTCGTGTTCTGCCTCTTACACCTCAAAAGTCGTTTCTAGATTTCGGGGAGGAGAGTAATGGTAAAGCTTTTACACTCTGTTCAATTTGTTTTTTAAATATGTATTTTTACAAATAATTCCATTTTACAGATGCTAGTATACAGTGTGTTTTCAGTGATTCGGGAAATTATCTTCGGGAAACATTTTTATACCTGGCTGAACAAGACACAACGACAAATTGTCTTCAAAGTCACAATGCCATTAAAAACGTTTTTCTGAAATACAATACCCCACTACCATCATCTGCACCTGTAGAACGATTGTTTTCATTTGCTGGGATTGTTAATCGTTCAAGAAGGCAAAAATTGAGCGATGTTAATTTTGAAATGCTTGTGTTAAGAAAATCTAATAGTGTATAATTTTACGAAACTTTGCTTTACCGGCAAAAATAAATATTTGTTTTGTTAGGTGGTTTTTACCTTTTGTTGTAAAATTTTAAATTTTGATGCTTTACAACAACAAATTTAAGGAATCAGCTGTTTTTATTTTGAGACATGACCTTTTTAAACATTTTTTTTGAATAGGGCTAAAAATATAAAAGTTTTAAATAATTTAATGCTGAAATAAAAATTTAAATTCAATAAAATAGTTTTTACTGATACTGAAATTATGTTTGCATTACCAGTAAAAATTGCAGTAACCAGTAAAATTTTACTGGTAACTCAAATTAAATTTCATTACCAGTAAACATTTACTGATTACTGTTTTTTTTTTCAGTAATCAGTAAAAATTTACTGGTAATGAAAATTGAAATTCATTACCAGTAAAAGTTTACTGATTACTGATTTTTTTTTTTTTCAGTATTCAGTAACAATTTACTGGTAATGAAATTTTGTTTGCATTACCAGTAAGTGTTTACTGATTACTGAAATCGGTAATGCAGTAAATATTTAATACAGCGTGCCCAAGTATGCCAAAGATGGGCACTTTTCAGTACCAGTAAAATTTCAGTAAAAATTTGTTTTTACTGATATAGCAATTTATTTTTCATTACCAGTAAATTTTTACTGATTACTTAAAGAAATTTCAGTAATCAGTAAATTTTTACTGGTAATGAAATTTAATTTGCATTACCAGTAAATTTTTACTGATTACTGAAAAAATTCAGTAATCAGTAAATTTTTACTGATTACTTCGGTAATCAGTAAATTCGTACTAATTTCTATAATTAAAAAATACAGGGTTGGCAGGCAATACCACTAAAATACCGTTATCGATTCAAAACCCTTTTAACTGACTACCGTTACCCTTAAAATACCGTTCCCGATATAACTAAAATACCGTTGCCCTTAAAATGCCTTTACCGAAGTAACCGAAATATCGTTATCCCTAAAATACCGTTACCAAAATAACTCAAATACCGTTATCCGTAAAATACCGATACCGAAGTAAATGAAATAGCGTTACCTTTAAAATACCGCCACCGAAATAATGTGCAACAAAATAGCCTTACCCTAACGATAACCGTATTCGTTTCGGTTACCATCCATGAAAAAATATGCCTAGTTGCTTATTATTTTGAAAGTTTATTACTTTATCCTCTGTTGTGACTTTTATTTAATTTCTTTCTTTTAATTGATATTGCTATAAATACACAATGCTATTAGAAACGTATTTCTAAAATTCAATACACCATTACCCTCATCCGCACCTGCAGAACGATTATTTTCATTTGCTGGGATTGTGAATCGTTCAAGAAGGCAAAAACTTAGCGATGTAAATTTTGAAATGCTAGTGTTAAGAAAAGCTAATAGTGTATAATATTATATAGCAAGAAAGAATAAATATTTGGAAACAAAAACGTAATATATTTTATTAATACTTATTTATTGAAAATAACACTGCTCTACCAAAAAAAAGTGAATGAATGAATTCTTTCCAAATTAGCTTTCACATTTAAAATGTCTTATATTTAAAATTTGTCAATTAATTAGGTTGTTCATAAGGGGTGTGCTATCTGTTGTATCGTTGTATCGTCCTAACAAAAAACAGAGTTGTTAAAATTTTTATTTGTGTTTAACAACGATTTTCTATTCAGTTTTCTATCTGTTAGCACACTCAAACATAGGACACTAAACATACGTAAAAATGTTGTATCGTGCTATTCTCAAATGTTGTGTTTTTTCAATTTAATTTTTAACAACTCTGTTTTTTGTTAGGACGACACAACGATACAACAAATAGCACACCCCTTGTGAAAACCCTTAATGTTTTTCTTTCGATTTGAAATAATATATATTATATCTTTTTCTTTTTAAATTATTTTCAAATTAAAGAAAAATGATACAATTTTTTTACAAGCAAATTACAGGGAATAAAAAATTTATAGAATTCGATAAGGCCAGCAGGACACAATGCGTATTTTCGGCTTTCGCCACAAAGGCTTGATGGGTTAATAATTAATAATCGTCTACTTATGTTATGTGGGAAACAAATAATAATATGTTAACAACTCAACTACGTACCCTTTATTCATTTAAAATTTTTTTCTAAAAAGACCTTAAGAATTTTAAACCTTTGATTTTGAGCGACTATATTTACAAAAGTTACTGAGATATTGATACACAATTAAGTTTGAAAAATAGACATAGAATTAAGCATAAACTGTGTAAAGGGATTTATTTCTGAAGCTACAATTACTAAATTATAAATTTTTTATTGAAATGATCTATTAAAAATGGAAAAAGTAAAATTGAGAATTGTGCAAAATCTAGAGCCAATTGGGATAAACTGGTTGAAGGTTCGAAATCAGCACAAAGATTTTTTATAAAAAAATTATTAAATTTTATTTTATTACAATATTTCCCTTGTTTTTTGTTTTAAAACTTTTAATATGAAAAATCAAAGTACATCTGATTTTTTAAAATAAACTGAATAACTTCAGTAGGTAGTAACTAGGGTATTCAGTCAATTAATCGTTATTCGATTAATCGAATAATTATTTGAACGATTAATCGATTAAATTAAAATGTCGATTAATTGAATACCCTAGTGGTAACACTACATCCTAAATCCACTGCAAAGTTGTGCGAGTTATGATATGGTTTTATTTTTAAATCAAAATTGTAATGAAATAATAATTTTTACTGATATTCCAATTTACTTTTCATTACCAGTAAATTTTTTACTGATTACTGAAAAAATTTTAGTAATCAGTAAATTTTTACTGGTAATGAAATTTAATTTGCATTACCAGTAATTTTTTACTGATTACTGAATTTTTTTAATTTGCATTACCAGTAATTTTGAAAAAAATTCAGTAATCAGTAAAAAATTACTGGTAATGCAAATTAAATTTCACTACCAGTAAAAATTTACTGATTACTGAATTTTTTTTCAGTAATCAGTAAGAATTTACTGGTAATGCAAATTAAATTTCACTACCAGTAAAAATTTACTGATTACTGAATTTTTTTTCAGTAATCAGTAAAACTTTACTGGTAATGCAAACTAAATTTCATTATCAGTAAGAATTTACTGATTACTGGAATTGATAATGCACTTGATATATAATGCAGTGTGCCCATGTATGCAAGGAATTTAATCGATTTCAAATAAAATTGAAAAATGGAATTTATTCTTCGAAATTCTCCTCCTAAAGCCCCGTTCACATTATCACACAAGTGCTTATACTTGTATGCTGAAATTTGGTTGTCAAAAAAGTATAAAAGAAAATTTTTTCAGTGTTCAGACTGTTATCGACACACACAAAAAATAAATTAAAACAGTTATTTTTTCTTCTATTATTACTTTTTTCACCATTAGTTGTTTTTAATCTTTGTTTACATTCATTTGTGAATAAGACAACACTTGCATTAAGACAAGTGGTAACTTTAAGAAATATTTCAAAAAATAAATCTTGTAAAAAAAGTGTAACCGCTTTTTAAAATATATGCACCCATTTTGACATGTGTGTAACGAACTGTGTTCACACTATTATACATTTTCTTTATACAACACATTTCTGATATGTATAACACACTTGTGTGACAATCTAAACGGGGCTTAAATAACAGCACAAGAAATGTAATTTTTGGATTGTAGTTATATCTTGGTAAAAAGAATAATTTGTGCATAAACCTACTAATTTTCATGCACTAGTTTTCGAGATTCACTCTAAACCTTTTGGTCAAAGTGACCATGGTATAAATTTCATTGCAACAAAAAACGTAAGCGGGTTAGGGGGTTAAAATTGTATGAGGGCCAAGAATATATACACTTTATGAGGTATTAGACCAGAATTTTGGCATGTTACGAACGGAATGAGAAACTGATATACATATACTCTCTCATATATAATAATTAAATTAATAACACCAAAATCTTGTTTAGCTTTAATATGAAAAATCCAATTTTAAAAACTGTAAAATGATTGTACGAAAATAATAGGCTTACTTACTTCTTCCGTTGCCTTTTTTAACATTTGAACAATAGCGCAACAAATCATCTGTACAGGCTTCTTCTAAAATAGGATCCACATGTATATCCGCTTTAGCTTCAGCTATTAATGTTGCTACTTCCAAACGACAATCACGATTTATAATCTTTTCATTGAGAAAGGCATTTTTTAGACATTCCTCAACTAGACCATGTTCTTTAACCATTTTTTCTGGATGACATAAGACGGCAATTTCATGTTTGCAAAAAGTTTGCAGCAAAGGATTTAATTTATAATTAAGAGCCTGTTCTTGTAGTATCTTTACCATTTCCTGTGAACATTCTTCGTCTAGTAAAGATCTTCGGAATTTATCCTTTAAACACTGGATGACCTGGATTGAAAAACCAGAAAAAATATTATTAAATTGGTTATATTCTTGGCACTGATACTGTTTTTACAAACATTTAGCTTATAAATACACCAAATACTCACCCTGCCATTCAACTCTTCATTAGGTTGGGCTTTAGCCACGATATCGGAACAATAACGATCTATATTTTTGCCGCAATGCAACTGTAGTGTAGGACTAAATCTAAAATCCGTGTTCTGTTCAATCATACGATTGACCACCACCAAATGACATCGAGCATCAAAGGTTGGATCATCTTTAAAGGTTTTCAAGCAATCCAATAAATGCATGGGATCTGTTTTAGCACAATATTTATAGGTCATTTCCTTGCAAGTGTTAACCAAAGTGTAATCCGTAGCACTATCGCCCAATTCAGATTTTTTAACCAGGAATATGGCATGATGACAAGCATTGCCCAAACGAGGTGTATTCATAGCTAAACATTCCAAAGCCTTAAAAATATATAAAATATATTTTATAAATAATTATATACTAAGAGAATTGTGTCGGTAAAATTAACTGCAATTGTAGTTAAAAAAAGTGTACATTGTAATTGTATTTAAAATTAACTGATACTGTAGTCATTTTACCTACAATTGCAGTGAAAAATAAATGCAATTGCAGTGTATACTTTTTTAACTACAATTGCAGTTAATTTTACCGACATAAATCGCTGAGTGTATATATACAAGCAGTTACTACTTAAATAAATGATATGAAATTATAATTGTTATAAATTAATGGATTTTTATGAAAAATAGAACTTGCATTCTTGTTATTCACCTCTCCTGGCCCTTTTTTATCCGAGCAATAATCTTCCAATTCTTTACTACAGGCATTTGCTAATTTTGGATCTAAGGCCAAAGATTCTCTTTGCTGGTACAATTGTGCCTTAACTTGTTGTCTGCATTCTTTGGGTATACGTGGTCGTTGGCCTCGTATTGTATCATTGCGCATCACTTCGCTGAGACAAGCAACGACGTCATTTTTGGTAGTACTTCCGGAACAAAATCGTACTACATATGGACGACATGCTTCTTTAAATTTATATGTAAAATGATAATTTTTCAATGATATTATTTGAAAGTGTTCAATTGCAGCTCGACATTTAAGATCTTGACGTAAATCTGCATCATTTTTATGTGATATTAAACAATCCATCATATCACCTTTATCTATGCCTCCCTTAAGTATATGATCACAATGCGTCTTCATGGCCTCTGTACAGACAGACATTATGACAGGATTTAATTCAACGTGAGCTGCCTCTTCCTCTGTATATTGACTTACGGCATCCTGATAAAATACAGAAAAGTAGAAGTTATTGTATTAAAAAAATAAATACACACAAAAAATCTGTTGCTATATATTGAATGCATAAGAATCTTGACACATCGAATTCAACCGTTTACCTGCACTTACAACAGCTTGGTTACGTAAACAAACTGGATGCTTGGGTTCCTCACGAATTAAAGGAAGTCCACCTCACCAAACGCATTAACATATGTCACGCTTTGCTGAATCGTAACCAAAATGACCCATTTCTAAAAAGAATCATAACGGGTGATGAAAAGTAGATTGTTTACGATAACGTAGTCAGAAAACGATCATATATTATATATATATTTCTCTAACTCCCACTGGAGCATAGGGCGCCTAGCGATTCGTTAGCAGGGAAAGTTCAGAAAAGTGGGTTGCTAGCCGTCCTTTCTTAGATTGGTGATAGGGCTGCTATCCTTTTGTCCAATCTCACGTTGCAGTCATGATTCAGCAAACGTTCATTCATCATTTGCCTACTTTCCTGAGACGCCAAGTTCTCCGTTGCCATTCAGGTTACATGACTGAGCGCCTTCTCACTCTAGCTAGCTTTCAGCGGGTGCTGGAAATCCAATGCCCGGGAAATACTTGGTCTAGGACCGGAAGTAGTGAGCTGCTTGAACAGTCATACAAAGGAATCATCTCTGGTCACTCCCAAGTGAATGACAGTCAGAAACTTTCCACACTACGTGCACCTCTGATGAAAGTCCCAATTCCCGATTCAACGATCATGGTCCAAGCATAATGAGCCCCCACAATAGACATCCAAAGCCAATATTCACCAAAAGAAGATTATGTTTTCTGTGTGGTGGGATTGCAAGGGTATAGTCTACTTTGACCTGCTTCCAAGCAACCAAACTATTGATTCGAATGTCTACTGTCGTCAACTATCGAAATTGAACGAAGAAATCAAGAAAAAACGCCCTGAACTGGCCAATCGCAAAGGCGAGATGTTCCATCATGATAACGCCAGACCCCACACCTCTTTGATAACCCATCAAAAATTAACAGAGCTCAATTGAGAGCTGATGCCATATCCACCATATAGCCCTGACTTTGCACCATTAGATTACCATTTGCTTAGCTCCCTTCAAAAAATGTTAAAAATGAGTTGGACCAGTTTTTCGCTTCTAAAAACAAAGGTTTCTTTGAACGTGGAATTTCTCAACTTACCGAAAGATGGCAAAAGGTCATCCAACACAATGGTCTATATATCATTCATTAATGTTTGTTGTTAATATAAAGAAATTTGCTTTGTAAAATATGAAAAAAACGACGTTAACTATCGAGCAACCCAATAGTTTAACAAATGACAAATTACTTGATGTATCCACTTTGATTGTGTCAAAATAATTTATATCCAATTGTAATTGTCATAAAATGGTGGTAGTATTTAAAATAGTATTTTATCTGTCAATACGTTGCAATCGCTTAAACAAATTGTTGTCCAACAGTTGTTTTGTGTTGACAAATTAGTACTTTAGTTTAACTGGCCAATGCTGCTGGCTTAAGCCTCAAAAGTAAATTACACGACTTCTAAAAACAAACTTATTAAGGAAAAAAATTTTTTTTTTTTAATTTAAAATATTAGACGAAGTCCGATTTTATTTATCAAAGCCAATTTGGAAAGAAAAAATACCAAAATTTGTATATCGAGAGCCTATATTCAATACGCTCTATCGGAAGATTTTTCGAAAATCACTTTTTGATGGCAAACTCTTCGCTGGTGATAGTTACATCTCTGACAAAGATTTCAGAAAGAAAAAATGTATTTTAGTATCCTTTTTTCATTATTTGTTATTCGTCTATCGGACATAAGACTTAATTTTTTTGAATGCAATAGGTCTATCGGAACATTTTGGTAATCGACTTAATAAAAATATAATATTACTACATATATTGAACAAAATTGTACCCTGCACTATAATATAGAACTGTGCCTAATATATTAAGGTCGTTTAAATTTTTGTTTATTAGTGTGTCCCCTAAAATACGTTTTCGGAATTTCCAAATTCGGTTTTCCATATCAAAAACTATAGAACGACGTGCTCACTGCGGGGATATAAATAAAGTAATAGATAAATTTTTCACCTTTTGAGCTTTTTTGACTTTCCTTTTTTTTTACAACGATCTTTGGTGTAATTTTAGGATTTTTATTTTAACCCTTAGCCATTTGGCAACATACCGGTTTTTTAATAAAAAAAAACCCACTGGATGCACAAAACAGCATTTTTGGGCATTAGGGGCCCCTTCTATACATAGTGTTCCTATAGTTTAGCGCAACATTTTTAAACAGTTAGACTAAAAATCTTGGTTTTGCTCTGTATATTTGTGAAAAATCTAAAACCCGCGTTTTTTTACAAAAAGTGTAATATTCAACAATATTTGTTTAAATAAATGTATAAATTATAGTTTATAGATTTTTTTTGTTTTTTTTTTATTATTTTTTTTTTTGAAATGTACACGCCTTTAGAAATCATATATAAAAAAATGGTCAAAATCGAAGAGATCATGCATTTAAAAGTTAAGATTTTTATTATCATTACTTGATGTAATGGTAATGGAGCTATTTTATCATTACCATTTTTTTACGCAATGGTAATATTTTTTTTTCATAACCATTCCGTTAAAAAATGGTAATGAATATTTTTTAATTTTCATTTCTTTTGAATATTAAAATGAACCTTTTTTAATTTTCATTACTTTTACCTAATGTTTACACAGTAATGAAACACACATTTGTTTTTCGTTACTTGCCGTTTTTGTCAAGTTTTTTATTTTAAAAACATGAGGTTTAAAAATTATTAAAAGCATTTTTTAGTTCATAATCCGAGGCATATGGTATCCATATCTTATACCAAGTTTTGGTGGCTAGTTGCAAAAAAAAAATCGGGGAAAAAAATTCCAAAGAGGAAAATTCTTGCATCAATATATTTGTTTGCAGAACATAAATAGCTGATTAAATTTTTTAATTCAATTCTAGTACCATAGTCGTTTTTCGCGATACGCCATTATTTTAAAAATTTTGTAACTGCGGGTTTTTTTTTAATTTCTAAAGCGGAGAATACACGAGGGAACATTCGTGAAAAAATTCCCATTTTTTTATGAATGTGTGTTTGTGTGTGTGTGCGTGTTGACATCGTGCAATTCGTGTTTACAAAATTTTTTGATATTTTTTGTTCCCTACTCAATGTTCCTTCGTGTATTCTCCGCTTAAGGACTATAATACTCAATTCGTACTAAAGGACAGCATGAGTGCAATCGGTTTGTTGTAGTCATTAAATCACATGGTGCTAGTGTGTGTGCATTACGATTCAAACCACCCTGATAAGACTAGACAACAAATCAAAACGTAAGCGAACTTAAGCATTCGCCATGACAACGAAAAAAACAATAAGTGATTGTTGTGACAAACGATCGTTCGCTACCATAACATAGCAATTAGTGCTTTGAACTAGTGTTGCAGTATCGCAATGAATGCTATGGTGTGTTGTGTTATAATATGTGGTGGTACTTTCGTAGTGAAGGGTTTTATAAAACGCAAAAGTATAAATGTACACTCAGATAAAAAAGTTAGTAAAAAATTTGTAGTTTCCAATCGTACTTTGCTATTTTTATACTGTATATTTTTACCCTTCAATTCATAAAATAGTAAAAAATTAAAAAAAAACATAAACTTTTAAAAATTAAAAAAATGTATCGTAATTAAAAAAATTGGAAAAAATAACAAAATTGAAAAAACGTCAAAATTGCAAAAATCGTCAAAAATTAGAAAAAAAGTGGCAAAGTTTAAAAAAAAATTGCCAAAATTTAAAAATTGTCAGAAATGAGGAAAAATTGTCAGAAATGAGGAAAAATCGCCAAAAGTGGAAAAAAATCGTCTTAATTTAAAAAAATCGTCAAAAATTACAAAAAATTTTCCAAATTTAAAAAATCGTCAAAATTTAAAAAAAAGTCGTCAAAATTTTGAAAATAACAAAATTGGGTAAGATTAAAAAAAATCGGCAAAATTAAAAAAATCGCTTGAATAAAATTTTAATTGTCAATATCTCGGAAACTAAAAGCGCTAGAGGAAAAATATTTTCACCGTAGGTCAAAACCCACCCCCAATACCCCGATATCGAAACTAAATTTTGACTTGCATTGCTAGGTTTTTATCAGTTACAAATATTTTTATCAGTATCCATTGACCTTCTTGCAAAAATGATATTAAAAAATTCAAAAAAAAAGAAATTTATATTAAAAAACTGATTTAAAAAAATTTAATATAAAAAAATTTAATAATTCATAATGTAACATACGCTAATTTTTTGCGTGTAGAGTTTTCTAAAAACCCTACTCAATGTTCCTTAATGTATTCGCCGCTTTAGAGCTTTGTTTTGGTATCATTAAAGTATTTCACATATTAAATAGTTGAAATATTCATTACGATCGACTTAAGAATTTTTTGGGGGTAGGCATTTGTCTATTTATTTTTTGCCGATTATAATCGGCTTTTCATACGTACACAACACGAATGACAACAAAACTCTCAACTAAGAGAATAACAAATAAAAATACTCCGTTCATTAGCATGATAGCCAGTGTTGCCAACTCTTGAAGGCAGGAAAGCACCGTGAGCATTATGAAAACGGGTAAAAAGGGTAAAAATTTACCGAAAATGGGGTAAAAAAGCACGATATCAATTTTTTGAAAAATGTAAACCAAGAATTTAAAAACAAATTTTAACTTTGAAAAATCGTGTAAAAAAGGTTCAAAAAATAACCAAAAAAGGGGTAAAAAAGCACCAAACTAATATTTCAAAATTTTGAAGTTTAAATGTAACGAAGTTACTATTTAAAATTGTACTACAAACATTGTGCAATAATGTATTTCTTGTATAGTTCGTTTTATTTTTTAAATTTTGACAGAAAATTTAACAAATACCAAAAATATAAACTGTACAAAAAGCACTAAAAGCACTGCTTGAAATATGAAAAAGCACCGTAAATACCCGATTTTTTTAAACGGGTATTTGTAAAAAATCACCGGGTACGGGAAGGAAAAAAGCACCAAAAAATACCCGAAAAGCACTGAAATGGCAACACTGATGATAGCTTTCAACAAAGTAGGTACGTATTTCGATTACATACATTAGTGTTGCCAGTTTTTTCATACCTAATCCCCAATTTTCAATTTGCCATCCCAAAAAATCCCCAACTTTTATTTTACGGAAAAATTCGTTTTCGTTTATTTTTTCGAAAATTGTACAATCAGACTCAATAAATTTGTGCTTGCAACAAATTATAAAAAAGAACAAATAAATTTAAATAACAGCAAAGATGATAGCTGTTTCACCAAATTTTTAGATGATAAATATGAGTATGAATACAATAAATCAACTTTTACTACATTTAATGCATTCAAAAGGGCTACTGAATTAGATGAATATCTTGCTGAAAACTTTTTCACAACAAAGGATACAGTAATCTACATTTTCAATAATCTAAGAAGAAAATTATCGTCAGGTGTTGATAACATTCCAAACATTGTGTTAAAAAACATTCCAGAGCAAATAGTTCTTGAATATTGCACTCTTTTTAACAATATGCTTAACAATTCGTACTTTCCTCACGCATGGAAGATAGCTAAGGTTTTAGTTCTACCAAAAAAAGAAAAAGACACAAGTAATCCGAAAAATTTGCGGGCAATAAGCATGCTGCCGAATATTAGTAAAATTTTTGAGGTTTGTATTAACAACAACATAATTCAGTTCTGTGCAAGAAGTAATCTGATTAATGATAGACAATTTGGGTTCAAGTACAAACACTCAACAATACATACGATTCATTTATTTGTTTCGAATGTCCAATGGAATTTAAACAAATCTTTATATACTGGGGCTTGTTTAATAGATTTTGAAAAGGCTTTTGATAGTATTTGGATTCCCGGATTAATATACAAGCTATTGGATTATAAATTTCCTTTTCATTTAATAATACTGATCCACAATATGTTGAGTAACAAAACCTTTTTAGTTTGTGATAAAAACTCAATTAGTTCGAAGAAATTCGTCATTGTTAATGGTTTACAACAGGGGACTGTTAACTCTCCAATTCTGTTTAATATTTTCATATATGATCTATTAAATAAAATCGAAAATATGATTGGTTTTGCTGATGATATTATTATATATCACTCGGAAAATAAAATAGAAAAAATTAATGAAAAATTACAACACTATTTTTATATAGTAGAAAAATATTCCACAGATTGGCAAATGAAAATAAACCTTACGAAATGTGAGACTATACTCTTTCGTCCTCCAGTAGGTAAATGTACCCTACGGGGAAAGAGACCGGTCCCAGATGACACGCAGGATAGGTCCCAAGGGGGCGGAGACCGGTCGTTGATCGGTCTTTTTGTTTGAAAGAGACATATCACTTTAACAGGGCGTTGTCATTGGAAATGACCAATTGCCACAGTTTAGACACCTTGTGACAGTAAGGTGGTGTGTCTAAAAATAGCTTTTCAAATAAACTAATAAAAAATTAAGAATTAAAAATTAAAAATAATCTACTTGGCGTCGAAGTAGGGCTCGATAACACAACCTCCTGCTTGTAAGGCAAACGCTCTACCGTCTGAGCTAATGATGCTTATGCGTGATGGCTGGCTAATGGTAAAGTTATATATTTTTCGTTTCTCTTCAAATAAAAGAGAAAAAGAAAAACAATTCGTACTTTCCTCACGCATGGAAGATAGCTAAGGTTTTAGTTCTACCAAAAAAAGAAAAAGACACAAGTAATCCGAAAAATTTGCGGGCAATAAGCATGCTGCCGAATATTAGTAAAATTTTTGAGGTTTGTATTAACAACAACATAATTCAGTTCTGTGCAAGAAGTAATCTGATTAATGATAGACAATTTGGGTTCAAGTACAAACACTCAACAATACATACGATTCATTTATTTGTTTCGAATGTCCAATGGAATTTAAACAAATCTTTATATACTGGGGCTTGTTTAATAGATTTTGAAAAGGCTTTTGATAGTATTTGGATTCCCGGATTAATATACAAGCTATTGGATTATAAATTTCCTTTTCATTTAATAATACTGATCCACAATATGTTGAGTAACAAAACCTTTTTAGTTTGTGATAAAAACTCAATTAGTTCGAAGAAATTCGTCATTGTTAATGGTTTACAACAGGGGACTGTTAACTCTCCAATTCTGTTTAATATTTTCATATATGATCTATTAAATAAAATCGAAAATATGATTGGTTTTGCTGATGATATTATTATATATCACTCGGAAAATAAAATAGAAAAAATTAATGAAAAATTACAACACTATTTTTATATAGTAGAAAAATATTCCACAGATTGGCAAATGAAAATAAACCTTACGAAATGTGAGACTATACTCTTTCGTCCTCCAGTAGGTAAATGTACCCTACGGGGAAAGAGACCGGTCCCAGATGACACGCAGGATAGGTCCCAAGGGGGCGGAGACCGGTCGTTGATCGGTCTTTTTGTTTGAAAGAGACATATCACTTTAACAGGGCGTTGTCATTGGAAATGACCAATTGCCACAGTTTAGACACCTTGTGACAGTAAGGTGGTGTGTCTAAAAATAGCTTTTCAAATAAACTAATAAAAAATTAAGAATTAAAAATTAAAAATAATCTACTTGGCGTCGAAGTAGGGCTCGATAACACAACCTCCTGCTTGTAAGGCAAACGCTCTACCGTCTGAGCTAATGATGCTTATGCGTGATGGCTGGCTAATGGTAAAGTTATATATTTTTCGTTTCTCTTCAAATAAAAGAGAAAAAGAAAAACAAACACTATAGTATACAAGCAAATAAAAAAAATTGAAAAGAAAAAAATAGAAAAGAAAACAACACTAACACACACTAATATAGTGGAAGTGCCTTCAGTATGCCCCCGATTGACCAGTCACGGGATAGGTCCTTTAATGGCAGTTGACTCGTTTTTTGCGTTGGCCATAATTAAATTAAGAAATCAATTAAAAATTAGAAAATTACCTCAAAAACTCTGATAATATAAATAAAAATTTTAAAAATTGCCCTTAAGTTAAAAGGAAAATTAAATGAAATACCAATTGTTAAAACTAAAACAGCTTTCACATTAAAAATACAAAACTTAAAATTTTTTAGCAAAAAATTATAAAAATTTAAATTAAGAGCTAAAATAAGCAAATCTAAAAAAAATAAAGTTCAAAATAAATAAAAGAGTAAAAAAATATTTTAAAAAATATGCCGCGAATTTTATTTTTTATTTCGGTATTTGTCAAGTTTTTTAAAAGCAACAGTGAAAGTAACAAATCAGAAAATACTTAGAAAATTAATTCATTCTCTTTGGTTCATATTTGTACTAATTTAGTAATATGCCTTCGGTTGACCGGTCACGGGATAGGTCCTTGGAGGGCAATTGACTCCTCATTCCCCGTAGGGTAACAACAATGTAAAAAAAAATTGGAAGTCCTTTGGTATAAAATCCAAAGACAATATAAATATACCGAATAAACAAATGGATAAATATCTGGGTGTTCACCTGGATAAATTTTTATACTTTAACAATCACATCAGTTCACAACTCATAAAAGCAAGAAAAGCGTTTTTTATGTATAGTAAATTATTTTTTTTCAAAACACCTCACAACGGAGGTAAAGACCTTAATGTATCAATTATTAATACGACCTTTTTCGACATATGGTTGTCAGATTTGGTTCAATATTGCTCCCTCGTACATGGAGAAAATAAGGATATTTGAAAGGAAATGCCTTAGAAGCTGTACTTCTCTATACAGATCTCCAAATAGCAATTATGAAAAATATATATCTAACAATAAATTATATAATGGGGCTAAAATCAGTAGAATCGATAATTTTATTATCCATTTAATAAGAAACCATATAAATAAATGCTTGGAATGCCACGAGAATAATCTAATTATGGCTCCTTATTATGCAAGTGATGAATACATATATAAAACACTTCAAAGTGGATATATCCCACCTGAGGCCTTTTTATACCTCGATAGAAATGGATTTATTCAGAATGAAATCGGCATTCCTATATTTTACCACATTTATAGACGGGCCAATGTAAAAGCTGTTAGCAGCAATGTGCTCACTATTGAAAATCAAAGGTTCGACACTAGTATATACTCGGCAGATAAAAATATGTTTCCAAACTTAAACATTAAGAAGTATTGGTGGCTCATTAAATAGTTCTACCTCTTTTTTTTTTTTATTCCTTGACCTTAATCTTTTATTTTTTGTAATATAAAAGTAAGGTTTTTTCAAATTTTTCTTTACAATTAATTATATTAAATTACATTTTTACTTTGTAAAATAATAATAATAAATAAGATACAAAAAATTATATAATGCTAATAGATATTATACTTGAGAGTATAAGGGACTGTGTATTATAAGTTATACTAACTACTATTTGTTTATTTATAGTTTAACTAGCGGGCGCAGCCCGCTACGTTGTTAGCGTGCCTTAAAGGTTAAGGGGGGGGGGAGGGCTACGCCCTCCCCCCCGGGGGGCTGCGCCCCCCACAATTTTATTAAATTCGTTTTTTTATTTAAAGCCTTCACCCAGCCACCACAAATAAATAATTCTGCACAACAATGGGTTTTAAATAAATAAATATTTGATCACTTTTGCTCATGAGAGTGGATTGTTAGTAATGAATCCATAATAATTTGCAATATACGTGTGTATGTCAAGATAATTTGGTAAAGTGCGAACTTAGGTAGATAGACCCGTAAGTAGTTTTGTTCATTTGTGTTTTGAATGAAAATAAATAACGTAAAGCAGGGTTGAAAAGCATTTTATAATATTAAAAATAGCGGGCAAAGCTACGTTTTTAGAGTGTCTTAAAGTTTTTTTTTAATTCCAGTTTATGTAAAGGTAGACATGGCAATTCAAGTAAATTCACAAATTCAGTTGGAAAATTTACTGCGTCGGTTTCTTCCACCGGTGCTTCGTTACATGAAGTTTAAATATCGGAATATATAAGTTCCATTCCTTTTCTAAGGTTTTTTCTCTTTCAGAAAATTTGTTTAACTTTTTGGAGAGTATGTTTCAATGGTACATAAGTTTCATATTCCGTTGATAGTGTTTGAACAGGTAATTCCCTCTTCCAATCCATTTGCAATGTCTATAATTTCAATTCCACTCGTTCAACGTTTATATCCATTTCATTCCACTTGTGTAGTGTTTCAATCCCACTCGTTTCTTAATTTTAGTGTTTCATAGACACTTGTTCTTTAAGTTTTAGGTTTCTAGCTAACGACGCAGACGTTAAGGGGGGGGGGCAATTTTCCCCTTTTGAACCACCATTTTTACCACGTTCCTGTCCAAAGTCCTAGAAATGCCTTGTCGATAAGTTAGCCCATACTCCAAGGAAAACATATTATATATTACAGGTTTCTAGCCGAAGGGTTCGGTTAGGCCATCAAGGGGGAGAATTATTCCGTTTTTACCCCTCCCGGTAGGAATTTCCAAAAATTCCGTCTTAGAGGACGTCTGCGTTGGAGGAGGAACCTACTACATACATAATTTTAGGTCTCTATATCCAGCAGTTTGGCCAGGCCGTCAAGGGGGAAGTTTTTTCCCTTTTTACCTCTCCCGGTATGAATTTACAAAAATACCATCTTAGGGGACGTCAACGTTGGAGAAGGAACCCAAATACCGAATTTAAGATCCCTTGTTCCAGCAGTTTGGCCAGGCCGTTAAGGGGGAGACTTTTCCTGTTTTTGACCCTACCTGTAGAAATTTCCAAAAATCTCATCTTAGCGGATGTCTACAATAGAGGAGGAACTTTAATACCAAATTTCAACTTCCTACCTCCAGCGGTTTGGGCAGGCCTTTAAGCGGCACTTTTCGCTTCATTAATCCCCATTTTTGCAATGTCCCTGTCCAAAAAGCACCTTCTCGGTAAGTGAGCACATACTCCAAGTAACATATGTTTTACATTTCAGGTTTCTAGCCAACTTTTACTATTTGTGCCCCTCTCGGTAGGAATTTCCGAAAATCCATCGACAGGGAATTCCAGCTTCCTAGTTCCAGCAGTTTGAGCAGGCTGAGAGGAACTTAAGTACCGAATTTCGGCTTCCTAGTTTCAGCAGTTTGGACAGGTCGTTAAGGGGCAACTTTCCCTTTTTGAGCCCCCATTTTATAACGACCCTGTCCAAAATTCAAAAAAGTATCTTTCTAATAAGTTAGCCCTCACTCCAGGGACCCACATTTTAAGCTTCAGGTTTCTAGCCGAAGGGGTTTTTACCGGCCCCCAAGGTGAGGCTTTTCTTCTTTTTGCCCCTCCCTTTAGGAATTTACAAAAATTACATCTTCGCGGCTATCTGCGATGGATGAGGAACATTCATACCAAATTTCAACTGCATTGCCTAAGCGGTTTGGGCAGGCCGTTAGTGGGGACATTTTTCCCTTTCAACCACCATTTTTACTATGTTCCTGTTCCAAAATAGAAAAATTACGTTGCCGGTGAGTTAGTCCTACTCCAAGGAATACATATTTAAAATTTTAGGTTGGCCAAAAGGGATTGGGCAAGCCGTGAGGAGGAGACTTTTACCTTATTTCCCCTCCCGATAGGAATTTCAAAAATTCCGTCTAAGCGGACGCCTACACAGAAGGAGGAACTCACATACCGAGTTTCCTTTTGGGATATCCTGTAGGGAATTCCAAAAATACAAACTTAGTCGATGTCTACTACAGTGGAGGAACCTTTATACCAAATTTCAACTTCTTACCTCCAGTGGTTTGGGCAGGCACTTTTCCAATTTGTGAGACTGTTTATGGGGAGACTTTTCCCCTTTTTGCCCGTTCCGGTTGGAATTTCCAAAAATCCCGTCTTAGCGCACGTCTATGCCGAATATCAAGAAACCTTGTTTTAGTGGAGATATCCGTGGGGGGAGGAAAAAAGTAGTTTTTTTGAAATTATATACTATTTTAAATGGTACTTTTTGGAAAAACGAAATTTTTTGGAAAAAGATACTTTGTTTTTACAAAGTACTTTATTTGTACTTTTTTTGGAAAAGGTATTTTTTTTTAGAAAGGTGTTTTTTTTTGGAAAAATGTATGTTTTTTGGAAAAAGGTACTTTTTTGGAAAAGGTACTTCTTTTGGTACTTTTTTTTTTGGGGAAAAGGTACTTTTTTTTAGAAAAGGTACTTTTTTTTGAAAAAGGTATTTTTTTGAAAAAATGTATGTTTTTTGGGAAAAGGAACATTTTTTTAGAAAAAGGTACTTTTTTTGGGAAAAGGTACTTTTTTTGGAAAAGGTACTTTTTTTGAAAAAGTTATTTTTTTGGAAAAATGTATGTTGTTTGGGAAACGGTACTTTTTTTTAAAAAGGTACATTTTTTTAGAAAAAGGTACATTTTTTGGAAAAAGGTACTTTTTTTGGAAAAAGGTACATTTTTTGGAAAAAGGAATTTTTTTTGGAAAAAGGTACTTTTTTTGGAAAAAGATACTTTTTTTAGGAAAAAGGTACTTTTTTTGGAAAAAGGTACTTTTTTTGGAAAAGGTACTTTTTTTGGAAAAAGGTACTTTTTTTGGAAAAAGGTACTTTTTTGGAAAAAGGTACTTTTTTTGGAAAAAGGTACTTTTTTTGGAAAAAGGTACTTTTTTTGGAAAAAGGAATTTTTTTTGGAAAAGGTACTTTTTTTTGGAAAAATGTACTTTTTTTGGAAAGAGGTACTTTTTTTGGAATAAGGTATTTTTTTGGAAAAAGGTACTTTTTTTTGAAAAAGGTACTTTTTTTGGAAAAAGGTACTTTTTTGGGAAAATGGTACTTTTTTTGGGAAAAGGTACTTTTTTTGGGAAAAGGTACTTTTTTGGAAAAAGGTACTTTTTTGTCCCCTTTTTGCCCCTCCCGATAAGAATTTCCAAAAATGCCGTCTCAACGGACGTCTACACCGGTCGAGGAATCTACATACCAAATTTCAACTTCATAGCTCCAGCAGTTTGAGCAGGCCCTCAAGGGGGAGACTTTTTCCCCTTTTTGCCCGTCCCTGTAAAAATTTCCAAAACTCCCGTCTTGGCGGATGTCTACGATAGTGGAGGAACCTTTATACCAAATTTCAACTTCCTACCTCCAGCGGTTTGGGCAGGCCGTCAAGGGGGGCCTTTTTCCCCCCATTTTTACAACGTCCCTGTCCAAAATTGTAGAAAGTACTTTCCAGAAAAGTTAGCCCCTACTCCAAGGAACACATATCTTAAATTTCAGCTTTCTAGCCAAAGGGGTTTTGGCAGGCCGTCAAGGGGGACACTTTCCCCCTTTTTGCCCGTTCCGGTAGGAATTTCCAAAAATCCCGTCTTAGTGGACGTCTACCCCGAAAGAGGAACCTACATACCAAATTTCAACTTCCTAGCTTCAGCGGTTTGGGCTGGGCGATGTTGAGTCAGTCAGTCAGTCAGTCAGTCAGTCAGTCAGTCACGTTATTCTTTTATATATAGAGATAATATGAATTTAAGACAAATAAACAATCCAAAAAAAAAAAAAAAATAACAGCAAAGAAAATTTGAACCAAAATTTTTCATTTTAAATATTTAAGAATAAAAAATAATAATTTGATTTTAATAAATTCTTTTAGTTTGACTATAGATCATAAATTAATATCACTTTCTGTTTAAATTATTTTCAAATTATTTTCAAAGAATAAATTTTTTTTTTTAAAGATTTCGATTAGGCCAGCAAGACAGAATACGTATTTTCGGCTTTCGCCGAAAACTTTATTAGTTAGCCCTTCTTAAAGTTTAAATTACATTTTAAACTTTAAGATGTGCTAACTAATAAAGTTCGTTATCGCTTGCACGATACGGCAAATTTCGTTTGCGGTTTAACTACACCAAGTATAACTGACATCCCAAAAACTAGGCCTAAGGCATGCTAACAACGTAGTGGGCTTTGCCCGCTAGTGTAACTAAATACCAGGCAATGGTAACTAGTTATTTTTCTTATTACCTTTGTATGGCGATGTCGTGCAAAATAATGAGTTATGCTGACACACCAGCATACGAAAAATCTAAAAATACGTCGTTACCATATGCTTACCAGTACTGATAAAAAGAATGAGTCTAAATATATTTTTCCAAAAAAATTGGTTTTATAAAAAAAATATTTTTTATTGTAAAATTTTTTTTTAATAAAATTTTCTAGTGCGGGAATCGAGCCTGGGACTCCAGGTTGCCAATCAATAGATACTAAAGGGCTGAACGATTCATCTTAAATGAGATTTCAAGACACATGATAGCCTACAAGCCATAACAAGTTGTATGGTTTTACTTTTTATAACGATTGAATCAGTACAAACAACAAAAAAAAAACACGATGGCAAAAAAGCATAATGGATAGTGTGACGAATCCCATCATGAATCGTTTATCACGGATGACAACAGTACATTACCACATCATATTATTGTGAACTTAAGCAACCAACACAATATCAACACCATCGTTTTAGTGTTACTGAAAACTTATGTATAATAGTGTTGCCAGTTTGGGGGATTTATCCCAAAATTGGGAATTGTATCATCAATGGGGATAAAAACTTCCGTTTGTAGAACTGGGGATTTATTGGGGATGATACGAAATTTTAGGGGATCATTTGGGGATAAAATATATTATTGCTTTTTCATATTTTTATAAATTTAATCCTGATAATTCTAAATATTTATATTTTTTTCTAAGAATGATGATAATAGTGAATGATTTTTAGCTACAAAAATTTGAGTCTGGCAAGGTAATGTTCCTAGAAACTATAATTCCTCTTGGTGAAAATTCAAATTCGTTTTGGTTCTAAAATTTTTAAATTTATTTAATAAGAGTTATAAGAAGTTCTTCTTAAATTAAATGTATACTTTACAAGTTACTCAATTGTCAAAAGTTAATCCATCTGCTGAAATGCTAAAACTTTTTAATGCAGTACCATACACAACAAAATGTCTGTTATTTATTAAATGTCTGTTTATTATTAAATATTTAAAATGAAAAATTTTGGTTCAAATTTTCTTTGCTGTTATTTAAATTTATTTGTTCTTTTTTATAATTTGTTGTAAGCACAAATTTATTGAGTCTGAGTGTACAACTTACCTCAAAAAATAAACGAATATGGTATTTTTCCACTAATTTTTCGAAAAAATTAACGAAAACAAATTTTTATACAAAATAAAAATTGGAAATTTTTTGGGATGGCAAATTAAAAATTGGGGATAAGGTATGAAAAGACTGGCAACACTGATGTATGTAACCGAAATACGTACCTACTCTGTTGAAAGCAGCGTTGCCATTTCAGTGCTTTTCGGGTATTTTTTGGTGCTTTTTTCCTTCCCGTACCCGGTGATTTTTTACAAATACCCGTTTATAAAAAGCGGGTATTTACAGTGCTTTTTCAGATTTTTGGCAGTGCTTTTAGTGCTTTTTGTACAGTTTATATTTTTGGTATTTGTTCTACTTTTTTCAATTTTTCTTGAATTTTCCGTCAAAGTTGAAAAAATAATACGAAATATACAAAAAATACATTTTTTCACAATGTTTGTAGTGCAATTTTAAATAACAACTTCGTTATATTTAAACTTCAAAATTTTGCAATATTAGTTTGGTGATTTTTTACCCCTTTTTTGGTCATTTTTTGAACCTTTTTTACACGATTTTACAAAGCTAAAATGTGTTTTTAAAATTTTGACTTAAATTTTTCAAAAAATTATTATCGTGCTTTTTTACCCCATTTTTGGTAATTTTTTACCCTTTTTACCCGTTTTCAAAATGCTCATGGTGCTTTACTGCCTTCAAGAGTTGGCAACACTGGTTGAAAGCTATCATGCTAATGAATGGAGTATTTTTTTTTTGTTATGCTTTTAGTTGAGAGTTTTGTTTTCATTCGTGATGTGTAGGCAGTGTTACCATATATTTTTTTTAGAAAAACTGTAAATAAAAACTGATTCTTTATAGAAAAACTGTTTTTCTAAAAAATTTTAAAAATAAGAAGAAATTCTGGGATCCCGAAGTATAATGGGATTAAATATTATCCCAGGGTATTACTTTTCAAAATATCGAGATTTAAATAATTTAATTGCCTTTGATATAGTACTCGACTTTTTGCATAGCCTCCTAATAAAATATTTTTTTTTAAATTTTGGTCTCCTAGGCCCAAACCTAAAGTTAAAAAAAGTCCGAAATTAACCCCTGACTTAGGATAGAATACTTTACTGGTTAATGTTGTACTTCAAAATATTCTTTATTGATGTGGAATGCATTCCACATAATATTGACTTTCATTTGATTGATTATTGTTATGTCGGGAATTACTTATGTGTTTGAAAAAATTACGTTTTTTGGAATTGTCCTTGATCATAATTGAAAAAATAGTAGTAAATTGTTATCGAGAATTGGCAAATATATATTAAAAAAAAAAATAAAAAATCAATTTTGGAGTTTTTTGATTAGACATTGTATTAATTTTTTCAAAAAATATAAATTTCTAAATTATCCTTCATTAAGAAATGATCTGAAAAGTTCGGGTCTATGTCCATCGGGTCTATGACGTGTCAGATAAGGCTTAGCCAATTTTATTTCGTGCTAATTTTTTATGAAATTTGTTATACAAATATTTCGGTTTTCCAGTAAGCATAGTTTGTAGTATTATATTGGTATTTTTAAATTCATTTATTTTTCGATTTGTACCTAATTTTTCACAATATGAAAGATTTATTGTAATTTTTGGGTCATATGCATAACCACTTTCTAAATTCATAAATGGCTTACAAAACAAATATTTTATACAAAATTCATTTTATAAACATGTTATAGAGCCTTCAAATTATTATGCATAAGCACTTTTATATTTTAATTCTTAAATTTTAGTTTAAAAAATAAAAAAAAATTAAAAATGAAACAAATGTGCCCATTTAATATGAAAAAACTGTAAAAAAATCCGTGAATTTAAAAAAAACTGTTTTTTACATGAAAAAACTGGAAAACTGTTAGGCATACCAAAAAACTGTAAAAAACAGTTAAAACTGGCTATATGGCAACACTGTGTGTAGGTATGAAAAGCAGTGTTGCCATTTCAGTGCTTTTCGGGTATTTTTTGGTGCTTTTTTCCTTCCCGTACCCGGTGATTTCTTACAAATACCCGTTTATAAAAAGCGGGTATTTACAGTGCTTTTTCAGATTTCTGGCAGTGCTTTTAGTGCTTTTTGTACAGTTTATATTTTTGGTATTTGTTCTCCTTTTTTCCATTTTTCTTGAATTTTCTGTCAAATTTGAAAAAATAATACGAAATATACAAAAAATAAATTTTTTCACAATATTTGTAGTACAATTTTAAATAGCAACTTCGTTATATTTAAACTACAAAATTTTGAAATATTAGTTTGGTGCTTTTTTACCCCTTTTTGGTAATTTTTTGAACCTTTTTTACACGATTTTATAAAGCTAAAATGTGTTTTTAAAATCTTGACTTAAATTTTTCAAAAAATTATTATTGTGCTTTTTTACCCCATTTTTGGTAAATTTTTACCCTTTTTACCCCTTTTCAAAATGCTCACGAGGTTAACGGTATTTTAAGTTACTTCGTTAGTGGTATTTTAGGGTTAAAAATAGTTCGTTGAAAGGGTTTCGAATCGTTAACGGTATTTTACGGTTAGTGTTTCCCAACCAAGTTAAAAATTTTAAAAATTGCCAAAATAAAAAAATCGTTTAAATTTAAAAATTGTCAAAATTTGAAAAAATCATAAAAAACCGCCAAAATCTTGAAAATAGCAAAATTTAGAAAAATCGGCAAAATTAAAGAAATTGTCGAAAATTAGAAAAAAATCATCAAAATTAAAAAATCATCGACATTAAAAAAATCGCCAAAAAGCTATATATATTTATATTAATAAGAATTAATATAAATTATTTTTTTTTGTTTTTATAATTTATTATGCATTAAAAACATTATTAATTTTTTTTTTTACTAACTTTTTTATATAATATAAAAATTGTAAAACAAACATTGAATTGAAAATAAAGAACAACTAACTAACTGCTAACTTTTTTATCTGAGTGTACATTTATACTTTTTCGTTTTATAAAACCTACATATTATAACACAACACACCATCGCATCCATAGCATTCATTGCGATTAGGGTTTGGGATTTCCCGGACTTTTTTATTTCCCGGGAAACGGGAATGAAAAAATTTGATTCCCGGGATTCCCGGGAATCCCGGTAAATATTTTTCAACAAAATTGTTAACGAAAACCACCTATATAAGTAACTTTTGTTAAAAAAACACACTATTACAGTACAAACGCATTCTGTGTAGTGAGAATTCAAAGTAAAAAATATCAGAATGTTGAACATTTGATTTCACATAAATTACTCGCAGCACTGCCAAATGAATTGCATGATTCCAGCAGAAAGCACCTACTACTGGACTCTCGGAAACAAACCGTTTCATCACATTTGGCCCATTAGATATGGTGGCCACAATGTTATTTTCCAAAGACAAATAAAACTCTTCTAGTCTTATTTCTACAATTCTTCTCATTTCATCAGCATTACATCTTCCTGATATATAAACCAACCCCAGGTTATAAAATGAATTATTTCCGTTTATACATATGCTCAAATATATCTTTTGTGATATTCTTGTCCATTCATCTAAGATTATAGTAAATCTCCTATTGTTAGAAATATTGCTCGATATTTCTTTTATCATGATATCTTATACATGATTGTAGTAATTTAATATAATGTTCTTTACATCGGTTTCAATTTTTTGCAATGCCAGGTTTTTATTATAAAAACTTTCTCGAATAAACGAAGATCTAGTTATGGTGCGGATTGACTGGGGCTAAATTGGATACCATTTCAGGAAATGTTTGCCCTACCGTAAAACCTTTAAAGCCTATTCAGCCTTTACTTTTTTCTTCGGGTACTTTGCTAATTTTAGCTAGAACATTATTCTTGTTGTTGTATTCTTCAAGAGAAGTTGCATGACCATCAATTTTTTTTTTTTTTTTCTGAACCAAATTTAGATGTCGGATAACCAAATTTAGATACCACCCTTACCCATTAGTCTTTTCTTTTCACATTTATTAATGAAAACGTTACTTATAAAATTATTGACCCTTAGTATAAAGGAGTATTTTAAATTTAAAGTCGACTTTATTTTTAATCAAACGGTTTTGTATGAAAACCATACAAAAGTATTTGTATTTTCAAATATTTTGATTGGTTGAAAATAAATTAACCAACCAGAATGCTCCAAAAATAAACCAAGTCAAGGTATACTGCCACCCAATATTTTAACTAAAGTCGACTTTACCTAGATTATACATTTGAAAAATTTAGATAGTAAGGGCGATTATTTGTAAGAAACAAAGCTTTTTTTCATATTTCTTTTAAACATTTTACCAAGTTTTTAGGTTTTACTACTTAAATTTTGAATAAGTTATGCGGTAATTACTTGGCAAAGATTTTATTTGTGTGTCAAATAAATGTATTCCCTTTTAAAAGATTTTAACAATGACATTTTTGTTTTGGTATTTAAAATGTTTTTAATGACTAAAATTAAAAAATCCTATTCGAAACAAAAACAATTTAAAAAATTTAATATTTTTAAAATTTCCCGTTTTCCCGGCAAACTTTTCCCGGGATTTCCCGGGAATTCCCGCCCGTGAATTCCCGAACCCCAAACCCTAATTGCGATACTTAAACACTAGTTCAAAGTACTAATTGCTATGTTATGGTAGCGAACAATCGTGTGTCACTACAATCACTTATTGTTTTCTTCGTTGCCATGTTTAATGCTTAAGCTCGCTTACGTTTTGATTTGTCTTCTAGTCGTAACAGGGTGGTTTAAATCGTAATGCACACATACTAGCACCATGTGATTTAATGACTACAACAAACCGATTGCACTCACGCAGCTCTTTAATAGATACAAACATAATTGACCTGCAGCACACATAATTGATCTTACTCGCCAACATACAAAAAATTGTAATGAACGTGCGGAAACCCTTATTTTTTCCAAAAACTGAGAATTTTTTTTCCTCCATAAATTTAGAAAATATGTTTTTTACAAAAATTTTATCTGAGTGTACATGGACATTGTTTTTTTTTTTTTGTTGTTTGCAATTTTTCAAATTATACAAAGATCTTTTTTTACCGAAAAAAAATTTATCGGGTATTTTACAATTCTGCACTCTAAATGTCTAAATATTGTTAAGCGGAAACAATTTTTGATGGCTGCTTTTATGCTGCTTTTAATAAGTTTGTTGGGATCTGACCTCAGTGGCACTAGGTCGAATAGGCACAGGCTATAAGCGAACAGACTCTTTGTTCTGGGTGTGAATCCCAACCCTTCGACCTAGCCCAAGGCCCGCAACAATTAAAATTCAAAAAAAATTACAAATTAAAAAAAAAAACGTTAAGTTACAAAAATTACCACACCTGGAGTGGGAGGTAGATGGCGTCCTCCAGCCGCCCATGCCCAACCTTGGTCACCAGGTTATCCACCAGGTTATCGGTGACCCCATACACCCGCTCACACCACACCACTTACCTTAGTTTACCCACCCCTGTTTATAAAAAAAATTAGCCAATCATTTTTAAACGTTACAAATCATTCAAGACATAATTTATTGATTAATAACTTTAAACTAATATAAACAAATGACTTCCACAAAAAAAAATTATGATAATATATACCTAAATACGATAATCTTTTATTTTAATATGAACTTACTAAAAGCTAACTCCCTGAATCGACCAGAAAAAAAAAAGATCGTTAAGATCTCTACCAAACAACCCTGGTTTAACAGGCAAAAACTGAACTTTTCAAAGTTCAAACAACACCAAATGTGTTAACTTAAAAAAAAACAAACAAAAGAAAAATAATCAGAATTATCAAAAAAAAACATATAAATCATTTAAATAGTTGGTAAATATCTAACATAATCAGTAAAAATTTAACACATATAATAAAAATTACAGATACCGCCAATAATAAAAAAAAATTAATTCAATAGAAAAACTATGTAACACCAATTGCCAATAATACCAAAAATTCGGTAAGGTATGTATGTGCGTTGATACGCGTCGCCTGACTTTCTTTTAGGGTTTACCAGTATCACCCCTAAATGATGTTAACCGGAACGTTTTATTCTTACGGTTTTCAAAAAAAAATTTCAAAACAAAACCTACTAGCCTCAAGGAGCTCCTTTAAACTTGTAAGGTAAATCTATATTCCTTTTAAGTCAACGCAGATACTGTTAACATCACCTTCGTCACTTCCATTACATAATCATGAATTTTTAAATTAACGGACTTTTAGTCTTTTTTTCTATTGAACCTCCAATTTTCCACCATCTTTTTTTTTATAAATGGCGCAAATAAAAAAACTTAATATTAGCATTAAATTTAAGATACCAAGAAAATAAAAAAAAACTAACCCTAAACACTTAACACTTACATATATACACAAAAAAAATGTATCCTACCACTAAAACCGGTTCACTTTATCTTATGCTGTTGATTTTTTTTTTTTTTTTTTTTATGCTTAGCTCGTTATTTTGGCTTTTTCTCGTTTGTTAGCTTGCCTCGATTTGGCTATGATATGTGCAAAAATTCAAGTACGATATACCGGGTTACCTGGATTGACGTTGGTGTTTCTTTTTTTCCTCTTTTTGACCATCCGTTTCCACATTCACCTTCATAAAACTTTCTGGAGAACTTCTGGTGGGTGCTTCCCAGAAGCTACTGGACTCCGGTAAAAAGTCTGTCTGTCTGGCCCTGCTCCAGAGGAGACCAGTCCCAAGTTCTCCAATTTACCACAAAAAAGTTACAGGGAAGGTATTTTGATCCTCGGTAGTTACTAGCCAAAATGGTGTCTAACTTGGCTTCGATTTTCTTCCCGGCCTCCGTATCCCAAATTTATTATCGACTTATAAATTATTCCCGGATGTCTTTATTAATTCCCGAAATTAATCAAAATTTGCCACACTTCAAAGGTTTTTATCTATTTATTATTCTACCTTAGAAACTTTTTCACTATTTTAATTATTCAACAAACACCGCACCTTCACGACCACTTTAATCAGCGATTTTATATGGAATGATTCCTTTAAAAATTGCTATGGCAATCTTAGGTATAAGATACTTCCAACCCAACCATTTTTTTATGATCCTCCATATTAATTTTCTCTCATTATAAAAATCTCTTTCCGATATTGAGTATTATTTTGCCTATTACCTGTCCCTTTTAATTTTTCTGAGTTCACAAATCCTTTTACCGACAACTCATATTCATGGACACAAACCGTACAAGAATTTAAAACTTTAAATTTGAATATAAAACAAAACGATCAATTCATTGATAAAAACGTTTTGCTATCGTCCCTGCCTTCTACACTACAACCTCGAACACTGCTAAAAATATAACACAAAAAAAAATACTAATTTATCCAACTAAGCAAACTTCATACTACATAAACATCGTGGTTTTTCTTTCGTATTTCTTTATTTCCCTTCCTTTAATTCCTTTTTATACTTTCTGCTAGACACGCGTAATTTCATTTTCCTACATTATTTCCTTATTTTCGACACATAGAAAATTTGTGAATAATGCTACAAATATTACAATTCCTTCAATTAAGATGTCAGCAAATAAAGTGCCACCATTAACCTACAAGATATTAGCAGAATGTTCTGCGTCCAAGGTGCGGGCAGGTCTCATGATACTGCACCCCAGTAAAGGCAATACACCAGTTTTTATGCCAGTGGGTACACAAGGAACACTGAAGGGAATACTACTGGGCCAAATATTTGTCAAATATTATCAGAAAACGCCATTTGGGTGTGAGACCTTGTATGGAAGCTATTAAGAAGGCCGGTGGCATACACAAGTTCACGGGTTGGCCCAGAGTTATTCTAACCGATTCAGGAGGCTCTCAAATGGTTTCACTATTGCATTTGGCTCAGATAGACGAGAATGGTGTTAATCTTAGATCACCCTCTGCCAATTTCGAATGTATGCTAACACCTGAACGCTCGATAGAGATATAAAATGTCATCGGAGCTGACATACTGATGCAATTGGATGACGCGGTAAAGACCCTTACAACTGGACCAAGATTTGAAGAAGCTACGCATCGTACCATTATATGGGTAGGTACATCTGAAACAGCTGATGCTAGAGATAATGATCAAGGTCTATTTCCCATTGTATAGGTTGGTTTAGATCCGGAACTAAGAAAACAATGTGTGGCAGGTTTAACTGTAAGCGGAGCGAAATGTTTGGAGCATGGTACGACACCTTAAGCAAATGTATCCTTTCAGTATTGCCTCGCTTATGAAAGACATTTTGGTGTCGGAGACTGGAGCTGGAGGCGACACTGCATCGGAATAACCGGTTTTCCAGCGATGAGCATGTGCAGTGAAGATTTAGAAAAAAAAACTAACTTTTTTTAAAACCAAAAAAAACAACAAAAAAATATTTGAAAAATACGATCCGGTGTACATTATCGATAATAAAAAGATCAGTTAAAAGTCCTCCTCCAGGACTCACGGGATAATCCCAGTATACGTTTTACAAATATCTCTCTAACTCAAAAAAACTAGCCAACAGATTTTCCTGAAATTAACCACAGATTATATACTTAGTGGTGGTGGTAAGCAGAACTACTTTCGTCAACATTTATTGATGTTCAGTGCCAAATTCGCCAAATCTCGTAATTCCCACAAAGCGAAAATTGCCATAACATTTGAAATAACGATTGATCAACAATCCTCGGTAAGCGACCTTATTTCATTGATAGTGTTATCTACAGCAAAAACTTAAATTATCCGACTACTGGGTATTAGCCCGAATGAAGCGACAATTAACAAATTTAATATTTGTTCCATAGTATACTCTCTATGCCAAATGTTTAGTCCAGATATCATTATCCGAAGATAAGGTCCATGCAGCCCTGGATATTCTTTCATTCAGACATGCAGGATCATTTTATGAAACTTCGGGGTGGACACCGCAACAAACCACAGGTGTTGGCTAAGGACTGACGCCAAGACCTGTGTGCGTGGGCATTATGTTGCGTCTTCCCAACGTGGGGAACTCCCACACCCTGAAGTCTCATTAGCCGGGCAATCTGAATGAGATTTCATCCTCAGCTGAGGCAACCGAGTCTGGCCAGAAAAATGTAAGTTTTAAGGTACAATTAGTCGCAAACGCAACGTGACGAATCAGTTGATTCAATCCATCTTATAGAAAATCATCAGAAGCTTATCCTACGTTGATTTTCCTTGCGTATTTACGTAACAGCTGATATTGCGTGATATGTTCACTAAACACAAAATAAAAAAAACTAATCAAACGGGATAATTCAAACAACATTAAGTGATAAAATTTAACAATTGCGCAAATACATATTAGCCATATTTTCACTCGTACCTATCTGCGTTAAGTATTTAAAGCCAATATACGTTTCCGGTTTTCGCGGTATACTTTAACATAGGTCAGCAAAGCCCTTTATGAAGTGATTTTAGAAGTCACGTTAGATTCGAAAATGTATAAACGTTGAGTTTCCAACGTTGATAATTATCCGCATTGAAAGTCAACGTACATAGGAAAAGCAATTCGTTAGCCTTGTCCAAAACGCGTTTTCGTGTACCTTGTGTCTTTCCGTTTTCCGTGAGTTAATGGCTATAGCCAAGTCGAAAACAAGGCTTCCGAATTACACTGAAACTCAAAAGTTTTCGTAAATAAATCAAGTAAATACAAGTCGGTTGAACTCACAAATCAGTTAAATTTGGCGTAAACTAATTTAATGATTGAATGAATCAAATGAGCCGAATTGACACCAAATTATCCTCGATTTAAAAATGAAATTGAATCCGATTTCCAGGGATAAAATATAATCCACAATGAATTTTCACACAATTACCTGCCCGTTATTCCAATTTTTTCCGTCCATCCGTTAATTTGTATTCCTTATTTGTTGTTTCAATCAATTTTCCTTATTCACTTTATATTCTCCTCGACTAAAATAATTCAGCTGTTTCGATGACGGATAGAAAATTCTGATTCCAATAGCATGATCCGGCAAGTACGTTCACATTTACGTGTTAGTAACTATTCGCATACATTCCCTCTTGTGGTTTCGAAACATCAGATTCTTTACAGTTACGTTTACGGTTGGGTAACTCAGCCTTAACTTAGCAAAAATAAACTACGACGTTACGACTCGTTCTCGTTACTTTCACGTTCTAGTAACGAGACCTTAACCCTTTTCACACTGCTGCCATTCTACAGCCACGGTTTAACAGAATTAACTCCCCCATTACCTTCCCAAATGTCGACGTGATTTGGGTTAAATTTCATTCCGTGCTGGCCTTCCAATGGAATTAATTTGGCAGCTTAATTCACAAAGCTTTTAATTATTTGAACTAGTTCCGTTTCGGTTGACCTTTAATTGAATTACTCTACATCTGCCTGAATTCACTTACTAAAAAGGCCAATGAAACATGAAAGGAATAACGGTATTATAAAGGTATCGGTTTCATTGAGGAATTGTGTTTTCGCAATAAATTATTTGTTGTTATAAAAAAAAACAATGTTGCCAAACTAAATTAAAAAAAAAATTAATAGCTTTACGATTTTTTATTAGTAACACCGATAGAGTTCAATTCCTTTTAAATTTTGCGTATTTTGTATGGGGAAAAAAATTTATATATTTGAAACGGGTAACGGTATTGTAAAGGTATCGGTTGCCAACCTTGCTTTCCTTTCATTCATTTAGTAAGAAAACAAAATGTGCAATCATATGCCGAAATCTTAGCACATCACAAATAAGCTTTGGTTTCGATTGTGTTCCTGAAATTCCTTCATTCAATTAGACATCTATTGAATGAACATGCTATTTAAATGATTCAAGTTGGGAATGCATTCGATTCTTATCAAAGCCCCCGGGAATGAATCTTATGAATGGCATTTGAACATTCCCCTTCCACATTTGAATTTAGTTTTTAGTGAATTACGGTTAAATTGAATTAAGTCCTTCAGATCTCTGCTTTACAGTCATCCATCCCGTTAAGGGATAAAATAAAAAGCCTATTGCAAAATTGATTCGGGTTTTCGTTCTCCCTTCATGTTCCATGAAATCCGCCATTAACCCTTATCATCCCATCAGGGATGAACAAGTGCACGTCCCGGAATTTTGAAAACTCGTAAGCATAAAAGTTTGGCCATGACAAAAAAAAATTTAAAAAAAATTGGATTATCCTTTTAGGGTTGCCACCTGAGATAAAAATTCAAATAAGAAAATTTTTACGATTAAAAAAAAACAGGTGACGAATACTTTTGGCAACTGTTATGTAACATTCCAAAAATTTTAAATTTCGAACGAATCATCCCTTGTTTACGGACAGTGTTGAGCAAAGTTGTAGCACAAAAAAAAATTAATCGTGAATTGGGGTATCGGCCTTGAGTCCATTATAGCATTCGATGGTAACCGCAATAATAGCGGCTGAATAAAAAAAATATGTATATAAACAACTGTTTTACCTACAAAATTTTCGAAAAAACTTTTAAAAATTTTTTTTTTTTTTTTTTTTTTGACCAGTTCTGTAAACTACCAGCTTTTGACTGTAAAGATTTAGATAACAGCAGATTAAAACTATTCTAAACGTTCGAGTTGAATAGGAGTAAAATTCAATGGAGCCAAATTACCTACAGTGTTGGGCAGAATTGTAGCACCAAATCATATGCAATCTGAGAAACCATATCAGAGATAACAATTAGACAAAAATTCAAATAAATTTTAAATAGAGAATTAAACCTTTTAGCAAAACGTGCCACTTTTGACTTCAATATTGTAGCTAGAGATTTTCTCCTTCCATTCCGAATTCGACAAAAGTTCTGGTTTAAAAAAAAAATTTATTGAAATAAAATTTCTGCAAGATTATATTATTTGTTGTTTCTAATGCCTTTTTTTTCTGCAGGTACTGGTGAATAAAGCTAATTGGGATCATATCCAGGAAACTTGAGAAGCTATTAGGGAAGTTTTCATCATTATTTTTGCCTCTAAGTTTTCACTTTGTGTTTTTTTTTTTTCTCCGTTTTCCTTCCAGGTATTTTCCTCCCTTTGAGAAACACTGAGAAATTCTCAACTCATTAACGGAAAAACTAAATTTGGAGAATATTGCATTGGATTTATATTGCACGTATGGGACATAATATATGGTATGAAAATTGAAATAGCTATAACCTAAGGTATATGTTTATGAAAAACCATTCTACATAAAATCAGGTACAAAAATGCTTTCATCACCGTTAAAATTTACTATTACAAATCACGTGATTTTGTAAAAATTAGGACGAACCCAACTTAATTTTAAATTTATAAATATATTTTTACACTGCATCCCTTACATCCTAATATTGCACCAAGTTTTGATTTTATCCCGGATCAGAAATTTCGCAATTATACCCTATATCTTAATATCTTTAAGATGGTAAATACCTATAGATTTACCCTGCATATTTTCGAGCTCGTACATGTTATTTCCTACCGGTTTCAGGATTCTACATTTTAAAAATTTTCTACAGAATTTAGGGTTTCGATTTTTCTCGAAGTCGCTTAAAACATAGTTCCTTCGATAAACTTCCTGACCTGGTAGAAATTTAACATGACGAGCTCGTTTGTTGTACCTTTCGGCACTCCTTTCATATGCTTCGTGCATATTCTTTTGAATCCTCTCGCGAGTTAACTCAAATTTCTCATTGTTTTCAAGAGTATTTATTTCATGGTCCGTTAAGGACATTAATTTTCTGGCTAATTTATAGTCACTGCCACTCGAAAACATATGAAATCCAAAAAGTGCAAAAAAGGGTGAAACACCAATAGCTGATTGAACCGAAGTTCTTAAAGCACACTCTATTTCGGACAAATACATGTCCCAATCGCGGTGATCTTCATTCAGGTATGCTCTAATCGCACTTAAAACCGATTGGTTAACCCTTTCTGAAGCGTTAGACTGGGGACAATGTACTGGTGTTCTGAGGTGTTTTATTTTGTAGGCTTCTATCATTTCCTGAAATCCCTTAGCTATAAATTGCGATCCATTATCGCTGTGGATCACTTCCGGAACACCAAATTTATGAAATATTTCTTTCACTAAAAATTGCACTACATTATTTGTTGTGGCATCTTTCATAGCCTTCAAAAAGGTGAATTTCGTGAAGTGATCCACAACGATAAAAATGTAGCAATTGCCTCTCTTTGACCTAGGATATTTCCCCAAAAAATCAATGTAGAGTTTTTGAAACGGACGCTCTGTCACCACTTCCTGTCCAATTTCAGGCATTAAATTTCTATTCGCCGGTTTTACCTCTTTGCAAATTTGACATGATTTAACATATTCACTAATTTGAACCGTCATTCTTGGCCAGTAAAAGAAACGCTTTACTCTTTCTAAAGTTTTTCTAACGCCTCCATGAGCAGCTGTATTTGCAGAATGAGCTTTTTCGATAATAGCCTGTGTGATATTTGCTGGTATCCAAAGTTTCCAGATGTACTGTTCTCCAAAATCACGATCGAATGTTGTTTTCTTAAAAACCATGCCATCTTCGACTTTAAGATCAGGCAACCGTTCAGCATTTTCGTTAATATTTTTAATCAAGTCCAAATATTCATCACTTTCGAATTCAGTTGTTTCGAAATCCAATAAATCTTCCTTTTCGCAATCTTTTTCGATTTCTTCTAAACAAAAATCTTGAGGCAATCGCGACAACATATCGGCTACAACGTTTTCCGAACCTTTTCTGTGTTCGATTTCAAAATCATATGCTTGCAACAGTAAAGACCAACGAGCTAGTCTTCCGCTAAGATCTTTTAAGCTCATTAGCCATTTCAAACTTGCGTGATCAGTTATCACCGTGAATGGCATCATTTCTACGTAAGGCCTGAACTTTTTTATTGCCATGATTGCAGCCAAACACTCTTTTTCAGTGACGCTGTAATTCTTCTGACACGAATTGAATTTTTGCGAATAAAAGGCAATCGGGTGTTCTTCTTTCTGATCGTTTAACTGGTATAAAACCGCGCCGATTCCGTAATCAGAAGCATCGCATTGAATATAAAATCGTTTCGAAAAATCGGCATGTTTCAATACTGGGGCTGAAGTCAAAGCTCTTTTAAGCTTTTCAAAAGCTTCAATGGCTTTGGGTGTCATTTCGAACTTCTTTGCCTTTTTCAACGTGTCGGTAAGCGGTGCTGATATTGTTGCAAAATCCTTAATAAATCTTCTATACCAGCCCGCTGTGCCCAAGAAGCTTCGAACTTCTCGTGTTGTTTTAGGCAGACTGATATTTTTGATTGCCTTAACTTTATCAGGATCTGTTTTCAGCGCTCCTCCTCCAACGATAAATCCCAAATATTTCAGCTCTTGAAAACAAAATTGCGACAGTAACCTGCGACAGTAAACGCGGTATACGGTTTACTTTCCTCATCCAGCTCGATTTGCCAGAAAGCATATTTCAAATCGACGCTGCTAATGTAGTAAGTTTCGTCTATACGGCTAAGAATTCCGTCAATATTTTGCAGCGGATACGCATCTTTCACGGTCAAATCATTTAATTTCCTCGCGTCCAAACAAAACCGATTTTTGCCGGGTTTTCGCACGACTGTTGTTCTGTTACTCCACGGACTTTCACTTTCCTCTATCACGTTGAGTTTCAGCATATTATCGATTTCGTCATAGGTTATTTTCTGAACGGCAGGCGATATTGGATAGTACCTATCTTTTACCGGGACCGCGCCCTCTATTAACTTAATTGTATGTTTCTCAAGTGCGGTACACCCTTAACCTTTATCCTCAAAAGTGTCAAAACATTTAACTACTTCATCTAACTTTCCCTGCTGTTCTGCACTAAGTACGTGAGGTTTTAACCGATGCTCTTTATCATTATCTACAAAATCATTCTGAATTCTTTCTATATTAATCTCACTTACATTTACAATTTCAGGTGCTAAACCAAACAAACGCCAAAAATCTATGCCTAAATAAAGAACCTGTTCCAAATCAGGGCAAAGATACAACAACATTTTGTGTTCCTGATCTTTGTACCTTATGGATAATTTTGTTTTACCTAGTACTCTGTGTTGTTGACCAGCGGCAGTTGTTACTTTGGTCAACATTGGTAGAATATCTAGGTCTAATTCATTGGCTAATTCTCGGCAACCTTTGCCTAAAATACTGACTGACGCTCCCGAATCTAAGAGTCCCGTGAGAACCTGACCGTTGATCTCTACATCTGCAAAAACTCTCGGATCTAAACTCCTGTTAGTTGCTCTAAAAATTGATTCTATAATTAAACGTTTGATTTGACGGCGTTCAGCGAATTTTTGACGAACTTTCAAAATACGTTTCGAAATCGGTCTTGAAACAGAATCCGAATTAAAAATCCGATCTCTGACTTTCTCGTAATTTTCGAGGCGCGTTTGTAAAGGCAAATAATGTCTAATTTGAGGTATGTACTTGGAATTATTGACATCTATTAATTTTCGTTTTAAAGTGGCTTTCCTATCTTCAGATTTCGTAATATTATTATCTAGTTTCCGGATAATGCAGGGTTCTCCTTTTGACGTGAGTCCCCTGTTGAACCCACGCCTGTCTTCTGGTTTTTCTGAAGACAATTTGGGCATTTTGGAGCGGCTACATTTGGCTTGCCACATCTATAGCAGAAGAGAGCTCGTTGATCTTCTGGGCAATCTTTAAAAATGTGGCCAGATACTTGACAATTCCAACATATAACGGGTTGTTTTTGTTGCTGTTGTTGTCCGATACGGAAGGCAGCAATTTCCTCAACTTCTTGGTCAGAAATTTCTTGATGGTACTCGTATTGATCTGGATCACCATAAATTTCGTTAACCTGCCTTATTTGACGAGGTGGTGGCATGGTTCTAAAATCTTTCCTCGGAAAGTTTCGTTCTGCTTCGTTACATTCGATACGTAACTGTTCGACTGAAGAAACAGCAATTGGATAAATAATCCGTCCTACGCTTTCCTTAACGTTACGTTTCATGATCTTGATCATGTCGAACTCTGGGATTGGCTGTACCAGACGTGAACGTAATTTGCTCATTACGTTAAAATAAGTGTCAATGGATTCGTTTACTTGTTGTTTTCTCTCAACCAGATCTCTCAGAACTTCAAAATTGGACCGAGATTTCTGGTATCGATTGAGTAAAGCATGACGAAGAGCTGGCCATTGAGGTAAACCATGCGTTTCAACAAACAGCCAAAACCAATCCTTTGCCGAACCCGAAACTAAAAGATGAAAATCCCTGACAACCTCATTCCACGGGATATTTTAATGAGCCTGAAGATGCTCTAATCGAAAAATAAAATCTTCAATATTCATCGCCCTTTCATCAAAAACCACACCTAACTTATCGATCCGAATTCCTCTCAAATCGAAAGTTCGGTTATTATTGGGCAAAACTAAATTACCGCCCTGCGATGAACCGCTAGGAGTCGTTCCGTTTGGATTCAATAAATCAAAATTTCGTGCCACAAGACCACCAAAATTTGCATTTGGAGCCGAAGCAGCTGATGTACTCGATAAATTTTCACTTCTTATATTATTACCAACATTATTATTAACCTCATCATTATTTCTATTATAGTTGACATTACTGCCATTGCTATTAGCTGGATTATGGGCTACATTCTGTTGGTTATTAGACGAAGTTAGTGCCTGGACCGCTTTGGTTAATTCACCAATGGTTTTCCTAACCTCAACCATTTCATCTTGGACCATTTTCTGAACTTTCTCCTCAAGCGATCTTTGTATTACCAAAACCTCATTAGCTACTACCTCCCTAACACCTGGTGCTATAGCCTCATCAGCCGTGCCAACATTAGGAGGCGGAAATTGAAATGCCGTATTCAATGGTATGTTGGAAGTGCTCACACCCTGATTGCCCTGCATTATGGTTCTCGCCAGATCTACAAATTGCGGACCTATGTCTGTATCATTAGAACTTTGAGCCATTTTAGAGTTTCCTGGTTTGTGAAATTTTCTCTGCTTTGGTATTGTATGTATTTCCGATCTGTTCAAATCAAACTCAGGTTGTACAACTCTTTTCCTACTTCTGGTTTGGTTTGAATTTCTATTATTATCGAATTCTAACTGTCTATTTTCTTCTCTGTTTTTAGATTGAGATCTGGTCTCTAAACTCATACCTCAACTATTGAAAAAGGGTATTCACAAACCGTCGGTAATATTATCAATTTAAGAATATCAAAATTAGCCAAATATGAACCAAAAAAAAACATGCACATAGAAAACTACCAAAATAAAAAAAAACACAAGCCAAATATTGATAAAAAAAAATATAAAATTAATTAAAAAAAAATATATGTAAAATGAAAATTAAAAAGAATACATAAAAATATAGAACGATAATGGTATAAAAATGTAAAAAAAATTAATAGATAGATAGATAATAGAAGAAATAAAGTAAAAATAATAATTGTATTAAAAAAAATAAAATACTTAAATTTTTATTTGTTACTTAGAAATGATATTGGTTAGTATAAATACTGAATACTTAATATACCTAAATTAAATAAAAAAAAACTAACTAATTGTATAATTGGTTAAATAATTTTGGTTTCAATGACCAATACCTAGCAACAATTACTACTCAAAAATTTCACTAAAAAAATGATGATTAAATTTTTGGCTATCTTTGCAAAATTTAAAACAAATTTCCAACGAAACTAATTTTAAGAAAAACTGTAAAACTTTATAAACTTGAATATAACATAATTTAGGGGTGGTAAACTAAGATGGTGGTGTGCGCGGTATAACTATATTGGCTCTCCCATTTGAGAGCTACTCCAGTGTGGTAAAGATCAATATTACACAAAAAAAATTGTTAAAAATTTTATAAGTTTAGATTGTGCATTGATAAGTTTTTTTTTCAATCAAACTAATCAAAGGCCTGTATGGGAAATCGCCCGATACTTCAGACCTCAAGGCTTCTGCCGTGAGCGGCTATCGGAAAGATTTCCCACAGGTTCACAAAACTAAACTTTTCAAAGCTGAATCTAAAACTTTCTTTACTAAACAAATGGAAGGTTAGTTAGTACGAATAAGGTCTCACACTAGACACTTATGAACCTAACTAACCTCCTGGTATTGTACGTAATTCATTTTAAGCTTCCAGAAACGATTCTCACAGCCCTTTGTACAACGTACTTCTCGACAAAATCAAGAACGGTTACAAAGGCTGCAAGAACCGCTTTCTAAAAAACTCAAAATGAATACGAAGGGCTATTTGATTTTTCACACTATTGGGCTATAATATTGTGTATAGATTTTATCACACAAAAATTCAAAAAAACTAAATTCTTCTTCCTATTGGGCGCCATATTGTTGGGATCTGACCTCAGTGGCACTAGGTCGAATAGGCACCGGCTATAAGCGAACAGACTCTTTGTTCTGGGTGTGAATCCCAACCCTTCGACCTAGCCCAAGGCCCGCAACAATTAAAATTCAAAAAAAATTACAAATTCAAAAAAAAAACGTTAAGTTACAAAAATTACCACACCTGGAGTGGGAGGTAGATGGCGTCCTCCAGCCGCCCATGCCCAACCTTGGTCACCAGGTTATCCACCAGGTTATCGGTGACCCCATACACCCGCTCACACCACACCACTTACCTTAGTTTACCCACCCCTGTTTATAAAAAAAATTAGCCAATCATTTTTAAACGTTACAAATCATTCAAGACATAATTTATTGATTAATAACTTTAAACTAATATAAACAAATGACTTCCACAAAAAAAAAATTATGATAATATATACCTAAATACGATAATCTTTTATTTTAATATGAACTTACTAAAAGCTAACTCCCTGAATCGACCAGAAAAAAAAAAGATCGTTAAGATCTCTACCAAACAACCCTGGTTTAACAGGCAAAAACTGAACTTTTCAAAGTTCAAACAACACCAAATGTGTTAACTTAAAAAAAAACAAACAAAAGAAAAATAATCAGAATTATCAAAAAAAAAACATATAAATCATTTAAATAGTTGGTAAATATCTCTATATATAAAAGAATAACGTGACTGACTGACTGACTGACTGACTGACTGACTGACTCAACATCGCCCAGCCCAAACCGCTGAAGCTAGGAAGTTGAAATTTGGTATGTAGTTTCCTCTTTCGGGGTAGACGTCCGCTAAGACGGGATTTTTGGAAATTCCTACCGGAACGGGCAAAAAGGGGGAAAGTGTCCCCCTTGACGGCCTGCCAAAACCCCTTTGGCTAGAAAGCTGAAATTTAAGATATGTGTTCCTTGGAGTAGGGGCTAACTTTTCTGGAAAGTACTTTCTAGAATTTTGGACAGGGACGTTGTAAAAATGGGGGTTAAAAAGGGGAAAAATGCCCCCTTTGACGGCCTGCCCAAACCGCTGGAGGTAGGAAGTTGAAATTTGGTATAAAGGTTCCTCCACTATCGTAGACATCCACCAAGACGGGAGTTTTGGAAATTTTTACAGGGACGGGCAAAAAGGGGAAAAAGTCTCCCCCTTGACGGCCTGCTCAAACTGCTGGAGCTATGAAGTTGAAATTTGGTATGTAGGTTCCTCGACCGGTGTAGACGTCCGTTGAGACGGCATTTTTGGAAATTCTTATCGGGAGGGGCAAAAAGGCGACAAAAAAAGTACCTTTTTCCAAAAAAGTACCTTTTTCCAAAAAAGTACCTTTTTCCAAAAAAAGTACCTTTTTCCAAAAAAAGTACCTTTTTCCAAAAAAAGTACCTTTTTCCAAAAAAAGTACCTTTTTCCAAAAAAAGTACCTTTTTCCGAAAAAAGTACTTTTTCCAAAAAAAAGTACCTTTTTCCAAAAAAAGTACCTTTTTCCAAAAAAAGTACCTTTTTCCAAAAAAAGTACCTTTTTCCAAAAAAAGTACCTTTTTCCAAAAAAAGTACCCTTTTCCAAAAAAAAGTACCTTTTTCCAAAAAAAGTACCTTTTTCCCAAAAAAGTACCTTTTTCCAAAAAAAGTACCTTTTTCAAAAAAAAAAGTACCTTTTTCCAATAAAAGTACCTTTTTCCAATAAAAGTACCTTTTTCCAAAAAAATTACCTTTTTCCAAAAAAAGTACCTTTTTCCGAAAAAAGTACTTTTTTCCAAAAAAAGTACCTTATTCCAAAAAAAGTACCTTTTTCCAAAAAAAGTACCTTTTTCCAAAAAAAAGTACCTTTTTCCAAAAAAAGTACCTTTTTCCAAAAAAAGTACCTTTTTCCAAAAAAAGTACCTTTTTCCAAAAAAAGTACCTTTTTCCAAAAAAAGTACCTTTTCCAAAAAAAAGTACCTTTTTCCAAAAAAAGTACCTTTTTCCAAAAAAAGTACCTTTTTCCAAAAAAAGTACCTTTTTCCAAAAAAAGTACCTTTTTCCAAAAAAAGTACCTTTTTTCAAAAAAAGTACCTTTTTCCAAAAAAAGTACCTTTCTCCAAAAAAAAGTACCTTTTTCCAAAAAAAATTCCTTTTTCCAAAAAAAGTACCTTTTTCCAAAAAAAGTACCTTTTTTAAAAAAAGTACCTTTTCCCAAAAAACATACATTTTTCCAAAAAAATAACTTTTTCAAAAAAAGTACCTTTTTCAAAAAAAAGTACCTTTTCCCAAAAAAAGTACCTTTTTCTAAATAAATTTTCCTTTTCCCAAAAAACATACATTTTTTCAAAAAAAATACCTATTTTCAAAAAAAGTACCTTTTCCAAAAAAAAGTACCTTTTCCCAAAAAAAAGTACCTTTTCCCAAAAAAAAGTACCTTTTTCTAAACAAATTTTCCTTTTCCAAAAGAAGTACCTTTTCAAAAAAAAATACCTTTTTCCAAAAAACATACATTTTTCCAAAAAAAAACACCTTTTTAAAAAAAAATACCTTTTCCAAAAAAAGTACAAATAAAGTACTTTGTAAAAACAAAGTATCTTTTTCCAAAAAATTTCGTTTTTCCAAAAAGTACCATTTAAAATAATATATAATTTCAAAAAAACTACTTTTTTTCCTCCCCCCACGGATATCTCCACTAAACAAGGTTTCTTGATATTCGGTATAGACGTGCGCTAAGACGGGATTTTTGGAAATTCATACCGGAACGGGTAAAAAGGGGAAAAGTCTCCCCATAAACAGTCTCACAAATTGGAAAAGTGCCTGCCAAAACCAATGGAGGTAAGAAGTTGAAATTTGGTATAAAGGTTCCTCCACTGTAGTAGACATCGACTAAGTTTGTATTTTTGGAATTCCCTACAGGATATCCCAAAAGGAAAGTCGGTATGTGAGTTCCTCCTTCTGTATAGGCGTCCGCTTAGACGGAATTTTTGAAATTCCTATCGGGAGGGGAAATAAGGTAAGTCTCCTCCTGACGGCTTGCCCAATCCCTTTTGGTCAACCTAAAATTTTAAATATGTATTCCTTGGAGTAGGACTAACTCACCGGCAACGTAATTTTTCTATTTTGGAACAGGAACATAGTAAAAATGGTGGTTGAAAGGGAAAAATGTCCCCACTAACGGCCTGCCCAAACCGCTTAGGCAATGCAGTTGAAATTTGGTATGAATGTTCCTCATCCATCGCAGATAGCCGCGAAGATAGAATTTTTGTAAATTCCTAAAGGGAGGGGCAAAAAGAAGAAAAGCCTCACCTTGGGGGCCGGTAAAACCCCTTCGGCTAGAAACCTGAGGCTTAAAATGTGGGTCCCTGGAGTGAGGGCTAACTTATTAGAAAGATACTTTTTTGAATTCTGGAGAGGGTCGTTATAAAATGGGGGCTCAAAAAGGGAGAGTTGCCCCTTAACGACCTATCCAAACTGCTGGAACTAGGAAGCTGAAATTCGGTACTTAAGTTCCTCTCAGCCTGCTCAAACTGCTGGAACTAGGAAGCTGGAATTCCCTGTCGATGGATTTTCGGAAATTCCTACCGAGAGGGGCACAAATAGTAAAAGTTGGCTAGAAACCTGAAATGTAAAACATATGTTACTTGGAGTATGTGCTCACTTACCGAGAAGGTGCTTCTTGGACAGGGACATTGCAAAAATGGGGATTAATGAAGAGAAAAGTGCCGCTTAAAGGCCTGCCCAAACCGCTGGAGGTAGGAAGTTGAAATTTGGTATTAAAGTTCCTCCTCTTTTGTAGACATCCGCTAAGATGAGATTTTTGGAAATTTCTACAGGTAGGGTCAAAAACAGGAAAAGTCTCCCCCTTAACGGCCTGGCCAAACTGCTGGAACAAGGGATCTTAAATTGGGTTCCTTCTCCAACGTTGACGTCCCCTAAGATGGTATTTTTGGAAATTCATACCGGGAGGGGTAAAAAGGGAAAAAACTTCCCCCTTGACGGCCTGCCCAAACTGCTGGATATAGAGACCTAAAATTATGTATGTAGTAGGTTCCTCCTCCAACGCAGACGTCCTCTAAGACGGAATTTTTGGAAATTCCTACCGGGAGGGGTAAAAACGGAATAATTCTCCCCCTTGATGGCCTAACCGAACCCTTCGGCTAGAAATCTGTAATATATAATATGTTTTCCTTGGAGTATGGGCTAACTTATCGACAAGGCATTTCTATAACTTTGGACAGGAACGTGGTAAAAATGGTGGTTCAAAAGCGGAAAATTGCCCCCCCCCCCCTTAACGTCTGCGTCTTTAGCTAGAAACCTAAAACTTAAAGAACAAGTGTATATGAAACACTAAAATTAAGAAACTAAATAGGAAACGAGTGGGATTGAAACACTACACAAGTGGAATGAAATGGATATAAACGTTGAACGAGTGGAATTAAAATTATAGACAATGCAAATGGATTGGAAGAGGGAATTACCTGTTCAAACACTATCAACGGAATATGAAACTTATGTAGCATTGAAACATACTCTCGAAAAAGTTAAACAAATTTTCTAAAAGAGAAAAAACCTTAGAAAAGGAATGGAACTTATATATTCCGATATTTAAACTTCATGTAACGAAACACAGGTGGAAGAAACCGACGCAATAAATTTTCCAACTGAATTTGTGAATTTACTTGAATTGCCAGGTCTACCTTTACATAAACTGGAATTAAAAAAAAACTTTAAGACACGCTAACAACGTAGCTTTGCCCGCTATTTTTAATATTATAAAATGCTTTCCAACCCTGCTTTACGTTATTTATTTTCATTCAAAACACAAATGAACAAAACTACTTACGGGTCTATCTACCTAAGTTCGCACTTTACCAAATTATCTTAACATACACACGTATATTGCAATTTATTATGGATTCATTACTAACAATCCACTTTCATGAGAAAAAGTGATCAAATATTTATTTATTTTAAACCCATTGTTGTGCAGAATTATTTATTTGTGGTGGCTGGGTGAAGGCTTTTATTATAAAAACTGTACTTTAAAAAAAAATCGAATTTAAAAAAAATTGTCGGGGGGAGGGGCGCCCCCCCCTAAACCTTAAGGCACGCCAACAACGTAGCGGGCTGCGACCGCTATCTTTAATATTATAAATCGCTTGCCAACCCTGCTTTACGTTTTTTATTTTCATTTAAAACACAAATGAATAAAACTACTTACGGGTCTATCTACCTAAGTTCGCACTTTACCAAATTATCTTGACATACACACGTATATTGCAAATTATTATGGATTCATTACTAACAAACCACTTTCATGAGAAAAAGTGATCAAATATTTATTTATTTTAAACCCATTGTTGTGCAGAATTATTTATATGTGGTGGCTGGGTGAAGGCTTTAAATAAAAAAACTTTAAATAAAAAACGAATTTAATAAAAATTGTGGGGGGCGCAGCCCCCCGGGGGGGAGGGCGAAGCCCCCCCCCCCCCCCCCCTTAACCTTTAAGGCACGCTAACAACGTAGCGGGCTGCGCCCGCTAGTCTAACATAATCAGTAAAAATTTAACACATATAATAAAAATTATAGATACCGCCAATAATAAAAAAAAATTAATTCAATAGAAAAACTATGTAACACCAATTGCCAATAATACCAAAAATTCGGTAAGGTATGTATGTGCGTTGATACGCGTCGCCTGACTTTCTTTTAGGGTTTACCAGTATCACCCCTAAATGATGTTAACCGGAACGTTTTATTCTTACGGTTTTCAAAAAAAAATTTCAAAACAAAACCTACTAGCCTCAAGGAGCTCCTTTAAACTTGTAAGGTAAATCTATATTCCTTTTAAGTCAACGCAGATACTGTTAACATCACCTTCGTCACTTCCATTACATAATCATGAATTTTTAAATTAACGGACTTTTAGTCTTTTTTTCTATTGAACCTCCAATTTTCCACCATCTTTTTTTTTATAAATGGCGCAAATAAAAAAACTTAATATTAGCATTAAATTTAAGATACCAAGAAAATAAAAAAAAACTAACCCTAAACACTTAACACTTACATATATACACAAAAAAAATGTATCCTACCACTAAAACCGGTTCACTTTATCTTATGCTGTTGATTTTTTTTTTTTTTTTTTTTATGCTTAGCTCGTTATTTTGGCTTTTTCTCGTTTGTTAGCTTGCCTCGATTTGGCTATGATATGTGCAAAAATTCAAGTACGATATACCGGGTTACCTGGATTGACGTTGGTGTTTCTTTTTTTCCTCTTTTTGACCATCCGTTTCCACATTCACCTTCATAAAACTTTCTGGAGAACTTCTGGTGGGTGCTTCCCAGAAGCTACTGGACTCCGGTAAAAAGTCTGTCTGTCTGGCCCTGCTCCAGAGGAGACCAGTCCCAAGTTCTCCAATTTACCACAAAAAAGTTACAGGGAAGGTATTTTGATCCTCGGTAGTTACTAGCCAAAATGGTGTCTAACTTGGCTTCGATTTTCTTCCCGGCCTCCGTATCCCAAATTTATTATCGACTTATAAATTATTCCCGGATGTCTTTATTAATTCCCGAAATTAATCAAAATTTGCCACACTTCAAAGGTTTTTATCTATTTATTATTCTACCTTAGAAACTTTTTCACTATTTTAATTATTCAACAAACACCGCACCTTCACGACCACTTTAATCAGCGATTTTATATGGAATGATTCCTTTAAAAATGGCTATGGCAATCTTAGGTATAAGATACTTCCAACCCAACCATTTTTTTATGATCCTCCATATTAATTTTCTCTCATTATAAAAATCTCTTTCCGATATTGAGTATTATTTTGCCTATTACCTGTCCCTTTTAATTTTTCTGAGTTCACAAATCCTTTTGCCGACAACTCATATTCATGGACACAAACCGTACAAGAATTTAAAACTTTAAATTTGAATATAAAACAAAACGATCAATTCATTGATAAAAACGTTTTGCTATCGTCCCTGCCTTCTACACTACAACCTCGAACACTGCTAAAAATATAACACAAAAAAAAAATACTAATTTATCCAACTAAGCAAACTTCATACTACATAAACATCGTGGTTTTTCTTTCGTATTTCTTTATTTCCCTTCCTTTAATTCCTTTTTATACTTTCTGCTAGACACGCGTAATTTCATTTTCCTACATTATTTCCTTATTTTCGACACATAGAAAATTTGTGAATAATGCTACAAATATTACAATTCCTTCAATTAAGATGTCAGCAAATAAAGTGCCACCATTAACCTACAAGATATTAGCAGAATGTTCTGCGTCCAAGGTGCGGGCAGGTCTCATGATACTGCACCCCAGTAAAGGCAATACACCAGTTTTTATGCCAGTGGGTACACAAGGAACACTGAAGGGAATACTACTGGGCCAAATATTTGTCAAATATTATCAGAAAACGCCATTTGGGTGTGAGACCTTGTATGGAAGCTATTAAGAAGGCCGGTGGCATACACAAGTTCACGGGTTGGCCCAGAGTTATTCTAACCGATTCAGGAGGCTCTCAAATGGTTTCACTATTGCATTTGGGTCAGATAGACGAGAATGGTGTTAATCTTAGATCACCCTCTGCCAATTTCGAATGTATGCTAACACCTGAACGCTCGATAGAGATATAAAATGTCATCGGAGCTGACATACTGATGCAATTGGATGACGCGGTAAAGACCCTTACAACTGGACCAAGATTTGAAGAAGCTACGCATCGTACCATTATATGGGTAGGTACATCTGAAACAGCTGATGCTAGAGATAATGATCAAGGTCTATTTCCTATTGTATAGGTTGGTTTAGATCCGGAACTAAGAAAACAATGTGTGGCAGGTTTAACTGTAAGCGGAGCGAAATGTTTGGAGCATGGTACGACACCTTAAGCAAATGTATCCTTTCAGTATTGCCTCGCTTATGAAAGACATTTTGGTGTCGGAGACTGGAGCTGGAGGCGACACTGCATCGGAATAACCGGTTTTCCAGCGATGAGCATGTGCAGTGAAGATTTAAAAAAAAAAACTAACTTTTTTTAAAACCAAAAAAAACAAAAAAAAATATTTGAAAAATTGCCCGAAATACATTTACGATCCGGCGTACATTATCGATAATAAAAAGATCAGTTAAAAGTCCTCCTCCAGGACTCACGGGATAATCCCAGTATACGTTTTACAAATATCTCTCTAACTCAAAAAAACTAGCCAACAGATTTTCCTGAAATTAACCACAGATTATATACTTAGTGGTGGTGGTAAGCAGAACTACTTTCGTCAACATTTATTGATGTTCAGTGCCAAATTCGCCAAATCTCGTAATTCCCACAAAGCGAAAATTGCCATAACATTTGAAATAACGATTGATCAACAATCCTCGGTAAGCGACCTTATTTCATTGATAGTGTTATCTACAGCAAAAACTTAAATTATCCGACTACTGGGTATTAGCCCGAATGAAGCGACAATTAACAAATTTAATATTTGTTCCATAGTATACTCTCTATGCCAAATGTTTAGTCCAGATATCATTATCCGAAGATAAGGTCCATGCAGCCCTGGATATTCTTTCATTCAGACATGCAGGATCATTTTATGAAACTTCGGGGTGGACACCGCAACAAGTTTCTTGATTATTTGTATATACTGGGGATAAATTCTATAACTATGTTTTTTGCCTTTTGATTAAAAATGAAAGTATGTTGTTATTTTGATATTTAATTCGTTTATATATTGCCTTATGGTTTAACATGACTAGTATGCATTTTTTTCATTCAATGTAAATGGGGCAAAACGTTGTATTTGTATGTAGATTAGTTGAAGCGGCATTTTCATTTGCTTTGGCTAGAGTTTACGAGGTCTGAAAAAATCTTAAACTTCCTCTTTCTGAATATTTCTTACACGAGAAAACGTGCAAAAAAAATTGCAGTCGAGAAAAAATCATAAAATTTTAAAATAATCTCTTGCTAAAATTTCTTTAAATTAAACCTACAAGTACTTTAATTAAAGTCAAAGACTACACAGAAAAAATTTACAAAATTCTGTTTGTAATGTTAAACACCTTTTTTGCATAAACAAACAAAAATTTTTTTAAAAAGGCACCAACAATGGAATTTGTATATACAAATCCCTTTTTGTAACTTTTTTGTAATTTGTTAAAAATAAAATCAATTTTTTTTTAACAATGTGTTTTGTAAATACAATAATTTTTTTTTGTAACTTGTTTGTATTTGTTAAAAATAAAAAAATAAAATTCAACAACGAGTTTGTTATATTAAAACAATTATTCGCTTTATGTTGTAGTATTGACAAAAAAAAAATACTTTTTTGAAATTTTTGTTACAATTTACAAACATTTGAGCAATTGAAAACAAGAAATAAATGATTTGTTTTTTTTTTGTTTCAAAAAATTCTAAGGCTATTTTTTTGATATTTTTGATACAATTTACAAACATTTAATAAAAAAATTGTTAGATACACAGAAAAAATTTACAAAATTCTGTTTGTAATGTTAAACACCTTTTTTGCATAAACAAACAAAAATTTTTTTAAAAAGGCACCAACAATGGAATTTGTATATACAAATCCCTTTTTGTAACTTTTTTGTAATTTGTTAAAAATAAAATCAATTTTTTTTTAACAATGTGTTTTGTAAATACAATAATTTTTTTTGTAACTTGTTTGTATTTGTTAAAAATAAAAAAATAAAATTCAACAACGAGTTTGTTATATTAAAACAATTATTCGCTTTATGTTGTCGTATTGACAAAAAAAAATACTTTTTTGAAATTTTTGTTACAATTTACAAACATTTGAGCAATTGAAAACAAAAAATAAATGATTCGTTGTTTTTTTTGTTTCAAAAAATTCTAAGGCTATTTTTTGATATTTTTGATACAATTTACAAACATTTAATAAAAAAATTGTTAGATATCTAAGTAAAAAGCCAACAATTTTTTTTAATTACTTAAAATTTTGTGATACTTTTTTCTGTGTAAGTAAAAAGCCAACAATTTTTTTTAATTACTTAAAATTTTGTGATACTTTTTTCTGTGTATTTAAGGTAAATTTTTTGATTAATAAATTCTAATAGAGGAAATTAATTAAAACTAGAGCTGCCTTTCATCTTAATTGATTCCATAATTAGTTTGGGAATAATCGAAGGAAAGAAGGAACCCAGATACGGGACATAAAACCCCGAAATTATCATTACCAGTTCGGTTAATTGGATGGTGGTGTATTAAATTTGATTTTTTTTCAATACTGCTAATTGCTGGGTCTACCTTGGTCTGCCAGTACACTTCCCCCCCCCCCTCAAAATACTTCGTACACAGAAAAAACAGTAGGCACCAACAATGGGAATTTGTAGAAGCAATCACATATAAATTGTATCAAAAATATCAAAACATAGCCTTAGAATTTTTTGAAACAAAAAAAAAACAAATCATTTTTTTTTTGTTTTCAATTGCTCAAATGTTTGTAAATTGTAACAAAAATTTCAAAAAAAGTATTTTTTTTTGTCAATACGACAACATAAAGCGAATAATTGTTTTAATATAACAAACTCGTTGTTGATTTTTTTTTTTTTATTTTTAACAAATACAAACAAGTTACAAAAAAAAATTATTGTATTTACAAAACACATTGTTAAAAAAAAATTGATTTTATTTTTAACAAATTACAAAAAAGTTACAAAAAGGGATTTGTATATACAAATTCCATTGTTGGTGCCTTTTTAAAAAATTTTTTGTTTGTTTATGCAAAAAAGGTGTTTAACATTACAAACAGAATTTTGTAAATTTTTTCTGTGAATGGGAATTTGTAGAAGCAATCACATATACTTTTAAATTGAAATTTTATTTCCAACAATTTTTTTGATTGAAATATTTGTTACTCGTTTTTAAATTGTTATCTTTCATATAAAAATTGTTTAAAAATAAAAATTCAAAGTTAAAAAAACAAAAAGAATTTTTTTTTTGGATTTACAAATTTTTTTGTTGGTGCCTTTTTAAAAACTTTTTTTTGTATTTACAAATTTGGTATGAGAAAGGTGTTTAAAAATTTAATTAGAATTTTGTAACAACATGTAAGTACCCAGACGGTCGTTTTGAAGTTGGTTTGCCATGGCGAAATGATAAAGTAAATTTGCCAAACAGCTATGAGACAGCTTATAATCGTTCTTTATGTCTCCAAAGGAAAATGAAAAAAGATATTGTTCTTAAAATGAAAATTGAAAATGAAATAAAGAACTTGATAAATAAAGGATACGGCCGAAAGTTAACATCAGACGAAATCGCTAAAGATGAACCACGCACCTGGTACCTACCAAATTTCGTTACCGCTAACTCGAACAAACCGAATAGGGTCAGACTGGTATGGGATGCAGCGGCTAAAACAAATAGGATTTCACTAAACGATTTTCTTCTCAGTGGTCCTGATTTACTCACGTCACTCATTAATGTTCTCCTGGCATTTAGAGTTGGTCGAATTGCTATATGCGGCGATATCGCGGAGATGTTCCATCAAATTCTTGTGCGAAACGAGGACACTCATGTACAGATCTCTGGTGGGATGAAGACGATTATGATGCACCAACTGTCTATGTTATGAATGCATTGACATTCGGTTTAAACTGTGCACCATGTATGGCGCATTTTGTACGAAATAAAAACGCAAGTCGTTTTGAAAATTAATACCCTATAGCCGTCAGGGCCATAAAGAAGCACCACTATGTCGATGATTTGATCGATAGCGTGGATAGTGAAGAGGACGCAATACGTTTGGCTAACGAGGTAAAGAAGATACATTCTGCTGGTGGTTTTAAAATACGCAACTGGGCTTCAAATTCCGCAACCGTATTAAATCGGCTTTCTGGTGAAGAAAATATTACACAACCATTTAAGAAAATTGGATCAACGGAAAAAATCCTTGGTGTTCACTGGGATCCGGCTAAGGACGTTTTTAAATATGTTTACAAATTTCCCAGACTTGAACGGAATATTTTAAATGAAAAGATTGTACCAACAAATCGTGAGATTTTCATGCTCCACCGTTGGGTTGAAAATACTACTTCAGGAAATCTGGCGCTCTGGTATTGACTGGGACAAAGAATTGCCCAATGATCTTAATGTCAAATGGAAGCAGTGGAAAGAAAATATGCCTCTTATAGCGTCAATGGAAATACCCCGGTGCTATTCACCTCAACTGCAGTCATCGGACAGTGTGCAATTACATACATTTGTGGATGCAGGCGAACTTGGATACGCGGCAATATGTTATTTGCGAATCAAATGTGCTGAAGATGTTTCCATCGTGGTAGTCATGGCCAAATCCAAGGTAGCGCCACTTAAACCAATCTCAATTCCGAGATTGGAACTACAGGAGCTGTGCTCGGCACCAGACTGGCGTTAAAGGTGATGCAAATGGAACGTATTCCCATTGATTAATGTTATTTTTGGTCAGATTCTAAAACGGTCCTTAAATGGCTACGTATGGATCCAGAAGATTTCACCAATTCGATATGCATAGAGTGGGTGAAATCCTAGAACATTCTGAAGTACAACAATGGACTCGTGCTGTACACTTGGAAGTGGCTCACAGCCTTGATACAAGTTCCTGTGTAATGTGCCTACGAAATTTTATTGGACGTCGTGGCTATCCCAGGAAAATATATACGGATAATGGCACCAATTTTAAGGCTACAGAAAAGGTTCTACGAGAGGAACTTCAAAAACTTGACACAAGTGCACTTATTAGTACTTTTGACGATATAAAGTGGTATTTCAACCCACCAGCAGCGCCACACATGGGCGGAGCTTGGGAAAGGTTAGTGCGGTCTGTTAAGACTGTGTTGTATAGTGCCTACCCCAAAACTAATGGCGTTTTCTTTTCTGAAAAAAATGTTGCCTTTTTTTGCACTTTGCTTTTGAATTGCCTTTTTTGTGTTCTTTTCTAAATTAAGGGTAACATTCTAAGAGGGCTAGGTGTTCTTTTCTAAAAATGTTGCCTAAATAAAGGGCAAAAGTGCAACATTTTTCGCCCTCAAAAAATTTACGGGGTAGAGTGTTGCCCTGTTTTTTCTTTATGTCAACGCCATGTGTATATACTGTAATGTTTTTTGCTAGCTAACTCGCAACTTGGTGGCATAGGGGGTACTATCATGGCTTCTGATGCAGTATGTCGCAGGTTCAAACCCCGGTTGGAGCACAATATTTTTTTTCGTTTTTTTTTTTGTTTTTATAAAATTTTAATTGGATTTTTATTATTTTGCTGTTATTTAGTATTTAACAATTTTTTAGGCCAAAAATAAATAAAAAATTATACAATTTGTTTTAAATATGAAAAAAAAATTTTTAATTGAAAAATTAAATAAAAAAATGTATTTTTACTTTGGCTGGAATTTGAACCCGTCCAGCCCATGTCAAAGGCAGGCATCACAACCACTAGGCTACAATTAGTAATAGTTTGCGTAAACAATATTGCATACGAGTAAACAATACACATACATATGTTTAGAAAAATGCAACAGTGATTTTATTGTGTTCTATTCTGATTGGAAAAATGTAACATTTTAATGGGGTGAGGGCAACATTTTTAAAATGTTGCCTTTTAACAAGGCAACATTTTTTCCAGAAAAGAAAACGCAATAAATTTAACGATGAAACATTGAGAAGTGCCCTCACTGAGGTGGAATTTATTATAAACTCTAGGCCGTTAACTTTTGTGTCTCTAGAGTCGTCTGATGATGAAGCTATTACACCTACTAATAGGATCATCAACAGGTTACAAACCTGTGTCTTCTGAGAACATGAGTTTAAGACAAAGGTGGCAGCAAACTCAGGCCTTCGCTGATCAATTCTGGCGAAGATGGGTAAAAGAGTACACACCTATGATTACACGAAGAAATAAATGGTTCGTTAAACAATCCCCAATAATTATCGGAGATGTAGTTTTAATTGTCGACGAAAATCAACCTAGAAACTTCTGGTTAAAAGGCATTGTTATTGAAACACTAGTCGCCAAAGATGGTCAGGTAGGAAGAGCAACGGTTCGGACCAAAAATGGAGTTTTACAGCGACCAGCAGCCAAGCTGGCAGTTCTAGACGTCGGCAAGGATCCTGAGGGAAAGCTTGGGGAGATGTCACCCGCTTACGGAGGGGGGAATGTTACCGACGGCGCGGTGTCTGCTGGCGCCGTGAAGCGCGTCAATTGCCTTTGAATTATAAATGTCATTTCACATTTACTCTTTTATTCAAATCGGCAGTTATTCGTAGGAAAGGACGCCGTGTGGTCATACAAATTTTGAAGCTCTCATATTGAATAAATTTAAAAGACAATAAGCCTTCAGCGTTATTTAATTTCAACTTAAACCTTATTTGTGCTGATTTATATTCTCATTTTATTAATAAACGTGAATTGTATTACATTGGAAAATCGAGTACTTTAATTTTATTTGACTGCCCAGTGTAGAAAATCATTACCAGATATGTGGTTATGTAACTACATACTTGGTAATGGTAACTACTTACTTTTGTTATTACATTTCTTATTACCTTTATATGGGCATGTCGCGAAAAATAATGAGTTGTCGTTACACACCAGCATACGAAAAATCAAAAAATATATCGTTACCTATGTGCTTACCAGTACTGACAAAAATAATGAGTCTAAAAATAGATTTTCAAAAAAATAAATTATATAAAAAAAAATATTTTTTATTGTATTTTTTTTTTAATAAAATTTGCTGGTGCGGGAATCGAACCTGGGTCTACAGATTGCCAGTCAACAGCTCTACCATCTGAGCTATATCGACATGTAATATTTAATAGATAAAAATATAATTGACCTGCTGCACACAAGTAAGCTTACTCGCCAACATACAAAAAATCAAAAAATATGTGGTTACATATATCCTTACCAGTGTTTAAAAATATTGAGTCTATTGTTTTTCCCAATTAATTTCTTTTTAAATAAACTGGATTTCTATAGAATATTTGGAAATAACAAAAATGTGCTAGTGTGCCAATCAAACTTTGATTGTGCCATACATTGTACAATTGTGCCACAAATTCCATCACTGATATGCAACTAAAAACAGCTGTTTTGCTCTCTCACGTAAAAACGGAGAAAAAATTCTGTTTTTAACAGAAATGAACGGCACGTTACGACTCGTTTACGTCTAGTACTCAGCACTATGTGTTTCTCATTAAGCAGGTTAAATCAGCTGATTCGTCACGTTACATGTACGTTCAAGTAATTTGGGCTTTAATTGTTTTTATCAGCTGTTATATCATCTGTTGGCTTCAACTAGTTCAATTGAACTATTCACTTATTTGAACCAAAGACCAAAGAGTTCAATCGCTCATTTTATTCATTCAGAAAAATATGTGTATCATTTACAAAAATTAGCGTAAAAGTTATATCGGTAATGTTACAACTCCATAAAATTACCGACAATTTTTTGAAGACGCTTTTTTAAATGTGTTAAAGGGATAAATATGTAAATAAATCGAACCTTTTGTTTAATATTAAAATTTTTTCCAGATTTAAAAAAATATGTATTCCTTTTTGTTTTTTCTATTTAAAAAGCGGTTTAACTAGAAAGGTTATCTAGATTTTTACAACAAATTGAACAAGAACTAGAAAGAGCGCTCACCAAATCGGACTATAATGCACAAATCTATTGATGTTTGTTTTTCGGGCTTCAAATATGGTTTTTCGCGTTCGTTTACTTTTGGGCATTTTTGTCACTTCGTGAGAGTATTTCTTGTTAACTCTCATTTTACCGAACTTTACCCAAAAATTAAAGAAACACACCTATAATGTTTTTTGTTCGGGTAGATCTCTAACCCTTTGATATTCGCTGTCAGTGAACGTAACTCGTGAGAATGTGTGGGATATACGTATACAAAAAATATTTGAATGTGTACGTAAAAATTTTACAATTTTAAAATAATGTTTTCTTATAAGTTTTTAACCCCTAAGCAATAGGTTTCATGTGTTAATTAAGTCCTTTTTTTATAAAGATCGAAAAATGTGTCTATAAAATATCCAAAATAGGAATCTAAAGCTGCCTACACACTAGGGAACATGGTTGAGGGAACAAAAAATATCAAAAAATTTTGTAAACACGAAATGCATGCTCTCAACACTCACACACACACAAACGCACTCACACATTCACAAAAAATGCTCTCTTTTTTTAAGTATGTTCCCTAGTGTGTAGGCAGCTTAAGTTCATAATTAAACAATTTTAAAAATATTTTTTTTAAGCATCTGGTTGAATTTTTGCATAAGCTGGGGTGTAAACAGGCGGTTTTCATCGCCTCTTTCGAACATTAACATTTTGTATCGAAAAATGTTAGCCTTTGCAGACATGTGTAATTCATATGGTAACATTTTTCGATACAAATTATGAAGGGAGTGATTTAGCAGATGTTGGGTGACTTGGTACCTCTTTTAATTATATGCTCGTTGGTGTAAATGTGGAGTCGCTTATATCAAGGAATATTTGAATATATTGTAACTTCATACTCAAAAGATAACTTTTTTATTTCTTCCTTTAAATATCTCCTCTTTTTATAAAGTTTTTGTAGCAGAATCTAAAAATAAATTTTTGAAATCCGTATATATCTCGTCCTATTTTTATAAAAAAAAATTCTAGAATTTTCGTTATACTTGACCTCAATATATCTATGGACTTTTGTGCTTTTCAAAAAAAGTTATCGCTTGAGAACAAAGTTTGCAGACGGGAACGCTTTTAAGTAAATTTGGGAATTGAAGATCTAAGAATGCTAACATTTTAAGAATTATATTCACAAAAATGCTATGAATTTTATTACCAAAACCCTTCAATTAGCCTTTAATAAGACACAAATCTTTTGTGAAAAAGAATTCAAAATCTAATACTTACCCTACAAGATTTTTGTAATTTTTCCAAATGTGTTTGTAAGCAATCCATTTCGGCTCCCTTCTCGATATGTTCGAAACAATAAAACGACAAGTCTTCGATACAGGCATCTTCAACTTCGGGTATTAAATCTACCGATACAGCACGTTGACGCATTACTCGTTTAATTTCCTTAAAACATGCAGCATGCAAAGTATTTTGAACATCATCACTGTAGGCCATACGATGTAGACAAGGCAGAATGAGTGGCCCACGTTCTGGATCCATTTGTATATCGGTTACATCATCCCATTGTTTTTTAGCATGACAATATTTGATGGCATCGTCATGGCAGTGTTTGTAAAGCTGAGGATCAAGTTTAAAATCTCTTGCTACGAAGTATTGAATGAGCAATAGGGAATGTTCACAGTCAGGAGTCATAGCCGGTGTGCCCAATTGTTCCATAAGACATGACATAACACGGGCATCGCCACCATCGGTATCGCGACAAGCTACATCTACCACTGGTTTACAGTTACGACGTAAGACGGGATCAACACGCCAGTCCTCACCAACATCCGAGACTTTTATTAGCTTTTCCAAGCTTCGTTGGCATTGTGAGGTTATTCGCCTATCTTTACGTCTTTTGCGTGCATGTTCCATTAGACAGTGTATTATCTCTCCTCCGGTTCCCTGACCCATTCCAATATTAGAAAGTTTATCAACATTACCACAAAATTTTGGTATATCATCTGCACAATCATTTAAAATTTCAGGAGACAATTGTCCATCCGACATTAACATACGACGATGATCATCTATTTCACTTCGACATTCTGGTAATATCTTTGTACCATTTTTCTCTACCGTCTCCAGACAAAGCAGAATTTGAGCCAAACGCACTTGCTTATCTTCAGAAACACCGCGGCGGCAATGATTTTGCTTTATATCTTCTTTACACGCCTTTGCTAACCCGTGAGATATACGATAATCTTTAGCGATTTCACGATCTCTTTGAGTTATTTGATCGCTACAACGTGTTGTCAAGGCAGGTTTGCTTTTATTTTTAACCAAGCACTTGAAGGCACCTGGCGTTCCAGTTACTTCTTGTGGACATAAATGTTTTAAGTCTTCTGAGCAGATTTCAAAAAAATTTAAATCAGCTTCTTGTAATTCAATTCTTGCTATGCTTGCTTTACACGGTTGGCTTATTACTTCCGAGCCAGTCTGTTGTAAACATTCCACTGTCTCCAATTGTGAAATAGGTTTGTGATCTACATTTAGGCGACCGCATTCAAGCTGTTCGACTTCGGTCGAACAGGAATTAAAGAAATCGCCCAAATTTTCATAATCTGGAAAGAATAGCGAATAAACTCGTTTAATAAAGCTGCGGCATTTATTGCCATGTTCCAATTGTAATGCCCTCTCTTTAATACAAGACCAGATGTCGACAGCATTAATGCAAGACTCTATAGAATTTCTTTCTTTCATACACTGACGTTTTAAAAGATTATCTTCCACCCATCTTGCTCCTATCATTTCTTTGGTTTCTTGCCATACCGCATTTTGGCATTTATCAGGTAGTGCTTCCAATTGACTAGATGTAAATGTTGACACACATTCTAAGATCGCAAGGTTATCTGTCGATTTTTTGACGTGCGTACACAGAGTCTGTAAATCTTCACATTCATGACTATCTATTAACGAATGATCCCTTACAGCCGCCACATTGGCATCTACTACAGCCCTAGTTGCACGTAGCAGTTCTTGTTTTTTATTTAATTTTGTCTTTTGTTCCTTCTCCTTAAAAACAGCCTGTTGTATAGTTTCGTTTACCATGAAGCCGGCTACTACAAGTATGATTAAAATTTTGGTTTTCATTATGTAGTGTAATTTATTGCGTTTGAATTATAGTATACATTTGTTTTATATGGAGTATTTATATATAAATGTTTATTTTTCTCTAATTTAACACGTATTATTGAATTTATTTACTTTTTTAACACACAGATGCAGTGACAGTGTTGCCATAACGGCGACTTTCTCGTCAGATCTAACGATTTTATTTCGCCCCTAGCGGGACAAATTGTCCTGTAGCTCTTAGCCAAAAATCTACCGATTTTTTATCAGCCGTAATCAGAGCTTTGAAGAATTAATTCCTTAATTCAATTTTTCAATTCTGAATTAAAAATTCGATGAATTAATGGAATATATTGAATGGAATTAATTCATATTTGCTTTCGTTCGATTTATTTTGTTACGAATTAATTCAATTGCAATAGTTCTTTTTATTAAATCAAATGAATTAATTCACCGGTGAACGCGTTCATTTTTATAAATCGAACGGGAAATTTTTATAAAATTTTTATAATATTTTTATAACTATTAATTTTTCAAACTAGTCATATAGTTAAATTTTTTTCCAAATTTATCTATATCTGTAAAGTTTTTATTTTTAATAGTAAAAGGCTTTATTTTTGAATCATGTAGGTTGATAAACAGCATCCTGTTTCTTATTTGTTACTAGCACACGCTGTAAAATTATTTAAAACTTTTATTTGTACATTATTGTTTTCTTCTACTGAACGGCAGAAAACAGGCTTTGAATTCAGTGAACTTATTTTATTTTTTTTTAATTCAGTGAACTTATTTTATTTTTTTTTTCAATTCAGTGAACTTATTATTTTTTTTTTAATTCACTGAATGTAATTTTATTTTTTTTTTTAATTCACTGAATGTAATTTTATTTTTTTTTTTAATTCACTGAATGAAAATAAAATTGAATGAATTCAGTGGTGAATTAATTCAGTAAGGAATTAATTCACTTTTTTCCGTTCGATTTATAAAATTGAACGCGTTCACCGGTGAATTAATTCATTTGATTTAATAAAAAGAACTATTGCAATTGAATTAATTCTTTGAATTTGTTGTTTGATGAACGCATTCAGTTGAATGAATTCAGTGAATTACTTAAGAAAAGGAATTCATTCAATTCTAGAGAAAATTTAATTCGATTGGTAGTGAATTCATTCAAAAAGGAATTAATTCTTCAAAGCTCTGGCCGTAATATAATTTTTAAAAATTGGTTTTATGTTGAAAAGTATTGTAAAATTCGCATATTGATATTGTTTTATTATAAAAAAACAACTTATTAAACGATTTTAAAAAATGTAAAAATCTAAAAAATGTACATTTCAATAAAATATTGGTATGTACTTTTTTACCGCAGAATGCCCTTTATTGAGTATTTTAAATACTAATATTAATTCAATGAAAATCGGGATTCATTATTTAAAGCTTAATCGTAAAATTTTTCATTATTTAAAAGTTTGTACACTTCTTATGAACATATTAAAGAAATTTTTGAGTAAAAACTCCTTTAAGTACCATTTTTCAACAATCTAAGGGCAGTGTCACACGTTCAATATATATTGTGATATTTGGATCCTGTATGCTACATGTTCAATATTTATCGCGTCAGTATTTACATTATTTTTGTGCTGTGCTGGTCGTTTATTAAAAAATGTCGCGAGAAAACAAAAAAAAAGAAAGCCTGTTTAGTTATTTTGCTTGCTTTATTATTGAAGAAATGTGTTATAAAGGTTTTATCTTTTTTGTTTGCACTGCGTATTTTATTTCATTTGTTTTATTTTCTTTATTCTTTCACTTTTTACTATTGTATCGCGAATTGATATCATGAACTATGCTACACGTTCAATATTTATCGCGTGATCCGCGATCCGTGATCTGGATTTCTTTCACTTTTTACTATTGTATCGCGTATTGATATCACGAACTATGCTACACGTTCAATACTTATCGCGTGATCCGCGATCCGTGATCTGGATTTCAGAATATTAGGCTATTCTGCGATATGGATCGCGATCCATCAATACTGCATGCTACACTTTCAATAAATATCGCGATACTGGATCGCGGTCAATATATGTATATTGAACGTGTGACACTGCCCTTTATAATCTAGTGATTTTCTAGCGATTTTTGGGTCTGATCTAGCCATTTATTTTGAAAATTTGTTGGCAACACTGTGCAGCGAAAGGCAATCACCTAGTGTCTTGACATGCAATAAAATGATAGCAAGCAATTGTCAAAATGCTCTCATCTCAAGTGACCCGGTGTCTTCAAATGCAAAAAATTATATGATTTGAAATGTCAAAACCATTGCAGCGAAACGTCAAAATGATAACAATTGCAGAGTGGTGGAGAACACTTGACCATTTCATGGATAAGAAATATCATAGATTTTTCTTCGAAAAACACCAAATTTTATGAAACATTAATGTTTACCGACAAATAATAAAAAACTAAACAGTTTTCCATTCCTTTTTACCAAATTTTTTGTTGTTTTTCTATTACAAAATTAAAATGAAAACTAAAATTACATTTGATCTCTGGCATCATTGCAAGATCCGATGGCATGTCAGCGATATCATGATATTGCAAGAAAATTGAAATTGATTGTCTCAAATCAAATCATTTTGCCGTTTCGCTGCAATGGTTTTGACATTTCATATCATATAATTTATTGCATTTGAAGACACCGGGTCAAGAGAACTATTTAGAATTGTCAAATTTCAATGCTGCCATATCAATCCTTATTTGCTACTCAGAGCCTAGAAGTCATAATTCGATTTTTAAAGAATTAAGTAAGGCGCCTATAGACCACCATGCTCAACAATATGAATAAAACAAAAGCGGGATAGGAATTAAAGGCGGCACACAGTGGTTTGAAACAAAAAAAAGTGGTAATAAATCTGTATCTTCTAAACTATAAGTCCGATTACATCAGTATGTATGAGATAATTGTTAAGGAGGAACCAGGCTTTCTGAATTTTGGATTCGTGGTTACCCGGTGTTATCACAGGGTGACTTATTGGGCGTCAAAGTAGACCACCTCAAAAGTAAAATAGCTTTTGGACCATGTAGCTCTTTCAATTATTGCCCAATATGGTTGATTTTTTATATTTTGGAATGAGCTTGGAGAAACGAAGAAAAAACATGCTTACTTTACTATAATAACTGTTATTGGTTTTAAGTTATTTCATTTCAAAAATAAAAAAAACTCATTTTTCTCTTCGACTTTTTTTAGTTTTTGGCCGATTGTGAATTCGATATTATAACGATAATTTTTTAAAAAATACTGACATATGCGCAACAGTTTAAGAAATGAAACCGTGAAAACCTTTTTTAAGTATCTCTAACCATGTAGTGTTGAGAAATTTCCAAATTCAAACATTTTTCGCTGATCGAAAAAATTGCATATTTTTCTCAAAAAGATGCTATCAATTTTTCACTTTTTACTGAGAAGTTATTTAATAAAAGTTAATGTTTTATTATATATTCGTAGAGAATGGGGTTCTAAGATGCTTTTAATCTAAATTTGAAGTCGGTACAACATTCATCCTACGTACAGCATTGACCGAAATTGGTTTAATTTTTATGAGAATTTTTGAGTTTTCGATCATATAACAAAAAAGTCACGCCGATTTTGCTACTTTCTGAAATACAGTTATATAGTGCCATATATTCTGTTTAGATTTCAAAAATAAAAAGTAGCGCCAATTCATAAACGAATCCAGAAAACATGATTTTATAAAAAATGGCAAATTTCCATAAACCATAACTTTAATTGCAAAAAAAGTATAGTTCGGTTTATTTTTTTAAAATTATTTAAATTGTTTTACATGAACAATAAAATAGTCTTTATTGCTGCAAAAAATCATTTACGTACCTTGGACAGTTTCTAAGATATTGAAAGTCAACTTTCAAAGATGATTTTGTAAAAAATACACTTTTTAGTTTTTTTGTAGATTTTTCCCAAACACAAAGAAAACTATAGGTAATATTGCCTAAAACTGTAGGGTGATTTCACCTATTTTCAAAGGCAACAGAGAGTTTGCTATGTTTTACGGCAATATTGCCATAAAAATAGGTAAATTCTATTTGACTTTTATGTTCGGAAAATTACCTATCATTTTTGTTAAATTAACTGAGACCTAATGGTGTATTACCAATTTCAACGTAGGCAAAATATGCACCACCAATGGTAATATATCTTTGGTATTAGTAATTTTTATTGCAAAAAGAAATACATAGGTTTTTATTTTATTAAATTTTAATTTATGAGAATAGATTTTTATACATGGAAATTTCAATTCCGCACACTCAGGGAATTATGTAGGTAAAATCAACTGCAAATGACAGTTAAAATAACTGCATTTGCACTTAAAAAGCTGTAGACTACATTTGCAGTTAAATTAACTGTAATATGAAGTAATTTTTAACTGTTAAAAATCAACTGACAAATGTAGTAAAAACAACTACAAATGCAATTGAAACAACATACATGCAAATTATTGTAAAACTGTACAAACAACTTGCAAATGTAGGTAAAAAACATAAATAAAAATTTTTTTTTTTTAATTATTAATTTAATAAAAAAAACAAATTTATGTAGACACTATTAACTTAATTTTATTCTATAATAAATTTAAAATTGAGAAATCAAAATTTACACTTAATGTCACTTTTTTTCACTATTAAGATATTATTGTACATGTCCGTCTGTGAGGGATGAAATATGCTGTTGTTTGGCTTCCTTTTTTTTCTCCAGGTAGAAAGGAATGAGAATATAAAAGAACTGAAAGAAAATAAATACAATATTTTTTTAACATTCCTCGTAAATAAATTTATATTATAAAACTTACCTTATTATTTTAGTAATTTAATAAAAAATATATAACCTTTTCCGTATTACGCGTGCTCACTCTTTGGCGTTGTTTTATGACTAAGACAAGAGAAAACATGTTATACTCATATTCTTTCACTAGAAATTTCTAAACAAGTGATTCATACACATACTTCTGTTTGCTTCGTGTGTGTGCATATACACTTGAAAATTTAAGTATTTGTAAATAAAATTCAAAATAACTGCATAAAATAAATGTTACTACAATGTAGTAATTTTTGTAGTTTGTTTAAAAAAATAACTGTCAAAAACATTGAAAAATTTTGTTGTAAGTAAATTAACTACAATTGTAGTTAAAATAACTACAACCGCATTACTACATAAATAACTGTCATGTAGTAACTGCAGAACTTTTCTGAGTGTAAGACAAGAGAAAACATGTTATACTCATATTCTTTCACTAGAAATTTCTAAACAAGTGATTCATACACATACTTCTGTTTGCTTCGTGTGTGTGCATACACACTTGAAAATTTAAGTATTTGTAAATAAAATTCAAAATAACTGCATAAAATAAATGTTACTACAATGTAGTAATTTTTGTAGTTTGTTTAAAAAAATAACTGTCAAAAACATTGAAAAATTTTGTTCTAAGTAAATTAACTGCAATTGTAGTTAAAATAACTACAACCGCATTACTACATAAATAACTGTCATGTAGTAACTGCAGAACTTTTCTGAGTGCAGTATTTGAATGTTTTCGTATAGGCACATCTACACGCGAGAGAAAACTGCTAGAGATAGAGCAAAATACACCTCTAAATAGCTATATTGTGTATAATTTTAGCAAATTAGAGGTGTTTTTCGCTCTATCTGTACCAGTTTTTTTCTCGCCTGTAAATGTGCCTTATAGGAAAAATTACTCAACACCTAAAGGGTTTTCTATAAGAAAGAGTCCTCAGAATCTGAAGGTTTGCTATAAGAAAAGTCCTCAAAATCCTGCAAAATCTGAGGGATTTTCTACAGGTAAAAGTCCTCAGGATCTGAGGTTTTCCTGTAGGGAAAAAGTCCCCATAATCTGACGGGTTTCTATAGGAATTAGTTCTCAGAATCTGAGGGTTCCTTCCCGGATTCCAAAGGGTTTTCCTGTAGAAAAATTTCTCGGAATATGTTTTTCCTTTAGCTTTTTTCTATGGTCTATTTTCTATGGAAAAATATTCTTAGAATTATTTCTGCAAAAAAAGCTCTAATTTAGAGGACTTTTCTCTATGCAGAAATCCCATTTCCTTTAGAAAATTCCCCATATTTTCGGACCTCTTCTAACAAAATACCCACAGATTATGAGGACGTTTCCCTGTAAAAAAACCCAGAATCTGATGACTTTTTCACGTAAAAAACTCAAATTCTGGTAACTTTTGCCTGCTGGAATGCTGTTATATTCTGAGTATTATTCCTTGAAAAAACCCCTCAGGTATTTTCCACAGAAAATTTCTGAGATTCTAAGGAGTTTTCCTGTAGATAAACACTCAGGGAATTATGTAGGTAAAATCAACTGCAAATGACAGTTAAAATAACTGCATTTGCACTTAAAAAGGTGTAGACTACATTTGCAGTTAAATTAACTGCAATATGAAGTAATTTTTAACTGTTAAAAATCAACTGACAAATGTAGTAAAAACAACTACAAATGCAATTGAAACAACATACATGCAAATTATTGTAAAACTGTACAAACAACTTGCAAATGTAGTTAAAAAAACATAAATAAAAATTTTTTTTAATTATTAATTTAATAAAAAAAAAACAAATTTATGTAAACACTATTAACTTAATTTTATTCTATAATAAATTTAAAATTGAGAAATCAAAATTTACACTTAATGTCACTTTTTTTTCACTATTAAGATATTGTTGTACATGTCCGTCTGTGAGGGATGAAATATGCTGTTGTTTTGCTTCCTTTTTTTTCTCCAGGTAGAAAGGGATGAGAATATAAAAGAACTGAAAGAAAATAAATACAATATTTTTTTAACATTCCCCGTAAATAAATTTATATTATAAAACTTACCTTATTATTTTAGTAATTTAATAGAAAATATATAACCTTTTCCGTATTACGCGTGCTCACTCTTTGGCGTTGTTTTATGACTAAGACAAGAGAAAACATGTTATACTCATATTCTTTCACTAGAAATTTCTAAACAAGTGATTCATACACATACTTCTGTTTGCTTCGTGTGTGTGCATATACACTTGAAAATTTAAATATTTGTAAATAAAATTCAAAATAACTGCATAAAATAAATGTTACTACAATGTAGTAATTTTTGTAGTTTGTTTAAAAAAATAACTGTCAAAAACATTGAAAAATTTTGTTGTAAGTAAATTAACTACAATTGTAGTTAAAATAACTACAACCGCATTACTACATAAATAACTGTCATGTAGTAACTGCAGAACTTTTCTGAGTGTAAGACAAGAGAAAACATGTTATACTCATATTCTTTCACTAGAAATTTCTAAACAAGTGATTCATACACATACTTCTGTTTGCTTCGTGTGTGTGCATACACACTTGAAAATTTAAGTATTTGTAAATAAAATTCAAAATAACTGCATAAAATAAATGTTACTACAATGTAGTAATTTTTGTAGTTTGTTTAAAAAAATAACTGTCAAAAACATTGAAAAATTTTGTTCTAAGTAAATTAACTACAATTGTAGTTAAAATAACTACAACCGCATTACTACATAAATAACTGTCATGTAGTAACTGCAGAACTTTTCTGAGTGCAGTATTTGAATGTTTTCGTATAGGCACATCTACACGCGAGAGAAAACTGCTAGAGATAGAGCAAAATACACCTCTAAATAGCTATATTGTGTATAATTTTAGCAAATTAGAGGTGTTTTTCGCTCTATCTGTACCAGTTTTTTTCTCGCCTGTAAATGTGCCTTATAGGAAAAATTACTCAACACCTAAAGGGTTTTCTATAAGAAAGAGTCCTCAGAATCTGAAGGTTTGCTATAAGAAAAGTCCTCAAAATCCTGCAAAATCTGAGGGATTTTCTACAGGTAAAAGTCCTCAGGATCTGAGGTTTTCCTGTAGGGAAAAAGTCCCCATAATCTGACGGGTTTCTATAGGAATTAGTTCTCAGAATCTGAGGGTTCCTTCCCGGATTCCAAAGGGTTTTCCTGTAGAAAAATTTCTCGGAATATGTTTTTCCTTTAGCTTTTTTCTATGGTCTATTTTCTATGGAAAAATATTCTTAGAATTATTTCTGCAAAAAAAGCTCTAATTTAGAGGACTTTTCTCTATGCAGAAATCCCATTTCCTTTAGAAAATTCCCCATATTTTCGGACCTCTTCTAACAAAATACCCACAGATTATGAGGACGTTTCCCTGTAAAAAAAACCCAGAATCTGATGACTTTTTCACGTAAAAAACTCAAATTCTGGTAACTTTTGCCTGCTGGAATGCTGTTATATTCTGAGTATTATTCCTTGAAAAAACCCCTCAGGTATTTTCCACAGAAAATTTCTGAGATTCTAAGGAGTTTTCCTGTAGATAAACACTCAGGGAATTATGTAGGTAAAATCAACTGCAAATGACAGTTAAAATAACTGCATTTGCACTTAAAAAGGTGTAGACTACATTTGCAGTTAAATTAACTGCAATATGAAGTAATTTTTAACTGTTAAAAATCAACTGACAAATGTAGTAAAAACAACTACAAATGCAATTGAAACAACATACATGCAAATTATTGTAAAACTGTACAAACAACTTGCAAATGTAGTTAAAAAAACATAAATAAAAATTTTTTTTAATTATTAATTTAATAAAAAAAAAACAAATTTATGTAAACACTATTAACTTAATTTTATTCTATAATAAATTTAAAATTGAGAAATCAAAATTTACACTTAATGTCACTTTTTTTTCACTATTAAGATATTGTTGTACATGTCCGTCTGTGAGGGATGAAATATGCTGTTGTTTTGCTTCCTTTTTTTTCTCCAGGTAGAAAGGGATGAGAATATAAAAGAACTGAAAGAAAATAAATACAATATTTTTTTAACATTCCCCGTAAATAAATTTATATTATAAAACTTACCTTATTATTTTAGTAATTTAATAGAAAATATATAACCTTTTCCGTATTACGCGTGCTCACTCTTTGACGTTGTTTTATGACTAAGACAAGAGAAAACATGTTATACTCATATTCTTTCACTAGAAATTTCTAAACAAGTGATTCATACACATACTTCTGTTTGCTTCGTGTGTGTGCATACACACTTGAAAATTTAATTATTTGTAAATAAAATTCAAAATAACTGCATAAAATAAATGTTACTACAATGTAGTAATTTTTGTAGTTTGTTTAAAAAAATAACTGTCAAAAACATTGAAAAATTTTGTTCTAAGTAAATTAACTACAATTGTAGTTAAAATAACTACAACCGCATTACTACATAAATAACTGTCATGTAGTAACTGCAGAACTTTTCTGAGTGAACCACTAAAAGTGAGGCTTAAGTGGAAACTTATGCAGTACAAGCAACGATAGTCAAATTTAACAGTGGTCGCATGAGCAGTAACATGTTTTAAAAGATCCAAAAGTGCTTTCTTCTTTAGTTTGGACATTTTATTTTATTCACTAGAATGTTTGGTAAATTTTAATGATTCGTCATAACACAACGGATATCTATCTGTGGGAAAAACTTATTTAAATTACTCTCAATAAATCCATGAAACAGTGTAAATAAATGGGAACATCACCTTTAAAACACTTGAAAACTCCATCCGATAATTGTATTGCGAAAAGATTCTCAGAGGAATGTGGACTCCAAGAACTTAACATTTAACTTCAGCCAAATTCAATCCAACAAATTCAATAAATATTAATAAAAAAGTATATTTGGTTGTACATCAAAAAAATTAAATTAAAAATAAAAATATAATTTACACTTTGACAATTAGAATTTCGAAATAATTGTTCGATAGGTTACCTATTTTCATTAGTTGAATCAATATTGCCAATAGGTAAAATAATTACATACTGGTATAGGCAATAAAACTATTCTCTTAAATATCACTATAAAATTGACTACCTATGCTAGCCAAGGCAATATACCCTCTAGAATTTTTTTGTTTGCAAAAGTGTTTAAGGTTTTTTTGAATGTTACTTAAAAATTAAAAGTGCAATAAACTAGACATGTTTTCCTTTTCATTAATGTATTAAGCGTATATAAAAGGTATTGATAACAGGTATAATTATTGCATTTAAAACACACACCTCAGGTCAAAAAATATAACCACATGCAAATATTGTGCAAACATTCACTTTCTTGTTTTTAGTTTTTTCGTAGATTTTTCCCAGAAGTGTTTACGGTTTTTTTGAATATTGCTAAAAAATTAACATTACAATAAACTAGACATATTTCATCAAGGGAAAGATGAATTAAACGTATATAAAAAATATTGGTAACAGGTACTGACCACCACTTGGTAGTTTCTTTTTGAAAAAAGTATTCGACAAAAAACTGATTTGTAACTAGTGTGATATTCCAAATTATTCAGGACATTATCCTCTACCATATTCCAAAATAAAATCTCACACCAAACCATATGGGTGCTCCAGAGACCAAGATTTGTGGTACTGACCACCACTTGGTAATTTCTTTTTGAAAAAAGTATTCGACAAAAAACTGATTCGTAACTAGTGTGATATTCCAAATTATTCAGGACATTGTCCTCTATCATGTTCCAAAATAAAATCTCACACCAAACCACATGGTTGCTCCACCGACCAAGATTTGTGGTATTGACCACCACTTTGTAAAATATTTTTGAGAAAAGTGTTCGCCAAAAAACTGATTAGAAACTAGTGTGATACACTAAATTATTCAGGACAATGTCCTCTACCATATTCCAAAATAAAATCTCATACCAAACCACTTGGTTGCTCCACAGACCAAGATTTGTGGTGCTGACCACTACTTGGTAATTTCTTTTTGAAAAAAGTATTCGATAAAAACTGATTCGTAACTAGTATGATATACCAAATTATTCAGGACATTGTCCTCTATCATGTTCCAAAATAAAATCTCACACCAAACCACATGGTTGCTCCATAGACCAAGATTTGTGGTACTGACCACCACTTCGTAATTTATTTTTGAGAAAAGTGTTAGACAAAAAACTGATTCGAAACTAGTGTGATATGCCAAATTAATCAGGACAATGTCCTCTACCATATTCCAAAATAAAATCTCACACCAAATGCATAGGTTCCTCCATGGAGAAGAATTTGTGTGAAAATCCATTAAAAAGTTAAATAAAAAAGTTATCGACGGCGGTAACGGTTGGAAAAAATAGTACTTTTTGGTATTTTTACGATAACGGTTGGAAAAAATAGTACTTTTTGGTATTTTTTACGAAAATTTACTTCTCTGAGTCACCCTGTATTTACAACAAAAATAAAAAGTTATCGTCGTCGGTAACTTCACGGAGGTGCGATAGTTGCAAAAATTTACGCCAGTACTGTCAATTGTTTGCATAAAAAACGTTTGACGTAAATCAGTGCTTGCAAGTGTTGCTTTTTTGAACGTTTTAAGCCTAAACCACATAAACGCAGTGTCGACCGCAGTTCGACGTTTTGTCAGAAAAGCAGTTTTTATATCTTCTCTATTTGTCACTGCCGAGAAATTAGAAAAGTTTCTAAATAAACAAGAGCTGTTTTTAAACAAAACACAAAAAGAAATTTTTAAAAATATTAAATCGTTTTCGCGAAATTCAAGAACAAAGTTTGACAGCACTGCCACTTTCACTATGTGGTTTGGGCTTTACTTTTATTATGCCGCAGTGATGCCTAACTACTGCATTTACGAACGTACCCAAACTTAATTGTTTTTTCAGAGTGGTGAATATCGAAATCTCGGGATTTCGATGCAAGTGTAAACGCAACTTAAAAGAATTTTATTTTATAAAATTAAAAAAGAAGAAAATATTTCGATTTATTTGTTTCACAAATTTTCACACAAAATGACAGTATTCAAAAAATAGAAAAAATAGAAAAACATAAAAACAAACTCGATTGGAAAACATTTCCACACTCCCTCTCAATCGATTAACCCAAGTCCACAGCGTAACTTCATGAAACGATTTGGATCTGTTGACTTCGTGAAAGTATCTGCCAATTGGTTCCCACTGCAAATAGCTTCTATTTTTATTAATCCATTTTTAATACTATCTCGAACAAAGTGATTCTTAATGTCGATCCCCCGTATTCATAATGAAAAGTTAGTAGCTACTTATATATCGCAGACAACGAAATGCTAACTAGAATGTTTTTTTGCCGGAGAAGCTCTTTAGAATAAAGTTTATTCATAATGAATTTCAATCTGTCAATTAAGATGTGTAAAATCAACTCTGAACTTTAATGTTGCCACCATAAATAAAAATGTAGTTCTATGGATGCCACGTTTATTTTATTGATAATCAACTCTGAATTTGACATTTTGTTTTGGGGTTTTCCCTCAGACGCTGTAATATTTCAATCAAAGGGAAATTAAAAAGATTTTTAAAACAAAAAATGAACAGCATAGAAGTTACTAAAAGATTACCAAATTGGGAGCAAGACGAAAAGGTAATATAGAAGTATTCGATTTGTTTCATACTATGTTAATCCATATATTTATACAGGATTTATTATCAAGGCTAGTTTTGAAAAATCTAGAAATAATAGAAAACGCAAAAATAGACACGAACACTAATAAAAAGAAAAGAGACGCTTGGAATAGCATTTGCGACCTTTTTAACAAAGTTTCAATAACCACAAGAAACATAGAGCAATTACAAAATCAGTGGCGTAAAACCAAATCCCAAACTAAATCAAGAAACTCAGCTTATATAAAACAAACGAAACAGACAGGAGGTGGCCCGCAACCTGAAGCTCTAAACAGCTTTGATGAGGAGTTGACGTCCCGTCTGCCCAAGCATTTTGAGCAAGATTCCAATATATACGACAGTAACTCATCATCCGTAGTTTCTCCCTCATCGGAATTGCTGAACAACAAAACTATTGAAGTTTTGAACAGCGACGATGATACATCAGAAAAAAATATATAAAAAAACAAATTACAAATGCAGCCCCAAAGCCAAAAGTAAATAAAAACAAAAGAAACGAAAAATATGATGAAAACTCTAAAAGAATTAAACTCCTTGATATCAGTATTCAACAAAAAGAGTTGGAAATGAAGTGTATAAAAGCGGAGTTCGAAGGAAAAAAGAAAGTGATGGAACTGCAAATTGTGCATTTGAAAGAAGAACATAGTTTAAAAAAAGAACAAAAGGAAATGCTAGAATTGCAAGTTACACAGATGAAGGAAGAACATAGCTTAAAAATTGAAAAACTAAAACTTGAAATACTGAATTCAAAGAAGAGTGGATTTTTTACATGAAATATTACCTTAAATTGAGTATGGGTATAAACTAGTTTTTTTCTATTTTCATAATTTATAGAACTTTTTAAGAAACTAAAATTTATTTTCCATGAGTTGTGATTCTCCCGGGTATATTCATTAAAAAAATATGTTTTTTTTTATTTTCCATGTGGCCATATACTTATTTTAGGAAATTTATGGAAAAATTATTCCCAGTGAGTCTTTATATCAATATTGCTGATTGCAAAAACATTTCCTTTCTTTTGAGTACCCATTCTTACCTGTAAGTAGGTGCACTGGTTTTTAGGACCCAGAGGGAACCATAAGTTCCAGCCCAGAAAAATTTAGTTTCGGTATTTTTCTTTTTTAATTACAGAGGTGTGTACAATAGTACGGCCAAAACAGTTGGTGGAGCAGACATACAAAGTTCTATCAGTAATAAAAATAATAGAAATATGCCCGACAGTCAACTTGATCGAAAATAATTTAGTAACTTTATTTTTTGTTTACGTTGCAAATATTGAAACTATGTACTGTGAAGTTTTTTTTTTTAACTAATACTCAGCAAATTTACTGCTTATAAAACCGTTATGGGTTCGGGTTTAGAAGCTTATGCAAAAGAATTTGGAACATCTAAACCAGGCAACCTCATAAAATTTAGATCCGTATTTCATGAATTTGTATAAAAGTTAGTATGTATAATACTGAATTTAGACTGAGCAAAAACTACCTAGTTTTTGTACAAAACTAGTTTTTGCTTGTTTTTTATATATGCGTTTTGACAATTAAAAACTAGCAAGAGCCAAAAACTATGTAGCTTTCCCTCAGTCTAAATGCAGTATAAGATTACAAATTTTGGATTTAATATGTGAATTGAATTTAATCACAAAATTTTGAATTTAATCAAAACACGTGAAATATTTGATTATAGTGAGTCAACTTAAAAAGTACTTGCCACATAAAAAATGAATTGTTCAATTTAATTTATTTAAAAAAGGATATAACCCTTGGATAAAATCTCAAAGTTATTGGGCTTAAATGACTTCTTTTGGTGTTCATATATTATTTTTTTTTCTGTATTTATTTTTTTTTTTTTTTTTCATAAAAAAAATTATTAATTTCGAAATATATTATTTATTTTTATTATTTTTTAAGACCATTTAAACATTTTTACAAACTGAAGGATATAAATGTAATAAAAATTCAATAAAAACAATTTTCATTTTCGTCTCGACTTTAAATCACTCTAATTGAAAATTAGGACGCACTGTTTTAAATTGTTTTGCTCGGATCCTTTCGTAAGGGGTCTAAAAATTTGGTAATTGTTGATAGTAATCCACGTTGTAGGGTTTCTTTTTAAATATATCAACATCTTTTGGGTAAACATTTTTTTAAGATTTGGATTATGATCCTTACAAAATTGTATTTTGTAGTACATTAAACGTGTCATACGCATTCCGAACTTATTTGGTTAAATTTTTTTTTAAGAATTAACTTTGTTTTTGACCGATTTCAAAAATGTAACGTTATTTGAGTTCATCATCCTAAAATAAATGAAATGGATAGGAAAGTTGTAACAACTTTAATTTACTACAAAATAAAATTTTGTTAAGAGTCATCATCCAAAACTTTAAAATAGAAATTAACCCATTTTTTATACGTTGATTACTGTAGCAGTTGTCAGTTTTTAAGACCCCTTGTGAAACGATTTGAAGAAAAAATGGCTCATTTTATTGTAGATTATGGGCGATATTTATCGAATTTAAAAGTTGCTCAATGTAGAGGGAACGAGAAATATTGTCATTAGCCAAATCTCCATCTATAAAAGAAAAATTTAAAGTAATTGTTAGATAGATTTATGTATGTACATATTTTTACCAAAATCTTCCTCTTTAAATGTTATGGACAAATTGTGGAGAACTGCAAAAGCAACAATTAAAATTTTTGCGTGTTTTCTTTAAAGTCTAATTTTTTCCAAAAGTATACGAAATCGGCTTTTCCAAACACCAAAAAGTCTCAACCACGTTTCTGGTCTTAATATGACATTTATTGTATAACTCTTCTTTCATATCTTTTGGATTTCGCACAGGTGTGAACAAGTAATTCGTACACTTGTAACCACCGTCTCCAGTCGTCCCATAAAATTACCATTTTCAAATTTTTCTTTTATTTTGCTTTCATTAAATATTCTTGAATCATGAGTGCTTCCTCTCCAGCAAGCAACGATATCTGTTATTTTTAATGTTGCATCACAAACCACCTGTAGGAAACACATTAAATTATGTATAAAATCTAAATTTTACTAACATACCTGAACGTTAAATGAAAAAAATCCTTTCCTGTTTACAAATAGTTGGGCATCATCGCCTCCTGTAGCTTGTATACGAATGTGACTGCAGTCAATTCCACCTATAATATTTTTAAATCCAGCTATTTTTTCAAATTGTTCCATAACAAGGATTTGGTCCTCGGTGGTAGTTGGCATTTTGATTATTGTGTCGGCTTTTTTAGCGAATGCTGTGGCTACTCTGTGGCAGATTCGGCTCATTGAGGACTGACTAAATCCATGTAACTCTCCGCAATCTTCACTCAGAAAACTTCTGCAGTTACTACATGACAGTTATTTATGTAGTAATGCGGTTGTAGTTATTTTAACTACAATTGCAGTTAATTTACTTAGAACAAAATTTTTCAATGTTTTTGACAGTTATTTTTTTAAACAAACTACAAAAATTACTACATTGTAGTAACATTTATTTTATGCAGTTATTTTGAATTTTATTTACAAATACTTAAATTTTCAAGTGTGTATGCACACACACGAAGCAAACAGAAGTATGTGTATGAATCACTTGTTTAGAAATTTCTAGTGAAAGAATATGAGTATAACATGTTTTCTCTTGTCTTAGTCATAAAACAACGCCAAAGAGTGAGCACGCGTAATACGGAAAAGGTTATATATTTTTTATTAAATTACTAAAATAATAAGGTAAGTTTTATAATATAAATTTATTTATGGGGAATGTTAAAAAAATATTGTATTTTCTTTCAGTTCTTTTATATTCTCATCCCTTTCTACCTGGAGAAAAAAAAGGAAGCCAAACAACAGCATATTTCATCCCTCACAGACGGACATGTACAACAATATCTTAATAGTGAAAAAAGTGACATTAAGTGTAAATTTTGATTTCTCAATTTTAAATTTTTTATAGAATAAAATTAAGTTAATAGTGTTTACATAAATTTGTTTTTTTTTATTAAATTAATAATGAAAAAAAATTTTATTTATGTTTTTTTAACTACATTCGCAAGTTGTTTGTACAGTTTTACAATAATTTGCATGTATGTTGTTTCAATTGCATTTGTAGTTATTTTTACTACATTTGTCAGTTGATTTTTAACAGTTAAAAATTACTTCATATTGCAGTTAATTTAACTGCAAATGTAGTCTACACCTTTTTAAGTGCAAATGCAGTTATTTTAACTGTCATTTGCAGTTGATTTTACCTACATAATTCCCTGAGTGTACTTAAAAGTTCTATAAATGCTTAAATTTTTCAAAAGTGAGAGCAGTTTTTCAGCCTTTAGTCGATGATTTTATTTATATTTATTTTAACAAAAACAGTGCGTATTAATTTTTAAAATTTTATTATTGCAAACATAGAATTTTGAAATGCTGAAAAACTGCTCTCACTTTCGAAAATCTGTTATAAAGTTCGAACAAACAAATCTGTTTGAAATATTGACATCTGTTACTGCATACTGAGGGAATTGTCTACATGCTTTTTATGAATTTTTTTATTGATTCAATGAAATTTCGCTGGAATTCATCCATTGAAACACGGATGTGATTGGAGAATAAACAAAAATATAAAAACGGAATGTTTGTATGTGTTTGTATTAGTGTTTCCAATTCGGTTAATCGATTAACCGATTCCTCGATTAATCGCCTCTATTTCGGTTAATGTCGAAACAAATAATTTAAAACTCAAATAATTATTCGACCCGAATAATCGGTTAAAATTGGTCGATTAACCGGTTACATTTTTAATATGGAATTTTTCCTTAATTTTTTCCCAAAACTTCACAATTTTCTTAATCTGGGCTACAAAATTACCAGAAAAGCTTAGAAAAAACAAATACTAGCTAAAATAGCATCAAATTCTTTAAAAAAATCGTGTGAAATAGGTCCTTAAATACCTTTTTCGAGCAACTGCAAACAAGTCGACATTGTGAAATCAGACTCCCAATTTTTAATAAAATTTTGCGTAAATGTTTTAAAAAAAAATATGTATCAAAGTAAAAAAGCCTTAAGAACATAGCAAAAGGCCAAAATGAAGGTGTTTTTTAAAACTTCACAAAACACACGAAATACACAACTGGCTGGAGGATGCTTTATGAAATAAAATAGACAATTTTGCATTACTGTTTCAATTCTTTTAAAAATTTAAACTACCCGAGTAAAAAAGTTTTGATATAATCATATATTATTTTATGTAATTGCATATAGTCACTTATAGTCATATATGGCCACATATGCTTTTAAATTCAAGCAGATATACTTTTATATAGTCATATGTTAGATATTTTTTCCTCAAAGGTTTTAATATGGAGACATATGTGATTTTATATTATTACATATTGGCCTACATATGTATGTATGTGCTATATATAAGTACATAAAGTAACATATAAAAGACATAATTACATGTACGTTTATATATAATTTAGTATGACGCTATACATAATAATATAAAACTATGTGGATCCATATAAGAAATCTTTTATAATTTGTGTTAGTTATGATTATATATTGACGAATATGAACCCATATATAACTTATAACGTTCTTTATAAAATCATCTATAATTATATATCATCCCACATAGGCAATTTTTTAAAAGTGATTTTATATAAAAATATATAAGGTCCATATAAAACCGTATTGTATTATATTTGGTTCCATGTTATCAATGATTTTGAACTAGTTTTAGATTTAGTAATTACTAGGGATTGGCGCGTGACACGAAATGTTCGTGAGTCACGTTATTCACACGTGATCGTGAGTAATAATTACTATACTTAAGTGATTCGTGCGTGAGCGTGAGTAAGAATAACCCGTGATTGATTCGTGTGTGAGTTTATTTTTTGCATCATATGTTTGTAGTAATTTTTACTGTTTTGCGTGAGAATTTTCTGATTTTAAGTTTAATAAGTAAGTTAATATAATCATGTGTGCTGAGTAAAAAACGAAATGCTCGTGCGTGAGTAATGTTTTTTTTTTTGAGCATGAGTCAAAAATGGCTTACGCACCGTACCCATAACATTAACAACACTGAAGCTTTAATACGAAATTCTCTATACTATAACGTACACTTGACTGATTTCTTAAGCTGCCTACACACTAGGGAACATGGTTGAGGGAACAAAAAATATCAAAAAATTTTGTAAACACGAAATGCACGCTCTCAACACTCACACACACACAAACGCACCCACCCATTCACAAAAAATGCTCTCTTTTTTTAAGTATGTTCCCTAGTGTGTAGGCAGCTTTATATCTTGGTTGTATATCATAATCCTATTAACTTTAAAATTTCAGTGTTGTTAACTTTATTTTAAAATTACTAAATTAAAAGAAATTTTTTTCATGTTTATTGCACTGTCATGATAAATCTGGATAAAAGTAATGGAAGATTTATCGAAATTATAAGATCTCCAGCAGGCCTGGGGTTAATCATTACATTTTGTAATTAATTACACATGCAATTACACAATTACATGTAATTGTAATTGAAAAAAAAACTCATCTATAATTACATATTCGGCCTTATTACGAGTGTCGTAGTCATAGTCGAAACTAAGTCGAATTTGCTGAAAATTCACTAAAAACGCAACTTTTGAACAATTTTTCAATTTATAGCACTCAGATTTAAAAAAATCCAGCATCAGAGTTTCATTTCTTTATAATTTCATTTATATACAAAATCATTTTATATGGAGTCGAAAATTTCGACTACAAATTCGACACTCGTAATCAGGCCGATTATTTGTAATTGCAATTCAAAAAAAGAACAATTACAATTACAAGTAATTGAAATTTTTTTTATTTAAAAAAATTATTTTTGTATGTATATTGTTAGATTTGGTACTTATTGTGGGAGTCGGTTGTTTATTCAAATTTTTATATTTTAATTTTTTTAATAAAATTCAAGTCTTTATTGTTTGAAAAAGTAAGAAGGAATGCTCTAAGCTTTTGACAACAATAATCCATTTTTTTTAAAAACAAAATTCAACTTCATTATTAAGAAATGAAAACAGTATATACATTATTAGGCCCCTACACTACTTCCCCTCCGAAAAAGACTTATATTTAATAAATTAAAGGTAACTTTTTTAGATTTTTGTGTAGAAGTTCTGTTATTGGTATTTGTGTTATGTGTACAAGATTCTGTAATTGCTGGTTTTAATCGGTCAATCGGTACTGTTATGAGTTCATCATCCTTTTCAATTTTGAACCATTTCTTATCTTTTTCTATTACCTTGTAAGGTCCCTCGTATGGTTGTTGTAATGATCGTTTGTTAATTATACGTAAAAATACAAACTTGCAATTCTTTAAGTCCTTTGGAACATAAAAACCTGATTTAGAATCATTGTGGTGTTCTAGGTTCGATCTTACATTTTTGAAATTATTCTTTATCTTAAACAAAATATCAGAAGCGTCAAACTCATTTCGTGAAACAACAATTTCTCCAGGCAAACGCAAATTTTGTCCATAGACCATCTCAGCAGGAGTTGCATGAAGATCTTCCTTATAGACTGAACGTAAACCAAGCAAAGCTATAGGAAGGTTATCGTACCACTGTGCTGACTGTGCCTTAGCCATTAGTGACGATTTCAGCTGCCTATGAAATCTCTCTATCATTCCATTAGCCTGGGGATGATATGGAGAAGTAGTAATCTTATGGCTACCTAAAAATTTTGTTAATTCCGAAAACATTTGTGATGTGAATTGGCTGCCCTGATCTGTAGTAATATCCAATGGCACCCCAAACCTAGAAATATAATTTCTCATGAGCGTGTTAACTACCGCAAAAGCTGTAATTTCCTTAAGTGGGTACACTTCAGGCCATCGTGAACAGCGATCTATTACTGTAAGTAGATATCTGTAGCCATGTGAAGGAGGAAGAGGACCAACTATGTCCAAATGTATATGTTCAAAACGGCTTCTAGGTACTGGAATTTTTACAACAGGGGATTTTGTGTGTTTATGAACTTTGGACTTTTGACAATTTAAACATTCTTTTGACCACTGGTTGATCTGTTTGTTCATCTTTGGCCAAAAATATTTTTGAGCTATTAAACGCTTAGTTGATCTAGTACCTGGATGAGAAATATTATGTAATTTCGTGAAAACGATTTTGCGAAGGGATAAAGGCACATAAGGGCGAGGATTATCGAGTGATATTTCGCACCAAATTTCTGAATTTAATAAAGGAACTTTTATTAATTTAAGGTTACAAGAATGAAATTGGTCGTTAACTATATCTTTTATTTCGGAATCTTTCTGTTGCTCTTGATATAATACTTTTAAATTTAACTCAGTACTTTCAATAACATCGATATCAAATGCTCTCGAAAGGCTATCGGCAACAATATTGGAATCGCCCCGAATATATTGTATATCAGTTGTAAATTGCGAAATATACTCTAAGTGTCTAGTCTGCCTAGGAATTCTCTCCGTTTTCGAATTCATGGCACAAGTCAAAGGTTTGTGATCTGTATATATAGTGAACGGACGACCTTCCAATAAATATCTAAAATGTTTTACATTTAAATATATAGCGAGCAGTTCCCTATCAAATGAGCTATATTTAGTTTCCGCAGGTGTAAGCTTCCTCGAAAAAAAAGCTAAAGGTTCTGTTTTACCGTTATAAGTCTGATGTAAGACACCACCAACTGCCACATTTGAAGCATCAACCGTTAACGTTAGATTTGCATCGATATTAAAATGATTTAATAGAATCCGTGATGCAAAACTATGCTTTACTTCTTCAAAAGCGTTTATTGTTTCATCATTCCATTGCAAGTTTTTGATTTTTCTCTTAATAGCCTTATTTGTCATTTCATGTAAAATTGAAGTCTTATGAGCTAATTTGGGTATGTATCGGTGGTAATAATTTACCATGCCAATAAATTTCTGCATCTGTTTCACACTACAAGGACGTTGAAATTTTCTTATCGCGGAGACTTTCTCCTCGGATGGTTGAATGCCATTTGCAGAAATATTATGGCTAAGAAAATCTATATTGTTTACACCAAAAGTACATTTTCCAGGTTTAATATTTAAGCCATATTCATCCAAACGCTGGAAAACTTGTCTCAAGTGCTCTAAATGTTGCGCTTCGTTTTCACTTGCTATTAAAACATCGTCGATATATGTAAAAACAAATTCTAGTCCATTGAATACTTCGTTAATAAAACGCTGGAATGTTTGTGCGGAGTTTCTTAAACCAAATGGCATGCGAACAAATTCGTACATTCCAAATGGAGTCGTAATCGCTGTCTTGTAAATATCTTCATTAGCCATAGGGATCTGGTGATAAGCACGGATAAGGTCCAATTTTGAAAATATCCTTTTGTCTCTTATGTTCATATTTAAGTCATGAATATGAGGCAAAGGATATCGATCAGGTATTGTGACGGCATTAAGTCGTCTAAAATCACCGCATGGGCGCCAGTCATTTGGATCTTTTTTTGGGGACAAGATGTAGCGCCGAGGCAACACTTGAGTTCGATGGTCTACAAATTCCAGATTTGACTAGAAAATCAAATTCTGTCTTAGCAGCTTTATGTTTAATCGGATCTAATCTTCTAGGTCTTGTAAAAGGAAGAGTTCCCCCAGTCACCAGTCTGTGAACGGTCGAATGTTTTACTGTTTTAGTATAATCTGGTTCCGCAATTAATGATGGAAATTCTTTAAGTAAACAGGTATATTTATTATCAATAGAATATAATTTAGGTAGAGCTATATTACATTTCGATGAAATCGCATTTACGGATAATTTTGTCAAAGGATCAACTAATCGCCTATGTTTTAAATCTATTAATAGAGAATATTTGCTAAGGAAATCAGCACCTATAATTGGTTTCGAAATGTTGGCAATAATAAAGACAAATGGGAATTCCCTACGTAAACCTAAGTCAATATTCAATAATCTTTTCCCATATGTCGATATATCCGTACCATTAGCCGCTGTCAGCACTATATCTGAAACTTTATTAGTACCCTTGAATTTGGTGCAAGGTAAAACCGAAATTTCCGCACCACTATCAATCAGAAAATTTAACTTATTTGTCTTATCATAAACGAAAAGACTATGCGAGGAAATATTTATGTTAGCAGCATTAGTAGCCTCTATATTGACAGATTTAAGATTCACTGATATATCTTTTGACTGACTAAGAGAACAGTAGTAGCTACATTTTTTTGCATTATTACCGAATCTTTGATGATAGTAACATAACTGTTGTTTACCAGCTAAATGATTACGTGAAGTAAAATCATTTTTATTAAAATTGTTGTAATTCAAACGAGATTGACGTTTTTCTAATTGTTTCTTAAGGACATACACTTCATTTGATAATTGATTAAAGGTTTCATTTAAAGCCACGATTAAATGTTTCAATTCCGTTTCAAGTTTAGGGTTAAGAAATGGTTTAAAATTTTGAATAACCGATTGGGGAGAAGTGTTGATCGATTTAAAATTCTGACGGTTTGAATGTGTTTGGATGTGTTCTTTTTGAGTCTGAGTAGCATTGTCTAAAATTGCAGCAAGTGGCAACATTTTCGGAGAAGAAGTTTACACTAGCATATTCAAGAACCGGAAACAAATTCTCTAATTCGATTAAAAAAAACACAATTTGAATTTTAATATAAAACTATTGAAGACTTAAATATACTTGACACCACCCCAAACGAATTTGAAAGTTACTTCATTATATTTTCAATAATGAAATGATACAATATTGAAAAAAAAAAAGGAAAATTAACGTAATTATTTTATATTTACGTACTATATACCACGAAGTATCTTTGAAATTTTATTGATTTAACCATCAATTATGTTGATCTTAGCATTTCAGATATCTTGTTCGTCACTTTTTTTTTTTTTTATCTCCTTTAGTTTAAACATACACTTTTTGGTCGTTATGTAGTGGAATTTTGTAAAAATAGGGGCTTTTGACGACTGATTGATATACAACTGCTGAATGGAACTGACAATTCTTTTTTTCTGGAATTTATTGAAAACCGTAATATTCTCTAATTAGTTCTTAATGCTTATTGATATAGTTCTTCGATTATTGTATATAGTTTTTTTTTTTTTTTTTTTAAATTATCTTGATAATGCTATTTAGCGTCAGTAAGGCTTTCTAGTTTGAAGTTGATTAGTTTTGTAAACCGCAGGATCGCCAGAAATGTGGGAGTCGGTTATTTATTCAAATTTTTATATTTTAATTTTTTTAATAAAATTCAAGTCTTTATTGTTTGAAAAAGTAAGAAGGAATGCTCTAAGCTTTTGACAACAATAATCCATTTTTTTTAAAAACAAAATTCAACTTCATTATTAAGAAATGAAAACAGTATATACATTATTAGGCCCCTACACTTATAATATGATAAAAAGTATAAGGTTAATATTTAGATATTATTGTATCAAACTATGTCCACTTTTATAACATTTTATATAATTTTATACAAAAAGATATAATTTGATGTAATTGGATGAGGACAAAATTCGGATACAATTGTATCGAATTGCATAAAATTGTATCAAATTGTACCAAATTGTATACAATTGTATACAATTCGATACAATATGATATAATAAGACGTTCTCATTTTTCGGATATAATTATATCTAATTACATAAAAGATTATATATAATTAAATATAACTTCATATGGCTCCATATCAATTTTTTTTACTTGGGTAATATAATTTATATCTCCATGTCCTTTAAGACAAGGCTGCATTTGTTTTAAAACTGTTACACAATTAACGTGTTAATTTATATAGAATTTGACTTCTGTAACCGCACACTCAGTGAATTGTCTATATGCTATTGATGAATTTATACACTGATTCAATTAAGTTTCGCTGGAATTCGTCTATTGAAACTTTTAATTGAATTGATGCAATTTTTCATAAAATTTTATGAAGAATTTCATATTATTTATTAAAAATGTCGTACACCCAAAAAAGTTGTTTTAGAAAGAGATTCATAAAAATTGTGAAGCTTTTTCATAAAATTTAATAAATTTAGCTTTTACTTTTTGAAGAAAACTTCATTAGCTTATTGAAAATTTTGTTTACAGCTCGTACTATAAAATTCTCTCAGAGTAAGTACGCTCAAACTTTAGGTTATTTTTTTACTCTTAATGGCCTTTAGTAACGAAAAAGATACTGAGAAACAAAGTAAATTGGTATTCTCAATTAACTGAAATTAATCTCAAAGAGAACTCAAATATTTTTATCGATTACTTTAATGAAAATTTCGTAGCTGTAGGAAGAATCTTAATAAACTTTAAAAAACTTTAGGTATAGCATTTCTTTAACCCTTTCAGACCCAGCATACACGATTGTGAGATGTAATGTTTTCTCTTAAAATTACAAATATTTTAAATACTAATAGGTTTATTTAGATAAAAAATTTCAGTTATACTTTTAGCTAAATTTTATTTCATAAAATATGAATTGACACCAGGAAATTTTAATAGTTTTAGTACCATTTTACCTTAAAGTTATAAAATGAATACATTTTTGCAAGCTAGTTGGGTCTGAAAAAGTTAAATGCAATATTAAATTTTATAGTGTCAGTATTGATTAAAAATCACATTCAAAGAAATTTTTTATCTAAGCTTTTCAGATTTTTAAATTTTTTTCTAAATAAAAAATCTACGTTAAGTAATCGATATGTAACAGTTTTAGGTTTGCTGTTCTTAACTTATTAATATTTTGTTAGTTTCAGCAATTCTTTCTGCCATCTTTAACGAAATTTTAGTAGATTTAGCAATATTTTTACAGACCTTTTTTTAAAAAAATCTCAGATCCCGAAACTTTTCAACCTTCGAATATGAAAACTTTTTTATTAAATACATCGTATTCATATATGATGTTAATATTTAATGAAAAGAGTCAGCTTTTTGTGTTTTAATTAATAAAAAGTTAATGAAATACCTTAATTTAGCATTAAATGATTAATCGATTAACCGCCAATTTTCTCGAATAACCGACCCGAATAACCGGTTAATCCATTTTAGCGATTTTTCGAATAATGCATAAACCGGTTAACCGCCTGTGTCGAATAATTGGAAACACTAGTTTGTATTGATCACTTCTGAGTAAAAACAATAACAGAAAGCTGAATAGGAAAGAAAACAACGAATTAGTTACATTGCATTCAAGGCCTTACTTGGGTGACGGGTTGTTGAAAAAAATTATCATATAGAGACAATCTGACAATAAAAAAATTATAAATAATTAATATAATTTAATGGAAAATTACTGACGACGCCTGTCCATACAAAAAAAAAATGCAGAAACTAGATCTAGTCTGATCTGAAAATTATAATGTGTTTATAATTTTTATAGAAAAATGTTTTTTTTTTCTTAACCTCAAATCTATTAATTAAAATTGCATATTAATTACAATATTAATTGCAGCTGTCTATAGGACCTTAAAACAACACTGTACTAAATTTTTCACTGAATTGATACAGTTTTATGACAAATTTCGTATTATATATTGAAAATTACATACACCCAATGACAAAGCTTTTTCGTAAAATTTGTTTTGCATTAACTTTGTGAAGAAAACTTCATTAGTTTAGTGAAAACTTTCATTAAAACTCGTTCAATTAAATTCTGTCTGCGTAAATTAGCTTAAAATTTGTTTATTGTTAATGGCCCTTAAAAACCGAAAAGACAGACATGATTATTCACAAAAAACTTTTTGTCTTATTAGAGTAGCCTTGAACGATTTTTGTTGTTGTTTTGCATGTTAATTTGTTTTATTAAACTGCAATAAAATTCAAAACATTTTTTTGAATACAAGGCTGAGAGTTTAACAATTATTTATGATATTCTCAGACTACTAATATTCAGGAAAATTTTTTCTGATTTTTGCAGAGTAAATTGGTATTTTCAAATAAAGCTTAACATTTTTTATATCGATGCCTCAATGTAAAAGGCGCTTCTAGTTTTTAATGTTAAAAAAGTCAGCTATTTGTATTTTTATTGATAAAAAGTTAAGAAAATACAATAATTTTTTATTAAACGATTAATCGATTAATCGCCCATTTTCTCGATTAACCGACCCGAATAACCGTTTAATTAATTTTAGTGATTTTCCGAATAATGCATTAACCGGTTAACCGCCTATGTCGAATAATTGGAAACACTAATTTAAACACATTCTCAGCAGCGTTGATGATCACAAGACAAAACGCACTCTACTGCTCTCATATTTTGAAATTTCACAGCCTGCATAAAATTTTAATAAGAACAAAATAACGAACCAACAGTAAATGAATAGCGCTTTGGTTAAAATTCAAATCAGTGACGAGTTGATGAAGTCGACGTACATTATAATGTACGCCACTCGCCAAAGTGTTAATCTTCCACTACTTCTTACTAAATTTTCAGGTTGTCAAGTTTCAGCACCTTCATCATCAGAATCATCACTTGTTATTATACTAGCATCTTGAGATAAAATATTTGAGCTGCTTTCTTTATCAGTTTCATTTATCTCTATTACAGGGTCAGAATTACTGTCAAACTCATCAGACATTTCACATTCATCTCCCTCTTGCTCGAGGCTCCTTTGAACAATTGTACACTCAGGGAATTATGTAGGTAAAATCAACTGCAAATCACAGTTAAAATAACTGCATTTGCACTTAAAAAGGTGTAGACTACATTTGCAGTTAAATTAACTGCAATATGAATTTATTTTTAACGGTTAAAAATCAACTGACAAATGTGGTAAAAACAACTACAAATGCAATTGAAACAACATACATGCAAATTACTGTAAAACTGTACAAACAACTGCAAATGTAGTTAAAAAGCATAATTAAAAATTATTTTAAAAATTATTAATTTAATAAAAAACAAATTTATGTAAACACTCCTAACTAAATTTTATTCTATAATAAATTTAAAATTGAGAAATCACACAAATTTACACCTAATGTCACTTTTATTTTTCACTATTAAGATATTGTTGTAGATGTCCGTCTGTGAGGGATGAAATATGGTGTTGTTTGGCTTCCTTTTTTTCTGCAGGTAAAAAGGGATGAGAATATAAAAGAACTAAAAGAAATAAATACAATATTTTTTTAACATTCCCGTAAATAAATTTATATTTTATATTATAAAACTTACCTTATTATTTTAATAATTTAATAAAAAATATATAACCTTTTCCGTATTACGCGTCCTCACTTTTTGGCGTTGTTTTACGACTAAGACAAGAGAAAACATGTCCTTCTCATATTTGTTCACTAGAAATTTCTAAACAAGCGCTTTATACACATGCTCCTGTTTGCTTCGTGTGTGTGCACACACACTGGAAAATTTAAGTATTTGTAAAAAAAATTCAAAATAACTGCATAAAATAAATGTTACTACAATGTGGTAGTTTTTGTAGTTAGTTAAAAAAAATAACTGTCAAAAACATTGAAAAATTTTGCTCTAAGTAAATTAACTACAATTGTAGTTAATATAACTATAACCGCATTACTACACAAATAACTGTCATGTAGTAACTGCAGAACTTTTCTGAGTGTAACTTTTTCCTTTCTGATTTTTGATCTGTTTTAAAAGGAGAACATAATTTATCAAATTTAACATCACGTGCCAAAATAACTTTACAAGAACCAAAGTCCCACAAGCGAAAGCCGTTTGGAGCATATCCCAACATTACCATTTTCTTCCCTTTAGGATCAAATTTATTTCTTTTTGCATCAGGCACCCAGGCAAATACTTTACATCCAAAAACCTTAATTTTATTTAAATTTGGCTTATCTTGAAACCACAGTTCAGCAGGTGTTACGTTATTATTATTAGCTCTTGTTGGACATCTGCACTCAGGGAATTATGTAGGTAAAATCAACTGCAAATGACAGTTAAAATATCTGCATTTGCACTTAAAAAGGTGTAGACTACATTTGCAGTTAAATTAACTGCAATATGAAGTTATTTTTAACTGTTAAAAATCAACTTACAAATGTAGTAAAAACAACCACAAATGCAATTGAAACAACATACATGCAAATTATTGTAAAACTGTACAAACAACTGCAAATGTAGTTAAAAACATAAATAAAAACTATTTTAAAAATTATTAATTTAATAAAAAACAAATTTATGTAAACACTCCTAACTTAATTTTATTCTATTTAAAATTGAGAAATCAAAATTTACACTAATGTCACTTTTTTTTCACTAGTAAGATATTGTTGTAGATGTCCGTCTGTGAGGGATGAAATATGGCGTTGTTTGGCTTCCTTTTTTTCTCCAGGTAGAAAGAGATGAGAATATAAAAGAACTGAAAGAAAATAAATACAATAATTTTTAACAATACAGTAAATAAATTTATATTTTATATTATAAAACTTACCTTATTAAAAAATATATAAACTTTTCCGTATTACGCGTCCTCACTCTTTGGCGTTGTTTTATGACTAAGACAAGAGAAAACATGTTCTACTCATATTCTTTCACTAGAAATTTCTAAATAAGCGCTTCATATACATGCTCCTGATTGCTTCGTGTGTGTGCACACACACTTGAAAATATAAGTATTTGTAAAAAAAATTCAAAATAACTGCATAAAATAAATGTTACTACAATGTGGTAGTTTTTGTAGTTAGTTTGAAAAAATAACTGTCAAAAACATTGAAATATTTTGCTCTAAGTAAATTAACTACAATTGTAGTTAAAATAACTACAACCGCATTACTACACAAATAACTGTCATGTAGTAACTGCAGAACTTTTCTGAGTGCACTCAGGGAATTATGTAGGTAAAATCAACTGCAAATGACAGTTAAAATAAATTTTCAATGCGCGGCACACCATATGGGGTGATCGCATTGATTCCCCCAGGGGTACTACTCTTTCGGACAAAATGGCCCTTTCGAACTTTACGTGTCTTAATAGTGGAGTTGCCACTTTTATTCCTCATTTTGATAGCAATCGTGGGTCGGTGCTTGATCTTAGTTTCACCAATTCTAATGCGGTAATTGACTGGCAGACAACACCAATGTGGGCTGGTGGGTCACACCATTTTCCGATTCTAATGGAAACTGATGCTGTGATTACTAAACCTGTGAAATTTGTATCTAACAGACTGCTAATGGACAATATTTCGAGAATGGACTTGCCGAATGATCCGGAGGCTATCTCTCAATTGTTTAATCGGGAGATAGCAAATGCTTCCTTTGATATTACGGCTAACAACCGTACACCTAAAATGTGGTGGAATCCCCAACTTACCGTACTGTTTCGCGGGCATGTTGCAGCCCGCAAGAGGGCTAATAGATACCCAAGTCCTATTAATCTTGAACTTGCGATTAAGGCTCAAAGGGCCTGGAAGGAAGCGGTGGTTGTTGCCAAAAGAGAGGCATATTTTAATAAGATTGAAGAGATTAATTTGCAACCCAATACCCGTTCGGCTTGGCGTTTTGTTAAAAATGTTAGAGGAAGGGATCCTATCTCACATTGGGATGAGGACAATAATTTTGAATTTTTGGAATATCTGAGAAATCAGGTTCCTGATAATGTTCCTACTACGACTATGCGTTTAAACGATTGCCCTGTTAGTCCCTTCGTTTTTGATGACTTCTGCAATGTGCTCAAATTAAAGAAAAAGCCGTCAGCGGGCGGCATTGATCGTGTCACTTATCGTATGATTGATTCGCTTTCTTTCGATTCGAAAAATTCGCTTTTTAATGTATTAAATGAGCACTTTGTGAGCTGCTCTATTCACCCTCTGTGGAGAAAAATCAAGATTGTACCCATCCCGAAAAGGGACAAATCGTTGGATGATTTTCGAAATTTTAGACCCATAGCTCTTATTTCTGTTTTTCTTAAGATAATAAATTTGATGGTAAAGGAGAAATTGAATAATTACTTTGATACGGCCAAGGTTCTGCCGAATAGATGTTATGCGTACAGAAAGAGAATGTCCACGAACACTTGTGTAAATGAGTTCATTTTTAGGGTATCTGAACTGAAAAATCGTGGTCGGAATGTTGTCATGGCGACTGTTGATATCAGCATCGCATATGATTGTGTTAATTTTATGAAACTGAGGGAAATTATGTTGAATTTTAACTGTCCGTCTGAGCTAACAGATTGGATAACTTGCTTTTTGTCTGAAAGGGAATTATGTCTTGGTGATAAGTCAGTCCGAGTTTTTAATGGTTTGCCTCAGGGCAGCTGTCTAAGTCCGATTTTGTTTAATTTATACACTGCCTCCCTTCACATGATTGAAGATGCTAATACCATAGTGTTCCAATATGCAGATGACTTTATCATCTTATCACATGGAAGTCTTTTCGACGATGCTGTTGATAATCTCAGGAGCAAACTGTATCAATTTAAACTTCGATGTAATTCCCTTAATTTGTCTTTTAATATCTCGAAAACTAAGACCATGTTCTTTGGAACTTCGCCCTCTAAGATAGTTGATATCTCCGTGGATAACGTGCCTATCACTATGGTAAGATCATTCAAATATCTTGGTGTAACTATCAAGAATTCGCTAACTCTCCGTGACCACTATGATCGGGTTGTTAGGGAGGCAACTCCTGCTGTGAATCTTCTGAAGAAACTCACCAGCATAAGGGCTGGCCTGAGTCCAAATGTGGCACTAAATTTCTATAGAAGTTTTATTCGGGGAAAAATTGAATATGCCCGGTCTACGACAGCTCAAGCTCCACAGTATGTGGACAATAAAATCCAAACGTTTCAAAATTCTAACTTAAGGCGCTGTCTTGGCCTAAATCCATCAACACCGGTCCAGATAATATATGTTCTTGCCAATGAGCTCCCCACGAATTTAAGGGCAGTTTTGTTAACTGCCAAGGAACTACTTAAGATTTACTTTTTTAATATGGAACTTTTCAATGAAATCAGGACATCTCCATCCTTTTTGAACAACAGCTATTCGTACGTGTACCACAAACTAAGGGACATCTTTGACAGGGTTAGCCCACTACATCAGTGTGATATTTCTGATAAGGTTAGAATTTTTAATGACCCGCCTTATAACAAAAGATCAGGCACACCATTGGAATTTATGAGGACGTATTATAGGGCCTCTCTTGACGAGTACAGATTAAATGGATTTGTTCCTTTTGCTACTGATGCTTCTATATCCAGTGATACCACTGGGTGTGCTGTCTATGATATACTGTCTGGGTCCTATCATCTGTTTAAGTACCCGTACAATTTCTCCTCTCTCACAGGAGAACTACTGGCTATAAGGAGTGCTATTGTTGTTGCATCGCAACAAAATGTGGAATTTTTAGTTATTTACACTGACAGTCATAATGCGTGCACTATTTTGGGTAAGCCCAATTCCCTGAATCACCTTGTTCATGAAATTCACAGGGCAATTGGTGAATCTTGTTTGGTGGAGGTGCATTTTGTATGGGTTCCATCACATACTGGTATTAGCTTTAACGAAAGGGTAGACTATATGGCGAAAAAGGCCATACAGCTAGGAACTCCTTCGGACGTTTATTTTTCATATATGGACGCCATTAGGGCAATTAAAACCTCCCTGAGACATGAATGGAACGATAACTATATTTCAAGATCGCACCAAACTGGTGCTTTCTTTTTCTCTTTGGTCCCATGTTTGCCAGACAGACCTTGGTATCTTGGGTCTGGACTGAGTTCGTCCGATGTAAAATTGGTCAATCGTCTCTTATCGGGACACACATATGATGGTGTATATTTATATATGATAAGGAGGAAAGAGTCAAATGTATGCTCTCATTGTAATATGGTTGACAACGCGGAGCATTTAGTTTTCCATTGCACGGAATACAGAGATGTTCGTTTAAGGCATGATATGTTTGGAGAGTTTTCAAACCTTTTTGACGTACTTAATTCTCATAACCTTGAAAATTTCATCAAGTTGGTTGACTTTATTAAGGAAGCCAACATTTCGGATTTAATATAATCCTACCACTAGTTTTGTTTTTCGAATTAACATTGGAAGTAGGCATTTTTCAATGCCCATCTTTAACACAGGACAAGTTCTAGTATTTTAAATTCTTCGAATGTATACTTTCTGCAAGATCGTCTTTTAAAAGTTTAGCCGGTGAATTTCGACACGGGCCAATATTGTACGCCGGACAGTGCTATCTCCGTGAAGGCGGGGATTTCCAGTATTTTGCGTGCAGCTGTTTCACATTCTTTATCGGAAACGACAAGACAAGTTCTAGTATTTTAAATTCTTCGAATGTATACTTTCTGAAAGATCGTCTTTTAAAAGTTTAGCCGGTGAATTTCGACACGGGCCAATATTGTACGCCGGACAGTGCTATCTCCGTGAAGGCGGGGATTTCCAGTATTTTGCGTGCAGCTGTTTCACATTCTTTATCGGAAACGACAAGTTACATCATCGAAATTTTTTTTATTGCTGTACCTTAATCTACCTCCACTGTGAAGGCAGTGGTTGATATGAGTTTTGAAGTACAGTTCGTCGGTTGGAATCTTTGTCCTTGTTGAATACCCTGGCGCTGTGGCTAGGAGTCACTAATTGCCATTCACCGCAGTATATTGTTAAATATACGCAACAGAACCCAAAAAAAAAAAAAAAAAAAAAAACAAAAAACAATTGTGAAATTAAATTAAAAATTGTAATTAAATAAAGAAATAAGCAAAAGAAACTTTGTTTTTTGTTAAAATAAGATATTAATCAGAACTGGGTCGACAACGACAACGACATGTGCTTTTTCATATATTTTGTATAGGAAGCAAAATGTCGCCATGTCGTCCGGCGATTTGTCGTCGTAATAGAATCTATTCTATTTTCGTGACGACACACTAAAAATATTTGTCAAATAGTTGCCATATTTTTAACTAATTAATGGAACAGAGTTGCAGAAATTCGTATTAGAGTTGCAAAAATTCGTACTTTGTTTACAAAAAAATTATTTTTTTGACAGAAAAAATATAATTGGAAATAAAAATGATAATAATTTACCGCAAAAAAGCAAAATTAAATACAAAAAAATGTAAAACAACAAGAATTAATGGAAAACCAATTGAATTGGTGAAGAATTGTGGCGAAAAAAATACAACCATATTCTTGTTTTGCTTTAATTTTTTTCTAAATGTCAAAAAATGTCGACAATCGATTGTCGCTGAATTTAAATTATTCGCGACGACCTTTGCTGTCGTCGGTCGACAATCGACACAGTTGTGATTAACCTCTTAATTGAATAAAATCAAAAACAATTTTTAAATGCGAATAAATATGTCTATTTGTGCCGATTTGCAAACTGACCCCTAAATTCATAAACGCTTTGTAAAATTATAGGAGGTTTATTGAACAAATTTTGTATGAAAATGACGTTTTGTAAACCTGCTATAACTTTACAAAGCATTTATGAATTGAGGGGTGAAATTATACGTATTTTCACATCAGTGATGGGATTTTTGGCACAATCTAAGATTGATTGGTAAAATGGCACAACCGATACTATTTTGGCACATTTTGGTTATCTACAAAATTTAATAGAAAATGAATTTAAAAAATAACAATTCTTTAATTATTAGTTTCTAAGCATTTATTGGTATTAAAATACCTTTTCGAATAAAGCAAAACTAAAAAATGGCATCGAAGATATTACCGAATAAAGCACCGGAAGTTGTTTTTCACGTGAAAAAATTTCTCTCAGACTTTAAATGCTTTAAATTGCAATTTAAGTTAAAAAAATTAACACTATTTTAATTTTATAACAAAGCCACAATCACAATTAACACAAAATGTCACTTTTTCACCAGAAAAATAATAGTCTTGTACATTAAATTTGCGTGAAAACTAAGTTTGTACAATTTTCACGTGAAACTCATTGTCGTGAAAAATATTTTTTTTTTATATGGAGTATAACAGTTTTTTCACGTGAAAACTGAACAACTTACGGTGCTTAATCCATAGAATTTTAAAAATTCAAATGCTATAAATTTATATCAGAGCTTCGAAAGAATTAATTTAAGTTTAATTCATGAAAAAAGAAATTTTTAATTCATTCAAATATAATTAAGTCCATAAGAATTCAAGATAGAATTAATTCCATAAGAGTGCATTTACAAAATGAAAGTTGAAAACACGGGTTCTAAGTGAAAATTGAGTTTTGGCTAGAGTTGTGAAATTTCGGTATTTTTTGAGTACTCAATACTACTCAATACTTTTCAATTGAGTACTCGATACTACTCAATACTTTTAACGGTTTTTTTAATTTAAAAATAAAAATGTTATGAATTCGTATTTATTAGGAAAAATTATAACAATTCACATACACGTGTTAAATAACTATTGTTATTTACATTTTAATTAATTTAAAACATTTTAAATAAATTAATTAAATCATTTTTCCCAAAAATTCGTTACAAATTTCTTTGCTTCACAAATAGAGTTGTATTTTCAGAGCTGTATTTTTAGAGTACTATTTTTAGAGTTGTATTTTTATACGAAAAATACACATTTCTACGGAAAATTGCATCTTTAAAAGTATTGAGTAGTACCGTTTTAGTATTGAGTACTCAAAAAAACAGTCAGTATTGAGTACTCAGTACCGGAATACTCAATACTTTTACAACTCTATTTTGGCACAATAAAGGCCCGTTTGGCACATTTTAGTCACACACTAGAGTTGTGAAATTTCGGTATTTTTTGAGTACTCAATACTACTCAATACTTTTAAATTGAGTACTCGATACTACTCAATACTTTTAACGGTTTTTTTTAAATTAAAAATAAAAATGTTATGAATTCGTATTTATTAGGAAAAATTATAACAATTCACATACACGTGTTAAATAACTATTGTTACTTACATTTTAATTAATTTAAAACATTTTAAATAAATTAATTAAATAATTTTTCCCAAAAATTCGTTACAAATTTCTTTGCTTCTCAAATAGAGTTGTATTTGCAGAGCTGTATTTTTAGAGTACTATTTTTAGAGTTGTATTTTTATACGAAAAATACACATTTCTACGGAAAATTGCATCTTTAAAAATATTGAGTAGTACCGTTTTAGTATTGAGTACTCAAAAAAACAGTCAGTATTGAGTACTCAGTACCGGAATACTCAATACTTTTACAACTCTATCACACACTTGGCACAAAACAAAATTTTTCAAGTCCCATCACTGTTTAACATTATTCTTTGAAATAAGTTTTTGGGCTAGAAAAGTGGTTTTTTGCGTTCCTGTACTATTGGATAATTTTCAGTGTTGCCAACTCTTGAATAGAGTTGTAAAAGTATTGAGTATTCCGGTACTGAGTACTCAATACTGACTATTTTTTTGAGTACTCAATACTAAAACGGTACTACTCAATACATTTAAAGATGCAATTTTCCGTAGAAATGTGTATTTTTCGTATAAAAATACAACTCTAAAAATAGTACTCTAAAAATACAGCTCTGAAAATACAACTCTATTTGTGAAGCAAAGAAATTTGTAACGAATTTTTGGGAAAAATTATTTAATTAATTTATTTAAAATGTTTTAAATTAATTAAAATGTAAATAACAATAGTTATTTAACGCGTGTATGTGAATTGTGATAATTTTTCCTAATAAATACGAATTCATTACATTTTTATTTTAAATTAAAAAAACCGTTAAAAGTATTGAGTAGTATCGAGTACTCAATTGAAAAGTATTGAGTAGTATTGAGTACTCAAAAAATACCGAAATTTCACAACTCTACTCTTGAAGGCAGGAAAGCACCGTGAGCATTATGAAAACGGGTAAAAAGGGTAAAAATTTACCGAAAATGGGGTAAAAAAGCACGATATCAATTTTTTGAAAAATGTAAACCAAGAATTTAAAAACAAATTTTAACTTTGAAAAATCGTGTAAAAAAGGTTCAAAAAATAACCAAAAAAGGGGTAAAAAAGCACCAAACTAATATTTCAAAATTTTGAAGTTTAAATGTAACGAAGTTACTATTTAAAATTGTACTACAAACATTGTGCAATAATGTATTTCTTGTATAGTTCGTTTTATTTTTTAAATTTTGACAGAAAATTTAACAAATACCAAAAATATAAACTGTACAAAAAGCACTAAAAGCACTGCTTGAAATATGAAAAAGCACCGTAAATACCCGATTTTTTTAAACGGGTATTTGTAAAAAATCACCGGGTACGGGAAGGAAAAAAGCACCAAAAAATACCCGAAAAGCACTGAAATGGCAACACTGATAATTTTGTCATTTAGTGAGAGGATTTGTGCTTACTCTCATTTTACCGAACTTTACCCAAAAAGTAAAGAAACACACCTAATTTTGTTATCATCTTCAACTTTTCTGTAATTATTTCCTCTTACCATGAATGAAATAGCTTTGTTTTTGACAATCTTTGTAATTTTCTTATTATCTTCTGCTTTTCCGTATATATTTCCGCTTCCCATAAATGAAACGGGTTTACTTTTAGCAGCCTGTGCTTTGCCTTGCCAACAATTCTTTGCTTGATGCCCAAATTTATTGCACTTACAACATTTACCATTGAATCTATTTTTATTTTTAAACTTTTTAGTTGAAAATGCTGTTTTATCTACCAATTCTTCATTACGATCTGAAAGTTTTGCCTTCTCCGACATTAGACGCTCTTTAACTAAATTTAATTTTTCGTCATCCACATTCTGGAGGGCGGTAACTAGTAGATCGTACTTCTCAGGGAGAGTTAAAAATAATTGCGCCAGCACATCCGAAACTTCCATATTTGCACCATATAGTTTTAGTTGTCTTACCAAATTTTCAAAAGCTAAAACGTGTCACAATAGATTCTCCTTCATTCTTAGTTGAGCCAATTTCTTTCTTAACAGCAATTGATTTATGATTCATTTCTTAGCAAAAACATCTTGTAAACTGGTCCACATCTCTCTAGCGGTATTTTTGTCCCTTATGAAACTTAAGCAGTCGGAATGAACAAAACTTACTATTCTGTCTTTTGCCTTATCCTTTTAAAAATTTAAAAATTCTTCCAAAGCTTTTGCTTCGGTTGGAGGATTGCCGGTTAGAACATCCAACAAATTCTGCGAATCCAAGTGAGTTTTAACTCGGAATTGCCAATCATCAAATCCCTCTCCTTTAAATTGATGGATTCCGTGTATATCTTTTACATCACCCATAACCTCTAGTAATATACCACGGTTGATTAACATAAAAGAATTTTATTTTATAAAATTAAAAAAGAAGAAAATATTTCGATTTATTTGTTTCACAAATTTTCACACAAAATAACAGTTTTCAAAAAATAGAAAACATAAAATCAAAAAACAAACTCGATTGGAAAACATTTCCACATTATTTTACACCAAGCATATTATATAAGTTATACCCAAAACTTGGGTAAAGCTATAATACATACTAAAACTAGGTAAGGTATACCCTTATTTTATGTGATTTCCCCCTTTTTATTTTTTGCCATTTTTTACGAATGTTGATTTGTGTATGTTAATGTTCGTGTTGACATTCGTTCAATTCGTGTTTACAAAATTTTTTGATATTTTTTGTTCCCTACTCAATGTTCCTTATGCGGCAAATAGACTATACAAGTCACTTGCACAATAACGAGTTTGTTCAAGTCACCTTACTCGTCACACACCACTCAAGTAAACTGTGCAATATTCATTTTAATTTACACATAGCAGCAGAAACATGTAGCGGATTGTTATTGCTATGAGGAAATATTAGTCCTTAAAAGCTTTATTTTACACTTTGCGCAGGCCAAAATACCAGAAATTCGTTGGTTGGTTGGTGATTTATATTAACATTTTTTACTTTACGTTTATTGATACTTTTAATTTTTTTATCCGTATTTATGATGTTCACTCTTCAAAAATTACTGCTGAACTGTGCTAATTTCAGCATACACCTCGCAAATGACTTGCACAAGTTCTAAAATATTGCGTAAAAATCAAAATCGTTTTGATTTTTACTCAAGTCTAAAAATATACTTGTACAAGTACACAAACCAAGCCACACACTGTTCAACTGACCTGCACAAACTCATTATTGTGCAAGTAACTTGAGTAGTCTATAGGCCGCATTAATGTATTCACCGCCTTCGAGCTAACCATGTGTGCTTCTTCAAAATTGAACACATATGATTTCCTTATTGTTTTTTCAGAGTGGTGAATATATATTGTGACATATTTAGCAACACTGGTGAGTGGTACTTTTGTACCTTTAAAAAAACCCGGTATAAATACTCAATACCCAATACTTTTACAACTCTATGTACTACATATAATTTTTTTTTTATTTCACTATAAAATTCGATCGGGAAGAATCGTCATATCTTAAAAATTGATAGTAAAAATGACTGTTAAAGCGGTTTGTGTTATCAATGGTGATGCCAAGGGTACCGTGTTCTTTGAACAAGCTGTAAGTATTGGAAATGTAAATTTACTATAATTTGCTTTGTGGAAAATTTCATATAATTGTCAATTTGTATCAGTGTTGCCACCCTTATTCCTTAAAATTGTGTAGACAAAATGGCCCACAAATTATGAAAATATCCATGACTTATTTCCCTGCTTACATTTGGGCTCCAAAAAAGCTGCCTCATTTCAGAAAGGTAAAAACTACATGCAAAAGCTAGGTATTTTTTGCTGTCTTATATCCCATTTAGATCTGAGCAAAAGCTACCTGGTTTTTGGCTCTTGTAGTTTTTAACGCATACAAAAAACAAGCAAAACCTGTACAAAAACTAGGTGGTTTTTGTTTAAGTATAAAACCTAGTGTCTTCAAATGCAATGAAATGTGCAAAGAAATTTGAAAATAACACAAAGCAACAACAAAATTATTTTCGTTGTTTTGTGTTATTTTCAGATTTCTTTGCACATTTCATTGCATTTGAAGACACTAGGTTAGGAATGAACTTTAATACAAATTTCAAGAATAGTATTAAATTTAGTATTAATAAGTGAATAATGTTTAGATGAAAATTGAGCAATTTCAACTCAAATAATTTACATTAATTCGCGAATCAGAAGGGAACGTGATTCTAGAATATAAAAATAATTCACTTGAATTGTCTATTTTTGATTTGCTAGTTTATAAATCATCTTTGGAAATTCTTTCTGAATCAAAGCTCTACCCATGAAACTGAAAATTAACCGAAATTTAGTGGATTCCCATTAATGTGGCAACACGGGTTTTCTTTGAAAGATTGAAGGTCAAGTTGTATATAAAGCGGAGAATACATGAAGGAACAGTGAGTAGGGAACAAAAAATATCCAAAAATTTTGTAAACACGAATTCCACGAATGTCAACACGAACATTTACATACACGAACATTCGTAAATAATTGGCATTTTTTCACGAATTTTCCTTCGTGTATTCTCCGCTTAAAAAGCAGAATGCCGGTGATTAGTGCTGCCACACCATAATGTTGAAAAGTCGTTAGTTTTGTGGAAAAATCCAAAATCATTTTTAACCCTATTTTTTAAAGGGCAAGGATGCCTCATGGCAGTTATTGTAAAATTGCCAGTACTTGTTTTACGAAACTTATGACTGTATGTAAAAAATACATAAACTGATCACTTAATGTTGACCCTATTTAAATACCACCCAGGTAGAAAAATACAAACGCCAAAACGTTGGGAAATCACTATATGGTGGTACAAACGCTAGCAGAGCGTCCGTTTTTCGAAAATTAAAGTACTGGGTCAACCTTGAAATGATAACGTCGATTTTCGGTTGGCCGTTTATCTTTCCGAGCGTTGGTAACAATAGTAAAATAAGTGCTCTGCTAATCGGTATTTTATACGGCGTTCACATATACGTGTTTAACACGATTTGACGTGTTTAAGCGTTAAACATGTTTAAGTGAGATGTTTTACAGTACATTTTTCCTACCCTTAAACACGCTAAATTATCGTGTTTAATTTTTAAACACGTTGTTAAACACGATAAAATTGATAGCAATTGGTGTTGAATGACAAGTTTGAAGCAGAAAAAGACAACAAAAAAATTAAAATTGAATAAAATAAACTAAATTTAAATAAAAACCAGTTAAAATGTGTTTTTTTCTTATTAAAGTGATAGATGAACAAAACAATTAATTAACCTTTGCTTCCGGTGAACGAAAAATCCAAAAACAGCCATGAAGTTGTCCCTTAACTAAAAATTGAAAAATCTTGTTTCCGACTGGGGCGGATAATGTTATTTCACTTTTTATAGTAATTATAACGTTGGATAATGCCGAAATTAATTAATTATTGCCTCCGGCCGAAGAAAAAATAACTTTTTGGGAAATTTTGTCAAAATTTTGTATTTTTTTTTAATTGTTAAGGAACAGCTGTTCGACATGTTTAACTTAAACACTTCATTTTTAAGTGTGAACTGATATGTTTAACTTTTACATAAACGTGTTTAACAATCGTACTGTGAACGTAGTATTAGATTAACTGTTTTTTATTCAATTCTTCATAAAAAAATCTGTAAAATCCCAATTCCGAAGAAAAGAGAAACGTAAATTTTAGTATAGCAGCACTGTATCTAATAAGCGAATACATCTCTGCTTAAAACTACAAATTCAATAGATTTTCACACAAATTTTACCATAAGAACAATTTTCCAGTTTTATCAATAGACTTGAAAACTGGTACTTAAATAGGGTGAACATTAAGTGATCAGTTTATGTATTTTTTACATACAGTCATAAGTTTCGTAAAACAGTTATGGCAAAATCCTTTTTGCAAATGTTGGCAAAGCGCTGCAATCCAATGTTTTGCCAGTAGTATTTTTTCATGTATAGTCGTAAATTTTGTGAAACAAGTACTGGCGAAGTCCTTTTAGCAAACGTTGGCAATTCGTTTTAAGCCGATGTTTTACCAGTGGTATTTTTTATATACAGTTGTAAATTTTGTAAAACAGGCACTGGCAAAGTCCTTTTACCTAACGTTGGCAAATCTTTTTGAACCGATGTTTTGCCGGTGGTTTTTTTTTTCATAAACAGTGGTAAACTTTGTAAAACAAGTATTTGGAAAGCACTCGTTCCAAAGGTTGGCAAAGCGTTCTAAATTTGTGCTTTTGCAATGCTTTTTTTGTACCATTGTAAAGCAACGCTTTGCCAGTGCTTTGTTTTTTGTACCGTCGGCAATTTCTAAATAACACTATCAATAAAATAAAATTACGTACCGAACATTGTTGATCAATTGTTGTTATTTCAAAAGTTATGGCGATTTTTGCTTTTTGAAAATTACGAAATTTGGCGAATTAGTTCTGCTTACTACTACCTCTGAGTATATAATTTCTGTTTAATTTCAAGATAATCTATTGGCTAGTTTTTGAGTTAGAGAGATATTTGTAAAACGTATCCTGGCGTTATCCTGTAAGTCCTGGAGTAAAATGTTTAACTGATTTTACAATTAGAGGCTCTAAACTAGCTTTGTTATTATCGGTAATGTACGCCAGATCGTAAATGTATTTTTGGCAATTTTTCAAATATTTTTTTCTGTTTTAAAAAGTAATTTTTTCAAATTTTCTAAATTTTCACTTTACATGCTTCTCGCTTGAAAACCGTTCCTTATACAAAAAAAGTCTGAAGGCAAAAAAAGTAGGCAGTTAAGTTTTCTATGGATATAATACAACTTGTTTAATAAAATATTGTTATTTAGCCAAAAACTATTTAAAATACGAAGACGGTCAAAAGGCGGCCTTGTGCATTAGAGGGTTAAGTGGAGACCTTACATTCAGGGAATTAACAAAGTAGTTAATTATTTCACGGAATTAAAAGTTAATTTCTTAGGGAATTAACGGAAAAAGCTAATTCCCTCAGGGAATTAAAAGAAAAAGTTGATTCTTTCAGCGAATTAGGTGCACAATGCATTCCCTAATGAATTAATTCATTAAATTTAAATTAAATGAAAGAATTCCTTCAAAATAAATCGAATGAGAAAAAAGGAAATTTATTCAATTCCTTAAGTTTGCCCAGAGAATTCATTCCCAAAATATAAATTCAGTTCAAAAACAGAATTAATTAATTCCTTTGCAGCTCGGCCTTCTGGTAATAGAATACAATTAATTATAATGCTCTCAAATTACCGAAATCGAAGTAAATTTACCGACCCAAACATTTTGAAATTTTTTAAAGTAATTTTTGAACGAAATGTTTAAAATTTATATTTCTTTCGGTCCAAAGTATTTAAAATTGTTCGAGAAAGCATTGATTTAGTAGAATTGTAAAGTTATGAATGTGTTTGACGATAAAAATCTGTAATTCTCTCCAATAATTAATTTGAAATACTTTAAAACTGCATGTGTTTTTTTTATAAAATATTTTTTTTAACAATAAACAAAAAATTGTTACATTTTTAAAAAAATCGTCATTTTATAAAATTCCTGTTCAAAAATCGTCAAAATTGGCAGCACTGCCGGTGATATAGCAAAAAGCTCATATTCCTGCTTCTGGAATGAGAGTGATGATAATCACAATATAATAACACAATAGTTGCAATAAAGTATATGCTTTGGAATGACCTATGGCTACCTTATTTGTAAATTTTATTTTCTAGTCTATTTTAGGTGGTTTTATTATGTAATTTATTTAAATATATTTGATAAGAATTGTTAAAGTGGTAATCATTAGTTTGTGTTTTGTAGAGTTGTGTCGTTCATGAACGAACTAGTTCATTTGAACAGTTCAATTCATTGAACGATATGACATCGTTCACCATTATTCGTTCTTGTTCATTTCGTTCAATGTTCATTTCGTTCTTTTTTTAGTCATAAAAAATTTGTATCCCTTATTAATTTTATTACAGAATAAAATGTTTTTCTTAATAATTTCAAAATTTTAATAAAATTGTAATTTTCTGACACTATTAGTATATGTACAATAAAATTAATATCAATATGTAATATATAGTGCGCCAATAAATTGCCGAACGAACGACACCGTTCATGAATCACTGTTCAGACACAGCTCATGACAGAAAAGAACGATAACAAAAAAAAAAGAACGATTGAACGATTTGAACGAACTAGTTCAATGAATTTTATTGAAAGATATGATCGAGTTACCAAAAAGAACGATTAAGCCCATCTAGTGTTTTGCGATACCACAATAATCTGTGCCATTGATGATAGATAAAGTTGGTATTATAGAACATTTTATCAAAGCGTATATATTCTAGGGAGAAACTATGCTACTCTTAAATGTCTCGGGAAAAAAAGTCGAAGTCGGTCAAACTCGATAAACAACATTATTAAAAATGAGTCGAGTTGAAACATTTTGTCAATTTTGTAACATGTGTCATGAGGTGTGTTTCTTTACTTTTTGGTAGTGTTTCCAATTCGGTTAATCGATTAACCGATTCCTCGATTAATCGCCTCTATTCCGGTTAATGTTGAAACAAATAATTTAAAACTCAAATAATTATTCGATCCGAATAATCGGTTAAAACAGTTCGATTAACCGGTTACAATTTTAATATAGAATTTTCCCCTTATTTTTTTCCCAAAACTTCATAATTTTCTTAACTTTGTCTAAAAAATTACAAGAAAAGCTTAGAATAAACATAAAATTACTAAAATACCATCAAATTCTTTTAAAATTGAGTGAAGAAGGTCGTTAAGCCTTTAGATAGCTTTTTTAATCAAAATAAAAGTGTTTCTAAAACTACCCAAAGTACACGAAGTGTCTGGCTGGATCAGCGTCGAAGTGCTCTATAGGCTTTAATCAATACAGTAGGCGATTTTTGATTCTGTTCTTTTAAAAATTAAAACTAATGTAAATTATATTTCCATGTCTTTCAAGGCAACGTTGCATTTTTTTTCAAATATATGTCCCACAACTGTCAACTGGCATCTTAATTCTGTAGAAACTCTACCTTTTCTCACATCTCCAAAGAAAGTGTGTATAATCGATTCAAAACCACATAAATTCTACAACATGTCCAACTACACCATTTTCAGTTTTATTTCAAAATTGTTTAAAAATGTTTTAAAATTATCCAAATATATTTTAAAATTGTCTAAAAAGGTTTCAAAATTGTCTAAAATGTTTCAAAATTATCCAGAAATTTTTTAAATTCTTCCAAAAATGTTTTAAAATTGTCCAAAAATCACTCAAAATTGTGCAAAAATGTTTTAGAATTATCCAAAAATCTTCCAAAATTGTCCAAATATTGTTTAAAATTGTCTAAAAAACTTTGATATTTGTCCAACATTTCAAAATTGCCCAAATGTATTTTAAAATTTTCAAAATTATACAAATATATTTAAAAATATTACAAATATATTTTAATATATTTTATTTGTATTTAACAAAATTCTATTTGTATTTTAAAATTGTTCAAATACATTTCAAAATTATTCACTTGCTCTTAAAAATTTTAAATCTGTATATCAGAATTGTAAAATTGCATTCAAAATAATTCAATTTGTATTTCAAAATTCTCCAAATGTATTTCAGAAATTTCCAAATGTATTTAAAAAGACTCTATTTGTATTCCAAAATTTTCCAAATGTATTTAATAAAATTCCAATTGCATTTCAAATTTTTCCAAATGTATTTCAGAAATTTCTACTTTTATTTTAAAAGCATTTTTACAAACATACATGTCTTCTCTTTCAGAATGAAAATTTTATAGGAATTATAAGACTTAAGAGAAAGAGAAAGCATGTATGTTTGAAAAAATGCTTTTAAAATAAAAATATAAATTTCTGAAATACATTTGGAAAAATTTGAAATTCAATTAGAATTTTATTAAATACATAAATACACAAGGGAATGTTAACTCAAACTTTGGATAATTTTGTTTATTGTCAATGGCCCTTAAAAACGGAAAAAATAATGATAATTTTAACAAATGTTTATGATATTCATTAGTCTACTAACTCTACTATTCAGAAATTTTTTTGTAAATTTTTGTAGAGTAAATTGGTATTTTCATTTAACTAATATTTTACTCAAATGGAACTAAAATTTTTTTTATTTCTTCAGCGGAGGAGGAAGAACTTTGGATAATAATTTTTTTAAATGCAATATTATATTTATTGTAGTATTGATTAAATTTGCATTCAAAAAAATTTTGTATCCAAAGTTTTACTTACTAATATTTAGAAAAAAATCTCCTAGTTTCAGCAGTTTTTCTTTTGCCATTTTTAACTAATTTTTAATAGCTTCAGCTATATTTTACATAAATAATTTGAATTTTTTTTAAATACATCGTGTTCATGTGTCATGTTGATATTTAACAAAAACAGGAAGCTCTTAGTGTTTTTGTTGATAAAAAGTTAAGGAAATACATTAATTTTGTTTTAAACGATTAATCGATTAATCGCCAATTTTCTCGAATAACCGACCCGAATAACCGGTTAATCAGTTTTAGTGATTTTTCGAATAATGCAATAACCGGTTAACCGCCTATGTCGAATAATTGGAAACAGTACTTTTTGGGTAAAGTTCGCGAAAAACGCGAAAAACCATATTTGAAGCCCTAAAAACAAACGTCAATAGATTTGTGCATCATAGTTCGTTTTGGTGAGCTCTCTTTCCAGTTCTTGTTCAATTTGTTGCAAAAATCTAGAAAGCTTTTCTAGTTAAACCCAGACCTTTGAAGAATTAAATTTTCTGTAGTATTGAATGAATTCCTTTTCTTAAGTAATTCACTGAATTCGTTCAACTGAACGCGTTCATAAAACAATAAATTCAAAGAATTAATTCAATTGCAATAGTTCTCTTTATGAAATCAAATGAATTAATTCACTGGTGAACGCGTTCAATTTTATAAACCGAACGGAAAAAAGTGAATTAATTCCTTACTGAATTAATTCACCACAGAATTCGTTTAATTTCATTTTCGTTCAGTGAATTAAAAAAAAAAATTCCGTTCAGTGAATTAAAAAAAAAATAAAATTACGTTCAGTGAATTAAAAAAAATTAAATTACGTTCAGTGAATTAAAAAAGAAAAAATACGTTAACTGAATTGAAACAAAAAAAATTACGTTCACTTAATCGAAAAACAAAAATTACGTACGCTGAATTCAGAGCCTGTTTTCTGCCGTTCATTAGAAGAAAACATTGTATTGTAAAAACGTATAAATGAAATACGCCATAGTCAAGCATCTACATTTTAATTAATAGTTATATTTTTTCCAAATTCATCTATATCTATAAAGTTTTTATTTTTAATAGTAAAAGGCTTTCTTTTTTAATCATGTAGGTTGATAAAGTGCATCGGGTTTCTCTAACACTTAATATATCCCTTTCACTACCGACTTTTTGTTTGCGGATGTATCGTTATTTTGATTCAGATTCTTGTTAAGGGTGCTCAAATTAGAAAAAAATTGTATTTTTTTTTTTTATTTTACAACCAATAGAGAAAAAACTTATGAAAAAAACTTTCCTAGAACCAATGGTTGACAATTAATGCATTTTCAAGTGACACCGCATCACTATCATCAGATTATCTTTATGGGGTCCTCTCTAGGCTATAATGTAGATTTTAGTTTTTTTTTTATATATGTATATGTTACATTTCAAAGAAATGCATTTTGAAAAGTAAATTCAAACATTTTTACTTATCCATTTTTCATTATTATACAGTGATGTGCAATAAAATAGAGCCATTCAAGTTTTTTTCTAATTTTATTCTCGTTGCCTTTATTTTTAAAGATCAAAATAGTGGATAGATTCGCCCAAAATTGCGAGGAGATAGTTCAGAAAATTATGTAGAATTCTAATGTGACGTCTGTTTTTTTTATTTTGTTACTTGTTTTAAGTACGCGTGGCTTTTAATAAAAAATAAACGATATCGACCTTCTATCAAATTACATAGTAAAATTTTGCGAGTACTGATCAGTTCTGAAAAAACTGTATATTTTTGGAATTACTATAAAATTTCCTTAAGTCTTGCATTATTACTTCTACAAATGGTCGCCAGACTTAAAATGGCAGTGCCTTAAACATGAGCAGATTTTTCATTGTTTTTAGCGGTTTTAGAATAAAGTTAATAACACTGAAACTTTAAAGTGAATGGGCTTATTTTATACTTACCGCGATATAACAAATCAGTCAGGCCTCTTTTTACGTTATAGTATAAAACATTCCCTGTTTAAATTTCAGTGTTGTTAACTTTATTTTAAAATCGGTAAAAACAAATAAAAATTTGGTCATGTTTAAAGCACTGTCATTTTAAGTCTGGCGACCATTTGCAGAAAAAAATAATGTAAATAATAAATAATGTAAAAATAACTTAAGGAAATTTTATAGGAATTCCAAAAATAAACATTTTTTTTCAGAATTGATCAGTACTCGAAAAATTTTACTATGTAATTTGATAGAAGGTCGATATCGCTTAGTTTTCATTAAAAGCCACGCCTACCTAAAATAAGTAACAAAATAAAAAAACAGACATCACCTTAAAATTCAGCATAATTTTCTGAACTATCTCCTCGCATTTTTGGGCGAATCTATCCACTATTTTGATCTTTAAAAATAAAAGCAACGAGAATAAAATTAGAAAAACACTTGAATGGCTCTATTTTATTGCACATCACTGTAACTAACGAAAACCACATGTCTTTAACAAAGCTATCATTTTTCCCTATGTTGTAGTTATAGTTATTTTTAGTTATAGTTATTTATTGAAGTTCCTTCAATATGTAAAGCAATGATTCGTGGTTTTTAACATTCAAGCTTTTAATTCTATTTATAGAAATTAGAACTAAAGTAAGGAAACTTTTACACGGTTGTTTGTTTTTGTGTATAACATCCTAACACAACATGCTGTATAAATACTAACATGTTGCAATTAAGGAATATTACTTAACAATTTGGACTGTACCTTGTCTATGGGTATTTTTATTGTAGATTTTTAGTTGATCTGAAGATTGTTACAATGAGTGTTATTTTTGTTCGGTTTAAGATCAAATATTACAAATTCTAAATAGAATTTACAATTTTTTTTTTATTTTACAACCAATAGAGAAAAAAACTTATGATAAAAACTTCCCTAGAACCAATGGTTGACAATTAATGCATTTTCAAGTGACACCGCATCACTATCATCAGATTGTCTTTATGAGGTACTCTCTAGGCTATAATGTAGATTTAATATTAGAATTTGTAATATTTGATCTTTAACCGAACAAAAATAACACTCATTGTAACAATCTTGAGATTAACTAAAAATCTACAATAAAAATATAACCTTTTTTTCAAAAAAAAAAACCTAAAATTTAAAATTAATTAATTTAAATAAAATTAAAATTGTGCTGTAATGGGTTAATTAACATAAAATTCATTAATGTCACATGAAAGATATTTTAAATACCTTTCCAATAGTATGCGTACTGTCCAAATCTGACCATAAATCACGCAGTTATAAGCAAGTCTAACTTCAGACTTTAGACCGAAGTAACTCCCGAAATAGGCCCAACCGACAAAAAAAAAAAACAAAGTTGTTTTGCAAGCCCAATTACAAGTTTTACCTGTGGTAAAATTTTTGACCCAATCGGACCAATTTTTTTTTTATTTATATTTGGATATTTTTTCATTTCCATCTGAACCTGGCATTTTTAACACAAAAACTGGGTAACATTTACAGCTATGGACATGGAAATAGGACACTTTTATTAACATAATTATTTATTTTGAAAAATAAAACAAAAATAAAATTTCGTATACGGGAAGTGTTATTATTGATGATTGTAATTCATTCTTTATTTAAATAAAAATCCTTCAACTATTTGATATACATATATTGGTAAATATGTATAAACTAATAAAAATACCTGGACTTCTAAATAGGACACATTTTATATTTTTGCAAAAAACCGTACATTTTTTGTGTTTTTAAAACAATTATTTGGCCTTTTTTTTAATCACCGGATTTATTTATGGATTTATTTTACTTTGTTAAAAATTCCACACTTTCTTTTTAAATTTAAAAAATTCTATATTTTTATTCAAATCTTACACTTATTCCCTAATATAATGCGAAAGAAAAAATTAAAATTTTGCGAAAATACAATTTCTAGAATTAAATTAACCTAAATCCAAAACGGATTTATTTATTTTATAAATCCATTTTGGATTAAGCTTAATTCAATTCCTGTATTTACATTTTTACAAAATTTAATGATTTTCTTTCACATTTTATTATCGAATAAGTGTTAGATTTTGACAAAAATATTCAATTCTGAAAATTAAAAACCAAAATGTGGATTTTCAACAAAATAAAATAAATCCAAAAATAAATCCAGTGATTAAAAAAAACGGCCTAAACATAAAATTGAGAGCAATAAGTCTAGAAGAGAAGTTTAAAGCAATGATCAACTAAACTACATACATATCCTATATTTAACAAATTGATGTTCATAAAAAATGTATTTTTTGCTCCTTATTAATTTTAAAAATGATCTCAGGAATGGAGTACCTTATTTGTTTTTTTAGTTTTTAATAAAATAAATAATTAAATTTAAATAAAATTTTTTATTTAAATAAATATTTTATAAATATTTTGTTTTTATTTTATCTATGTAAGCTGTTGGCTATGGCATCTCTGATTCGTATTCCTTCACTGTCCGGACTTATTCCGTCATATTCTGCAGGTTCGTCATCATTCTCTTCACTTACGTCGGGGTTTATTGTGTCATCTATTTCTACATTAAATTGTTTACAAATATTCAGTGTGTTCCCGTACGTTCCCAATGTTACCGAAATTTACCCAAAGTTACCGAAATTTACCCAAAAGCGTTCCCGTACTCGAGAATTGGGTAAATGAGAGCGCTAATGAGAGTATATTAGTGCTTCTCTTTTTGCCAAAATTTACCCAGACTTTTTCTTCGGGTAAACTTTGGAAAAACAGCTGATGCAAATATAAACAAAAAACAATTGTGAAATTAAATTAAAAATTGTAATTAAATAAAGAAATAAGCAAGAGAAACTTGGTTTTTTGTTAAAATTAATTGAATAAAATCAAAAACAACTTTTAAATGCGAATAAATATGTCTATTTGTGCCGATTTGCAAACTGAAATTATACGTATTTTCACATCAGTGATGGGATTTCTGGCACAATCTAAGATTGATGGTAAATGGCACAACCGATACTATTTTGGCACATTTTGGTTATCTACAAAATTTAATAGAAAATGAATTTAAAAAATAACAATTCTTTAATTTTTAGTTTCTAAGCATTTATTGGTATTAAAATACCTGTTCGAATAAAGCAAAACTAAAAAATGGCATCGAAGATATTACCGAATAAAGCACCGTAAGTTGTTTTTCATGTGAAAAAATTTCTCTCAGACTTTAAATGCTTTAAATTGCAATTTAAGTTAAAAAAATTAACAATATTTTAATTTTATAACAAAGCCACAATCACAATTAACACAAAATGTCACTTTTTCACATTCAAATATAATTAAGTCCATAAGAATTCAAGATAGAATTAATTCCATAAGAATGCATTTACAAAATGAAAGTTGAAAACACGGGTTCTAAGTGAAAATTGAGTTTTGGCACAATAAAGGCCCATTTGGCACATTTTAGTCACACACTTGGCACAAAACAAAATTTTTCAAGTCCCATCACTGTTTAACATTATTCTTTGAAATAAGTTTTTGTGCTAGAAAAGTGGTTTTTTGCGTTCCTGTACTATTGGGTAATTTTGTCATTTTGTGAGAGGATTTTGTGCTTACTCTCATTTTACCGAACTTTACCCAAAAAGTAAAGAAACACACCTATTGTGAAGGGCTGAGCATACGTTGACAATCCTAACGACTTTTTGTGGTGAGTAATGTAGGGTTGTACACTGAAGGCATCGGAATCGGCTTTTCAGATTGCCGATTGTTCTTTCAACAATATTACGTCCTGAACAATGTTTTTTATTAGAAATATGTTCTTTTGTGCCGAACTGGGGATTCCTATATGGAGTCAAAGAAATGGTTCTAATCCGTAGCCCGAATCCCCTAGGAGCCATCCATTTTTTCTCCATTCTGTTGTTTTGTTTGGAAATATTGCCTGGCTTCAGACATACGCCATATAAATGCATCGTGACATGAGCCTGGCCGGCAACCATCAACTGCCCTAATTCTCATTTTAAAATCACATACCTAAAATGCCAAAAAAAAATATTTGTATTTGTGTTTATATATTCAAAATAGTTACTTACAATCATTACATTGATGCTGTAAAAGCCCTTTCGATTAAAGTAAAGGGAGTCATCGATCGAAGGCTTTATGATTCTTACATGCGTTCCATCTACGCATCCGATTACGCCAGGCAATCCATATTTCTCATAAAAATGTAATTTAGAAGCTCTATTATCTTCCTCACTCAACTCGATTTGTATCCACTTTGAACATAATTTAATTTCCAGAGCGTCCATTACTTTCCAAAGCACTTTTGAAAAAGTGCTACGGGCAAGGCTAATATTAACGTCGTTTGCCACAACGCGCTGGAACGCACCTGCTGCTAAAAAGCATTTCAGGAATTGATCCTCGATTTATTAAAGGAGCTATTTCATCCAAAATCATACAAAATGATTATTGATACGGTACAGAATGGTGAACCTAAAGAAAATATGCAATTTACTGCTTTAAAAAATTAATCAACACTTACGCCTCGTCTGGAATGTTCATAGGGTTTGAAGCATCCCTTAGGCATCTTCTTTTTATTTTTTCTTGCCTCATTTCACGCCGACGTAAATAAATATAACTTAAAACAAAAACTCCGGGCATTTTTTGTTTAATTTTTTTGTTTATACACAGGTTTTTTGTAAACAAAATACAACAGCTGATTGAAGTCTTGTTTTTTTTAGCTTCTGACGTTTAAGATATTTTTTTCGAACAAAACTTCGAATTTACCAAAACGAGTGTTTTAGAGAACACCGATTTATGAATTATGTGGTTTCAAAAATTTTTGGGTTTTAATAACGAGTCGAAATCTAGCACATAGACGATAGAGATAGTTGAAGGATTTTTATTTAAATGAAGAATGAATTACAATCGTCAAAAATAACACTTCCCGTATATGAAATAAAAAATTTTATTTTTGTTTTATTTTTCAAAATAAATAATTATGTTTCTCAACGCATAAAATCGTCCTATTTTCATGTCCATAGCTGTATATATAAATTATTCAAATCTCGATATTTTAAAAATTGAGACCCTGGGATAATATTTTAGTCCCAGGATATTACGGGATCCCAGAATTTCTTATGATTTTTTAAATTTTTTCGAAAAACAGTTTTTCTATAAACAGTTTTTTTACAGTTTTTCTAAAAAAATTATGGTAACACTGCTGATGATATAACAGCTGATAAAAACAATTTACCCAAATTTACACGAAAAAAAGTTTGGGCTTTTTCGTGCAAGAAGAACAAGAATATTACTCTCTCATGACAGCTCTCATTTACCCCATTGTGGAGTAAGAAAACGCTTTTTGGTAAAATTGGGATCCCGCGGGATCCCAATGTTGAGTACCCGAACACACCTATTGAATAAACACACATATTAAGGTAGTTCACAAGAGGTGTGCTATATGTTGTATCGTTGTATCGTCCTAACAAAAAACAGAGTTGTTTGAATTTAAATTGAAAAAATAAAAGATTTGAGAATAGCACGATACAACATTTTTACGTATGTTTAGTGTCCTATGTTTGAGTGTGCTAACAGATAGAAACCCCAATAAAAAATCGTTGTTAAAGTCAAGTAAAAATTGTAACAACTCTGTATTTTGTTAGGACGATACAGCGATACAACAGATAGCACACCCCTTGTGAACAACCTAATTTATTTGAATTTAAAAGTTCTTATTGATTTTGTTCAATTAATTATTATAAATAACACATTTATTTTGGGTATTGGTTTGTTTAATTTAATTTTTCAATTTATTTTCACAATTGTTGTTTTTGGTTATTGCATCAGCTATTAGTTTTACAATTTAATAAAGTTACCCGAAGAAAAAGTTTGGGTAACCTTGGTAAAAAGAGAAACACAAATTCACTCTCTTGAACGTTCTCATTTACCCAATTTTCGAGTACGGGAACGCTTTTTGGGTAAGATTGGCATCCCGCGGGTTCCCACGGTAACGGAAAGGAACGGACCTATTTTGTCATTTTATGAGAAGATTTTTTATTTTACTTACTCTCATTTTGCAAAAAAAATTTTAATTTTTTAAAAACTTGTGAAAATACAAAAAACTAGCATGTCAACAGGCATATTTATTTATAAAATATAATTATTTTCAGAACGAAGCTTCTCCAGTTCAAGTAACTGGTGAGATCAATGGCTTGGCTAAGGGTTTACATGGTTTCCATGTTCACGAATTTGGTGACAATACCAATGGGTGCACCTCTGCCGGTCCCCACTTCAATCCCTGTGGCAAGGAACATGGAGCTCCTGGAGATGAAAGCAGACATGTCGGTGATTTGGGCAATATTGAAGCCAGTGGTGATGGTCCAACTAAGGTATTTTTCACCACTATAGATTTTTATTTTTTAAATTTATTATTTTTGAAAAAACATAAAATCTTCTTTTTTCAAAAGGTCAATATTTCCGATAAGCAAATCAGTTTAATCGGTGCCAACAGCATTTTGGGACGTACCATTGTTGTCCATGCTGATCCTGATGATTTGGGCAAAGGTGGCCATGAGTTGAGCAAGTCAACTGGTAATGCTGGTGCTCGTATTGGTTGCGGTGTCATCGGCATTGCTAAAATTTAAATTGTTTCTAAAAAGCTACTTTCCATTTAAAAAAAACTGTGCTGTTTTTTTTTATTTCCAAACCATAGTGTATCACATAAAATGTTTACATTATAAAAAAAATAGATTTATTTTATTTCTATCTCTGTCTTGAGAATTATTCTAATAAAAATACTGGTGTATTGTAAAAATAAAAAGATTTTCTCTTTATATCTCATTTGATATAGATCGACATTTTTTTTTTATTTATTTATTCAAGTCTATGGATTTACAAATTATCCTTACAGACTAACCCCTAAATTCATAAACACTTTGTAAAATTATAGGAGGTTTATTGAACAAATTTTGTGTGAAAATGCCGTTTTGTAAACCTGCTATAACTTTACAAAGCATTTATGAATTGAGGGGTAAAAATTTTATACATATATACGAAATAAAATTTAAAATTATTTGTTTAAAAGTAGAATTATATTACGCTTCAAAATAGTTCTGGTTTCGGACAAATCAATGATATTATAAAAATTATTAAATTGGGCACATAAACGAAGAAAGGATCATTGTTCGCATAAGCAGTACTAAAGTAATTTACATTTATGACCCTACCGAAAAAGGGACCGGTCCCAGATGACACGCAGGATAGGTCCCAAGGGGGCAGAGACAGGTCGTTTATCGGTCTTTTTCTTTGAAAGAGACATATCACTTTAACATGGCGTTGTCATTGGAAATGACGTATTGCCACAGATTAGACACTTTTTGACATGTCGCAGGTCTAGCCCAAAAGGACATGTCGCCTAACAGACTTAAAGAGACATGTCACCGAACTAACCCAAAAGGATCCGTCACAGAATGAGGCACACTTTGTATATTTTGTGACATGTCACCCAACTAACCTAAAAGGAACTGATACAGAACCAGTCCCATTACAAAACTGACAAAAACAGTGACAAAACTGAGGTGAATGAAAATTGTTATGGTTTTGGTATTATAAGTAAAATTGTCACAGCAAAACCTTGACAAAATTGTTATATAATAAAAAGCACAAATATTTTCATTTGTCAACAATTTAAAATATAAAAATTTCTTTCTTTTTTGAAGAATTTTGGTATGTTTTTTCACAGAAATACAATATTAAATACATATTCCTTTTTTAAGATGTTCTTTTAAGACCTTTTACCGATTCTAAAATTCCTGCAAAATCATCCAAAAGATTACGTATTAACACAGAATTTTTGGGGCTTGATGCTAAAATTTAAAGAAAACTCCAAGTGCTTAGAACTAGTTCTCTCGCGTTCTGCACTTTCTGGACATTTTTTAAGTTTTCATTTCATTTAAGATTTCATAAAATTCCCAGGAAAATTTTTTACAATCGGTAACCAACCACACCCATTCTACAACTGGTTCCACTGCAACCGATTCCATGGAACTGGTTCCGGAACCAGTTCCTGGGATCCTATATGGAAAGTGTGGCTGACGTAGAATCAATTCCAGAACTACAGTAGAAGGGGTTGTGAATGAAAAGTAGCTATTGTACAACCGATTCTTTGGAACAGAAAATTTTCCTGGGGTAGCTATTCCACAACCGCTTCTTTGGAACAGAAAAATTTCCTGGGTTATCAAAAAATTGTAATTTTTCACAAATTACGATTTTTTGATAATTTTATTTAACGAAATTCTTCATTGAACTAACGAAAAAAATTTATATGAAATTGTTCATCATGAAGGATAATTCTATAAGTGTACTGGGAAACCGACCAATTATGGGCGCTGTGGTGTAGTGATTAGCGCGTTGGACTGTTACACGTGAGGTTGCGGGTTCGAGCCCAACCAAGGCAACATCAATTTATGAAAAATCGTAATATATATGAGTCCTCCTTCGGTGTTCTCATAGTACTTAACCCCACAGAAGTAAAATAATATATCAGGGCTATGAATTTAAAAGCTTCAACAAAGTTCGCCAACTCACCATCAGATGGCGCGCAACAACTGTTCTAAAATCACCGTGTTGCCATATTTGAAGCCCTTCATCTTTCACCACCTTTCACTTCTTCTCTATCCCCTTTCCAAAGGAAGCAACACGTTAATTAATAGAAAGAATTTCCTGAGTATTGCTTCTCTTTAAAAAATAAAGTCTTACTTGTGGGGTTTTTTATAACACACTTATCCAGTTAAGTGATATGTCCTCTTTGCACCAGTCTTGGGGCCAGTCCTTTAAGTATAATTGACAGCGCTTAACCCATAGAAATAATAAATTGTACCAGTCTTGCGACAAGACCATCTTTAACCACTCACGGGATAGGTACTTTGAGGACAATTCAGTGGTATGTCATCATTTCACCAGTCACGAGACCAGTCCTTTAAGTATAATTGACACTGCTTAACCCACAGCAATAGTAAATTATACCAGTCCTGCTGCAAGTCCTTCTTTAACCAGTCACGGGATACGTACTTTGAGGGCAATTTAGTGGTATGTCCTCTTTTTACCAGTCACGGGATAGGTACTTTGAGAACGATTAAGTGGTATGCCACCGTTTCACCAGTCATGGGACTAGTCCTTTAAGTATATTTGTCACTGCTTAACCCACAGCAATGGTAAATTATACCAATCCTGTGACAAGTCTTGCTTTAACCACTCACAGGATAGGTACTTTCAGGGCAATTGACCCCTGATTCCCCGTAGGGGAGTTTAAAATTTCTGGTTGATCTAAAAGGAACGTTAAATCGGATATTACTTAGTAAAAAGTTGAAATCGATGATAGATAAAAAAATCTAAGATCGACCTGTCTCAGCTTATCGCCCACCTCGTAATTTTAAGGGTCCGTAAGTTACAAAAATTCAAAATCGACTTTTTGATCGATTATGATGCACCGTATCAAAATACATATTCCTGCAAAATTTTACACTACTACGACAAAACACTACGGTTTTATTAGCAAAATTCTAAACAGCCCCCAGTGTAAGTGCAAGCAATTTAAAAAAGTTTTTTGCTTCTCCTGTAAAATTTTTTAAATGTAACTTACGGCTTTTTTGATTTCATATGACGATATATTATTCATTATTAAATTTAAGCGGACACTTGTTTTTGCGTTTTTCGATATTCGCACTACATAAGGTTTGGCAAAATCTTTCCCGAAACACCTTTTTTGGTATATTTTTAAAGAATTTAGGCCGATTTCTGTGCTAAACATAGCAAATATGTACATCAAACTTCATATTTTCATAGATATATTAATCCTGTGATATACTCTTTTTTAATTTCGTAAATTTGAATTGTGCTCCCTACAAAAAGTTTAAAAAAATGCGTTTTTTTACATACTCCGTCTTTTTTATAAAAAATGTTATACTTATTTCCACATCCGATCATGTATTTTTTTATATGCTTTCCAGTGATATATAACATGATATATGTATTAAAGACGTGAACTTGTATATCTTAAAGTATTTCCAAAACAAATATACCATATACATAACTGTTACTATTGGTATAAATAAGAGAAGAAGTGTAACTGATATTGTTATGTTTTGTTTCAACGCACTCACTTTATTCATAAACACAATACCAGTTATTTCTTGTTTTGCATTGAGTGAAGCATTTATTTGTTTCTTGTTCTCAAATACTTATTGTACCACAAATATTTTCAAGTAATTGTTGTGGAAACAAATAATCAAGTGACTAAAGATTAACCCCTAAATTCATAAACGCTTTGTAAAATTATAGGAGGTTTATTGAACAAATTTTGTATGAAAATGACGTTTTGTTAACCTGCTATAACTTTAAAAAGCATTTATGAATTGAGGGGTAAATTTGTTGTGAAATTTGTATTTAAAAATTAATAAAATTCAATTAAAACAAAAAATTGTATTTAATTTAAATAAAATTAGTGAAAAAGAGGTCGAAGGAAGACATGGGGTTGATTTGGTGGAAATTTTCACAATATATTTATTGGCAGCGTACAATAAGTATCTATTGTACAATCTTCATTATCTGTTTTATTTGTTTGAGCATACCATAGTAAAACAAATATATTACGCTCATTCTCTCTTTATTCATTTACACACAATCTACTAGAAAGAATAACAATATCAACTATACCAGAAACACTAAACTCCCAGCAAAATCTTTCATTACCAAATAAGTGGTTATATAATAGAAATTCATTGCTCCGCACAACTTATTTTTTGGCGTCTAAACTCATTATTTTTGTTTGGCATGGTCGTTTTTATAAGTAGTCACGCTTACACGCTCGCTTACGAAAAAATGAGAAATATTTAGTTATAAGATTTTGAATAATAAGTGGTTACACACATGCGTACAAAAAGTTGAATTATAAGTGGTTATCCGATTGCTTACTTGATTCTTAAAAATAAGGAGTTAAGCAAATACTGTTAGCTTAAGGAAATACATTCAAAAAAATTTAAGTTTTGTCTGGTGTGTAATTTTGGGACTCGTCATAAAAACTTAAACAAAACATATTTACATATAATAAAAAAATTTAACTGTGTAAAAAGTAATTATTTAAACTAATACGAGTAAGTCATTATTTTATATTTAGAAACAATACATACAATAGGCCGTTATTAGCAAGTCATTATTTTATATTATAAAATAATGTAAAAGGTAATGATATATCATTTTTGGTAATGCAGATAGTAATGAGGTGTCATTACCAATATTTTGCTGGGCTACTTATCAATACGTATTCAAATCAGTAGACATACCGAAATTTGTACAAGCAGTTCTATCTGTGCACGTGTTTAATATGTATATACGGCGTGCCTTAGGCCTAGTTTTTGGAAGTCAGTTAAACCGAAAATGAACTTTTTCGTATCGTGCAAGCCCGGTACTTCATTAGTTAGCACATCTTAAAGTACCACATCTCCAAGGACCGGAAACTTTTTATTTTTTGGTTTTTATCAAATATAAATATCGTAAAAGTATTAAAATAAAAATTCAAACGTACAAAAAAATAAAAAGAAAAAAATATTTATTTAAAATACCCCTCATGATGAAAATAAAAAACTTTTTCTGTTTTAATTTTCTTTCAAAAAAAAAAAAAATGAATAGATGGAAAAAAAGAAACTTTTTTTGTGTTGTTATAAATAAAAAAAGAAAAATATATATAAATATATTTTTTTTTAATTTTCTTTTGCGGTAAATATCTGGCCTAAAATGTGTTCTTTTTTCCGCGACTTTTTTTCGCAATTTGTTTTTTGCAACTAGCCACAGAACGTTGTTCTATGAATTGGGTATTATAGTCTCTTGAATGCATATTTAACAAAACCGCACCTAAAAAATTGTAAAATATTGGCGGAACGCAAAAAATACTTTATGGTACAAAAATTGTAGCAAAACACCTTATCAGCGATTTTCATTCTGCAAACAAATATACTGATCTAAGAATTTTCCTTTTTGCAAATTTTTTTCCCGCGACTTTTTTTCGCGATTTTTTTTAAATATTTACCAAACTTTGTTGTATGAAATGGGTATTATAGTCTCTAGATTTCATATTTAGCATAATCGCATCTAAAAAAACGCGAAATTTTGGCGGAACGCAAAAAAACACTTTATGGTAAAAAATTGTATTAAAAACCCTTATCAGCGATTTTCATTTTGCATAAAAATATACTGATCTAAGAATTTTCCTTTTTGCAAATTTTTTTCTCGCGACTTATTTTCGCGATTTTTTTTCAATTATCCACCAAACTTTGTTGTATGAAATGGGTATAATAGTCTCTAGATTACATATTTAACAAAACTGCATCTAAAAAATGGCGAAATTTTGGCGCAACGCGGAAAAATACTTTATGGTAAAAAAATTGTATTAAAAACCCTTATCAGCGATTTTCATTTTGCATAAAAATATACTGATGTAAGAATTTTCCTTTTTGCAAATATTTTTCCCGCGACTTTTTTTTCGCGATTTTTTTTATTTATCCACCAAAATTTGTTGTATTAAATGGGTATTATAGTCCCTAGATTTCATATTTAGCACAACCAAAACTAAAAAAACGCGAAATTTTAGCGGAACGCGAAAAAACACCCCCGAGACTTTTTCGCGATTTTTTTTCAACTAGCTACCAAACTTTGTTGTATGAAATGGGTATTACAGTCTTGGGTATTACAGTCTTGGGTATTACATATTTAACAAAACCGCACCTAAAAAAATTGGTGGCTAATTGCAAAAAAATCGCGAAAACAGTCGCGGAAAAAAATTTCTAAAAAGTAAAATTCTTACATTAGTATATTTGTTTGCAGAATGAAAATCGCTGATAAGGTTTTTTAATACAATTTTTTTACCATAAAGTGTTTTTTCGCGTTCCGCCAAAATTTCGCGTTTTTTTTAGATGCGATTATGCTAAATATGAAATCTAGAGACTATAATACCCATTTCATACAACAAAGTTTGGTGGATAATTGAAAAAAAATCGCGAAAAAAAGTCGCGGGAAAAAAATTTGCAAAAAGGAAAATTCTTACATCAGTATATTTCTTTGCAAAATGAAAATCGCTGATAAGGGTTTTTAATACAATTTTTTTACCATAAAGTGTTTTTTCGCGTTCCGCCAAAATTTCGCGTTTTTTTAGATGCGATTATGCTAAATATGAAATCTAGAGACTAGAATACCCATTTCATACAACAAAGTTTGGTAAACATTGAAAAAAAATCGCGAAAAAAAGTCGCGGGAAAAAAATTTGCAAAAAACAAAAGTCTTAGATCAGTATATTTGTTTGCAGAATGCAAATCGCTGATAAGGGTTTTTAATACAATTTTTTTACCATAAATCTAAAATTTTATAAATTAAAAAATAAAAACTGTTTTTCTTAATAAGGAAACTTTTTTTCTACAAAAAAAACTTTTCTTTTTTTTGTACAAAAACTTTTTTTTTATTTTTTCTTTTTCTTTTTTTGTTTGGGGTTAAAAATAAAAAAATATCATTTGTATAAAAATCATTTGTAATTTTTGTTTTTCTTTTTTTTATAAAGATAAATATATTTTCAATTTTGGATGAATATAAAAAAAAATAATTTAGAAATTTACTTTATTTTGAACAAAATACTTTTTTATTTCTTGATGAAAACTTAAAAATAAAGTTTTTGGTTTGTAAAATCCGGTGCCTGAGTGAAACATAATATTTTTTGTTAATCCCAGCCAGCAATTTCGGAGCGCTCATAAATAAGATTTTTAAATAAGTAGTGGGAGATTGGGAATACAATTGTGTTTAATTGCTTTTCGATGGGAATACAATTGTGTTTAATTGCTTTTCGATGGGAATACAATTGTGTTTAATTGCTTTTCGATGGGAACACAATTGTGTTAATTGCTTTTTTAATCATTTTCCACTATGGGATTTAAATTCTGTTAATTGCTTATTACATATTGTGTGCCCATAGTGTAAAATGGTTGGTGCCTAAAAATCGGTTATGTCTTCCCATAGTGTAAATAGGTGGTAATTAAAAAATCGATTATGTGTTCCAGTAGTGTGAAATGATTGGTGAAAAATCAATTGTGTGGTGGTGGAGGATCGTTTTGAATTCTACAGTTTGTTTTGTGGGTTGTAAATGTAGTAGTGTGAAATGATGTGAGCCACTTAAGAAAAAATTGTCCGTTGTGTGTTTTGATTTAAGGAAAAAAATAAAAAATGTAATATTAAAATGAAAAATCAATTGTGTGGTGGTGGTGGAGGATCGTTTTGAATTCTACAGTTTGTTTTGTTTGTTTCTGCCTCTTCTAAATATTCTATATTATTTTGTTTTGGATTTTTGGGGTTGTAAAATCTCGTATTGTGAAATGATGTGAGCCACTTAAGAAACAATTGTCCGTTGTGTGTTTTGATTTAAGGAAAAAATAAAAAAATGTAATATTAAAAATGCAGATATAGGTCAGGCAAGTGTTTTGTTTAATTCTGCCTCTTACTTGTCCGTTATGTGTTTTGATTTAAGGAAAAAATAAAAAAAATGTATACTAAAAATAAATTTCATATATTTGATTTTATTAGAATTTTAATTTATATAATAATTCATAAATAAAAACATCATTAAATCTTTGTTCATAAATTAAAATTACTAAAAATTTACATGTTTATAGTACATATTTATAAGATCGTAAACACTATTTTTTTTTAATTTATAGATGACGCAATTACAAGTATGAGGCCCTTCAGTACACCCATCATCAGACCATGGACAATCTCCAAAATGCTCTCCATGTGCTGAAAAAACAATCTCTTTATTCTCATATGAATCGAGATAAGCAGCATTCTGTAAAAGAAAGTTTAAATCTTCTAGAGACATAAACTCCTTATATTCATTAAGGAATTCTATAATATTTTCTCGCATTGACATCTTAATCGTCTGAGTATTTCTTTATTTCTGAATCCATTAGTTTTAAATACAGCAACAATAAATTGTTGTTTTCATAATACTGTGAAATAGCAGCACTCAATCTGTCCATATAAGTTATTTGCATCTAAATAAGTGCTTTTTTCGTATTGGTCCGTTGAATTTATTATACTCTCTGGGGTGGGGAATTCTAAAAAAGTTAATTTAAAATTTAATTCATCTTAAGGTTTCATTCTAAAAACAAAAGTCGTCGAAGAAGAAACCACCACCACCATGAGCGCTGTATCAAAATCATTGTTAAACAAATTTGATGACCTCAACAACAAGCCTATTCTCCATACAAAAGATATGGAGGATCTTAAATTATATAATATTTTGAAAGCTATTAAAATGCAAACAAAATATGGAGAAAGTATCCAGATTGAGGTGGAAAACTATGTCATCTTTCTGCCAAAAAGATTTAATGCTATGGCAGTTAGCTTTATGCTTTTGCAGACGACATTACTGTCTACCACGCCGACAATACAATTGAGAAAATTAATGATAATTTGCAGAACAAGTTTTTATATATTGAAAAGTATTCCACTGATTGGCATATGAAAATAAATTTTAACAAATGCGAGTGTATTCTCTTCAGACCACCAGTTGGGAAATGTAACAGCAATATAAGAAGAAACTGGAAATCATTTGGTATTAAATCAATTAATAATATAAATATTCCAGTAAAACAAACTGTCAAATTATTAGGTATTCAGTTAGATAAATTTCTGTACTTTAACAATCACATAAACCAACAACTTATTAAAGCCAGAAATGCATTTTTCATATATAAAAAATTATTTTTTTCTAAATATATACAATCAAGAGTAAAAATTATCATGTACCAGTCTTTAATTAGACCAATTTTATCATATGGTTGCCAAATATGGTTTAACATATCCCCTTCGTATATGGAGAAAATACGCATATTCGAAAGAAAATGCCTCAGACATTGCACGTCTTTATACAGATCTCAGAGTAGTAACTACAAAAAATATATATCAAACAAAATTCTTTATGAAAAAGCTGAAATATCCAGATTAGATAATTTCATTATTCATATTATAAGAGATCACATTTTAAACAGTATGAATACCACCGAAAATAACTTGATCATGGCTCCCTACTATGTTTCTGGAGAGTACATTTCAGAAACATTAAAAAATGGATACGTTCCACCGGAAGCTTTTCCTTTTCTTGATAGAAATGGTTTCATTCAAAATGAAGACGGTATTCCTATATTTTACCATATTTATAGAAGAGCCAATATCAAAACAATAAATTGTAATGAACTTACTTCAGAAAATTGTCGATTTGACACAAGTATTTACTCGGATGATAAAAATATTAAACCTAATATAAACCTTAATAAATATTGGTGGCTCACTCAATAATTATACTTTGTATTTTAACCCTTGACCCTATTTTTTATTCTTGCCAATATAAAAGTAAGTTTTTTGTTATCCTTTTTGCTTACATTTAATCTTATATAAACAATTTTTCTTGTAATTACGTATATAGTTAGATAATAGAAAAATAAATTTAATATTAAATAAATATTATACTTGAGAGCTCGTTGAAATGGGACTTTGTATATAAAATAAGTCATCTTTATACTTCTTGTTTATTTGGAGTTTGTAATTAAATCTTTCATATGGATTAAATAAACAATACAAAAAAAAAAAAAAAAAAAAAAAAAAAAAAAAAAAAAAAAGATTTAATGCTATAACAGAGGAAGAGATAAAGGAGTTTTCATCGGGCAAATACTGCATCAAAAAAGTACCTGCAGTAGGTGACCAACCCTTCCGATTAGTGTTGGAGGTTTTTGATCTTAATGAATTTATTATTCCCAAAATTGGGGAATATCCACAATGGAATTGAAATTGTTAAAATGTATAAACTATTGCATTAAATAAATCGAAAAAATAAATAAAATATATTAAAATATAAATAATAATTGTTTTTATTTATCATTAATTTCATACAAAAATTTTAGGCATAAGTGACCACAATTAAATGAATTATATTTTTGATGTTGTCTATAATTGTACTCTATATTAGAGCCTAAATATATAACTAATTCGAGAGGTGGCTGCAAATTTCCAAAACTATCGAAATATTCCTTATGATCTTTATTTTTGTAGTATGCTACCCAATGCGTGCCGTCTCCTATTGAGGAGTCTAGGTTGATAATGCCACATTCTATTCGTCGAGGGTGTTTGGGGAGTGAATCTCTCATAAAAATCCCTCTAAAGTTGGGAATATATGCGCTGAACTTAACTAAATCGATGTCAGTAAGTGGTCTCTTGGGGAGCATCTTTAATAGTTTTTTGACATTTTATCGAATACAAGACCATACCCCTTCTTATATGGTTTTAGGTAAAGACCTTTTCCCATTGCTATTGCCTCCATACTCTTATTGTGTCTAGAAGCCTCTTCGAGTTGTTTCTTAGCATATTTTGCAGCATTAATAGCTTTCACAATAGCTGCTCCACCAGATGATAGACCACCTAAGGCTCCTAGAGCAGTTAGTATTGGTACTAGCGGTAAGAAACCTCCTATTTTGGGTACACTGATAATGCGAGGTATAACAACTTTTGATTTTTTTCCTTTCAGCGATTTATTTAAAATTTTACGAGCAATTTTGATTGCATCATTTATATCTGCAGGTTTATCCTTCTTTAAAGTTGTCGTAGCCATTCGTATTGCGGTGCTAAAGATCTTCTTTCCAAATTTATTTTTTTCCTTTTGGCCCATGCCTAATTTCACTTTAGCCTTCATTGTGTTAGTTATAAAATATGCGTTCGTTTTTTCTCCGATACTGCTGTCTTTGGATAAAACTCGCTCCCAAGCTCGATTTTCGAATATTTTATCCGCTTGATGTCGCTTATTGATTTTCTTATTTTGAGAATAAGCTATATCGTGCTCTCTACAAGCAGCATCCAACGGATTTATCCCCTTATCACCTCTTTTCAAACGTTTTTGCAGCTTAGTGCCTGGTCCACAAAATTCATAGCCGGGTAAATGAAGTTCAAATGGTAGAGAATTTATAACTCTATCTACTAATCCACCTCCAGTGACAGAACTCATATGATTAATAGGTCTGTGATATTGAAACATCTATTTATATAATCTGAACGCTAATAAAAAGGAAATATTATAATATTAGCTTTAGTAGTTAAAATGCGGTTGATCAAACAACGTAACAATATATTTGTGAGGGATATGGATTCCACAACAAACACAGATAAGAGGAGAAGAAGGCACAATCCTCTATTACCGAATTCTATAAGAGCACTTATAGTAGGACCTTCCAACTGTGGAAAGACTAACGTAATGATTAGCTTGATTGAAAGTCCGAATGGACTAAAATTTGAAAATATTTATTTATATTCGAAATCATTATTTCAACCTAAATATGAGTACTTAAAGAAGCTCATATCACCGATTAATGGAATGGGGTATTTTACATTTTCTGACAATGACAGCGTTATCCCACCACACGAAGCTAAAAATAACTCTATAATTATATTTGATGACGTTGCATGTGAAAATCAAAATACTATACGTGCATACTTTGCATGTGAAAATCAAAATACTATAAGTGCATACTTTTGTATGGGTCGTCATAAAAATGTAGATTCATTTTATTTATGTCAAACTTATACCCGAATTCCTAAACATTTGATACGAGATAATGCCAATATGATTATAATGTTTAAGCAGGATGAAATGAATATGAAGCATGTATATAGTGATCATGTTGGAACGGATATGACCTATGAGCAATTTTCTAAAATATGTCGAGAATGTTGGAAAGAAAAATATGGATTTTTAACAATAAGTAAAGATGATGAATTAAATGCTGGCCGCTATAGAAAGTCATTTAATATTTTTATTGAAATATAAGTTAGCTGCAATAATAAGATGACATTAGTAACGCTTCAAATCTTGAATCGGATGGATTATCAAGTCAAAAAGTTAAAAATTTATTACATCCTTTTATAAATTAAACTGATACTGAATAAACTTAATCTGTTTCTGATCTATTCCTGGTCTGTTTCTGATATATTTCTGGTCTGTTTCTGATATATTCTTGGTCTGCTCCTGATCTGTTTCTGATTAATATGACTGAAGTGTTGGAAGAACTGGTAAAGGCAAGAAACGTTTTAAAGAAGAAATTCCGAAGCATAAAAACGGGTGAAGTCAACTCACATGAAATACTCGAAGATACTTTTAAGCCCGTAACTAATCCGTTGAAAGAATTAATCAAAATTTCTAGTAAAAGAAAGAGAATTTCTAAAGGCGAAAAAGAAGAAATTAAAAATGAAATCAAAAATGAAATGGAAAATGAGAGTAGTTTATCGCTTAGGAAATTACCAATGAAACTGGAGACAAGTACCCCAAAGAAAGATTATATGAGTAATGAATACAAAACAATTGATGATGAGGATGAGGATGATTTTTACTATCAAACTGAACCCCCAGTTAATGTTACTAACAATAATACAACAACAAGCTCAATCGATTTATCACTTTTAGGTCAAAAAAATGAACTAGATACGCTTTATGGTCCTCACAAAGACTCTAATGGTGAGTGGAAATTTGGCAACAGCTACATTAAGTTGAATGAGGATAAAATTATGATAGGAAATCAAAATTGGTTACTAACGCCTGGTCTGCTTCAGCTAATGTTTCATAGAATACCAAAAAACTATGATAAAACAGAATTAGATATTTACAAAAAGATTTTAATGGATACAAATGCTCACAAAAGAGATTATAATTCTGATGGCCAAATAAAGGGTACAAGGGCCTACAAGTATCAAAATATTATCAGCAAATTATTTAAAATTGATAAAACAGGGAGCGGTCTTATGAAATTGAATTCTAGTAAACCTAATTATATTTATTGGGATGATCCGAATGAGTTAGTTGATCGCCTCAGACTATTAATCGCCTCTCAAGCTGCTGGTCATAATAATCATAATAATGAAATAGTTTCGATTATCGAAGAATTGCAGGAAGCTGGTATAATAGTATAAAATATCAAATTTTATGAGTTCAGTTAATATACTGAGAATGTCTGTCGACAAGTTCGGACACTATTACAATTCTAAGCTAAACTATGATAATAATATAATAAGGAAGAATGAGTCGAAAATGTTTAATCTCGTTTTGGATAGTGATAAAAACCTTAATCTACAAAACAAAAGGATTAAAAATGTTGCGAGCCCTATGGAAGAAAACGACGCCGTCACAAAAGATTTTCTTCTCTCACAAATCAACCAATTTCAAACAGACGTACTTTTGAATATATATAACAAAGATGATGATAGGTATGAGAAAATTTCCAATATGAATCAAAGACTAAAATCGTACATGGACGAAAAACTTGAGCTGTTGCGTCAACAAATTAACTATTTGAAAACTTTAGTACTAAAATTCGTGTCAGAGGAAGAGGGGTTTGTTGCGGTGTCTAAATAAAATAAAATATTTAAGCAATGGTATAAAGACGAATGATACAATAATAAACTGTTTAATATATAATATCGATAATGAATAAGAAGAGAATTTTGGTGAAAGAGTTGCATAAACAAGCTCGAAAAAATTTTAAACGTCGAAGAGTTATAATGAAAGGTATAGATGACTTATGGCAAGCTGATCTGGTTGAAATGGGAAATTATTCATCGGATAACAAGGAATATCGATATCTGTTGACAGTAATTGACACATTCTCAAAATTTGCTTGGGCCGCACCTCTTAAATCTAAAAGTGCATCTGATGTTTGCAAATCAATCGAAAATATTTTCGGCCTAGGTCGTATACCGAAAAACTTACATACTGATGACGGCAAGGAATTCTTTAATAAAATCTTTGCTAAATTGATGAAAAAGCATAATATTAATCACTACTCAACGTATAGTGTAATGAAGGCATCTATTGTTGAACGCTTCAATAGAACTCTTAAAGGTATGATGTGGAAGGAATTTAGCTACAACGGATCATATCACTGGATTGATTTATATAAAAATTTAATTGATGATTACAATCGAAAAGTTCATCGTACGATTAAAATGGCGCCCATAAACGTTAATTCTGCAAATGAGAAAATATTGCTAAATACAGTATATAATCATCTGAAAATATACAAAATCTCAAAATTTCATGTTGGAGATTACGTACGCATCAGTAAATATAAACATATTTTTGAAAAGGGGTACACGCCGAACTGGACAACAGAAATTTTTAAAATCAAATTTATAAACAATACATACCCCGCAACATATATTTTGGAGGATTACCAGGGAAAGAAAATTGAAGGTGGATTCTATGATGAGGAACTCTCAAAGACTCGATTTCCCGATACATATCTTGTTGAAAAAGTGCTTAAAACTAAGGATAATAAAGTATTCGTGAAATGGTTGGGTTTCTCAAATCATCACAATTCTTGGATTAATAAAAACGAAATATTATAATATGTATGATTACTTTTAAGACTATAGAGTTAAGTATAAAAGGACTAAATGTTTTGTCAACTATATTAATTGAATGAAAACCTTCAACTTGATAACACATTAAAAATTTTCATATATTAGCAGAGGGGTAGAAAAATGGATAAAATTTTTAAGAGTTCTGAGATTAGATATGAAAAACTAAAGTATTGTAATTATTGTGGTAGTAGTGATCACAATGAAAATAATTGTAATCAGAAGAAAGATGATAATAAAATTAAGAATTGGGAATCTTCCAAAAAGAAGTGAATGTTAAAATTTATCAATAAGAAATATATATATATATATATATGCATATCCATGTAGTATATTTAATAACAAAAAAGTAAAAATAAAAAAATATACATCCTTTTAAAACCCAACGTTTTTGTTTTGTTTACTACATTAATCAATCGGAATGCAAAATGTCAATAACACTAACATTGAGCGGAAATTCCTCAAATTTATCAGCAAACTATTTTCCTCCAATAAATTTAAATGATGATTATGAGTGTGCTCTCATAGATTTCCACTCCTACAACAGCATACCAAATGTGGACACAAACAATAATTTATTTCACATCGGTAATAAAATTATTACAATACCTATTGGATCGTATGAGCTGAACGATATTGTCGATTTTATAAAGGAGGAATACGAGAGAGATGAATTGGGGGAGAAGAAAATTTTTATAGAAGCTAATAATAATACAATGCAAGTCAAAGTATATAGTACGGAAGATTCGATATACTTTAACAAGAACAATTCGATAGGGCAATTGTTTGGCTTCAATAAAAAAGTCCTCTCTCCCTCTGTAAATAATTTTTCAGATCTACCAGTAAATATTTTTAAGGTCAATCTCTTGCGAATAGAATGTAATATTGTAGTAAATACTTATATAAACAATTCTCATGCACATACCTTACATGAGTTTGCAATAAATGTCCCACCTGGCTATAAAATGGATGAAATACCTAGAAATCTCATTTATTTGCCAGTGAACTCTAAAGAAGTAAGTTCACTAACACTACGGATTGTTGATCAACACGGCGATTTTATTAATTTTCGAGGAGAAGTAATAACTATTCGATTACATTTAAGGCCCAGAAAATAATGATAATTTACAGCAAAGAAATTGTAACAAATAACATTCCATATACCACATCATTACCACCAAAATACATATTGCCACCAGTTACACCGAAGCCAACACCATCGTCATTGTTATCGTCACATTTAGCCAGCAAATTGACTGAATCAAATATAAATTTTCTCAAATCATTGAATTTCCAATTAAAAAAACAACAATAACGTCATCAACAATGAGTTCCTTAATTAATGTTTTGGGTGTACCCTTATCGGATGATAATATTATAAAAAAAGATTATCACACATACACTCCGTACTTGCAATCATTTAACAATAACGATGAAATAAGAATCTCAATACAAAATCAGGATTTATATGTTTTGCCAAGTGAAAGTTTTATTTACATTGAAGGTTCCGTTGAAGATAGCGATAGTAAAAAATTAGTACCATCTTCTACTAATTTCAGATTGAAAAACAATTTTGTTGCTCATCTATTTGACGAAATTCGTTATGAGCTCAATGGTGTTGAAATTGACCGTACTAGACACCTAGGTGTTTCAAGCACTATCAAAAATTATGTTTCATTGATGGCAATGGACGGTGCTGTCATGGAAAATGCTGGTTGGAATAAAGTAGATGATCTAAATGTGCTAAATGGACACTTTAACTTTTACGTACCATTAAAAGTATTATTGGGATTTGCTGAAGACTTTAATAAAATTATTTTAAATTGTAAACATGAATTGATTCTACTACGAAGCAAAAGTGATGATCAGCTGGTATACTCAACTGCATCTACTGAAAAACCAAAAATTACTATTAAGAATATTTCATGGAGGATACAACATGTACATCTTTCCGACTCGAGTAAAATAAATATGATTAAAATCATACAAAAGGGAGTAAATTTACCAATAGCATTCCGCAGTTGGGACTGCCATTATAATCCACAGTTAACAACAGGAACTAATCACATTTGGAATGTTAAATTGTCTTCAAATAGAGAACGACCCCGTTTTGTCTTGATAGCCTTTCTGCATGACAATAAATTCGTTAATTGTGATTTAACCAACCTCAAAGTCCACTTAAACTCGGATTCATATCCTTATGATGATCTTAATATTAAATTCGATCAAGAACGCTTTGCCATCCTATATGATATGTATGTCAGATTTCAGCAAAGCTACTATATGAGAGAACCTCAACCTCTACTCACTTGCCAAGAATTCAAAAATAAAGCTCCTATTACCGTTATCGATGTAAGCCACCAAAACGAGTCGGTCGCAGGGGGTCCGATAGATATAAAAATTGAGTTTGAGACAGGCACTAATATTCCACCAAACTCATCAGCTTACTGCATCCTTATTCATGATCGTTTAATTGAATATACTCCTCTGACAGGGCAGGTTCATAAAATTGTTTAAGCAATAGAAATGTCAAAAATGGTTTTTATTGATCTTCAAGGCTTTAGAGGAGATTCAAATAGTTTTATTGTAAAGGAAATTGCATTGGTGTTCGACGCTAAGGAGTATATAAATTTCATCGTAAAACCACCCTTCGATTACATTCATTTGTCAGCAGCGAACCAAAGACAAGTCAATTGGTTAACAAAAAACCATCATCATCTACAGTGGGAAGATGGATCTGTATCATTCAAGTCTGTTTGTAAATTTCTCAAAGTAAATACAATTAATTCGTGCATTTTTGTAAAGGGTTTGGAAAAGAAAAAATGGCTGGAGGATATGTTGCAGAAAAATGTATTCAATATAGAAAATATCAATTGCTGTAATTTGAAACAACTCGATGAAAAATATCCCGATTGCATCCGTTGTAGTTCTCACAATCATGGAACTTGTGCTCTGAAAAATGCTCTTTTACTTCAAAAATTTTTTAAACTTCAAAAGAAGTGAACCCCAATTTCTCATTTGAATAAAAAAAAGAAATTTTTATTGTTTTCAAAAATCTTTATTTATATTTAATACATATTATTATCGAAAATTAACTAAATATAAAAAATAAATTAAATAAAATCTTAATTATTAAAATTAAATATATTAAGAAAAAAGTGTTTTAATTCCTAATAATCGATACTATCAAATATTAGATCGTTAGAATCATTCTGGAATTGTAGTAAATCAATATTTACTTGCATAATAGTATTATCACCATCCTCATCAAAACTAAAATTATGATTTAGACATTTTAGACAGTTATTATCGGGGGTTTTATTATCCTCATCATATTCACAATGACCCCTAGCAACTGTGTTAACCTGATTGCTCATAATTATTCGTTTTTCGTCTTGATAACTTAAAACAATTTTATAGACATTTATTGTGAAAACTTTATGTAATTTTGATAAAAACAAACACATATTATCGGAAAAAATTTTACGTTCAAATAAAGCAGTTTTATAATCAAACATGCAATATTTGTTTAAAGCTGACTTTTTAACCCCCTTTGATTTTTTAATTTCTTTATTGTCAATAGTTTTAATGGAATACATTTTCGATCTGAGACCGACAAATTCAGTCATAATTATACCATTATTCTCATCCTTCATTTTACCCAAAACTTTTTTATTCAATAATGGTATACCATAAGGATTATCAACGCGATAATCTGAGGTATCAAATTCAGACAAAAAATCATTAAGTATATCATTGTAAAAATCTTCCATTTTGATTGAATAAATAAATGAATCTGTGTCCATATAATTGAGGATAATATTTTCCCCATATTTTGCCTTCATTATCCTATAATGGAAATCATACATTTTCCATTTAGATAGTTCAAGCACGGCAAAACCTATGTATATGGGTTTGTCATATAATACATTAACTCTCCCCATCTGAACTGCAAACAAGTCATCGCAAAACTTGGAAATGCTTTTGAAATTTGGGCGAGAAACAAAATATCTTACCCCTCGACGATTTCTATTTTCACTCTCCCAGTTTTTTGCGATTTTAACATCTACCCTCTTCTCAACATTTTCCATGGTTTTCCCATAGACAGCGTTATTCAGAAGTTTGAAAAAATCCTTTTCAAATGTATTTCGTGCTTTTGCTCTATGGTCTGTATTTAAGTTTATATATTTCTGAAGCCATGGAGACTGATTAAATTTTACCCCCCTATGGTATTTTGTACAAATTAAACCATTTGCAAGACATTGCTTAAGGTTTCGATAATGAATCTGATAATTACTTTTATTAGTCAAGTCTGCAATAAGTTTTTTATATTTGGACTCTCCAACTACTTTGCTTTCCGGAGCAAAAGGCAGATCATTATGAAGTTTATGAAGAGAGTGAGGATATGTTAAATCAACCTCTAAAATGTAGCCGATAGGAGAAGTATCGGATATTTTATTTGGATCAAATTCGTTTAAGGAGTTCTCGTCAAGCCACTCAAATTCTCCAGTTGGAAGATACTGAGACATTGCCCATCCATATAAGTTATTTGCATCTAAATAAGCTAAATATTCAGATGGTTTACTACTATCATAATCATCTATATACTTATTATTGGCTTTGGTATGTCTCTGGGAACATTGTACGAGACCCCCCCCCCCCCCTTATTCCTTTTTGTATAAAAAGATACATATCTTTATCTGTGAATAATTCTAATTCTTTCTTTGTCGTTTTAAGCATGGCGTCCCATGAAAGACCGGGGGCTGTATAATAATGAGCTGGATCTAATTTATATATAGATTTACAAATTTTCCTAAAGTTTTCAAATATGTCTGCCAACAACAGCACATCTGTTTTCAAATATAATTTTACATAATCCAACAGGTTCTCACATCTAAACTAATTCCAAACATTTTTCGCGTGTTCATAATCTTCTTCGGAACATTCGGCATCATTTAAAATATTAAAAAATTTATCTCGACTGGGGAGTTCAGTCTCATTGAATCTATCCAATGAATCTATATAAGAGTATGGAAAAACACCCTTTCTTCTTATTAAATTAAAATGATTTTCATCAGCGAAATTTTTGCGGACAATATATAAATCCTCAACATGTAAATTTTTTGCTAGGGAATCCAAACTGGAAGCCATAAATCTGAATGAATCAAGAAATCTTATTTCGAATTTTTCTTTAGTAGAATTTTCAAGAAATGGTAGATGCACAGACAAAGCTATGTATAATTCCTTGTTGAGAGGAAGAACATTTATATCACTATTTGGAATATTATTAAGATATTTAAAGAACATATGACAATCATATGATGAAAAATTGTGGAAAAATACTGGAATAAACTTGGGTTTCCTATATTTTAAATTACAATCATTGTGTGCAGCTCCTCTATATTTGCCATTGAAATGACAGTGGTCTTTCACTTTTGAGAAATAAATCTCCTCTTCACAAATATGACACATATTAGAAGAATTATGAAAATTGATATCTTCTACCGTCATATTAATTTCAACTTCTTTATAAATATAATTCTTATAAATGTTTTTTAAATCTTCAACTAAATCTTTGACAAAAACTGTGGGTGCATCTTCACCAACATAAATTTTAAACTTATCTAAATTTTCGTTAAAGCTACATTTTATAAAATAACTAAATGCACATGGAATGTGCTGTTGTATTTTCCTAGTTTTAACACTAACCTCTTCATTTATACTACTTAATACCGATTCAAAATCAGCATACACCGTGAATGGCAACTCCTTATAAACATTCGAATACTTTATGGTAGCATCACTTTCATCTGGCATTCTTGTGCAAATTTTATTGCAATTTTGTTTATGTTCTAATATGCATGCCTCACTTTCTTTGTAAGTGAGGCATGCATTACATATAAATATTTTTCCGTGATGTCCTGTCAAACTGCTACGAATAAATCTGTAAATAAATAAAAAGAGTAAATAACAAACATTAAAAAAAAAAAAATCGAGATACATTTTAATCAATATTAAAAAAATAAATTTTTAAATTTTTGCTACTAACCTTGAAATATCTTTTATTAACACATAATGTGATCTATCTTCCTCTATGAGAAGAAGAAGATTTACGTGATATCGCTTCTCCTCCTTTGTGAGATAATAGGGTCCGACTATCCTTTTCTCTTCGTATCCAAAGACGTTGACACTGATATCTTCATTTTGTCTTTCAAAATCTCTCAAGTTCTTTAGAGGTAGTGGAAACGTGAGGTTGAGAAAATTTAATTCGATGTTGTTCACTATTATTTTGTGTTCGGCTATACTACAGTTTATGTTGTATGATGAACATTGTGTTTCTTCATCATGAGACAATCCTCTTGCACAATACAATGCAGCAATAAGACTCCATTTGAAACAATAAACATCTTCATTATGGATATTCGTAAATGCTTTTTTCATTCTTAATTCCTTTGGAAGTGTAATATATTGTGATCCTCTTATAATGTTTGCTTCATTCACATTAATATTTAAACATTTTATATTTATAAGAGACCACCCACTATCTCTTTCTTGGAACTCAGACATTTTGTTCCGGATTTCATTAGTTTGCATATTATAGGTGTCTTTCAAGTCATCGCTTAGAGTGACCATTATCATTTTTGTTATGTGAGCTATTGTAGCTCCCAACACTTCATGCTCAGTTATTTTCACATAATCACATACAAGCTCCATATTAAACTTGTATGTTATGTGTTTGACTTGGCAATCCTTAAGCAATTCAATCAAAATTACTTCCTCTTTTTTAAAAAATTCCTCCGGCATAATAATTTCTTCCTTCTCATTTTCTAACACATAAACTGCTAACCTTTCATTATAATCACTGCTTCTTACAGTGAGTCGAGGGTTAATTGTCCTTATCCCACAAGTATTGCGATGTTGAAGTGTACGCATGTGTTGTGCATAGTTTATGCTGGCAACCGCTACATTGCAAGGAACACAAAATTTCATTGAAGAGGTTGCATGAGTCGTTTCATGCTCCTTCATCGAGGAACGGTTAAGGAAAAACTTTCCACATTCAACACAATGTTTCTTCTTATGTTGAAGCATATTACGTTTGCTGTTGAAAGCAGTTTGGCATATTAAACAGGAGAACATTTTGACTTATTTATTTTTAGAATTTAAATAAAATTTTTTATTAATTAAATACTTTTATATTTCTTTTTTTAATTTTATTTAATCTTTTTGTTATAAATTAAAAATTTATTGAGAGTCTTTTTTACAGTTGATTTTTTTAATAAATTTTAAATTTATTTAGAGGCTTTTTCACAGTTGAATTTTTTAAATTTTTTATATTTTTTTAGAATTGAGTTTTATAAGAAATTTAAAATATTTAAGTATTTAAATTATTTTTCACAACGACTTGCTAAAAATTTTAGTAGTACTCTATACGATGTAGTATAAGATACTGAACCTAATTTTCTAAATGAAACCAAAAGTATGATCAGTTAATCAAAAAGTTTCGTTAGAAAATCTGCAGCGATTCAAGTTCGGTTGTCAAAAGGTCAATCCAAAACAAAATAAATATAGAATAATTACAAGAGGCAAAACTAAACAAAACACTTGCATGACCTATATCTACATTTTTAAAAAATATAACATTTGTAGTATTTAAAACGATCCTCTGAACAACAAATATGCCACACATATAGTATTATTTATGACCCTTAAATAAAAAAAAAAACTTAAAAATCCCTTAAATCAAAACACATAACGTACAATTCTTTCTTAAGTGGCTCACATCATTTCACACTATGCCCCACACAATTGATTTTTGACCATACAATACAAAACAAAATAATATAGAATAAAAAAAAAAACTAAACTTCAAAACGATTCTCTGAACAACACATCTGCCACACATATAGTATTATTTATGACCCTTAAATAAAAAAAAAAAAACTTAAAAATCCCTTAAATCAAAACACATAACGGACAATTATTTCTTAAGTGGCTCACATCATTTCACACTATGCCCCCACACCATTGACTTTTATATTTAGGCTCTAATATAGAGTACAATTATAGACAACATCAAAAATATAATTCATTTAATTGTGGTCACTTATGCCTAAAATTTTTGTATGAAATTAATGATAAATAAAAACAATTATTATTTATATTTTAATATATTTTATTTATTTTTTCGATTTATTTAATGCAATAGTTTATACATTTTAACAATTTCAATTCCATTGTGGATATTCCCCAATTTTGGGAATAATAAATTCATTAAGATTAAAAACCTCCAACACTAATCGGAAGGGTTGGTCACCTACTGCAGGTACTTTTTTGATGCAGTATTTGCCCGATGAAAACTCCTTTACCTCTTCCTCTGTTATAGCATTAAATCTTTTTGGCAGAAAGATGACATAGTTTTCCACCTCAATCTGGATACTTTCTCCATATTTTGTTTGCATTTTAATAGCTTTCAAAATATTATATAATTTAAGATCCTCCATATCTTTTGTATGGAGAATAGGCTTGTTGTTGAGGTCATCAAATTTGTTTAACAATGATTTTGATACAGCGCTCATGGTGGTGGTGGTTTCTTCTTCGACGACTTTTGTTTTTAGAATGAAACCTTAAGATGAATTAAATTTTAAATTAACTTTTTTAGAATTCCCCACCCCAGAGAGTATAATAAATTCAACGGACCAATACGAAAAAAGCACTTATTTAGATGCAAATAACTTATATGGACAGATTGAGTGCTGCTATTTCACAGTATTATGAAAACAACAATTTATTGTTGCTGTATTTAAAACTAATGGATTCAGAAATAAAGAAATACTCAGACGATTAAGATGTCAATGCGAGAAAATATTATAGAATTCCTTAATGAATATAAGGAGTTTATGTCTCTAGAAGATTTAAACTTTCTTTTACAGAATGCTGCTTATCTCGATTCATATGAGAATAAAGAGATTGTTTTTTCAGCACATGGAGAGCATTTTGGAGATTGTCCATGGTCTGATGATGGGTGTACTGAAGGGCCTGATACTTGTAATTGCGTCATCTATAAATTAAAAAAAAATAGTGTTTACGATCTTATAAATATGTACTATAAACATGTATATTTTTAGTAATTTTAATTTATGAACAAAGATTTAATGATGTTTTTATTTATGAATTATTATATAAATTAAAATTCTAATAAAATCAAATATATGAAATTTATTTTTAGTATACATTTTTTTTATTTTTTCCTTAAATCAAAACACATAACGGACAAGTAAGAGGCAGAATTAAACAAAACACTTGCCTGACCTATATCTGCATTTTTAATATTACATTTTTTTATTTTTTCCTTAAATCAAAACACACAACGGACAATTGTTTCTTAAGTGGCTCACATCATTTCACAATACGAGATTTTACAACCCCAAAAATCCAAAACAAAATAATACAGAATATTTAGAAGAGGCAGAAACAAACAAAACAAACTGTAGAATTCAAAACGATCCTCCACCACCACCACACAATTGATTTTTCATTTTAATATTACATTTTTTATTTTTTTCCTTAAATCAAAACACACAACGGACAATTTTTTCTTAAGTGGCTCACATCATTTCACACTACTACATTTACAACCCACAAAACAAACTGTAGAATTCAAAACGATCCTCCACCACCACACAATTGATTTTTCACCAATCATTTCACACTACTGGAACACACAATCGATTTTTTAATTACCACCTATTTACACTATGGGAAGACATAACCGATTTTTAGGCACCAACCATTTTACACTATGGGCACACAATATGTAATAAGCAATTAACAGAATTTAAATCCCATAGTGGAAAATGATTAAAAAAGCAATTAACACAATTGTGTTCCCATCGAAAAGCAATTAAACACAATTGTATTCCCATCGAAAAGCAATTAAACACAATTGTATTCCCAATCTCCCACTACTTAAATAGATCATAGAAATGATTGTTTTTTTGAAAACACTCTTTTTTTGGTAGAAAATATGAGCCCTCAGAAAACAATCGAAAAAGTTGTCTCTACAATCTAAAAAGCTGTCTCAAAACGAGGGTTCATTTTTCGGACTCACAGAAGATTCCAAAATTATTTAAATTTATGAAGAAAATTTCGATTTTATACGTTCTTTTTTCTGAGTCATTTCTGAGTACACAGGGGGCTCTTTCGGACGGACCACTTTCATAGGAAAAAGTGGAAAAATGTTTATGTTTTTGGAGCTCATTTCTGAGTCGTTAATGATCATCTTTGTTTGCTGGGATGTATAAATTTTCAAAAGCCCCTTTCGATGCGAATGCTTATTAGAAGCTTATATAAAAAAAGCCGTCTTAAGCACCTGAGTCCCCAGGTGGCAAATGATCACAAATTTAGTGAAAATTAAGATTCATGCATATAATTTTCTATTTTTTGGTTAAGCAGAAGCCGAGGTTAAACATTTTTTACCCTACACCACCATGGGGAAAGGGTATTATGGGTTTGCGCTGATGTTTATAAATGCCAAAAATAATGGCATTTCATTCAGATTTTTCTCTACATGTTCTGTCTCGTTAATGTTTTGCCCATTTAATAAGTATAGGTCACTTTTTGGAATATGACCCAAATTGTATATGGCAACGGTGGGCAAAGCGGCCCATTGGGCCGCATGCGGCCCTTTGCTGATTTTTGTGCGGCCCTTGTTGAAATTCAAATTTAGTTTTTTTTTTTAATATTTTGTTTCCCAATTTTTTAAGTTTTTTTATTTCGAAAATTTTTAGATAAAAATTAGGGCCAATTTTATAGTCGGAACTAAGATCAATTTGAAAAATGCTTACTTAAAAGATATTTAAAGGATCAATCGATCTTACCCTTATGGCTATTTTGGTTAGAAAATTTTTATTTATTTAAGTAACAATTTTCTAACTAAAATTCAGAAGTATTTAAGGCAAAAGTCTATCTTCATTCTGACTATAAAACTGGCCCATAATCCTTTACAAGATAAATTCAATTTCTTTTACGAAACATGTCTACATTCAGGAAAAAAAATGACAACCCGGGTAAAAAAAATAATATGATGTCATATGTAATGATATCTTATTTAATATAATTGGAGATATGCTATGATCCGAAAAATGGTGGATAAAATTATATCGGATAAGATCTAAATATATTGAATCATATAGAATCTTATCCGGATTTTGACCCGATATAATTATATCTAATTTGATGTAGAAAGACATAATTATATAACGCTTCATACTTCAAGATCAAAACAAAAACTATTAAAAAGTACTGAAAAATAACACCCTTAAGTTAAGAATTAAAAATTTAAATAAAAATTTAAAAGAAGTTGTACATAATTCTAACCAAGCATTTTAAGCCTTCTCATATAAACTTGTATTCTACCCGTAAACTGTGTAAACCTGGTATGTTTATGAGTTTAATGTCAAATTCCATACATAAAAATATGACTTGTATTTACCCGAGTAAAAATAGTTATATAGGAAATTATATAATTTAATATGGACTAATATGTTTATATATAGTCAAATGTGACACTATATCTTTGTGGATATAATTATATACAGCTTTGAGTTTTCCAAAAAATTCTTATATGATGTCATATATAGATCAGTATAAATATATTTGTCCCCATATATATTAATATATACCATATTTAGTTACATATGCTATGACAATTTTAATACAGTGTCATATATAATTAAAAATGGCTTTATCGGTAAACATATAAAGTCTTATATAGCTCAATGTTAATTTTTTTTTCTAAGTTGTTTTAGATATGTTTAAGTATAGCGCAATGTAAAAAAATTCTATGTATTTCTGAGATATATTTATGTATGTACGATTTCAAAATATAAAAGGCGTACTCATTATAACTCCTTAATTCCTTGTAAACCTTGTATAAATACAAGCCATATTTTTTATGTATGGAATTTGACATTAAACTCATAAACATGCCAGGTTTACGAGTTTATATAAGAAGGCTAAAAATGCTTGGTTACAATTATGTACAACTACTTCTAAATACTTATGTGTAAATTTGCTTTGTTGTAAAGTTATAGGAGGCTTATGAAGCAAGTTTTGTTTGCAAAATTTGTTTTGTAAACCTCCTATCTCTATATATAAAAGAATAACGTGACTGACTGACTGACTCAACATCGCCCAGCCCAAACCGCTGAAGCTAGGAAGTTGAAATTTGGTATGTAGGTTCCTCTTTCGGCGTAGACGTCCACTAAGACGGGATTTTTGGAAATTCCTACCGGAACGGGCAAAAAGAGGAAAAGTCTCCCCCTTGGCGGCCTGCCAAAACCCCTTTGGCTAGAAAGCTGAAATTTAATATATGTGTTCCTTGGAGTATGGGCTAACTTTTCTGGAAAGTACTTTCTGGAATTTTGGACAGGGACGTTGTAAAAATGGGGGAAAAGGCCCCCTTGACGGCCTGCCCAAACCGCTGGAGGTAGGAAGTTGAAATTTGGTATAAAGGTTCCTCCACTATCGTAGACATCCACCAAGACGGGAGTTTTGGAAATTTTTACAGGGACGGGCAAAAAGGGGAAAAAGTCTCCCCCTTGACGGCCTGCTCAAACTGCTGGAGCTATGAAGTTGAAATTTGGTATGTAGGTTCCTCGACCGGTGTAGACGTCCGTTGAGACGGCATTTTTGGAAATTCTTATCGGGAGGGGCAAAAAGGGGACAAAAAAGTACCTTTTTCCAAAAAAGTACCTTTTCCCAAAAAAAGTACCTTTTCCCAAAAAAAGTACCTTTTCCCAAAAAAAGTACCTTTTCCCAAAAAAAGTACCTTTTTCCAAAAAAAGTACCTTTTTCCAAAAAAAGTAACTTTTTACAAAAAAGTACCTTTTTCCGAAAAAAGTACCTTTTTCCAAAAAAAAGTACCTTTTTCCAAAAAAAGTACCTTTTTCCAAAAAAAAAATCCTTTTTCCAAAAAATGTACCTTTTGCCAAAAAAAGTACCTTTTTCCAAAAAAAAGTACCTTTTTCCAAAAAAAGTACCTTTTTCCAAAAAAAGTAAGTTTTTCCAAAAAAAGTACCTTTTTCCAAAATAAGTACCTTTTTCCAAAAAAGTACCTTTTTCCAAAAAAAGTACCTTTTTCAAAAAAAAGTACCTTTTTCCAAAAAAAGTACCTTTTTCCAAAACAAGTACCTTTTCCCGGAAAAAGTACCTTTTTCCAAAAAAAGTACCTTTTTCCAAAAAAAATTCCTTTTTCCAAAAAAGTACCTTTTTCCAAAAAAAGTACCTTTTTCCAAAAAAGTACCTTTTTTAAAAAAAGTACCTTTTTCAAAAAAAGTACCTTTTTCCAAAAAAAGTACCTTTTTACAAAAAAGTACCTTTTTCCGAAAAAAGTACCTTTTTCCAAAAAAAAGTACCTTTTTCCAAAAAAAGTACCTTTTTCAAAAAAAAGTACCTTTTTCCAAAAAAAAAATCCTTTTTCCAAAAAATGTACCTTTTGCCAAAAAAAGTACCTTTTTCAAAAAAAAGTACCTTTTTCCAAAAAAAGTACCTTTTTCAAAAAAAAGTACCTTTTCCAAAAAAAAGTACCTTTTCCAAAAAAAAGTACCTTTTTCTAAAAAAATTTTCCTTTTCCCAAAAAACATACATTTTTTCAAAAAAATACCTTTTTCAAAAAAGTACCTTTTCCAAAAAAAAGTACCTTTTCTAAAAAAATGTTCCTTTTCCAAAAGAAGTACCTTTTCCAAAAAAAGTACCTTTTTCCAAAAAACATACATTTTTCCAAAAAAAACACCTTATTAAAAAAAAATACGTTTTCCAAAAAAATACCTTTTCCAAAAAAAGTACCTTTTCCCGAAAAAAGTACCTTTTTCCAAAAAAAGTACCTTTTTCCCCAAAAAGTTAATTTTTCCAAGAAAAGTACCTTTTTCCAAAAAAAATTCCTTTTTCCAAAAAAGTACCTTTTTCTAAAAAAATTAACCTTTTCCAAAAAAAAAGTACCTTTTCCAAAAAAAGTACATTTTCCCAAAAAACATACATTTTTCCAAAAAAAATACCTTTTTCAAAAAAAAGTACCTTTTCCAAGAAAAAGTACCTTTTCCCAAAAAAAGTACCTTTTTCTAAAAAAATTTTCCTTTTCCCAAAAAACATACATTTTTTCAAAAAAATACCTTTTTCAAAAAAAGTACCTTTTCCAAAAAAAAGTACCTTCTCCCAAAAAAAAGTACCTTTTTCTAAAAAAATGTTCCTTTTCCAAAAGAAGTACCTTTTCCAAAAAAAGTACCTTTTTTCAAAAAACATACATTTTTCCAAAAAAAACACCTTATTAAAAAAAAATACCTTATCCAAAAAAAGTACAAATAAAGTACTTTGTAAAAACAAAGTATCTTTTTCCAAAAAATTTCGTTTTTCAAAAAAGTACCATTTAAAATAATATATAATTTCAAAAAAACTACTTTTTTCCCTCCCCCACGGATATCTCCACTAAAACAAGGTTTCTTGATATTCGGCATAGACGTGCGCTAAGACGGGATTTTTGGAAATTCCTACCGGAACGGGCAAAAAGGGGAAAAGTCTCCACATAAACAGTCTCACAAATTGGAAAAGTGCCTGCCCAAACCACTGGAGGTAAGAAGTTGAAATTTGGTATAAAGGTTCCTCCACTGTAGTAGACATCGACTAAGTTTGTATTTTTGGAATTCCCTACAGGATATCCCAAAAGGAAACTCGGTATGTGAGTTCCTCCTCTCTCTGTGTAGGCGTCCGCTTAGACGGAATTTTTGAAATTCCTATCGGGGGGGGGGGGGGGAAATAAGGTAAAAGTCTCCTCCTGACGGCTTGCCCAATCCCTTTTGGCCAACCTAAAATTTTAAATATGTATTCCTTGGAGTAGGACTAACTCACCGGCAACGTAATTTTTCTATTTTGGAACAGCAACATAGTAAAAATGGTGGTTGAAAGGGAAAAATGTCCCTAATAACGGCCTGCCCAAACCGCTTAGGCAATGCAGTTGAAAAGATGGAATTTTTGTAAATTCCTAAAGGGAGGGGCAAAAAGAAGAAAAGCCTCACCTTGGGGGCCGGTAAAAACCCCTTCGGCTAGAAACCTGAAGATTAAAATGTGGGTCCCTGGAGTGAGGGCTAACTTATTAGAAAGATACTTTTTTGAATTTTGGACAGGGTCGTTATAAAATGGGGGCTCAAAAAGGGAAAGTTGCCCCTTAACGACCTGTCCAAACTGCTGCAACTAGGAAGCTAAAATTCGGTACTTAGGTTCCTCTTCCAGCCTAATTCCAACCGGGAGGGACAAAAAAAGAAAAAGTGTCCCCCTTGACAGCCTGCTCAAACTGCTGGAACTAGGAAGCTGAAATTCCCTGTCGATGGATTTTCGGAAATTCCTACCGAGAGGGGCACAAATAGTAAAAGTTGGCTATAAACCTGAAATGTAAAACATATGTTACTTGGAGTATGGGCTTTTTGGACCGGGAAGGTGCTTTTTGGACAGGGACATTGCAAAAATGGGGATTAATGAAGCGAAAAGTGCCGCTTAAAGGCCTGCGCAAACCGCTGGAGGTAGGAAGTTGACCAAATTTCAACCAAATTTCAAATTAAAGTTCCTCCTCTATTGTAGACATCCGCTAAGATGAGATTTTTGGAAATTTCTACAGGTAGGGTCAAAAACAGGAAAAGTCTCCCCCTTAACGGCCTGGCCAAACTGCTGGAACAGCGAGCTTAAATTCGGTATTTGGGTTCCTTCTCCAACGTTGACGTCCCCTAAGATGGTATTTTTGGAAATTCATACCGGGAGGGGTAAAAAGGGAAAAAACTTCCCCCTTGACGGCCTGGCCAAACTGCTGGATATAGAGACCTAAAATTATGTATGTAGTAGGTTCCTCCTCCAACGCAGACGTCCTCTAAGACGGAATTTTTGGAAATTTCTACCGGGAGGGGTAAAAACGGAATAAATCTCCCCCTTGGTGGCCTAACCGAACCCTTCGGCTAGAAACCTGTAATATATAATATGTTTTCCTTGGAGTATGGGCTAACTTATCGACAAGGCATTTCTAGGACTTTGGACAGGAACGTGGTAAAAATGGTGGTACAAAAGGGGAAAATTGCCCCCCTCCCCCTTAACGTCTGCGTCTTTAGCTAGAAACCTAAAACTTAAAGAACAAGTGTATATGAAACACTAAAATTAAGAAACTAAATAGGAAACGTGTGGAATGAAACACTACACAAGTGGAATGAAATGGATATAAACGTTGAACGAGTAGAATTGAAATTATAGAGAATGCAAATGGATTGGAAGAGGGAATCACCTGTTCAAACACTATCCACGGAATATGAAACTTATGTAGCATTGAAACTTACTCTCCAAAAAGTTAAACAAATTTTCTAAAAGAGAAAAAACCTTAGAAAAGGAATGGAACTTATATATTTCGATATTTAAACTTCATGTAACGAAGCACCGGTGGAAGAAACCGACGCAGTAAATTTTCCAACTGAATTTGTGAATTTACTTGAATTGCCAGGTCTACCTTTACATAAACTGGAATTAAAAAAAAAACTTTAAGACACGCCAACAACGTAGCTTTGCCCGCTATTTTTAATATTATAAAATGCTATCCAACCCTGCTTTACGTTATTTATTTTCGTTCAAAACACAAATGAACAAAACTACTTACGGGTCTATCTACCTAAGTTCGCACTTTACCAAATTATCTTAACATACACACGTATATTGCAATTTATTATGGATTCATTACTAACAATCCACTTTCATGAGAAAAAGTGATCAAATATTTATTTATTTTAAACCCATTGTTGTGCAGAATTATTTATTTGTGGTGGCTGGGTGAAGGCTTTAAATAAAAAAACTTTAAATAAAAAAACGAATTTAATAAAAATTGTGGAGGGCGCAGCCCCCCCCCCCTCAACCTTTAAGGCACGCTAACAACGTAGCGGGCTGCGCCCGCTAGTAATTTTATAAAACATTTATGAATTTATACATTAAAGTTTTATTTAAATTTTGAAATCTTAACTTAAGGGTGTTATTTTTTAGTACTTTTTAATAGTTTTTGTTTTGATCCTGAAATGTAATGCGTTATATAATTATGTCTTTCTACATAAAATTAGATATGATTATATCGGGTCAAAATCCGGATAAGATTCTATATCATTTAATATATTTAGATCTTATCCGACATAATTTTATCCACCATTTTTCGGATCATAGCATATCTCCAATTATATTAAATTAGATATCATTACATATGACATCATATTATTTTTTTTACTCGGGTATACAAGGTTTACAAGGAATTTAGGAGTTATAATGAGTACGCCTTTTATATTTTGAAATCATACAGAAATATATCTCAAAAAAACATAGATTTTTTTTTTACATTGCGCTATACTTAAACATATCTAAAACAACTTAGAAAAAAATTTAACATTTAGCTATATAAAACTTTATATATTTTCCGATAAAGCCATTTTTAATTATATATGACGATGTATTAAAATTGTCATAGCATATGTAAATATTTATGGCACATACAAATAGATATGGGGACATGTATATTTATACTGATCTATATATGACATCATATAAGAAATTTTTGAAAAACTCAAAGCTATACATAATTATATCCGCAAAGATATAGTGTTACACTTGACTATATATAAACATATTAGTCCATATTAAATTATATAATTTCCTATATAACTATTTTTACTCGGGAAACTATCGTTTCATAAATATAAAAAACGTGATATTTTCCATTAAAAAAAACTTTATCACGTTTGTCAAGTTTTATTTTTGTATTTCATCACATTTATGAAGCTTTTTATAAATATGACGGTGGTTTTTCTTCCAGTAATTCTAATAAGTAAAATTTTTAGCTAATTTTAGCAAATAATTACTAAGAGGAAGGAAAATTATTGTCCCTTTACACCACTATCTTGTATCTGAATGGAATTTCTTTGTATATGCAGTACGTCTTTGGAATTTACTTCCACATACCCAACAACTCAATAGCAACGCAAATAGTTTTAAAAAATTCCTATTTGCATTTTTTGCCTAAATGTACACATATTATTTCGTTTAAATATGTTAACTTTTATTTTTCATTAAACTCAATGTTTGTATTAGTATGTACTTAATAATTTTGTAAACTGTCCTTTAAGAATATTGGATTCCTGTACTATAATTATAAGATTCACTCTTGTTGTACAGGAAATGGAAAATAAATAAATAAATAAAAAATAAAAAAAAATAAATAAATAATTACTTTAAAATTTTATTTATTTAAATTTTATTAAAATTCGGATCGGATCGGTTAATAATTTTTTCTACTAATTTCATTATACTGAAAATCAGTAGGCTTGAGTTGCTAAAATTAGCAAAATATAACGAAAGGCGCAAAATAATTAAATTTCCAGTAATAACATCAGCATTTTCATTAACCATTACAGACTTTTTTGTTGAGTGGGCGAGTTTTATATTCAGAACAAAACACGGGTTTAAACTTAAATTTTATTTTAGTGAGAAATTTTGTTTGAAAATGTATTACTCAAGTAAAGGTTTATTAAAATTCGTGCTTAGTGCCAATAATGTTTAATTCTACTTATGTTATGTAATTCAAAAATATCAAAACTGAATTTGAAAAAAGTTGAGTTTGTAATGAGTTCTTGTGGATCCAGTTTTGGAATAGATGGATTTGAAAACCGTTTTTGTTTTACAAAACAAAAAACATTAGTTCTTTCCGCTTTCATTTTACTTAAAGATTTGTAGTTTCTTTCTTTTATTGTATGGTGCGGCCCCTCATAATCTATGAAAACCCAGAATATGGCCCTCGCGGACAAATCCGTGCCCACCCTTGGTATATGGTATAGGTTGTTTCATGTTCGAGTTTGACCGACTATAATTTTTTAACTAAACTATATTTTTCGCTAAAATATATATGTTGCTCAAATATTTTTAACAGTAGCTGAGTTAGAGGAATTTCATTTATAAGCAGGGTTGGCAACCGAAACGAATTAGAGTTGATTTTAAAGTTCATACTTGAATTCACTTAACACCATAGTATTGAAATTGAACCCGACTTGATTGGAAGAAGAGAATTTATGCGGTGTATATTCTTAGGCTGTGCGAATTAGTGTTTATAAGTAACCAAATGTTCTAAATTATGTAGAAGCTCTGACACTAAAATGTTGATGTAAATCCAATAATCTAAATTTATTCGTTTCGGTTGCCAACCTTTGATTAAAAGACAAAGTACAAATTTTTTTCCGAAATCGTTCAATAGGAAAGGAGGAATTGCACTTTAAAAATATTGGGTTATATGAGATGTGCCACTACCCGTTTTCCCATCCCAGCCCCTTTTAAGGTATGCATTGTATTTTAATATCGTCCAACATATTTTGATATCGTTAAAATTTTAGGTTATTTTGAATGCCCCACGTTCCATTTCACTGATCCAGTCCACTTTTGGGAAAGTGTTAAAAAATATTTTTTAAAAACGCAATGCAAAAAAATTGGGTTGTACGGTGCCACGCCCCCTCTTCATATACCACCCACATTTATCGCATTGTTTAGCAATATTGTTTATTACTTTGATTGAAATAGGATTGAGAGGAGCCAAGAGAAACTTATTTCAAAAGGTAAAATTAGGAATGTCCCAACATTTCCATGTACAGTGAGCAGTAGAGCTTACCACCTTACAGACAAAAAAAAAAAAAAAGTGCGCCGTACACCCTCCAATATGAAGTATTTTTGCAAGGAGGTTTCAAAACAAAATTTTTTATTTTTTTTTGCCGAACGTAGGGGTCGCCATATTACATTTTTCGTTATATCTTTGGTATTTACAGTCGGATCTTAAAGTGTGATACATCGATGTTTTTCTCTCGAGTAGACCAGTGTTTAGCTCTAAGGACATTTTGACCCCAAGTATCCCGTTCTAGTAGCTACCCACCAGATCTCAGTTGCTACCACCCTAATGTACACCCTAATGTAAGAAAATTAAAGCTCGCAAAAAATCATTAAACTTTTGCTAAGGAAGTTTTTCGCTAAACCCAGTAGAAATTTTTTTTATATATTGGTTGCCGAACGTAGGGGTCGATTTTAAAATTTTTTTAATTGGATTTTTACTATATAGCAAAACACTGGTCTCCTCGAGGCAAAAAAATCGATATATCACACTTTAAAATCCGATTTTAAATGCCAAAGCTATATTAAAAAAGGCGACCCCTACGGTCGGCAAAAAAATTTTTTTTTTTGAAATCGCCTTCCAAAAATACATCATATTGGACGGTGTACGGCGAACTTTTTTTTGAGGTACGGTCTAGTGAGCAGCATAAGTCATGGTACCCCACTTGAAATAAGTGTTTTTAAAATTTCTCAAAAAATATTTTACAAAATATGTAATATTTATTTTTATCTCATGTATTAACTTGTGCACTATTACAAAACAAAAAATTAGTCATGTGCTATGCGAAACAAAAAAAATATAATTCGGAATTAGCAACAACTCCATATTTTTGCACAGCAAAAGTCTTGGTACCCTTTAAAAGCATTTTGAAAAATCCATTGCAACTCTGTTGTTCTTAATAAATCTCTTTTGATATATATAACGGTACATTTCAAATATAATATATGCATTTCTAACTTGTAACAAGTATCAAAAAAATCAGTGTTTTATTAAAAAAGTGAAGTTACATGATTTGTAAAAATATCTCGAAGGGAATTAACAATTGAGGAACGAAAAATAATAATTAATAGCCACTAAATGGGAAAATCTTTTCAGAAATTACTAATATAATAAAAAGAAGCAAATTGACAATACAAAAAATTAGTAATCAGTTTAAAGAAGAGAAAAAGAATTGGAAATAAACCACGAACTGGACATCCTGCAAAGTTAAGTAATAGAGAAGAAAGAAAAATAAAAGCTATAATTGAGAAAGATCTATTTATAAGTGCAATTAAGATAGTTGCAGAGTTGAAAGAATCTTTAGACAATAGTTTTTCTGCAGACAAGGTACGTAGATAGATCAAAAGGACCAGGTATAATGTTCTTACAGCACGCAAGAATCCTTACATGAACGAAATATACAGAAGGAAGCGCATAGATTTCGCCAATGAGTAAAAAACAAATGAGTTTTGGGATAAAGTCATTTTACGAACGAAACGAAATTTAACATTTTTGGCTCAGCGGACGTGCATTGGTATGGAGAAAAAATCTTAATAACGCAATCCAAAGAATACTCGTCAAGCATGGAGGTGGTGATATAGTGGTATGGGGCTGTACGACAGCAGCAGTAATTGGTAATTTGGTTATTATCGAAGAAATAATGAACAAAACAGTATATTTAAATATTTTGAAGAATAATCTGAATAAAAGTGCTGAAAATTGAAAATTCGTAGTGATTATTATTTTGAACAGGACAATGATCCTAAGCTCCCTGCTGCTGAGGTAAAGAAGTGGGTTGCATACAATACCCCCATATGCTTAAAACCCCTCCGCAAAGTCCCGATATGAACCCTATTGAACCCTTGTGGAATTATTTAGAAAACCAATTGCGTAGTTATAACATTTCTAATAAAATTTAGCTCAAGGCTATGCCTTTGACTGAACGGCAGCAAAAAGCTCGAAATTGCACAGAAAAACTGGTGTAGTCAATGCCAAATCGATTAAATGAAGTTCTTCGTCTTCATGGATATCCACTAAACATTAGGTGTAGCATCCCTTTAGAAAAACGTGTAAGGCCATACAATGTAATCGATTTGGTGTACTTCACTTTATGCGTACTTACGATATGGGATACCTGTGTATAACAATTGTATATAAAACACAAAATATTTAAAAATTTTCAAAAATTTTGTCTAACTTACATGCCGCTATACTTCTGTGTACTTACGAAGTATATTGGCTTGTGGGCCATTACAATGCGGCCATACCCTGGGTAAAGTAAGCCAGCTTGTGTGTAGAGTTTGAAAGCACTCGGAGATACTAGTAAGTATTTTCAACTTTAATTTCATTTCGTGTAATTCAACTTTAATTTCATTTCGTAATAGCATTCTTATGGAATTAATTCTATTTTGAAAGAATTCTAACCGAATGAATTAAAATGAATTCATTCAATTAAAAGGTGAATGATAAATGACAAGCCAATGTTAAATTCATCAGTGAAAACCACAAATTATCACAACTCCCTATTCAACTGTTGTTATGTTTTTACTACTTATTTTTCCTCACTTTTTTCCTGGGCTGTTACCGAAATAACTGAAATACCGTTAACCTTACAATACCGTTACTGAAATATCGTTATCCTTCAAATACCCTAAAATACCGACACCGAAATAAATGAAATAGCGATACCCATAAAATAGCGTTACCGAAATAAACTTAAATAGCGTTAAAGGCTGAGTTACCCAACCGTAAACGTATCTGTAACGAATCAGCTGTTTCAAAACCACAAGAAGAAATGTATACGAATGGTTACTAACACGTAAATGTAAACGCACTTGCCGGATCATTCTGTTGAAATCAGAATTTTCTATCCGGCATCGAAACAGCTGAATGATTTTAATCGGAAAAAATATGGAATAAAGAAAATTGATTCAAACAATAAATAAGGAATAACAATTAACAAATAAATGGAAAAATTTAGAATAAAATATAAAACCAAATGAAATAGATGCTAAATAGTAATTCGTTTACGGTAATCTATAAGTGTACTTTTTAGCTACGGCACGGTACAGTTACATGACATTTACGTTTACGGTCCCATAATCCGCCTAAGGCTCCATTAGTCTTTACGTTCCATGACGTTTCTGTAACGTGCCGTGCCGGATGGCTCTTTTGTGTAGTTAGTCTTTTCCGTAACAACGTATCAGCTGTTTAATGTTGTTTTTTTAGCAGAGATCTGCGTCAACCAGATTTAATCAGTTGCGGTGGCTAAATAAAAAAATTGCAGCGGCAGCTTAAAGCTGGCTGCGGGCCAAGAGCTGATCGGCTAGCCAACTTTAAGTTGACACATACAAAACATCGGCTTAACTGTAAAAATAGAAAATTAAAAAAAATATATACTATTTTTAGATTTTTATCGTGTAAAAAATTTTTTTGATGGCGGCGGTAACAAAAATGAGACGGCGGCTCGGATTAGCCGGTTTAAGCTATTCGTCGCAGAACTCAAAATATCAGCTGTCAACTCGTTGTCACTTAACGGATAACGAAAATTCTGTTTTCAACAGGTTCATCCGGCACTGCAAGTTACATTACAAACTAACGACTCAAATGCTTTTTCATAGAACAAAAACAAATCAGCTGATTCGTCACGGCACGTTACGTACAAACTAATTATACCTTTACCCTTACTGACAACCGCATCGTTTCGGTTAGCAACCATGGAAAAATATTGAAAAATCTTGAAAGTTGCGAACCCTAGTTGTACCATAAAGCTGCCTACACACTAGGGAACATGGTTGAGGGAACAAAAAATATCAAAAAATTTTGTAAACACGAAATGCACGCTCTCAACACTCACACACACACAAACGCACTCACACATTCACAAAAAATGCTCTCTTTTTTTAAGTATGTTCCCTAGTGTGTAGGCAGCTTAATATTGAAAATTAGAGTTGTGAAATTTCGATACTTTTTGAGTACTCAATACTACTCAATACTTTTCAATTGAGTACTCGATACTACTCAATACTTTTAACGGTTTTTTTAAATTTAAAAATAAAAATGTTATGAATTCGTATTTATTAGGAAAAATAATAATAATTCAAATACACGTGGTAAATAACTATTGTTACTTAAATTTTAATTAATTTAAAACATTTTAAATAAATTAATTAAAAAATTATTCCCAAAAATTCGTTACTAATTTATTTGCTTCACAAATAGAGTTGTATTTTCAGAGTTGTATTTTTAGAGTATTATTTTTAGAGTTGTATTTTCATACGAAAAATACACATTTCTACGGAAAATTGCATCTTTAAAAGTATTGAGTAGTACCGTTTTAGTATTGAGTACTCAAAAACACAGCCAGTATTGAGTACTCAGTACCGGAATACTCAATACTTTTACAACTCTATTGAAAATGTATGACCCGCTTAAAGCAAATATAAGCTGTGTCATATTTTTTTAGTAGTTTTATCAACGACCATATCATTAAAAGACTAACCAACTCTCCCTACCTCTGTTAAATCACTCTCTTCTTAATTTATATCGAAAATTCAGTCATAAGAATTACACGCGTCTGCAAAGGCTAACATTTTCAATTGTCAATCTTCGAAAGAGAGCGACGAATACCGCCTGGTTTTATCAACGAGCATATAATTTAAAAGTAGTACCAACTCTCCCTACCTCTGTTAACTCACTCTCTTCTTAAGCCCCCCAAACATTTGCAATATTGGGTCATATGAATAAAACTTAGCAATTACTTCGAAGTAATTACTTTGGGCTTAGGAATGGCTTTTAACTCCAAATTTACCAATTGGCTGGTAGAATAGCATGAAATGTAAACGAAAATTAAAAAATTAAATTTCTAGTCTACTCCCAAGCAGACTAGATTTGTGTAGTAATTGCTTAAAAAACCCTGTATTTCCCCCTATTAGTAATATCTATTTTTTATTCATATGAGCCATTATGTCCAATATAATGGCACAGTATTTTTCTCGTTTTGCCACATACCGTACAATAATTTGCAACATACATATATGTAACAAAAGATCGCTACAATATTTTATACAATATATGATTTCAACATAACCTCAAAATGCACACAAACATAAACAGCGCAAAATTTAAATTGCACAGTGTTGCAAATAGATTATGCAATATTTCAAGTTGTCCAATAAAAATCAAAAGTGTTTTGATTCACTACATAATATTGCTCAACCTTCAATTTAATACGCACACGGTCAATATGCTTGCACTACTTGAAAAGTTGTACCATAATATTGCAAATGTATGGCCCGCTATAATCTGTATCGAAAAATGATGCCATAAAGGCACATTTACACGCGAGAGAAAATTTCTAGAGATAGAGCAAAAAACACATCTAAATAGCTCTATTGTGAATGATTTAAGCTATTTAGGGTTGCTTTTTGCTCTAACTCTAACAGTTTTCTCTCTCGTGTACATGTGCCTTAAGAATTACACATGTCTGCAAAAGCTAACATTTTTCAATACAAACTGTTACCCCCACATTCAAAATGAAAAGTTAGAAGCTTCTTATACATCGCACACAACGAGCTGTTAACTAGAATGTTTTTAGGCCTAGCAGCTTGTTAGAATAGAGTTTATTCAAAATGATTTCTTCACACACCGATTAAGACCAACCCTGTGTTTGAAAATACAAGACTTTTATTATTGTGAATGGAATTGTTGTTTTTTTTTGGCGTTTGATAACAGAACATTAGAAGGAATTTAGCAAAAATACTAGAATGAGTTTTACAATAGTATTATGAATAAAACTCATGTTAACTCTATTCTAATGGTCTAATTCATAAACTTTTGCAATAGTCTTATTGCAGGATTTTAAGCTAATTTGTGAAAAACAGTATTCATATTTGCTTAATAACGAAAAAAATAATATAGGTTTATAGTCGATACTCATTTACTTTAAACCTTTTATAAAGTTTGAAGTGAGGAAGCCACCATTTAATTGTTAATTATTTCATTTTCAGGCATGAAATGATTTAATAAAGCCATCCCATCCCTAGAATGTGTGGCTTCCAACAACTTGCATCCATCAAACTGAAAAAAGCTACAACAGTTACGTAGCCAATCACCTTTTTCGAAAAATTTCAAAAAAAAAAAAATGTAAGAATAAAATTAAAAAGAATAACAAAACAATAGTGATGTACAGACTGTCAAAACATTATTCGAAATTCGATTAATTTTGTATGCTTCGAATAATATGTTCTAAAAAATTACTTTTTTACACACATTTCCATTGATTTGCTTTATAAATAAAAAAAATATATTTTTAATGCATTTTAAATTTATCTTAGCACATCATTAGTTCTCTAATTTAAGGTTCAATTAGACGTGCCATATCGCCATAACCATAACGCCATAGATGAAAACCAATATTCAATTGGTTTCTATGGTTACGGTTATGGCGTTATGGCATGTCTCCAATAATCGTATACATTGTAGCCCGTAAGATTGGTTTGAACAGCTGTTTTATATGGTTATGGTTGTGGCACGTCTAATTAAACCTTTAAGAAAATACATTTTCACTTACGATTACCGAGTCAATCGTTTTACTAAATTTGTACATCATTTACGACTTATTTGGGAGAAGAGAGAAAATAAACAATAGTGTTGCCAGTATCAAATTGAAAAATTAATTTATAGTTAAAATACGATTATGAATAAAGTTTTCCAATAACCCTTTATTAAGCGAAATATGTACTTTAACTAAAGCAAGCTTCAAATACCAAATAAATTTTATTTATGAATTAGCACATAAATTTTCATTTTGAATACCGCTGATAATTTTTTTCTCTTCAACTGTATCGAAAATTATATAATAATCTTACTGGAATATGATATCGTTTTCGGAAATTTTAGGTGGTAGCGATTTTGCTATTAATCGTTCTTTGGGGTATGGATTCTGCTTTGATGTAATAAATACTGTCAAGGAAATATAAAACTAGAAAACAAATTAAACTTACGAAGAATTTTATTTTTACATCTACAGAATTTTTTTAGCTCTTCAGAATTTTTTTTGCCTTAATCTCTCTTCCCCTGATATAAATACAATATATTTTTTTCTAAATTGAATATATTTTTAAATTTTCTTTTCATTAGCTGTGTTTGTGCGGCAAGGTATTAGTGTTTGCTTATGTCATTCCCATACAAATTTAACGTAACTAACGTTAAGAGTTAACGCTAAAAGTTGGCTTATGTCAAACATGTATGGAGATGACATAAGCCAACACATATAGCTTGCCGCACAAACACAGTTATTTTTTAAATAAAAATATAAATTGTGATATAAATCATAAATATTATTTTTTTTAGTTACAATAGTTTGTCTGAAAAACTGTCATTTTATAAATTCATTCTATGTTTAACGGTGGGTCTCATACTGCAGGTTTAAACTTTAGTTAGTAGTTAACCCAAAAAAGACATTTTATTTTGTTTATAGTTAAGTTAAAGTTAAACCTACAGTATGAGACCCACCGTAAGAGGCCATTATAGATTTCCTCGGGAGTAATGTGAAAAACAAAATACGCCCAGTAGCAAATGATCGAACTAGTTATAAAAAGTACAGGTTTTTGACTAGTAATTACAAAACTAGTTCTCAGACTAACCATTTTGAACCAGTTGCATACTAGTTTAATAATATCTATTTATGTAGCAACAATTTAAAAAAATCACCTAAATTAAAATACGAGATTTGAATTTCTCATTTTGTTTAAATGTTTTTATTATTGTGAATTGCAAATTAACTGGCATAGTTCTGGTGCCAAAGAGTCACTCCAAAACTGGTCTGGAGTGCACAGCTACCTGTTTTTTCTTCCTAAAACAATAATACTTTTGAACCATTTGTGTACCTACTAGTTTCATTGAACCTATGCATACTGCTTGAAAAGATTAAATTTAAATACGAGTTTTGAAATTCTAATTTGGTTTAAATTCGTTTTTAACTATATAGCCTGAGTCATGGACCAAGTACGAACTGGTTTTTATAAAGTAAATGAAACCAGCAACAATATTTACGTTTTCAAAATCAAAGGAAAACGACTTAAATTGTCTATACATGTTTTGTGTCCTTCGCAGATTTTTAAATCTTATAAAAACACTGTGAATATATTTTACTCTTAAATTAAAAATTTGTTTATACTGCATTTACACTGAGAGAAAACTCCCGGTTTTTGGCTCTTGCTAGTTTTTAATTGTCAAACCGCATATATAAAAACAAGCAAAAACTAGTTTTGTACAAAAATCAGGTAGTTTTTGCTCAGTCAAAATCAGTATTAAAGTTTTTTTTTTAATTTGAAGAGCAATTTTAAACTTATTACGATGTTGTTTCAAAGCAAAATATAGTTCGAGCGAATTTAAGTCAAAACTGCGGAAAAGTGTTTTCTTACCCCCGTATTCAAAATGAGAACTTAGTAGCTTCTTATACATCGCACACAACGAGCTGTTAACTAGAATGGTTTTTAGGCCTCGCAGCTTGTTACAGTAGAGTTTATTCAAAATATTTCCTAGTACACCGGGTAAGAGCAACCCTGTGTTTACAAATACAAGGCTTATTTATTATTGTGAATGGAATTTTTTGTTTTTTGGCGTTTGATAACAGAACATGCCAGCAAAAAAATACCTGACCAAGATCCGTAAAATCACCTATATTGTTCGGCACGAATGCGTTCAAATTGAGGTGAAAAAGGCATTTTTTTAACATTGGCTTGTCATAGGAGAGAAGGTGTTTATGCTACTTTAAGTCTGCTTTGCACGTCATAAAAATGAGTGCTTGGATGTTCTTTTTTATATAGGAAAGCAATTAATTTTTTTTACTACCTAAGGAGAGATGAAAAGTAACTTCTTGGGAATGCATTCAAAAGTCATAAATATCACTTCTTAAATATATATTTTAATGCATTCCCAAGAAGTTACATTTCATCTCTTCTTACCCCCCGTTTCCACATGCAAGTGCAAGTTCGAAAAACTCAATACACTCACACTTTTTCACTAATACTATCACACTTATACGACTTGCAGCTCAACTTGCAAGTAAATTTAGAAGACAGTGGATTTTTGATACTTGGGGCAAGTGAAATTACAGAATGAAGAAAACAGTGTTGCCTAGTAGTGTTTTCTATTAATTTACTAGTATTTGGTAAAGTAAAAGTTGTAATGCAATTGATTTTGTATTTATTTGTAAAAAAAAGTAAAAAAGAACACAACGGCTTATCTTAATGGTAATTTAAAATATAAATTTTAAAAGTTTTTGAAAAAAAAAATTGTTAAGAACAAATTTTTTCCCAGCTTTGGTAGAATATTGAATACTTGGCAATACTGGAGTGCTATTTAGTGACAACCTATGCCTTCGACGACATTTTAAAAATGAACTTGCAGCAAGTAGTGTGGACACATGTAAAATTTTCATGTTTTTTCGGTAATTTTCGAAATTTTCGCTGATAATACGTATTCTCAACTTGCAACCATTTACTTGCATGTGGAAACGGGGGGTTAGATAGTAACAAAAATGAATTGATTTCCTATATAAAAAAGAACATCCAAGCATTCATTTTTATGACGTGCAAAGCAGACTTAAAGTAGCATAAACACCTTCTCTCCTATGACAAGCCAATGTTAAAAAAATGCGTTTTTCACCTCAATTTGAACGCATTTGTGCCTAACAGTATAGGTGCTTTTAGGGATCTTGGTCAGGTATTTTTTTGCTGGGAAGTAAACAAAGTTTTTAATTAATGGCATTTTGGAAGTCATTTAAAATACGTTTATTGGAAGTAAGAAATCAGCATATGTAGCTACTTTATATGCAGTGAAAAATGCATTCTTGTAGAATGCATTCGGTTTTTTTGCTGGGATTAGAAGTAATTTAGCAACAATACTAGAATGAGTTTAACAACTGTATTATGAATAAAACTCATGTTAACTCTATGCTAAATTTTCATTTTAAATACCGCTGTTATTTTCTTTTAAAAATTCGTAAATATTATTGTTCTGATATTTGCCGAAGAAGCAATATTGACAATAAAACACTTTGCGAGTATCTATATACATACTAGTATTTCAGTCCTATGCGCTTTTAGAATAGATTTTATTCATAATCAGCGGTATTCAAAATGGAAATTTAGCATAGAGTTAACATGAGTATTATTCATAATACTGTTGTGAACCTCATTCTATTGTTGTTGCTAAATTCCTTCTAAGTATCTGTTATCAAACGCCAAACGCCAAAAAACAAAAAAATCCATTCACTATAATAAAAAAGCCTTGTATTTTCAAACACAGTGTTGGTCTTAATCGGTGTGCTAAGAAATCATTTTGAATAAACTCTATGCTAACAAGTTGCTTGGCCTAAAAAACATTCTAGTTAACAGCTCGTTGTGTGCGATGTATAAGAAGTAGTGTTTTCAATTCGGTTAATCGATTCCTCGATTAATCGCCTCTATTTCGGTTAATGTCGAAACAAATAATTTAAAACTCAAATAATTATTCGACCCGAATAATCGGTTAAAATAGGTCGATTAACCGGTTACATTTTTAATAAGGAATTTTTCCTTTATTTTTTTGCCCCAAACTTAATAATTTTCTTAGCATTGGCAAAAAAATGTCAAGATAAGCTTAGAAAAACAAATACTAACTAAAAATACCACCAAATTCTTGAAAAATCGAGAGAAAGAGCTCCTTAAGCCTTTAAATACCTTTTTTGGAGGAACTCCAAGCAAGTCGGCATTGCACCAGCGAGACACGTCATCCGTTTTAAGAGACCGATAAATTTTAATAAAATTTGTTTGCAAATATTTTAACAAAATATCGAAGTTTCTATTTGTAAAAATACATCGCAAAAGGCCAATATAAAGGTGTTTTTTAAAACTTTGTTTGGCAGATTTTAGGAAATAAAATAGACAATGTTTCATTTGTTTTAATTCGTTTAAAAATTAAAACTAAATTATATTTCCATGTCCCTTAAGACAAAGTTGCATTTGTTTTAAAACTGTGTTACACAATTGACATATTAATTCTGTAAGAACTCTAGCTTTTCTTACTTCTCTCAAGAAAGTGTGTACAATCGGTTCAAAACCACATCAATTCTATGACATGTTCCACTAGAATACCATGGAACCCGAACCCATTTCAATGAAATTAAATTTTTATTCGAATTAAAACAAATAACGAAAGAGCAAAAAATGAAAGTTAAAAAATTTAAATTTATATGGGATTTGACATTTATAACTTCACACTGAGAAAATTATGTACATGCTATTTATGAATTTTTACATTGATTCAATTAAGTTTCGCTGGAAAGTTTTTATTGAACTGATGCAGTTTTAGATAAAATTTTATGAAAAATTTCATATTATTTATTAGAGCTTCATAAAAATAATGAAGCTTTGTCACTTTGGGAAGAAAACTTCATTAGCTTACTGAAAATGCTCATTAAAACTCGTTCCTATCTGCGTAAGTTCGCTCAAACTTTAGATTATTTTTTTTTATTATTAATGGACCTTAGAAAACGGTAAAGAGACTGAGAAAATCAGAAAAACGTTATTTTGATCTTTGCAGCGTAAATTAGTATTTTCATTAACTGAAATTCAACTCAACTATTTTTTTATATCGAGGGCTCGTTTTTTATTTCTTCAGGGGAGAAGGAGAAATCTAAATAAAATCTTCAAAACTTTAGATATAACATTTATTTAAATGCAATATTAATTTTTTGCGGCAGTATTGTTCTTAAATTACTATTTGCCAAACCAAAAATCTGCTAGTTTCAGTTGTTCTTTCTGCCATTTTCAATGATATTTTAGTAGCTTTATCAAAATTTTTGCAGACCTACTAAGAAAATTTTTAAATTAAAAAAACCTCAGATTCCAAAACTTTTCAACCTTAGAATATCGAAACTTGTTTTAAATATAGCGAGTTTATATTTAACAAAAACAGTCAGCTCTTTGTGTTTTTATTGATAAAAAATTAACGAAATACATTAATTTTGTATTAAACGATTCATTTTCTCGATTAACCGACCCGAATAAACGGTTAATTAATTTTAAGCATTTTTCGAATAATGCATTCATTAACCGCCTACGTCGAATAATTGGAAACACTAATAAGAAGCTACTAACTTTTCATTTTGAATACGGGGGAATGATTTCTTAGCACATCATAATGATTAAGAGCAACCCTGTGTTTGAAAATGAAATTATTTTTTATTATTGTGAATGGATTTTTTTTTTTTTTGGCAGAACTTTAGAAGGAATTTAGCAATAATACTTGAATGAGTTTAAAGCTGCCTACACACTAGGGAACATACTTAAAAAAGAGAGCATTTTTTGTGAATGGGTGAGTGCGTTTGTGTGTGTGTGCGTGTTGAGAGCGTGCATTTCGTGTTTACAAAATTTTTTGATATTTTTTGTTCCCTCAACCATGTTCCCTAGTGTGTAGGCAGCTTAACAACAGTATTATGAATAAAACTCATGTTACGCTATGCTAAATTTTCATTATGAATACCGCTGTGATATTTTTTATTGTGATTATTAGGGCAACCAAAAAGAAGCCAGGGCATGTTTTTTATTTGAAGAGATAGAACAGTTTAGATTAAATACAAGTTCTGATCTTAAAAATATAAGAATTTTAAGCTATATTTGTTAGAGCTTTTTTTTGCTTATTTTATCTAATTTTGCTTGTTTTTGCTTATTTTGTAAATATTGGCTTATTTTTGCTATTTTCTTTGAAAAATAAGCTTATTTAACTTTTTTATGCAAAAATAGAGCATATTTTTGTTTCATAAAATCAGTCATTTTTAAATTAATTCCTTAATTCAATTTTTCAATTCTGAATTAAAAATTCGATGAATTAATTCACAAATCACCATATATTGAATGGAATTAATTCATATTTGTTTTCGCTCGATTTATTTTGTAACGAATTAATTCAATTGCTATAGTTCTTTTTATTAAATCAAATGAATTAATTCACTGGTGAACGCGTTCAATTTTATAAATCGAACGGAAAAAAAGTGAATTAATTCCTTACTGAATTAATTCACCACTGAATTCGTTCAATTTCATTTTCGTTCAGTGAATTAAAAAAAAAATAAAATTACGTTCAGTGAATTAAAAAAAATAAAATTACGTTCAGTGAATTAAAAAAAAAATAAAATTACGTTCAGTGAATTAAAGCCTGTTTTCTGCCGTTCAGTAGAAGAAAACATTTATTTACAAATAAAATTTGCAACTAAGCAATTTTACAGCGTTCGCTAGTAAAAATAAACAAATTACATATATATATTAAGTGTTAGAAAAATCCGATGCACTTTATCAACCTACATGATTAAAAAATAAAGCCTTTTACTTTTAAAAATAAAAACTTTACAGATATAGATGAATTTGGAAAAAATATAACTATTAATTTTGAAAACTTATGCTTCCCAGTAAAATGTAGATGCTTGACTATGACGTATTTCATTTATACGTTTTTACAATACAATGTTTTCTTCTATTGAACGGCAGAAAACAGGCTTTGAATTCAGCGAACGTAATTTTTGTTTTTCGATTAAATGAACGTAATTTTTTTTTCAATTCATTGAACGTATTTTTTTCATTTTAATTCACTGAACGTAATTTAATTTTTTTTAATTCACTGAACGTAATTTTATTTTTTTTTAATTCACTGAACGTAATTTTTTTTTTTTTTAATTCACTGAACGAAAATGAAATTGAACGAATTCAGTGGTGAATTAATTCAGGAAGGAATTAATTCACTTTTTTTCCGTTCGATTTATAAAATTGAAAGCGTTCACCAGTGAATTAATTCATTTGATTTAATAAAAAGAACTATTGCAATGGAATTAATTCTTTGAATTTATTGTTTGATGAACGCGTTCAGTTGAACGAATTCAGTGAATTACTTATGAAAAGGAATTCATTCATTTCTAGAGAAAATTGAACTCGATTGGTAGTGAATTCATTCAAAAAAGAATTAATTCTTCAAAGCTCTGATTTTAAATTAAAAAATCTCTTGTTAAAATAAACTTTTTATTTTTCCCAACCTGAATTCTAATAGTAAAAATATGACAATGACGATTTCCTTAGGCAAGAATGATTTTAGCACATTTAATTCTTTAATGCATTTCGCGATGAAAATAAATTTAAGAATGTCACAACTTTGTCTGATTCCTGAAGTTCCAAGGAATGTAGCATTGTATTAAATAAAAAATTTAAATTTTATGAGGATTTTAATGAAGAAGTGATGAAGTTTAAGGGCTTATTTTTGCATTTTAACTGCTTATGTTACTGTTTTTTCGAGTTTTTTTAAGAGCTTAAAACATTGCTTTTAGGGCTTTTTTTGGTTGCCTTAGTGATTATAAATCAAACACAAAATATTTTAAATTTAATTTGGTGTATACTATACTATCGGTCTAAGCTACGTTTTATCGAGGAAAAATCCTTTATTTTTTATCTATACTCATAATTCAGGTCTTAACTAATAGGTACAGTACTATTTCCAAAGAGACACTTCAGGACCTGATTCCGCGAGTGTCACATTAGTCCCAGTTTAGCTCCCTATTTGTCGTCCTTAAATTGTACTTTTCAAAGTAGTTCTGCAACGAGTATCAAAGTGGGAGTTTGGCGACAATTGCCCCAATCCTATGACATCACCATGTTAAATTGTTTGTATGGAGAGGCGGTAGAGCTTGTACTAATTGTCTGATTCAAATAAACTATTACATAACTGGTTCTGAACTAGTATTTTTGCTACTGGGTGTATTTAAATAGGAGGATGCCGTTTTATATATTTATGAAGTATATTCATGTCTATAGTTGAGTTTTGTATTTAGAAAATAAAAAATAATAATCACAATGAGTAAATTAACTATTGGCTTCGGCAATTTCTTTATAGACTTCACGTTTATATTCATCTAAACCGCCTTCAATAGCTCGTACTGTACGATTGCCACAAACCCATAATTCTTTGCAAACGACTTTAATTAAACGTTCGTCGTGAGAAACTAAAATGCAGCCACCCTTTAAAATAAGAAAATAAAACAAAAAGGTTAATGGAAATAAGATAACATGTTTATGAAAATCACCTTAAATGCGTTGATGGCTTTACCCAAAGCATCTATAGTTTCGATATCTAAATGATTTGTAGGTTCATCAAGCACAAGGAAATTGGGTTCAGCTAAAATCGTTGAAAAACAAAACAATCATATACAAACTTTAAGAATTATTAACCTTTATCTTTACCCATGCACATTTTAGCTAAAGCTACTCTGGATTTTTGTCCTCCTGACAAACTGGCTAAGCTTTGCAGAGCCAATGTACCCGATATGCCAAAACTACCCAATTGTCGCCGATATTCTTCATCTGGTCGCCCTGGAAAGTTTTCTGCCAATACACCCACACATGTTAAATTCATATTTAAATGATCGACATGATGCTGGGCAAAATAACCGACCCGTAAACTACGATGTAGAACTATATTGCCCAAAGGTGTAGTCAACTGACCAACAAGAATTTTCAATAATGTAGATTTACCAGCACCGTTTTCACCCACCTATTTGAATGAAGATAAAATATAAATTGTTTACAGTTAATTACTGTTACCTTCACTCACAGCCGCATCAATTTGCGACGGCAAATACTAAACGAAGCTTTTTAAAATTGAAAAATGTTTGTTAATTCAAATACGAGTAACGTCGTTTGAATGCCATGGCCACAAATTTATATGCGTCCCAATTTGCCATAAGGGCGAAAATCTTAATTCAACTGTAATTTAAAACAAACTCACAATGCAGATTCTGGAATCTGAGGTGGCCGAAAGATTAACATTTTTAAAGATTGGTAATGTATCATTTGAATTATATCTAAATTCAATATCGGATATAGCCAAAACTGGTGGGTTCAATGGTTCTACATCAGGGAATTTAAGTTTAGCTTCAACTTCCTTTTCAACCGGTTTTAATTCAGGCCTACAAAATATTAGTTAAATTTGAGCGCATTTATTGGAAAAAAATAAACTTACAATTTTTCCAACATTTTAATTTTTGATTGTACTGAAGCAGCACGATTAGCGTTATAACGAAAACGATCAATAAACTCTTGAACATGATTACGATGTGCCATTTGTGCTTCATATTCACGACGTTGGGCCTTCAGTTTTTCATTTTTGGTCTTTTCAAATTGCTCATAATTGCCCCTAAAGGAATAATTTAATAATAATATAATTTGAAATTACAAACAACAGGAAACATGTATGTACTTACTTATAAGCCTCCAATTGTTGGGAATGTAAATGTATTATATCTGTGGGTACAACATCTAAGAAATTACGATCGTGAGATACTACCAATATAGTTGTAGGCCATGATTGTAAATAATTTTCCAACCATATGATGGCTTTAATATCCAACATGTTAGTAGGTTCATCAAGTAACAAAAGATCGGGTTTGGAGAATAAAGCTCGTGCTAAAGCTAAACGCATACGCCAACCACCCGAAAAAGATTTCGTAGGTCGTGACTGCATATCAGTATCAAAACCTAAACCTTTCAATATAACCGATGCTCTGGCAACGGCTTTATCAGCTTCAATATTTTGTAACATTGTATAGATTTCGCTAAGTTCAGTATTGAGAGTGGTATCTTGTGTTCCACTGTTCAATAGGGTCATAATTTCTTTTTCTCGCGACAACAGATTTGTCCGTACAGTATCGCATTCCAGTACACTCTCTACGGCGGATGTATCATCACCTACAACTTCCTGTTCCACATGCAAAACGGAGATGTGTGATGGTATTTGAAGTTGACGTTCAGATATCATACGTAAGAGAGTAGTTTTACCAAGACCATTTCGACCCACTAGGCCATAACGACGTCCAAAAGACATCAAGATATTCGCATTTTGCAAGAGGACCCTAGAAAGAAAAGTGTTGTTGAAATTATAATGTGATAATAGAGTAGGATAACCAACGACTATCCCCCGTATTCATAATGAAAAGTTAGTAGCTCCTTATACATCGCACTTAACGAGTTGTTAACTATAATCTTTTTAGGACCAGCAGCTTTTTTTTTTGTTTTCACAACTCAATTTTATTTTATTTATTTAGTGCAAATAAGACTAAAAGTCTCTTAAAACACATCAACAATAGTACTTTAACATAATTAAATTAATAATTTAACACAATTGCAATTGTTATAATAACTTAAATATATATTAATCGACTTCAAATAACATGGTCAACGAACTAAAATTCGAATAGATTAAACTCAATATTAAAAACACATTCTAGTAAAAACATAATAATTAATTATTGAAAAAATTAGTAACTGCCATTTTAACCAACCGATAGTTAACTTTTTCAATAAATACTTTGGTTCCTGCGAATAAATAACTTTGTGTAAAAATGTAAGATTACGGATGTTCAAATACATTTGTAAGCTACATCCCAAAATATATATGGAGTACTGAGATATTCTGTCATATTTCCGTTTGTTGTAGACATATCTGCACAATTATTTATAGTCATTTGTAATTTATTTAATGATGTCGCATCAAGATTAACAAATACTATGCTGCCGTACATAATTATGGGTACAAATAATGCCCTTACAAGTTTAAGTTTTATTTCTCTCGAAATATATGCAGAAGAATACCATAGCCTTCGAAGAACGTTATGCATTCTCATTACAGTATAATTAATGTGATCCTTGAAATTAAGATCAGAATTAAGTAAAAATCTAAGATTTTTCACAACATTGCAAATTTCACAACCTGATTTTTATTTGTTTCCAATACAACAAGATATTAAATCTTATAATTATAGTAAAGGATTTTTACAATGTTAATTAATGAGAAACTTTAATATGTAGGGCACAATTATTAGAATATTATCAGAAATAAAATCTTAAATAGGTCAAGCAAAATAAAAACAATGAATATATTACTTTAAAGACAAAATCAATTTAACGTACACAGGTTAAAAATTTCTTTCTTAAACTTCTGAGCGTTGCTTATAGATTTAATATTTGATGGTAGCGAGTTCCAAAGACCAGAGACTATTAATTATAGAGATAGGAAATCAAAAATTACACTACTCACCGATAAGGGCGCTGAAATTTAGTATTACCTGAGCAACTATTTTGTATCAGTTTAGTATCAGCTGAGCCTATATTTAAAAACTCAAAAACTGCTGAAAACTGAGCAAAATAATGAAAAACAAGCGCGAAATATATTCAAATAATAAAATTTTTTATATCCGTTTGTTTTTTGCTTTTTTGTTTGTTATTACCCTACGGGAAATTTTAACAAACTGTCACCGAACTGACCCCTTTATATGAAATAGACTGGTCACTTTTACATGGCGTTGTCATAGGAGGTGGAAATTGACCCCTTGTGACATGTCACATGACAAATCCCAGGACAGGTCCCTGAACTTTGTTTTTTATGAGAGTTCAGTAACCTGTCCTAGGATTTGTCGTGTGACATGTCACAAGGGGTCAATTTCCCCCTCCTATGTCAACGCCATATAAAAGTGACCAGTCTATTTCATATAAAGGGGCCAGTTCGGTGACAGTTTGTTAAAATTTCCCGTAGGGTATTTAAATTTAAATAAAAAAAGAAAATTGTCAATTTTTTGAACAAAGTGCCATCTAGTGACAATAATATTTTTATAACTTATTTTTTTGGTGATGCCATACCCCTGCCAAAGACGAATATAATTAACATAAAATTTAAATTTTGACAGAGTTTTCATACATTATAGGTCTTATGTCATTAGTCCTTTCCGATCGTGTTTGTATGAGTCTCTCAAAAAGATACATTGGTTGTCGAGTGTTTATGATTTTGTGTAATGGTATTAACCCTTTCACTACCGACTTTTTGTTTGCGGATGTATCCTTATTTTGACTTCAGATTCTTGTTAAGAGTCCTTAATTTAGAAAAAAATGTAACATATTTTACCCCCTCCTCCTCCTACCCACCAAAAATGACGCTCAAAAATCGATTTTTTCTCATATAGAAAATGTATTAAATATTTAGAAAGTGAAAAAATTAATTTTCACACTTATCAGTTAAAGCAAGAAAGGGCCTATAGAATTGTTATTAAAGGTCTTCACCATACAAAATTCTATTGTAAAAAGCCATTCAGATGTGTTAAATGCGGCATGGATCATGCCACTGCTGAGTGCACTAAATCTAAGGAAGCACCACCACGTTGTGTGCATTGTTTATCAAATCATACAGCCAATTACAAAGGTTGTAAAGTCTACCAAAATTTTGTTTCTCAGAGGCCCAACAAGCAAAGTTTTAATTATAATAGTCAAAGACATTCAAATTTTACTATGAATTCCTCGGAATATCCCAATTTAAACGGCACTGAAAATAGCCAACCCAATTAAATAGATACACAGTGTCATTTTCAGAAACTGTAAGGAAATCAGAATCTAGCGAAAACTCTCGTTTAGACAGACTTGAAAGGATGATGGAAAATCTAATGAATATGATGTCAATGTTAATGAACAAATTATGCAATTAAACTTAAGAATAGCAATATGGAATGCCAATGGTCTTTCTAATCACAGAAACGAAGTTGAAATTTTTATTAAAAACAATTATATTGACTTATTTTTAATATCTGATACTCACTTTACAAGTAGAAAATTTTTTAGAATAAAAGGTTATGATTTAGTAATTGCTAATCATCCCATAGGAAATGCACATGCCGGTGCTGCTATATTAATAAAAAATCCAATTACAATTACAAAACCATTTCTACAAGCCGCAGGTGTGAAAGTTACATGTGACAGTAGCTCTATTAATATATATTCAATTTATTTTCCACCAAGACATAATGTTGAATGTTCAGACTATGAAAACATTTTCAGAAATATTAGTCCAAAGTTCATTGCTGGAGGCGACTTTAATGCTAAACACCCCTGGTGGGGTCACGTGTTCATAATCCAAAAGGGAAAGCGCTTTACGAGTGCATAATTAAAAACCACTATTCATCCTTATCTACAGGAAGTCCTACATACTGGCCAAGTGACCCTGCAAAGAGACCAGATTTGCTTGATTTTATTGTTTACAATGGAATACCAAGTTCTTTTTTGGATATGTTAAGTAGCGATGATTTAAGTTCCGATCATAGTCCTATAATTGTAGCCTTTAGTACAGTTCTACACACAGTAGCAAAGAAAGTAAATATTGTTACTGCCAAAACAGATATGCAATCTTTTGAGTATTGGATAGAACAAAACTTAAATTTAAATGTTTCAATCAAAACAGGGTGCGAGTTAGAAGACGCTGTAGAATCGTTTACGAATTTAATTCATGAAGCAGGATTTTTATCAACATCACAACAATGTCACAGTAATGGCTATAATATTAGAGTCTCAGCGGAATTAAGAGAACTCATACTGAATAAAAGAAGATTAAGGCGATTATATCAAAGTACTAGAAGCCCATTGGATAAAACCAACTTTAATAGAGCATCGCAATATTTAAAAAAACGTTTAATAGAATATAAAAATGATTCGGTAAAAAATTTCTTAAGACAACTGGATGTAACAAAAAATAACGATCATAGCCTTTGGAAAGCAACAAAATATCTCAAACGTCCGCCAAAGAGAAACATACCAATTAAAGATGATAATGGAGATTGGTGTAGATCTGATCAAAGCAAAGCTAATGTATTCAAAAAACATTTAGAACAAACTTTTAACCCCGTTACTTTAAACAATCAATCTGATAGGAATGAGATACTGCACTTCCTTGACATACCTTGCCAAATGGATCGTCCGATAAAGCATATTACTCCAGCTAAAGTTCAGAATGCAGTAAATAAACTTAACAATGCAAAGTCTCCGGGCTATGATAGAATTTACTCTAAAGTTATTAAATCTTTGCCTAGGAAAGGTATTATATTTCTTACAACCATATTTAATTCCATCTTAAGGTTAAATCATTATCCGTCGCAGTGGAAATATGCAGAAATTGTTATGATATTAAAACCTAATAAACCTGAAAATTCAGTCTCATCATATAGACCAATAAGTCTATTATCTACCTTTTCTAAGCTCTTCGAGAGACTATTTCTTAAAAGGTTACTGCCTATTTTGGAAGAACAAAACATAATCCCTGAATACCAGTTTGGGTTTAGACACAAACATGGTACGCCTGAACAATGCCACCGGATTGTCGACGTTGTAACGAATACTTTAGAGAGAAAATTATATTGCTCAGCTGTGTTTTTGGATGTTCAACAAGCCTTTGATAAAGTGTGGCATATTGGACTTTTATATAAACTAAAAAAGCTTATTTTATTTCTTACTAAAATCATATCTTTATGAAAGACACTTCTATGTTAATGTTAATAATGAAAACTCAAGTTTTGGTCAAATAAAATCTGGCATTCCACAGGGCAGTGTCCTGGGTCCAGTTCTCCACACAATCTTCACTTCAGATATGCCTACTATAGATGGTCTTACTATTGCTACTTACGCAGATAACACTGCTATACTAGCTTCTAATGAGTCACGAATTAAAGCTTCTGAATTGGTTCAAAATGAATTATGTCTAATTCAAAATTGGTTACTAAAATGGAACATTAAAGTAAACGTGGATAAGTCAGTTCATGTAACGTTTTCATTAAGAAGACATGATTGTCCGCAACTTTATCTTAATAATACTTCTATTCCAACAAGCAATTATGTAAAGTATTTAGGGCTTTACTTAGATAGAAGACTAACATGGAAAGAACATTTATCTAAAAAACGCAATCATTTAAACATTAAAACAAAGAAAATGTATTGGTTACTAGGTCCAACATCAGAGTTAAGCTTAGAAAATAGTTATCTTGTATAAATCTATTCTTAAGCCAATATGGACATATGGTGTATAGCTTTGGGGAACTGCCAGTAACACAAATATTGAAATTTTGCAGAGATATCAATCAAAGACATTAAGATTAATAACAAATGCCCCTTTGTTTGTAACTAATAATAATATACACAAAGATCTTGGAATTCTGAAAGTTAAAGAAGAGATCAATAAGTTCAGTGAAAGATACCTTAATAGACTAAGCAATCATTCAAATATATTAGCTATAAATTTATTAGATGATAGTGATGAAATGCGTAGACTAAAAAGGTTTCATGTACTTGACCTACCTTTTAGAAAATAGAAAAATGTAAATATGTATATATTAACAATACAATTGTTTCCTTTTTTCGTATTGAGCTCATTGGATCTCAATATCTTAAGTTAGTTTTTATTTATCATAAGATTTTCTTATTATTTTTACTTATGTATATAAAATAGATTGCAAATAAAATAAATTGAAAAAAAAAATCGATTTTTTAAAACTTCTGAGCCCCGTTTTACACCTTAAACATTCGAGTAGCCAAAAATCCTTGCGTTGGTTTTCTTCTCGTTATAAAACGAAGCTATATGCCAAATTTCAATTATCTATCTTTATTAGTTTAGGAGAAACTCCTAAACCCCCTTTTCACGGAGATTGTGATATATTAAAAAAATTAGACTTCATTAACGAATATCGCGACCATATTTCCATGTTGAACTGCTTATATATATAATGATTTTTATATAAAGTCCAAGATCCTATTAAACTTATTTGCAAAAAGAATAAAGTTTTTTTTGCACTATTAAATTTTATACATTCTTTTAAAGATGTGTACACTGTAGTGTATAAGGGTAGTGAAAGAGTTAATGTTCTTATATTTAATAGATTAGACAGAGTAACTCCAAAGCTTTTTTGAATACTGAGAAATACGATCATACTTTCCCAAGTTAAAAACATATCTTAATATAGTGTTGTACGTGGATATGAGTTTCCTACTACTCGTGTAATCACATTTTGCATATATTTCGCATCCATATAATAATGTTGGCATAAGATACGTTTTTGCAAGCAAAATACGAATTTTTTGTGGTGTAAAATTTTGAGTATTCCATAGGGTTCGTATCATTGAGTACGTTTTACCACAAGCAATATTTATATGGTCAGACCAAGTCAGTGAGCCATTAAAAGTAATACCAAGATTTTTTGCAGTTGATACTAATTATATTCTCTGATCATTTAATAATATTATTGGTTCCTGGTTAAAGTTCATAGGTCTTTTGATCAATATCAAACACTTTGACTTAACGAGATTAAGACATAGACCATTTCTAGTAGCCCATTCATTAACTCGTTTGAGATCCATATTTAATTTCTCAATGCAGACGTGCACGTTATTTGGCTCGCTACTAATATAGAGTTGGACATCGTCAGCATACATGTGTACATTGCAATATTGTAGCTGTCGTGTTAGATCATTAACATATATGGTAAAAAGTAGGGGTCCAAGTATAGATCCCTGCGGCACACCCTTTAAAACTGGCAGAGAATCAGAAATTTTATTGTTTACAGAGACAGATTGACGACGACCTGATATATACGATGATATTAATCGAGTAGATAATGTAGAAAAATTTAACATTTTATGTAACTTGAGGCAGAGAACCTTATGGTCTACCGTATCAAACGCTTTTGAGTGATCCAGAAGTACAAGGAATGAAATATCACCAACATCAATTCGTTGACGTATGTCTTCAGAAACATCAATTAAAGCGGTTATGTAACTGTGTCTTGGTCGAAATCCAGATTGTCTGCTTGTTAGCAAAGCATGTTCATTGATATACGTATTTATTTGTTGATAGAGTAATCGTTCAAAAACTTTCGATAGATATGATAGAATAAAGATAAACGTTATATAGCAGGGCTGGCAAAACTATGACACGCGTGTCAGTAGTTTAGGTGGCACGCGATGTTTTGTTGGATATTTTCAAAAAATTTAAACTATTAGAAGACCGGCAAAAAATTCATTTAAATGTTAAATTTCGTTACAAAAATGTGTGATTTAACACCATAATGGTGAAATTTTTATAGAGCTTGTAAATCGTCTTTTAAAACTAATAAAACTCTGTATTGCCATCATATTTTGTTTAAAAAAATATGGTTAATAAAGAACTCGCAAATTCGATTATAAGAAAATTCTGGCAAATAATTCTAGATTGAAAGAAGTTAAAATGTTTCGATGAGAAAATGCTTCATAATTGGAGAAATAAAAAGTACCAGGAAATTGCACAAAAATTGAAAATTGGATCTAAAAAATTAAGTTTTTTTAGAGGGAAAATAGGTCCTACCAAATGACCCTCAATGAAATAAAAACTGAAATATAATGAAATAACCCCCTTTACCGGAATTTGAAATTGCCCGGGAGGAAATTGGAGACGGTACAAAAAACAAAGCGCTGTGAAAGCGTTTGTTGTCAATGGTACAAAAAAAAGCATTTTCACAGCGTTGAAAAACATTATTTTGGATTGCTTTTAGAACGTTCACAAACAGTATTTTAGGAGTGCTTTTCATACAAAATTTACAACCGTTTGTGAAATAACATTGTTAAAACATTGCTTTAAAGCGTTTTTCTAACGTTTGCAAAAAGTACTTTAGCAGTACTTCTTTTAAAGAATATATAACCGATTATTTAAAAAACACTGTCAAAACATTGATTAAAAGTGCCTTCAAAATGTTCGAAAAAGTGCATTTCAAGCACTTTTTTAAACAAAATTGTTTACAGTTAAATAAAAAATGCGGGATAGTATATAATTTGGAATTTATTTAAAAGGCAGTTAAATCCATAAGTCAGAGTACACTTTTTAAAGTGTTTGATCAAAATGATAAAAAAAGTTTTTTTATGTACATATGTATATATAATTTTAATTATATATTATTATTTATAGCTGTGTTTTCGACTTAACTATATCCGTTAACTCAGAAGAGATCTTAAAGTACGCGAAAGCGTATTTGAGATGAAAATTATTACATTACTTTTCGTATGCACGTTAACTTGCAACGTGAATAATTATCAACGTTGAAAACTCAACGTTTATAGATTTTTGCATATAACATTACTTCGCGTTATTATAAACAACGCAACTATTATAAACATTAACTGTTTAAAATTTTTTTATACTTTAATCGGTTAAAAGTAGATTTACTTTAAATACTTAACATTGATAAGTATGAGCGAAAATACAACTTATGTAAAAAGAGTTATAGGAGTAGAGTTCTTTTTTGTTGGGATGTTTACATATTATTTCTGCAAACATTTTTAACTTTATTTGTTTTAAATGATCTAATTATTTAGTTTTAAAACTTAAAATTTGAATTAATTCTTGATTTAAAATAGTTTTTATTTTAAGTTAACTTGCATACGAAAAGTATAGTGTTAGTTTTCGTCTTAAACGCGTTTTTATGCTCTTTGAGTTTTTTAATGAGTTAACGGATATAGTTTAGTCGAAAACACAGCTAATATAATTTTGAAATGTTTAATTTTCTAATTTCAATTGGTATAAATAATGTTTTACATTTCTTTATATTTCAGAACAAATTTTTTGTATTTAAAAATAGAGATTTAAAAAGTTAAACGCTTCTAAATACAACCGATTTGTTTGTATATGATAAAATTTTAGTTGAGAATAACCCAACAGTACAAGCATTTTTTTCTTTGTAATGTCAAAAAGCCTCAATAAAATACTCTTTATGTTTAAGTTTATCAATTTAAGGCTCGATTACTGAATGTCCAGTTAGCTACTAACTGGGACTTTAACTAACACATTTGTTATTGTTTACCATATAAAATCTGATTTTAACTGTCGGCAAAATTTTAATTGTACATTCAGTAATTCATTTATTGTACATTTAATTCAAATTCAATAAAATAAAATTTATTAAAAAATGTTAATATATAAAAATGTTTTAAAAAATGATTCCCATATTTGTATTTAAAACGATGGCAAAGTACTTCATTTGTTTCTTTTCTAACGATTTGACAGCGTTAAAATTGGTATGTTGTAATAACTTTTAAAGACTGTCGAGAAAGTACTTTAAAATTTGTTTTTGGAACGGTTTGACAACGATATAAAATACCACCCTGAGACCGTAAATCATGGTTATAATTTGGGTCGTTTTCACAACGCTCTGAAATTGTAAACCAGAATATTCTACATATGCTAGTTTGACGGTTGAAAAAGCATTTTAAAGTTATTTTTCTGCAACGCTTTGAAAACGTTATAAAATACCACCCTCACACCGTAAATCATGGTTATCATTTGGGACGTTGTCAAAAGATTTTAAACTTGTAAATCGGTACATTCTGAAAACGTTTGTACCACGTTTTAAAATGCTTTTAAAACGTTTTCACGATCGTATTTTTCCACCTGGGTGGGTTTTGATCGTGTTTCGAAATGTTTTGATCATCTGAAATTTAAATTTCTCTGTTCAAGTCCATAATATGCGCTTTTTAGTCATTATTATGATGATAAAAACCGCGCGATTTATTTTAACAAAATCAAATTTTTGCCCGAAGCACATTTTTCAACTACCCAGGTGGAAATTGAAGACGGTACAAAAAACAAAGCGCTGTGAAAGCGTTTGTTGTCAATGGTACAAAAAAAAAGCATTTTCACAGCGTTGGAAAACATTATTTTGGATTGCTTTTCGAACGTTCACAAACAGTATTTTAGGAGTGCTTTTCATACAAAATTTACAACCGTTTGTGAAATAACAAGCGGGCTAAAGCCCGCTCGATGGTTTGTATAAGTCCCCAGGTGACTGGGATCTTATACAAACCAAAGATTAAATTCGGCTGTGCCGAGTCTTTAGATACCCTCCATCCTGGTGTTTTTATTCGGGGATTCTACTAAGTACAAACAAGTATGAATTATTACCCATTTTTTATTCGGCCAATCCACTGTGCAACAAATGTGTATGATTTTTTCCACCACTACAAGTAAATATTTCAGTTTATCTTGTTTAATCTCAGTGCTGCCACAAGCAAGATTCAAAATTCCCAAAAGTGTAGACAAAATTACCCAAAAAATATGAAATTATAAATGACTTCAATTAACATATTATTACAATTTGAACTCCGAAAAAAGGTAATAACCTCATCAGTAAACTTAAATAAAAGTGATTTGGCCATTTCAATTGTCCCATCGTTCTGGGCGTTATATTATTACAAAGAAAAGTTCCTTAAATATGCAGCATTTATGATGAACTTTTGAGTCTTATATGAATCTTCATAAAATTTAGAACAAAACACTTAAAAAGCTTGTAAATAAGAGTCAGTTATGATCACATGTGAACGATTTAAAAATAATCTTATTTTAGAGTCTTTCAAAAATCAAGTTTTATTTGCGTTTTTAAATACACACAAAAAAGCTTTGGCAAGCAATTGGGAGCACTTCAACTAAAATAATGCTTTTGTGGCATACACAATATTATAAATTATTCGATAAAACTTCATTAGTTGAAATTTGCTTAATTACTTGGTAACGATTTTTTTGTGTACGTTAATAGCTTATTTGTATAACGAACGAATTTCAAAGTATGTATAGATTAATACACTTTCCTGATATATCGGTTTAATTCGTGGATGATCAGTCGCTGTGAATCAATTCATTAACTCGTATGAATAAAAAATAGATATTGGAATTTTTATGCAAAATCCGCAATTTTAGTCAGTTTGCGAGTAGTCTAGAATTTTTATTTTTATTAATATTTCATGCTCTTCTACAAGTCAACGGATGAATTAGATGTTAAGTCATTCATAAGCCAAAAGTAATTACATACATTGAGGCAGGGTTGGTAGGCTCTATCGCTAAAATACTGTTATAGATTCAAATATCGATACATTTAAAATACCAGTACCGAAATTAATGAAATACCATTATCCCATTATCCTTACAACACCATTATTTTTTAGTCTAAACTTTTTGTAATTCCACGTCGTAATTGTGAATTTTACATACACTTAGTTAATAAATTTATTTTACTTTACTTTGTTTTTTCATAAAAAAAAATTTGCGAAATGCACCGAAATAACTGAATACCGGTTATCTAAAAATACCATTACCGAAATAATTGCAATACAGTTAACCTTAAAATACCGTTATCGAAATACAATTATCCTTAAAATACTGTAACCGAAATAATCTATGATAGCGTTACTTACGCTCACCGATAATCGCACCGTTTCTGCTACCAACAATGCTTTAAAGTAATTGCTAAGTTGTATTCATAGACCCACTATCTATTGGCTAGTTTATGAATTAAATTCTTTTTTTATGTATAATATATTTTTTTATTTACAAATTTGATAACTTTCTCAATTCATTCATTTGAATTGAAATTTAAGTGAAAAACCAAACAATTTAATAATTGCTGTCATCCAGCCCTACTCATAAAGTGGCAACACTGCTTATGTTATTCATATAGATGTGTGCAGACCTTTAAAAATATAATTCCTTAATTCGTATTTTAAATCTCAATTTTGCAATAAGTTGATCTCAGTGAATTTTTTTTACCCCGATGTAGAACTTTTCAAGCTGTTAAAAAAAATCCGCGTAAAGACCTCTGTAGGGAGTTTATTTCTGTGAAAAGTTTGGAAATACACTTAGCTACATATATCTAAGTCATAGTCAGATTGGAACAATATATATATATCATTGAAAGATAGTAAAAATATCTTATGGACGACATTTTTTTTTGTTTGTTTACCCATTACCGACGAATGAGATTTATTTTTAAGATTTTTTAAAATAAACCGTTTTTATAAAAACCACCGTATACTACCACATAATTTTTTACTTATTAATATATTCTCAAGATTAAAAACTTTTAAGGTGTAGTTCAAATTTTATCACTTCAAATAAAAGTCAAGCCTAATTTTTTTGCAGATGGTACAAAAGATACAATTTTGACTCTAACCAACAATTATACTGAATTAACTCATCGGGAATCGAACATATTTTGGGATAGGGTTGCCAGATATGAAATCGACGAAAAAAGTACATCGAGGAAAAAAAGGCAGTACAATTAGTGAAAAAGAAGTACACTTTTTTCTTTAAAAATATCATAAAATTCAGTACACAAAAAAGTAACAATTTATGTATTTAGAATTCATAACAAAATATGTTAATCACGTTTTATTAGAGGTGTATTTCTATTTTATTAATATTTATTTAATATTTCGTTTAAAGCAAATGGATTTCGTTGTTCTAGGATAATACGTAAACTAGAAATATTCGTGATCAATATTTTGTATCACAGTTGCAAATTATTTGTATATGTCAAAAAATATTTCAAAAACAATTCGGAATTTCAACCAAAATTAAAATTTTTTATATCAAAAAATGGAGTTTATGAAAATGTTGGTAAGTTAATTTTTTAACAATTAAAATCGATTTTTATATAAATAAAATCAAAAAAAAAACAATAATAAAATTAAAGTTGATATTTTGATTTGCTTTTAAAATATTTTAGGACATATCTAATATTTTTGCGACTTTGATACAAAATAAACATAGTACATTAAAGTGTGTAGCTTTATATTAATACAAAACAACGAAATCAATTAACTGTTGTAGTATAAAGCGAAGTATACACGAAGGAACATTGAGTTTGGAAACAAAAAAGAATCAAAAAATTTTGATAACACGAATTGCACGAATGTCAAAACGACACACTAACATGCACAAATGAACATTCGTAAAAAATGGGATTTTTTTCACGAATGTTCCTTCGTGTATACTCCACTTAAGGATTAAACCAAAAAATTGAATTTTCTCAATTTCTTACAAAATTCAGGAAACATCTTTATTCAAGCATAACTTCTGTTGATTTCAAAAACGTAAAAAAATTGAACCAAAACTGCCGAAAACAGGGGTTTAAATGAAATGTAAATTCTAAAAAATCTGGAAAACTGCTCGCCCCATTCAATTTTTTTTGCCAATTTGTGTTTGACGCGTCAATATTATAAACATAAGATGTATTGCAAGTGCAGGAAATCCAAAAAAAAATAATTTTCCTAATAGTGTTATCAAATAACGAACATTTTAGTATTATTTAATGTTTTTAACAAAAAAAAAGTACAAAAAGAAGTACACAGGTTAAAAAAAGTACTTTTGCGTACTTCTTTGGGAGTTATGCAGAAAGCAGTACAATCAGTAAAAAAAAGTACGCGTACTGCTGAAAACAGTACGTCTGGCAAGCCTATTTTGGGAGTAAACACATTTTAAAATCGTGAGATTTTTCATTTGTCAAAAGTTAGCCATACTTTTAAAGAAAAAAAATCTCACGATTTTCACCTCTAATATCTTCGGTGTTTAAAGTGATCAAAACTTGATCTATATATCAAATAAAAGCTTTTCGTCTTAATAACAATCTAATAAGCACAATTTTTGTTCTTATATAGGTTTTTTATGGAATAAAAACATTAAAAAAACAAAAAAATTAAAATTCCTACGCCGAATCATAATGGGTCAACAAAAAATTGCTATCCTAAAGATATTTTTATTACCTTTCCAATGGTGTACATATTGTTCCAACCCTATCATAAATGAAGAAAATATAGTTAAGTTCATTTTTAAACTTTAAACCGAAGTAACTCCCCATACAGGCTTTTAGCTGAAAAAAAAATTCTTCGGACTCCCAAAAGAGAGTTATATCAGTAGTAAAAATTTAGAATCAATCGGTGAGGTGCCTCTAAAGCCAACATACGTCCAAATTATTTAATAGAATCGAAATTGAATCAACACAAATAGGAACAAATCTTATCTCACTTTATTCAATGTCCAATCATTGATTTAAAGGCATTATGAATTATTCAGTAATTTATAAAATGAATCCAATTTTATGCATATAAATTCAAAAAAAGAATTAACTCTTTCAAGGTCTGGGTGTGTATGTTTGTATTTTTTTCTCATTCAGTAACAACAACAACACACAGTTAATATATTTTTCATGTTAATATGGAAAATTCTAGAGGTGCTTCTACATTTTCTTTCATAACTTTTAAACGTCTGGACCAAATATGCCCATTTCCAATAGCAAACTGCTTAAGAAATTGGACCAAAATTTTGACTAAAAATTAACATCCTAGCACAACTATTTTGAGCTTGATCGTGATTTCAACAGACAGACAGACAGACAGACAGACGGACACGGCTATATCGGTTTCGCTATTGATAACGATCAGGAATATATATTTTTTTTATGTCCCAGATTTTTTTTTCGATGAGTTACAAACGGAATGACAAAATGATATATACCCTCCTGCACAGTGGGATGGAGGGTATAAAAACACTGTTAAAACATTGCTTTAAAGCGTTTTCTAACGTTTGCAATATTTTTTCTTATTAAAAAATGTTAATATATAAAAATGTTTTAAAAAATTATTCCCATATTTGTATTTAAAACTATGGCAAAGTACTTCATTTGTTTATTTTCTAACGATTTGCAAGCGTTAAAATTGGTATATTGTAATAACATTTATAGACCGTCGAGAAAGTACTTTGAAATTTGTTTTTGGAACGGTTTGACAACGATATAAAATACCACCCTGAGACCGTAAATCATCATCATTTGGGTCGTTTTCACAACGCTTTGAAATTGTAAACCAGAATGTTCTACATACGCTAGTTTGACGGTTGAAAAAGCATTTTAAAGTTTTTTTTCTGCAACGCTTTGAAAACGTTATAAAATACCACCCTCACACCGTAAATCATGGTTATCATTTGGGGCGTTGTCAAAACGCTTTAAATTTGTAAATCGATATATTCTGAAAACGTTTGTACCACCTTTTAAAATGCTTTTAAAACGTTTTCACGATCGTATTTTTCCACCTGGGTAGTTTCTTATGTAGTACTTAAAGAAAAGATGGCGCCCAATAATGGAATAATGGAATAACCTGCCAAAAAAAAAAGAAAAGGCAATAATGTTCAAACTGTTTTAATTTTATTTCATTGGGGATTTTTTCATAATGAAATAATCTCAATATTTAAAGATTAAATAAACCCCCAAAATTAAATTACCGTCAAACATTTTTGTGTCATTTCTTGGATGTTATTTAATTTTTCCCTTTGGGGTTAATTCATGGGGGTTATCCGTAGCACTGATAAATATATACATCTGCGATGATATTTTTAAGAGAAATTTTCCAAATTTAAAAAATTTTTAAAAAAGGACTTTTAAAAAACAACTAAAATTAAGGTTGCACGCGAGAAATTTTAACAAAAAAAATTTGTCCGTTTCTGGCACGCAGCGAAAAAAAGTCATGCCACCCCTGTTATATAGGGTAACATTTGGGGAGTGACTATTTTCAAAAATTTTGGATGTAGTTCATCAAACCCTACCGCATTTGATTTTATAGCAAAACAACTGGACATAACATCCGATTCATATACACACTCAAAGCAAAATGGAGCACTGTTAACAGCCAAAATTTGACTATAATAACCAACATTTGGAGAAATATTAGGAAGTTTTGTGAATGATTCATTTATCTCATCTGCATCAATTGTAGTTGTGACTTCGGACGACGATTTACCTATACCAATTTCACGTATGGCTCTCCAGGTCCTTTTAGAGCCGATTGCAGACGAAAAACGGTTCGAATAAAACTCAGACTTTGCATTTTTGATCATTACATTTACTTCTCTGCGATATTTCTGCGTGTATTTCTGTATTCCATATGTAGTTCATCAGTTTTGAAATACTTCCATCGTTTATAAGCAAAATCTCTGTTAGCAATTGCTAATTCTATTTCAGTATTGAACGACGGTTTCTTTTTGAAGTCCTGTCTAACCGTTTTAATTGGTACTGACTTTGCACACACTTTTGATAAGTTTTGCTCTAAGAAATTAAGTTGTTCGTCCACTGATGACATGTAATAAATTGAGGACCAATCAATACTGTGCAGCTCATAGGTCATGATATCATAGTTAATTTTGTTGAAATCAAAGTAAGTAACCGCTTCGTTAACATACCGCAACTGGAAATCAAACGTTAGAAATATTAGGTCATGTTTGGAAAAACATGGTGCTGATAACTGATCGTAGAGTAAAACTTTATTTATATTGCTGACAAAAAATATATCAAGCAATGAGCTATTTGTAGAAGTAAAATATATATATATGGCCTTTATTTATCTCAGTGAAGCCCAAACACTTGTTAGATCGACGAAGATTAATCGGCTTTTTACACGTACACAACACGAACGCCAACGAAACAAAAAACAGAGAATGTAAAAAACAACAAAAAAAAACATTTAGTTGCAGGTCGACATTCAACAGAGTAGGTTGATGTCGCTTTGATTGATGAAATAAGCACACTGCAAATATTTTAGAACAACCTATGAAATTAAAATATATAAAGTTTTAAAATCTCTGAATTATAATTGTTTATATTAAAACCAATTACAACGCAGAGTTCTTTAACTTTGTTGTATTTAATAAATATAAAATAATTATTTTGGTTTTGTTTTCTTCTTTTTGGTTTTTAAATTTATTAATATTTATAACTAGGGCAACCAAAAAAAAGCCCTAAAAGCAATCTTTTAAGCTCTTAAAAAAAGCTCGAAAAAACAGTAAAATAAGCAGTTAAAATGCAAAAAATAAGCCCTTAAACTTCATTACTTCTTCATTAAAATCTTCATAAAATTTAAATTTTTTATTTAATACAATGCTACATTATTTGGGACTTAAGGAATCAGACAAAGTTGTGAGATTCTTAAATTTATTTTCATCGGGAAATGCATTAAAGAATTAAATGTGCTAAAATCATTTTTGCCTAAGGAAATCCTCATTGTCATATTTTTACTATTAGAATTCATGTTGTAAAAATAAAAAGTTTATTTTAACAAAAGAGATTTTTTAATTTAAAATAGATTTTAAAAAACAAATTTAAATAATTATGTCGACTTAAAATAATTTTTAAAATTACTGATTTTATGAAAAAAAAAGCAAAAATATGCTCTATTTTCGCATAAAAAAGCTTATTTTTCAAAGAAAATAGCAAAAATAAGCCAATATTTACAAAATAAGCAAAAACAAGCAAAGTTAGATAAAATAAGCAAAAAAAAAAAACTAACAAAAATAGCTTAAAATTCTTATATTTTTAAGATCAGAACTTGTATTTAATCTAAGTTGTTTTATCTCTTCAAATAAAAAACATGCCCCGGCTTCTTTTTGGTTGGCCTATTTATAACATTATTTGTCTATTTTTTTACCCAATACGGTATTGCAAATAACTCATGTACCAATTTTCTTAAAGAATATCTTTTTTATTACCTATTAATTGCTTTTATGTTTATTTCTTTTTTCATTCGCTCTTTGCTAAAATTTAACACAAAAGAACATAAATAGTAAAACAATCCAACAAACAAAACCAAGTGATTTTGTTCAGTACAATAGTTACCAATACATTCTCATTTCTCTTTGTGGGCACCACTGATTTATCTAAATTACGTAGTAAAAAAAGAGATTACACATAATATTTAAATAAAAAGTTTACGAAGAACATAGGGCGTCAACGAATTCTCTCCATTTAATTTTATCTCCGGCAAGTGATTTAATTTGATTCCAGGTTTTACGAGCTGATTCGTACTCTTTTTTGGTACAGCGTATCCGTGTGTTACGTGGCCTTCCTTGTCTTCGTTGTCCTTGGGGATTCCACTCAAGAGCCGCTCTAGCGATTTCTGTTGGTGGTCGTCTGAGGATATGACCGATCTACGTCCATTTCCTTCTGCGAATATCTAATTCGATTGGACAACAATTAGCCATTCGCCAAAGAGCTTTGTTTGAAATCCAATTCGGCCAGTATATTCGAAGGATCTTTCTCAACCATCGATTAATAAACGTTTGGCGTTTTCGGAGAGTATCTTTATTTTGGCTTCAATATCCACATATCGATGAGCCATTAGACTAATGTCATCAGCGTAATCTATGTCGTTTAGGTACTCTGCCATATTCCAACGAATACCAAACGGCGCCTCCTTGTTAGTATCTTCCATTACACAGTCCAAAAGCAAGAGAAATAATGTGGGGGACAATATACAGCCTTGTCTAACCCCGGTTAAAGTTTTGAAAGGCCGACTTTCTTTACCATTAAAACGTACCTTGCAATGTGCATTTTTGTATCGCGTATAAGGGTAACAATCTTCTTCGGTATTCCCTTATTAGTTAATGAGGTCCACATAGTTTCGGGATATAGTGTCGAAAGCTCTTTCAAAATCCACAAAAAGTAGGTAAAGGTGTGTGTTATATTCTGCCGACTGCTCAATAATTATGCGAACTGTGTTTATATGGTCGGCACACGACCTTCCGCGCCTAAAACCCGCTTGCTCTTTACGTAAAATATGATCGATCACAGGAGATATTCATAACTTTGGAGATATTCGACCCAATATAAATGTCGCCATCACTTTACCAATTGAGTTGAGCAATGTAATACATCGCCAGTTTTTAGATAGTGTAAGATCGCCTTTTTTGGGGATTGTGATAATCACACATTCTTTCCAATTTGTGGGGATTTGATTATTTTCCCACGCACTTCTGATTAGTGGTGTTAGAAACTCCGCAAGGGCGCTGGCGCCATATTTCAGAGTAGACTCCGCAAAGGATTCCTGTATTTGCGGCTTGTTCGGCCCGTTCCGCTATGTCATTAAAATACTTTTCGCGGTCAGCACGCACCATGTAGGTAACTTTGCGGGCCGATTGTCTATATGCAAGTCTTGCCTGCTCTTTTAGTATTGGTGTTTTAGCCCGTATGCGTTCGTTGTGAAGACGTTTGCGGTTTTGGATCTCAGCTCAGGAATCAGAGCTAATCCAAGGTTTGATTTTACCTTGTTTTAGTCCCAGGACTGATATTGCAGTATCCTTACATGTCACAGCAACTTCTGCCCATGTTTGGTGTTCGGTTAAGACCAATTTAGATCGCAATGTCTGATTATAATTAGCAGATACAGCTGGGTCTCGGTTTACTGCGGCAGGACGAAAACGAAGTGTTGCTACTAGCAACTTGTGGTTGTTGTCGACATCGGCTCCACGTCTCATTCTAACATCCATGAGAGATCCCAGAAAAAGTTTGCTCACCATTATGTGGTCGATTTGGTTGAAAGTTACACCATCTGGCGATTCCCATGTATACTTATGGATGTTCTTATGAGGGAATTTAGTTCCACCGATAAATAATCGGTTTCTGGAACAAAAATCCACAAGTCTGTCACCGTTTTCGTTTCGTAAAGCACCCAGACCATGCTTGCCCATTAATGCTTGTAGGTTATTGTTGTCATTTCCTACTTTGGCATTAAAGTCACCCAAATAAATTTTAATGTCAGCAAACAGTAAAGAGCTTGCAATGGCCTCGAGTTGACCATAAAATTCATCCTTAACTTCAACTTCGTCAGGTTCAGTTGGTGCATAACACTGAACGATAGATATTTTCCGAAATTTTGAGTTAAACCTCGCTGTGGTTATACGGTCGGAAATTGTCCTATATTCGATCATTGCATCTCTAGCTTTTGGTGACATGAGCAAGCCAACTCCGTTTTTCCGATGCATGGTGTTGCCGGAGTATATGAAGCGATGACCAGATGGTAATTGAGTCATTCCGCTATTCAGCCATCGAACTTCACCAAGCCCTAAGATGTCAAGGTTGTAAGAGACCATTTCCTTACGAACTTGCTCGAGTCTTGATGTTTCAGAGAGCGTTCTCACATTCCAGGTACTATGCATAAACCGTTGTTTAACGCCAAATTTTCCTCTAAATTATCAACAGTATTCGAGTCAGTACATATTTTGCTTACTATTCCCTTTTTAACATATATTGCTACGCCACCACCATGAGTTTTCCTATCGCAACGATATATTTCGTAGATGCTTAAGTTAACAATAGCATCTGAAATCTAATTCTTAAACCACGTTTCAGATACACATACAATGTCGACCCCAGAATTCTCAAAAATATATCGGAATTCATCAATTTTAGATTTTAAGCTTTGAGAATTTATATGACATATCTTAATATCAGACACATCTTTGGAACTAAAAACCACACTACCCATACGAAACGTCATAATTTGAAAATTTGTTTATATAAGCAACCAGAGACTATTAATTATAGAGATAGGAAATCAAACCTTACACTACTCACTGGTAGAGGGCGCTGAAATTTAGTATAACCTGAGCAACTATTTAGTATCAGTTTAGTATCAGCTGAGCCTATATTTTAAAACTGAAAAACTGCTGAAAACTGCTCAAAATAAGGAAAAAACAAGCGCGGAATATATTCAAATAGTAAAATTTGAGATATCCGTTTGTTTTTTTTGCTTTTTTGTTTGTTATTATTTAAATTTCACTAAAAAAAAGAAAATTGGCAAGATATTGAACAATGGGTAGCAGATATTGAACAATGGGTACAAACCATAAAAGAAGATACTGAAAAGGAAATCGTAAGATCAAAAATAGCAAATAGAATTTTAGGATACAAACGAAAAATAATAAATAGTGAAAAAGAACAATTTATAATCGGCATATATGAGGAAACAAGGAAAATAAAAACAAAATCATGATCACGAACGCGGACAAGGGTAATAGAACAGTAGTGATGTTCAAAAGTGAATATAAAACGAAAATGAATATATTATTAGAGGATAAATCAACCTACAAAATTATTAGATAGGATCCAACGATGAAACTAAAGAAGACAAATAACAACTTGGTAAATAGACTTAGAAAGGAAGAACGAATTTCGAAGGAAGAGAAAATGAAAATGACATGTCATGCCGCTGCGGCACCGGAATTATATGGGTTACCAAAAATCCACAAAGATAATATGCCACTTAGACCTATATCATCATCACAAAAAGTACCCTGCTACAATATGGCAAAGCACATCGGTAAGGTTTTGAAAAATATAATTTCGCCAATCCACAACATTAAAAACGCACAGGAATTTAAGGAGAAACTAGAAGAAATAGAATTAGAGGAAACAGACATAATAGTATCTTTTGACGTGGTGTCACTTTTTACGAACATTCCAATACACCTAGCTATCAAAAATATATTTGACAAATGGCAAATCTTGGACAAATTTACTTCCTTAAAAAGAAAACAATTTCTAGAACTACTAGAATTTTGCCTTAAGGATAATAACTATTTTACTTTTGATAATAAAATCTACCATCAAACGTATGGTATGCCAATGGGAAGCCCTTTGTCGCCAACAATTGCAGATATTGTACTTGACGCACTTTTGGACGACGCAATCGGAGAATTGAAAACGAAAGATGTTAAAATTAAATTTATTTCAAAGTACGTTGACGACTTGTTCGCAGTAATAAAAAGAGAGGACGAGGAAACTGTTTTGAGAACATTGAAAGCTTACCATAAGAAATTACAATTTACCATTGAAAAAGAGATTAACAATGAAATACCATATCTGGACATGAAAATAATAAGAGAAGGAAACAAGTTAATTACAAATTGGTATTCGAAAGCGACATCTTCAGGACGAATCATGAACTATCACTCGACGCAACCATAGAAAATGAAAATAAACACAGCAACAAATTTAATAGAAAAGATACACAGCATTAGTGACACCAGATTTAGAAATGAAAATATAAACAAAATACGAACTATATTATTCAAAAATAGTTACCCTTTTTACATCGTAGATAAATTATTAAATGAAACTCAGACAAACTTTAATAAAGAAAAAAAAGAAAGCGATAGGGAAAATATTTTTTACAGTGTGCCATTTATACCAACACTAACCGAGACAAAAACTTTAAAGAGTTTAACCCTCTAACCGGCAAGCCCGCCTCCAGGCGGGGTATATTAAATTGACCAGAAATTCGCCAAAGGAGTATTTAATAATAAGAAATTATCCTTTTTCAACAGAAAACAAAATTTATTAAATTTTTTGTGAAGAATTTTTTTGTATACAATGCACGGTTTGGAAGCGAGAAAGTGTCAAAGATAAAATTTCGTAAAATTTCAAAAATTAAATATTTTAAAACCAAAATTTTCAAAAATCTTAAAAACATATTTAAATTGACTAAAACAATTGATAGTGACCATGAATTAAGATTGGAGCTTAATCTATGCAAAAAGTTCCTTACTTTGGTCCAAGGACGCACAGGATTCCATAGGGATACCTTTAAAGGACATCGCCTTAACTTCAAAACGAATGGACGGATTTTTTTTGAAATTTGGTAAAAAGATAATATTTGGTATAGGTAGCAAAGTTTAAAAGTTTGAATAATATATATAGAAGTTTTGGTGCATTTTCGCTTAATTTCGCGTTTTTCGAAAAACGAAAATCGCTACATCCTCTTAAGTAACAGCACAAAAAATTTAATTTTTTTATTGCAATTACATGTTGGTAAGAGAAGTAATTTGTGCCTAAATCTAGTAATTTTTATGTGCTAGTTTTCGAGATTCACCCTTAAACTACTTTGGCCCATATCGCCTAAAGTAGGCAACGAAAAAAAATTTTGTAAAAAAACATATTGTTTATTTTTCGTGAGGAACACATGGTATAAATTTCATTACAAAAAAGCTTAGGCCGGTTAGAGGGTTAATCAACGATGATAAAATACAAATAGCTCACAAATCAAACCATATACTAAGCCATCTATACAAAGGAGAAAAAACAAAAATAAACAAATTTGAAAGAACAGATTGTGTATATGCAATAATATGCGATGGCAGTTCTACAGAGGAGTGCGGTAAAGTGAATGTGGGGACTACGAAGAGAACGTTATCGACAAGATTAACAGAGCACGCAAATGATATTCGAAGGGGGAAGGAGAGCACAGCATTATCACAACATGTAAAAGAATGCAATCATAAAATTAATTTTGACAAAGTAAAAATATTGGAGAAAGAGAAAAATTATAATAAGAGATATACGTTAGAGAGTCTCCGAATACAACAACGAATAACGACAGCAATGAATACAAAAGAAGACAAGGATAATACGAAATTACAGTACTCCGTGGCAATAATGTAGTCTAATAAAGTTTAGTTTTGATAGAGCTCTGTGATACTAAAAATATGGTCTATACTGTGATATAATTGTTGTGTCGTAATTATTTAATTTATAAATTATTAACTTTGTGTCGTGAAGTCCAGTTTTTAATTTTGAACTTAATAATTTTCTGACAATGTAAAATAAAATCGTAAGTTGCAACTTGTGATATTAGTATCTACGGATCTTGATTGAACCTAGACTTTATCTTATTATTATAATAATTATAAAATTTTAATGGTTTAAAGGAACATTTTGTATTTTGTTTTTGACAGAATTTAATCAATAAAAAACTCCTGAAGAAATTGGAAAAAACCAAAGAAACGTCGAGTAAAAAGATGAAATAAATTGTTTTTCATTTTATTTATTTATCATTAATTGACCGAATTAGCCCAAAGGAAATTCCTTACAAACAAACAAGAAAATTGGCAATTTTTTGAACAAAGTGCCATCTCCACCTTTTGCAATTGTAATTCAGAAAATATCAATTGAAATTCAGAAAATATCAATTGAAATTCAGAATTTCCATTTGAAATTCAGAAAACATCAATTGAAATTCAGAATTTCCATTTGAAATACAGAAAACATCAATTGAAATTCAGATTTTCCATTTGAAATTCAGAAAATATCAATTGAAATTCAGAACATATCATTTGAAATTCAGAAAATATCAATTGAAATTCAGAAAATATCATTTGAAATTCAGAAAATATCATTTGAAATTGAGAAAATATCAATTATTATTCAGAAAACATCAATTAAAATTCAGAAAATATCAATTGAAATTCAGAAAATATCAATTGAAATTCAGAAATCGTCATTTGAAATTCAGAAAATATCAATTGAAATTCAGAAACCGTCATTTGAAATTCAGAAAATATCAATTGAAATTCAGAAAATATCATTTGAAATTCAGAAAATGTCAATTGAAATTCAGAAATCATCATTTAAAATTCAGAAAATATCATTTGAAATTCAGAAAATATCAATTGAAATTCAGAAAACATCAATTGAAATTCAGAAAATATCAATTGAAATTCAGAAATCGTCATTTGAAATTCAGAAAATATCAATAGAATTTCAATTGATATTTTCTGAATTTCAATTGATGTTTTCTGAAAATCAATTGATATTTTCTGAATTTCAATTGACATTTTCTGAATTTCAAATGATATTTTCTGAATTTCAAATGGTATTTTCTGAATTTCAATTGACATTTTCTGAATTTCAAATGATATTTTCTGAATTTCAATTGATATTTTCTGAATTTCAAATGACGGTTTCTGAATTTCAATTGATATTTTCTGAATTTCAAATGACGATTTCTGAATTTCAATTGATATTTTCTGAATTTCAATTGATATTTTCTGAATTTCAATTGATGTTTTCTGAATAATAATTGATATTTTCTGAATTTCAAATGATATTTTCTGAATTTCAAATGATATTTTCTGAATTTCAATTGATATTTTCTGAATTTCAAATGATATTTTCTGAATTTCAATTGATATTTTCTGAATTTCAAATGGAAAATCTGAATTTCAATTGATGTTTTCTGAATTTCAAATGGAAATTCTGAATTTCAATTGATGTTTTCTGAATTTCAAATGGAAATTCTGAATTTCAATTGATATTTTCTGAATTTCAAATGGAAATTCTGAATTTCAATTGATATTTTCTGAATTACAGTTGCAAAAGGTGTAGTGATAACAATATTTTTATAACTTATTTTTTGGGTGATGCCATACCCCTGTTAAAATCAGAGACTATTAATTATAGAGATAGGAAATCAAAATTTACACTACTCACCGATAGAGGGCGCTGAAATTTAGTATTACCTGAGCAACTATTTAGTATCAGTTTATTATCAGCTGAGCTTATATTTAAAAACTCAAAAACTGCTTAAAAATAAGGAAAAAACAAGCGCGGAATATATTCAAATAATAAAATTTGAGATATCCGTTTGTTTTTTTGCTTTTTTGTTTGTTATAATTTAAATTTAAATAAAAATGAAAATAGTAAATTTTTTTAACAAAGTGCCATCTAGTGATAACAATGTTGTTATAACTTATTTTTTTGGTGATGCCATATGCCTGGTTAAAATAAAGAAAAATTGCCAAAACAAAGTTCTTGTGACAAATTTAAAGTTCATTTTTGTCAATCAGTGTAATCATTTCATTTTGAGAAAGGCATTAGTGGAGAAAGGAGTCGATGTGTTACCATCACATAGTGCTTTGCAAGAAAAAAAGAAGAAAATAGTACCAAATCCTATTGAAGTTACTGACCAAAAAGCCAAAATTGAAATATCCACACTACTTGAAAATACAGCAACGAGAATTGCCTACAAATTTTTCTAATGAGCAATAAAAAAAAAATAAATTCGTGTTGAAAAGTCGGCAATGCAATAAAAAAAAACGTCCACAACTTGGAATTGCTACATATGCGGCGAAAAGAAACCCGAATTTTCAAATATAGTTAAAGAGAGGCAAATTAAATTAAAATTCGGAATATCCCCTTCATGCTCGTATATGATTTCTGAAATACTTTCTACATATGGCTTATGATCTGAAGTATAGAAACATACCAGAAAATAAAAGTAAAACAGCAAACAATAACGAAGAACTCAAGAAGATGAGAGCGAACGAGAAAATTAGAATACAAGAGGAATTCCAAAAAAAGATTGGACTTAACATCGATAAACCACTTGCAGGATACGGAAGTAGAAATAATGGTAATATGGCTACGAGTTTTTTCAAATATTTCGAAAAACTTCAAAAATAACTACAATTAGCGAGGAATTACTGAAGAGAATTAACATAATTTTAATGGCAATAAACAGTAAACACAAAGTCAATGGAACAAATTTGGCGAGTATTGCGAAGAAACTTCAAAAGTACTCTTAAAATGATATCCTTTGAAAACAATGACTCCAACAGTTCATAAATTATTATGACATGGACAAATTATAATTGAGAATAATAACTTTCCCTTACGGGAACTCACACAATGTTTTTTCACAGATGCCTATTGCACCAAAGGTCAAAATCCATCACCAATACCCCGATACCGAAACTAAATTTTGACTTGCGTTGCTAGATTTTGAGATGGTGTTTTTCTCGAAAACTAAGCTTCGTAGACAGAAAAGGGCTTTTATTTGGAATATCGCCCGTATCTTGAAATCTAAATGAGATGAATGAAAACGGACAACGGTTTTGGAACAAGGAAAAATAAATGCGAGAAATAAATTTTAACAATTTTGTCGTTTTTTAATACCCTGACGATTTTTTCAATTTTGGCGATTTTTTCTAATTTTTGACGACTTTCAAGATTTTTACAAGTTTTGACGTTTTTTCAATTTTTTGCGATTTTTTCCAATTTTTGAAGACTATTTCAAATTTTGACGATTTTGGGAATTTTTTCAAATATTGACGATTTTTTCTTAAAAATTTTTACGATATTTTGCAATTTTTAAAATTTCGGAGAATTTTTCTAATTTTTGACGATTTTTACAAATTTAGATGATTTTTTCAATTTCGCAATTTCGCAAATTTTTGTGGATTTTTACAAATTTTGACGATTTTTTTCAATTTTGGTGATTTTTTCTAGTTTTTGACGATTTTTTTAAAAATTTTGACTATTTCGGCAATTTTTTCAAATATTGACGATTTTTTTTACAAATTTTTAATGATTTTTTTTAAGTTGGCGATTGTTTGTAATTTTTTTCAATTTTGCACAAAAAATTCTTTATGTGTAATGTGCACTTGCACATGGTCATATGCGAATTTGTATTCGCACATTTTGATGTGCGAAGTGCGAATAGTATTTGCATTTGGACGAGGTAGAAATTTTTTGAAAAACATTATTAAAATTAGTCCTCATGTCAATACGTGAAGTGAGGTTTAGCAGTATTGTCAAATAGGATTAAAATTTATTTCAAAACGCTGTGAAAATTTGGAGATAAAAATTGATCTGCTCAGATTTCACAATTAAAGTCCTTTCAAACACGGCGTCCCATTACACCCACAACAACGATTAGTCTTGCCAATATCAGTTATTTGTTTGAAAATTTTGGCATAAGTTGAGTTTTCGCTTAACTTTTCAAAACTTCTAAATATTTGTAAATCGTTTAAAGGGTCCACGTTGAGTTCAATTATATTATCCTTTTTGAATAGGCGAGTTCTAAATGTAAAAATATTTGTTGCAATTTACTCGATAAACAGCCAACAGATATTTGTATAATTGGAAAATTTATGACATACCTTTCACCCGACATATTTTTTGTCTACATTTATTTATCTGCAGGATTGGCACGCAACACCGTTAAAATACCGATATCAATTCAAACACATTTCAAGTGACTACCGTTATCCTTAAAACACCTTTACCGAAATACCGTTATTCTTAAAATACAGTAACCGAATAACTGAGACATCGTTACCCTTAGAATATCGATACCGAAATGAAATATCGATACCCTTAAAATACCGTTACACAAGTAAATAAAATACATTATGCTGTTTTTGCAAACGCGTCATCTAGACCAAATGCAATTAATATTGTAATTAATATGCATTTTTATTAATTTTAATTAAGCAGGTTTGAGGTTAAGAAGAAGAATAAAAATTTTTTCAAAGTTATTTCGGATTTTTAGGCTCTGCAAATTAAGGAATGAATACAGACAACAACCTTTTCTCTGGAGAGAGGCACACCGCCATTATTAACTTGCAAATCAGACTAGATCTAGTTTCTGCCTTTTTTTTATGGACAGGCTTCATTAGTGATTTTCCATTTAAATTTAAATGTGGCAACATTTGCGAAAAAGGTGACAAGGAGATAAGAAGATAAACCTAACATCTAAAGTAGAATGTTTGTATGTCTGTTTGATCACTTCTGAGAGTAAAAACAATAACAGAAAGCTGAATAGGAAAGAAAAATTATAAATTAGCCACACTATGAGCAAGGCCTTACGTGGGTGAGATGGCTAAGCTGTCGAACTCTAGTATAGCTATGTTTGTAATGTGGGAGTGCATGGGTTCGATTCCTACAGCCGACAGGTTGTTGAAAAAAAAAATTATCATAAAGAGACAATCTGAAAATAAAATATAAACAATAATACAATTTAATGGAAAATCACTGATGAAGCCTGCCCATTAAAAAAGGCAGCCACTAGATCCAGTCTGATTTGCAAATTAATAATGTGTTTATAACTTTGAAAAATGTTTATTTTTCTTCTTAACCTCAAACCTACTTTAATACATTATCGTTAAAATACCGTTGCCGTTATTTTCTATTTTCTGATTTTGTTAATTGCACGTGGTTATTCAGTATTTTATTGGGTCTATAACTTAAAAATTAGGGAAGCACAACAGATGGGGTATCTTTTACATATCGTTTGTGTCTTTAATAAATTATATGGCATTTTGGAGGGTAAACTTCATTCATTTATTCTCACTTAGTCATTGACCGAAATTGTGAAAACAACCAAGTTTTTTTTGCTTGGAAAATTTCAAATTTTCGGGAAGTTTTGCTTTACTTTACTGAATATGTTCCATCGATTTCAACGTGTGAGAGATGGCTTCTGCGGTTGAGAAGTGGTGATTTTGCCACGGAAGACAAGACCGCCCAGTTCAGCCAAGTTGTTGGAAGATAATAAATTGGAAGCATTACTCAATGAAGATTGTTGTCAAACTCAAGAATAACTTGCTAAATCATTGAGAGTCACTCAAGCAGCAATTTCAAAACATTTGCAAGCAGCAGGATTTCTCCAGGAGCAAGGAAATTGGGTACGACACGAGTTGAAGCCGAGAGACGTCGAAAGGATGTCCGAAACGCTGCTTGAACGCCATAGAAAGAAGTAATTTTTAGAATAGTAGTTGGGAAGTTTTGCCTCACCAGCCTTATAGTCCAGACCTTGCCTCGTCCGACTACCATTTGTTTCGATCGATGCCGAACGCTCTCACTGGAATACGCTTTACTTTAAAACAGGGTATACGAATTGACTTAATTCGTTCTTGGCCTCAAAAAGTGAGCAGTTCTTTTGGCGCAGAATCTATATTGCCAAAAAGATGGGGATTGGTCATAGCTAACGATGGCCAATACTTTGAATAAATTTTTATATACTGTACAAAGAATCACGCATTTTTAAGTTATACACGCAATGTATACATTTAGCTGATAAATTAGTTATCCCTTACCGAAATAACTGAAACACCGTTACTCCTAAAATAACCGCATTTTTTCCGTTATATTTGATATTTATCTGTTTTGAACCTGTAACCAATTATAAATTATCACCAAAGCAAAAAAAAAAAATAAAAAGAAAACAGAAGTCAATTTTGCAGGCATTCCGTCTTCGGACATACCACATATTAGAGAACCCCTGAGAACGGCGGCCATAGGCCGCCTACTTTACACACTAAGGAAACTGAATATAGAATTTTTATTGTGATGGTTGAAAGATTCTGTCTTTGGGAAAATTCTCCTAACGGGATTATTGGCTTTATTGGTAGCCTGATTCTCTAGGAAACTCTAGGCAGCACAAAATATCTGTATTGGTCGCGGTGCGTAGTGCCTTCGTATCTAATCTACTGTCTTAAATCCCCCATACATTTGCAATATTATGTCCAATATAATGGCACAGTATTTTTCTCGTTTTGCCACACACCATACAATAAATTGCAACATATATGTAACAAAAAATCGCCACAATATGTCTGTTCCCGTACTTTACCGCGGTTACCCAAACTAGCCCGAAGGCGTTCCCGTACTCAAAATTGTGTGTAAATTGTTGTTGTTTGGGCTGTTTTGGGTTCCCGGGTACCCGCGGTAAAGTACGGGAACAGACATAATATTTTATGCAATATATGAATTCAACATAACCTCAAAATGCACACAAACATAAACACCGCAAAATTAAAATTGGACAGTGTTGCCAATAGATTATGCAATATTTCAAGTTGTCCAATAAAAATCAAATGTGTTTTGATTCACTACATAATATTGCTCAACCTTCAATTTAATACATACACGGTCAATATGCTTGCACCACTTGGAAAGTTGTACCATAATATTGCAAATGTATGGCCCGCTTAAGCTTCCAAATGGTATGCATACATATTGCAAATATATCCATCCTATATTTACAGAGTTGCAAAATCATTTTCAATTTTAGAGCCACACCCACGCTAAGGGGATGCCAAACCATAAAAAGGTTAGTAAAGGTTAGTTAGGATGGAAACAACAAGAAATGTGGCAGTTTTTTTTTCTATTCTCAAATTTCCCAATAGCAGCTAAAGAGCATATTTCCAGGGTTTCCAACAGGTTCCAAATTTAAAATCAATAGAGCTGTCATGATAAATTCAATTATACATGTAAAACTATTTTCTCCCACAGGTGTTGTATAGAAGCAAAAATGAAGTGAAGGAGTGATAGTAACTTAAAAGTTTGTCAAATGAAAAATGGCCAATGATAAGTAAATTAATGCAAGTGAATGTTGAACAAAAAATAAAAATATCATTTTATGTATCTTTCCACTTTTCCTCTTCAAATTTCAAGCATATATTCTCTTACAAACTTAGCTAAACCATTTAGGCTATTGAAACATCTGTTCCGGAGTAAATCAATTATATATTATTACATTAAAAATCAAATGTTGAGCAGATTCCTCTACCTTACATATATCACATAATGCAGATTATTTTACTCCAATTCTGTTCAGAAATGTGTCAGTTAAAGTCCCAGTTAGTAGCTAACAGTACATTGTGTTAATTTGGGTTAGTAAATTCAACTTATTTTAAAATTTTTTTAAAAACTTACTTGTCACCAAATGCCAAATCGAAATTTTCAATTTTAATATCCATTGAACGATTAGTGCCTTTGGCCTCCATTTTGGTGGTCTTTTTATTTGTCACCTGAGAAGCAGTAGCTTGCTGTAATTTAACAGGAGCCACAGGAGCCTTAGCAGCATCAGTTCGTTTGTCCTGTTTTTGTTGAAGTTTAGCCTCAGCCTTTTCTAATTTTTTACTATCAACTTTCTGCAAATAGAAATTTGGTAAGCAATAACATAATGAAAGAAAATGAGGAGGTCCATAACAAAACGCAATAATTCCACCAGAACAATTATTTGAATAAACGAATAAATTTAAATAAAGTCAGTAGGATATATATTTTTTTTAAACAGTTGTTGTGGTATAATAGTTTTCCAGGAACAATACAAATCATAAATTAATTAATTTATATATATGTATATTATTATATAGATTTTAATATGTAGAATTGGGTTCAGTCATAAATGCTAAAAACTTAAAAGTGGAATTATTGCGTTTTGTTATGGACCTCCTCAAATTAACTTACATTAGAAGAGTCCTTGTTAACCAACCATATGCTATGCATATCTTTGTCCATCGCGTCCATATCCTTTGCCATATCGGCTATATTGACGGGAGCATTTAAAACTTTACGTTCCACGCCTTTACTGCCAACTTTGATGATATTGAAAAATTGAGTACATAAGTCCCGTATATTGTCCTCGGTCTTTTCGACGCTGATACTTTGTAAAATATCACCGACAGCTTCATAGATGTCATCGCAAGTTTCGAAATCATCTAAACTGCCGGCGAGTACACCTTCAACATACTCCTTTAGCTCATTGTCCATAGCAGGGAATTCTCTCCTTAGTAATTCGGTTAATTCGCTCATTTTGCAAAATTATATTGCTTTTAATTCAGTTTTTGCAACAATGTGCTTCTTTCTAATGTGTCGTGGTGGCCTGGCCTTCAGCAGCAAATTTTTCAATGTGTATATTTACTGCTTCTACTCTCACCAGTTGCTTTCAATGGATGACGTGTGTCCTTGTAAATCTTGTATGGATTGTTATTTTTCTTAATATCTCAAAAAATTTGCGTTATTTCTCGTTTGAATTAAGTGCTTAATTCGTTTTTGCGATTACAAATGTAACTTTTTACAAAATCCCTATCGCACATAAAAATTAATCCACCAAGAAACACAACCAGCAACATGAACTGTCAAATTAGAATTTACCAGTGATGGTCACCGATGAAAAATTTAGTATTTTAATACTAATTTTTACTTTTACAATAGTACGAAAAAGCAGGGAAAAAATTAACTACACACAAAAAAAAAATTAGCGTATGTAATATTACAGTGAGGTTACATGATCAAGATTTTGCTTTCAAGTTGATAACACATACTGGTTGTCAAATTCAGTTGAACTTGAAGCTGTGACGTAGGCTGCATGCAACTTGATAGTCAATTTTGCTTTGAAGATGCCGTCGTCAAGAAAAGAACTAAAAATGCTCGCCTCTGTGGGCTGTTTCCGCACTGTAGGCTGTTCGAAAAGACTTTATTTTTTTCTTCACATATTCCACAGACATTTTCATGTCAGCAGAAATTGATTTTTTATTTATTTTTATTTTTAAATCATTTCGTCGATATACCGAAATATTCACATTCCGTATTTTATCAATCGTGTTTTATTGCGGCACATATTTGTAAAAAGAAAAACAAATTTACAAGAAATTGATCAGCTGTTTAAAAACTTGACCGTCAAGTTTTCTCAAAACTTGAAAGCAAAAATTGATACCCAGTTGCTGTTCAATTTTTAAAATGTGAGTGTGTTAGTAAAAAAATGTGAGCGTATTGAAACTTGAAAGGCAAAAATTGATCGTGTAACCCCTATGTTAATAATCTTGCTTGGTTAAAACGATTAAACACCTAAATGTAAAGAAAGTTACAGCATGGTTTACATAAACCGTCAGCTGAATAATTGAGAAAAAAATGTTTAAAATTTATATTCTTCGACAAGCAATCTTCTATAGCTTAATGCATATCTTATATAATTATAAAGCGGAGAATACACGAAGGAACATTGAGTAGGGAACAAAAACTATCAAAAAATTTTGTAAACACGAATTGCACGATGTCAACACGCACACACACACAAACACAAACACACATTCACAAAAAATGGGAATTTTTTTCACAAATGTTCTCTCGTGTATTCTCCGCTTAAAGGTTTAGCCAATGGTAGCCAAGTAGAAGTAATTTATACCAGTGATGGTATTTGAGAATTTTCGTTTGGTGCATAAATGAAGCCAAAAAAGTGCCAAAAAAGCTTTAAAAGTGCAAAAAAAAAAAATTTAGCAACATGCAAATGTTTCAAAAAATATGTTCAGCTTTTATTTCAAATATTTATACATTTACACCCTTATTATAAACTTTATAACAATAACAAAATTGTCACAAAACTGGTGTGAGTGGAAATTATCATAATTTTGGTATTCTAAGAAAAATTGTCACAGCAAAACCTTGACAAAATTGTCATGTAATAAAAAGCACATATATTTTCATTCGTCAACAATTTAAAATATAAGTTTTATTTTCTTTTGAAGAATTTTATAATTTTTCTTCACAGAAATATAATACGAAATAACTCATTCATATTTTGAAATATTATTTTAAGATGCATCGAACCTTTTACCGTTTCTAAAATTCCTGCAAATTCCTCCAAAACATTATGTAGTAACATTGGATTTTTGGGGCTAAAGTTGTTAGGAATAAGCTCAAAATACTTGATGCTAAAATTTAAAGGAAACTCCAAGTGCTTAGCACTAGTTCTCTCGTGTTCTGCGGTTCCTGGACATTTTTTTTAAGTTTTCATTTCATTTAAGATTTCATAAAATTATCGAAAAAATCGTAATTTTTCACAAATTACAGTTTTTAAAAATTTTGTTTTATTTTTGGCAGAAATGGTGAGCATTGTGTGGTGAAATTTTTAAAACTTTTGCTTGTCATAAAAAACTAGAATACCTTAACAAATTTTTAAAAAATTCCAGTGGCGGACAATACAATAGAATCAATTAAAGTTTTTCTAATTTTTCCCCATTGCTTTTATTTTTAAAGATCAAAATAATGATTAAATTGTCCTCAGAGAACTGGAAGGTGGTCCAGAAAATTGAAGAAATTTTACGTGTGGCGTTTTTTTTTTAAATTTTGCTACCCGTTCTAAGTAGACGTCTCTTTTAATGAAAAACCGGCGATATCGACCTTTTATCGAATTATATAGAAATTTTCTTAAAAAGTGCCAAAATTCTATGAAGAGTGCCAAAGTGCCATTGAACATTCAATAGTGCCACAAATGGCACTTTTGTGCCACTTTTACCAACAGTGATTTATACTGATTTTTCAAAGGCTTTTGACAAATTGTCACATTTCGTTCTGTTTTCAAAATTAGAGCAATTCGGCTTTCACTCAAAATTTTTAAGCTGGTTAAAATCGTATTTATATAATCTCTATATATAAAAGAATAACGTGACTGACTGACTGACTGACTCAACATCGCCCAGCCCAAACCGCTGAAGCTAGGAAGTTGAAATTTGGTATGTAGGTTCCTCTTTCGGCGTAGACGAAATTCCTACCGGAACGGGCAAAAAGGGGAAAAGTCTCCCCCTTGGCGGCCTGCCAAAACCCCTTTGGCTAGAAAGCTGAAATTTAAGATATGTGTTCCTTGGAGTATGGGCTAACTTTTCTGGAAAGTACTTTCTGGAATTTTGGACAGGGACGTTGCAAAAATGGGGGTTAAAAAGGGGAAAAAGGCCCCCCTTGACGGCCTGCCCAAACCGCTGGAGGTAGGAAGTTGAAATTTGGTATAAAGGTTCCTCCACTATCGTAGACATCCACCAAGACGGGAGTTTTGGAAATTTTTACAGGGACGGGCAAAAAGGGGAAAAAGTCTCCCCCTTGACGGCCTGCTCAAACTGCTGGAGCTATGAAGTTGAAATTTGGTATGTAGGTTCCTCGACCGGTGTAGACGTCCGTTGAGACGGCATTTTTGGAAATTCTTATCGGGAGGGGCAAAAAAGGGACAAAAAAAGTACCTTTTTCCAAAAAAGTACCTTTTCCCAAAAAAAGTACCTTTTCCCAAAAAAGTACCTTTTTCCCAAAAAAGTATCTTTTTCCAAAAAAGTACCTTTTTCCAAAAAAAAGTACCTTTTTCCAAAAAAAGTACCTTTCTCCAAAAAAAGTACCTTTTTCCAAAAAAAGTACCTTTTTCCAAAAAAAGTACCTTTTTCCAAAAAAAGTACCTTTTTCCAAAAAAAGTACCTTTTTCCAAAAAAAGTACCTTTTTCCAAAAAAAATTCCTTTTTCCAAAAAAAGTACGTTTTCCCAAAAAAAAGTACCTTTTTCCAAAAAAAGTACCTTTTTCCAAAAAAAGTACCCTTTTCCAAAAAAAGTACCTTTTTCCAAAAAAAGTACCTTTTTCCAAAAAAAGTACCTTTTTCCAAAAAAAGTACCTTTTTCCAAAAAAAAGTACCTTTTTCCAAAAAAAGTACCTTTTTCCAAAAAAAGTACCTTTTTCCAAAAAAAAGTACCTTTTTCCAAAAAAAGTACCTTTTTCCAAAAAAAGTACCTTTTTCCAAAAAAAGTACCTTTTTCCAAAAAAAGTACCTTTTTTAAAAAAAAAATACCTTTTTTCAAAAAAAGTACCTTTTTTCAAAAAAAGTACCTTTTTCCAAAAAAAGTACCTTTTTCCAAAAAAAGTACCTTTTTTAAAAAAAGTACCTTTTTCCAAAAAATGTACCTTTTTCTAAAAAAATGTACCTTTCCCAAAAAAAAAGTACCTTTTCCAAAAAAAGTACCTTTTCCCAAAAAACATACATTTTTCCAAAAAAATACGTTTTTCAAAAAAAGTACCTTCTTCCAAAAAAAGTACCTTCTTCCAAAAAAAGTACCTTTTTCCAAAAAAGTACCTTTTTCCAAAAAAAGTACCTTTTTCCAAAAAAGTACCTTTTTCCAAAAAAAGTACCTTTTTCCAAAAAAATGTCCCTTTTCCCAAAACGATTTAGATAATCTTGATGAATGGTGTAGGTTAAATAATCTGCATTTAAATCTTAACAAGTGTTTGCATGTATCATTTTATAGGTCACTGCATCCTATTACTGCTTGGAAAGTGTCAAATCTAAACTTGATTTGGGTGTGGTTTTTGATACCGCAATGTCGTTTGTACCTCACATCGAGTACATTGTTCCAAAAGCTTATAAAATGCTTGCTTTTTTAAAAAGGAATTGTTTTGAATTTTCTGATCCTTACACACTTAAGTATATTTATACTTCCTTTGTCAGATCGAAGTTAGAATATGCTTCTGTTGTTTGGAGTCCTCATACCTCTACACATATCTCTCGTATTGAGAGAGTTCAACGTATATCTGTGAAATTTGCTGTTAGATCACTTGATTATCTGGAGTCTGTTCCGCATGAATCTAAATGCCTATTCATTGGTTTACGAACTTTAGAATTTCGTCGAACTTTCCAATCGGCGTTGCTCGTATTTGATATAATCAATGGGAATATTGACTGCTCTGACTTATTATGCTTAATTTTTTTTTTTTTTAATAATAAATACAGCATTTATTTACTTCAAATTACATAACCAAAGCCCTGGGGCCATATATGATTAATAAAAGCTACTACAAAAAAATAATTTAAATAAAGATAATAAAAATAAATAATAATAAAAATAAATAATAATAAAAATAAATAATAATAAAAATAAATAATAAAAAAAAATAAGTAAAAAATACAGTAAAACTATCATATAAAAAAAATACTGAAAACATTATCTTGATAGATATAGATTAATAGATATTTAAAAAAAAATAATACAATCACCAGATTTTCCTAAGTGCAGCGATAATAAAAAAAGAAAAGATCGAGAGAGATAAAAATAGTAGCACAAATAAAAAGCTATAACTCATGAATAGCTACATAATCCTTAAGCTTTCGCCTAAAGACCTGGGGTGAAAAAGCAAAACCTCTCAGGTATAGAGGTAGATCGTTCCATATTCTTGAAAGCCTAATCTGAAATGATCGCTCGTACATAGTAGTATGATGTGTCGGATAAACCAGTTGGGGGTTTCTTTCCGAGTTGGACAAAAGAAAGTTGTCAACTATAGCAAACTATCAACATGAGAGCGAAGTCTTAGCCCAAAAACATATCTAATAATTCTATTGAAAATCTTGGTAAACCTATTAAATTCACCGCCTGTGGTACCAGAAAATACCTCGACACAATATAATATATGAGGCATCAACAAGGCATGTGCCACACGCATCCTAATTGAGAGAGGCAGATATAAGTCAAGAGAATACAACCTTCTCAACAAGAATGATATTTTCGAAGAAACGTTATTAATATGCGATGAGAAATTTAAATGATTGTCAATTAAAACTCCAAGACATTTAATCTTATCCACAAATTCAACTCTCATGCCATCGAGAGTAACCATTATATTATCAGTATCGAAACCAAAACCCATTAACTTCGTCTTTCTTGGATTGACAACAAAACCATTGCCAGAAGACCAAGATATAACCTCATGTATGATGAAATTTACACCCCCTTCCAAGACATCTACAAATTAAATTCCGTTTTATATACTACCGAGAAGTCTAAGGTTTATTTATTATTTTTATTATTTATTTATTTATTTATTTCATTATTAGAACAATAAGAATATAATTCTTTTATAGTTCAAGTCGGTTTATCATAAAACAAAGTCATAATTTTAATAGTAACGACATTTAAAAGCGTCCATACAGACAAGACAAAAGTATAGCATAAATATAACATTAGAATATATATCATAAGTATAATAAAATTTAAAATTTAACAAAATCTAAAATAAAAATTCTAGAAATTCTAAGAATTTGGCTAGCTAGTTAAGAAAAGAAGAAAAAAAAAAAAAAAGAAAAAAAAGATTGAGAAATAGATGAGCAAAATAAAAAGAGTGAAGAAAAAATAATTTGTAAAAAGTTAAAGACCAAAGGAAAATAAAAATGAGTAATTGAAGCTAGTTGTTTCGAGTAACATAATTAAAGAGAGCTTTTTTAAAACTGTTTCCTCTCTGTATAAGTTTTAACCTTGTTGGTAAGGTTCTCCACAGACTAATGGCGTTAACGAAAAAGAATCTACTAGTGTTCAAATAGGTGTAATTAGGCAAATTTAATGTTGCACATCTGGCTATGTAAAAATATTAGATTTCGCATGCGCAGATAATCCACTAAATCACATCCAAGAATCATTTTCCTCCATGACGATACACTACAATACCGACCCAAGCCGTATACATATCTTGTTGCATTATTAAAACATACTTGTAACTTATGCAGTGAATATGAATCTAGTTTGCTGAAAACTTCAGCAGAATAATTTATAAGGGGAAGTATTAACTTGACAACAAGCTTTCGCTTCACATCAGTGGGTGTAAATTCAGAAGACATTCGCAAATTACGAAGTGTAAGAAATACAGTGCGCACAACATTATTGACGTGATCCGTACAAGACAAAGCAGAATTAATATGAAATCCTAAGTATTTGACTCTATTTACATATTCAATGGCAGTATTATTAACGTATAAAATTGGAAGTTCTATAGAGTTAAGCTGGTATCTACTAATTGGTAAAACTAAAGATTTATTAGGATTAAGCATCAACCTATTAACTTTAGCCCACATTAAAATAGAATTAAGATCCTCATTCAGTCTAAGACATGTATCCTCCAACATACCAACGCGATTTGAAATATACAATTGGATGTCATCAGCATATGCATGTACACGAGCATGAGCCACAACACTGAAAATATCATTAATAAATATACTAAACAGAAGGGGGCCAAGAACAGAACCTTGGGGGACACCAGAAGAAATCTCCTTGAGACCCGACTCTTTGTCACCAACAATGACTTTCTGAACGCGTCCAGACAGGTAGTTCCACATAAGAATCAGAGCACTATCCGTAAAACCAAAATAATATTTCAGTTTTCGACAAAGAATGCTATGATCAACTCTGTCAAAAGCCTTAGAGAAGTCCAATAAGCACATTAAAGATATATTTCCCGAATCATACTCAGGTCTTAAATCATGAATTACTTTTAATACAGCAGTTGTACAACTATGGGCAGCACGAAAAACAGATTGGAGCGGAGATAAAAGTACATTCGAGTTCAAGTATTCCGTGATCTGTACAGACATGAGTGATTCAAAAACTTTCGCAAGAACAGGGAGAATGCTTATTGGCCTGTAATCATTAGGGCAAGATGCAGAAGGAATTTTTGCAGCAGGAATAACCCGACCAATCTTCCACAACCTAGGAAAGTTGGATGTAGTTATAATATGATTAAATATATGTGTAAGTGATCTCACAACATAAGGCAACACAATTTTTAAAAATCTAATGGACACACCATCTTCACCAATGGCAATAGACCGAACATTCATAACCATTTTAAAAACATCAGAATCGGAGACAGTGGAAAACACAAAACTGCTTGAGCATTATAGGGAGGGTTGAAGGTCATTACCATAACCATAAATTGTCTCATTCGAACAAAAGAAATCGTTGAGTATATTCGGATCTAAATTACAATCAGGTATACCACGAGAATGGACACCTAATTTCCTGACATTATTCCAAAGTTGGCCTGAAGGTAAGGAGACATTTAGTTTTCGAGCAAAGTACGATTTCTTGGCCTGCCTAACCACTAGATTAGCGCGATTTCTGGCTATATGGTATAAAGTTTTGTTCAGCGATGTAGGTTTACGTTTCCAGACATTATATGACCGATTACGATCACGAATAGACTGTTTGACAGCCGCAGTATACCAGGGACAAGAGTTGTTTTTAATATAAAAACTCTTCACAGGAACATGTCTATTATAAACATCGTGTAAAGATGCAAGCAGTACATCCAACTTTCCATCAACTGATGCCTGATACCAACAGCCTGTCCAATCTACGATGGCCAATTCAGAGATTAACGACGGAAAATCAACAGCATTGTAATCGCGATATGTTATGAGTCGAAGACTATCATCCCTACTGAGGTTAATATTAACTGAACAGAATAAAAGATCATGGTCAGAAACAAACGAAATCTGATCAAACAAGAGCAATAAGTCCGGATCCGAAAGTAAAAATAAATCAAGCAAACTAGGCGTATTATTTGGTGAAAAACGTGTGGGCATTTTCCTGTTTACGATCGATAACCCGACAGAGTTGATAGAATCACACAGTTCATCACTATACTTATCATTAACCAGCAAATTTACATTAAAGTCCCCACAAGTTATGTAAAAGTCATAATCAATGACACGGCGTTCAAAATCTTTGAAAAAAGGCTCAATGCTAAATAACTTATTAGGGTTGTACACGCATGACACAAGAATCTTATTTACATTATCACAAATTTCCACATTTAAAAATTCAATATTAGGATCATCCGACACCTTAACAATTTTTGCTCTAAGATTATTCTTACAATATACTGCAACCCCACCACCTCTCCTCCTCCCATTCCGACACCTTATTGATACTTTTAATATCCTAGTTCATCGTACAAATTATGCTCTAAATGGTGCGTTAACTCGCAGTTTTATTACTATTAATGATATGAATTTAAATCTTCAAAAAAAATCAAAATCATTTATTGAGTCTTGCACAACAAAAGATAATTTTATTACTTTTCACTGCATTAAGCTAAATTTTATGTTAATAAAAAACATTTTTTTTTCTCTAATATATATTTGTAATTATTACATATCATAGTCTGTAAGGATTTTTGTTTCCATAGACGGAAATAAATAATAAATAATCATCTTCACCACCATTAAGAATATCTATTATTTCTACTTCCGATAAACTCCAACGTCTGAAATATCTGAATCTTATCTCATTCAAAACAGGACATCTGCCTAAGAAATACAAAATTGATTCAACTTCTCTTAAGGCACATCTACACGAGAGAGAAAACTGCTAGAGATAGAGCAAAAAACACCTCTAAATAGCTTAAATCAGTCAAAATTAAGCTAATTAGAGGTGTTTTTTGCTCTATCTCTAGCAATTTTCTCTCTCGTGTAGATGAGAGAGAGAAATAGCTTAAATCAGTTAAAATTAAGCTAATTAGAGGGGTTTTTTGCTCTATCTCTAGCAGTTTTCTCTCTCGTGTAGATGTGCCTTTAAATTTCACAGAGCGCAAAGTCGAGAGTTATCGTCTCCTCGGCGACTACCATTTCGCCACATCAAACCTCCTCTAGCCTTTAAAACAGAGTAGGAAAATAAACTGTACACAACATGTAGGGTAGGGTACGGCTAAAGGCACATCTACACGAGAGAGAAATCTACTAGAGATAGAGCAAAAAACACCTCTAATTAGCTCTATTGTGAATTATTTAAGCTATTTAGAGGTGTTTTTTGCTCTATCTCTATCAATTTTCTCTCTCGTGTAGTTGTGCCTTAAGGAACACATACCGTATCTATCGTTTTAGCGGTTGTGTGTTTGCACACAAACCGAATGCGGTACACTACGATTGTCTGATGAACGCAAACGCTACGATTATGTACTTTCAACACATATTCACACCCCGTAGCGTACGGAATTCGGGTTGTGTGTATAAACACAAACACTAATTGGAGAGAATAGCGCATGTGTGGTACGCAACCCTAAAACTACGGTACGTTAGAGTTTATTTTCCTTCTCTGCTAACCGAGATTTGATTTTTGTTATACTGTTCATTGCAATAAGTGACACCTTTTGAATAATCCAAATACCATTATATTCGATCATCACTTCGAAGGGCACCGTTGGCGTATTCCTGGTATGTATATGCTTTCATTTGAACCAATAACTGTAAAGATGCATTGTTCCATAACGCTACATTTTCATTAATTTATAATTAAGGCTTTGAATATTTTTTTAAAGGTGTTACTTACATTTTTCACAATTTTTTATATTTAGTTTTTTCGATTTTATTCCATATTTCATTTTTTGTTACCAATAAAAAACTTTAAATCACTTGCTTTATCTTTTTCTATAAAATAATGCTTCAGCCATCTTAATTTTTGTATGTCAAAGAATAATCTTAGTTGCTTTTGTCAGTTATCTTGTTTCTTTGCAAGAACATATATACACTCAAAAAAGTTTGACAGTTACTACATAGTGTAGTAATCAGTACACTCAAAAAAGTTTGACAGTTACTACATGACGGTTGTTTGTGTAGTAATCAGTAGTTATTGTTTTTAACAGTAATTACAGTTGTTTTTCTACAGAAAAAGGCAAAACAACTTTTATCACGGTTATTTAAGAAAACAACTAACGAAAAGTATTGTAATTTCGTAACAGTTGTTTAATACAGTTATATTTAATATCATAATAAAGAACTACCAAAACAGTATTTTTACAGTAAACAGTAGTTTTTGTTAGTTATTTAAAAAATAAAAAATTTCGTTGAATTTTTTTTGAATTTTAAAAATTCTTGATTAGTTTATATTTGTTATTATTGATATCCCAACAAACAATTCGTTCCGTTTATGTACCGTTTTCGGTCCATCACAAACGGAATCCAACTCCGTTTACGTACCGTTTTCTGGATCCGTATACGGACCAGAAAACGGAACTTAAGGAACATCGAAACTGATTCGAATCCGTTGAAAGTCCGTCAATGACGGACCATTTACGGACCGTTATGTCGTGTAAAAAACTGACAAGTCCGTTGAAAGTCCGTCAATGCCGGACCGTTTCCGGACCGGTATGTCGTGTGAAAAACGGAGTGACTCCGTTTTAAGGGGGCCGTTTTCGGTCAGAATCCGTACCGTTTTTTTACACAAAAATGGACTCGTATATCGACCTAAATTTCCCTATTTTTATTAATTATAAGCAATAGTTTTTTTTATATTTTTTTTATAAATTTATGAAAAATGGAATTTATTTTTTATTTACACTATAATTAATTATATTTTGCGCAGCTTGCGTCTCCAACCAGAAATTTAAATCATTTTACAATAGCGGCCTACAATAAAACCGAATATCTGCATTTAAAAGATACAATAAATTAATTGAGGTTAAACTGGTTGTGATCACGATGGTGTTTTGCAAGTTCGCACACTTTTCTACCAAAACAACTACATAAATATGTCAGTAAATATTCCTCAGTTGCATTCGCTTGCAAATAAACCATCTTTAAAACAAATAATAACTTTAATAAATCTTACCATCTGATGTATGTATGTGACTTGAAGTTCTTTGGTTGATAGATTCTTAGGACGGATTCACGCTATTGCGACTTATTTTTCATCTCAATATTATTTGTCAGGAGCTGAAGGGCTGTGCTGTATTTTTTTTTTAAATATTTTTAGTACTTTTTTCCAAAAACAAACTTACACCGGAGAAGTCCGTATTCAACCGTACTGAAACGGATACACCAAAACCGAGTTAAAACGTGTTGTGTTCGAAATCAGATCATACGGTCCGTTAATGTTCCGTACACGCACAAGCTTTGACGGATACGTGCATACGGACCATTAACGTGCCGTAAAATCCGGATTTATGATTCCGTACGTGCCGGACAATCCGTAAAAATGTTTCTTGGGATATTTCAAGTTTGCAAATAAAAATCATAAACTTCCCAACAAACAATTCGTTCCGTTTACGCACAGTTTTCGGTCCGTCATAAACGGAATCCAACTCCGTTTTCGTACCGTTTTCTGGATCCGTATACGGACCAGAAAACGGAACTTAAGGAACATCGAAACTGATTCGAATTCGTTGAAAATCCGTCAATGACGGACCGTTTACGGACCTCTATGTCATGTTAAAAACGGACTAGTCCGTTGAAAGTCCGTCAATGCCGGACCGTTTCCGGACCGTTATTATATCTCCATCCATCATCGCGTTGCATGCAGTTTTGGCCTTTTATAAAATTTAGTACCTGATAAAGACAAAAAACTAATTAGTTTAGGTTAAACTGGTGGTAATCACAATGGCACATGATGCAAATTTCCGTACTGTCTCTCGCCAAAACTATTAGCGGCAGCCAGCAAGCATTTCTTTTTGCACCATGGCCACACCATGGCATACACATCGTGAAAACACCTTTCGAATTACTTAAATATTTACCATCTAATAAATGACACATGAAGTGCTTTGTTGATATTGATGATGCTGGTTGTGTTGATGCACGCTTTCATGTTGTAAAAAGTACTTTTCGAGAAACCGCGTAAAAGTACTTTAGGTTACATACATTTACAATTAACGGGAGGGTCGCGCGATGGTAATGCTGTCTTTTATTAAATTATTTTTTATTAATTAAGTATTTGTATTTAAAAAAAAAAACAATAAACAACACCGTTTGTTACCGAATCAAAACTGATGAAAAACGGTGAAGTCAGTATTCAACGGAATGGAAACGAATACAGCAAAACGGAGTCAAAACGTATAGTTTTCGAAAAAACGGTTATACGGTCCGTTAATGCTCCGTTTACGTACCAGCTTCGACGGATACGTATATTATGGCCCGTAAACGCTCCGTAAAGAACGGATTCATGATTCCGTACGTGTCGGAGAGTCCGTAAAAAAGTTTCTTGGGTTGTATTGTATCTCCAATGAATAAAAGCAAACTAACTGGAGAACGGTTTGGAATTTTTACTTCAAATTTTAAATAGGCTGAAGTAATACCACATGTTTTTGTAATCAAAATACCGAAAAAATGAACTGTAAAAAACAGTAGTTTTTTACCGATTTTTTCAGTTGTTTCAAATTTTTGTAGTAAAAATTTTTCAGTTAATTTTACGACATTGGTAGTTGTTTTTAATGCAATTGTTAGTTATTTTTCAACAGCTAAAAATAACAAAAGTTTTAGTTATTTTAAAGGTAAATACCTTTGTCTCCTTTTTAACTGCATAAACCTTTGTTTTAACTGTCATTTTAAGTAGATTCTACGACAAACTTTTGAGAGTGAAGATACAAGATAAAACATGTTTTCATATTCTTTCACTAGAAATTTCTAGCTCTAAGTAAATTAACTGCAATTGTAGTTAAAATAACTGCAACAGCATTACTACACAAATAACTGTCATGTAGTAACTGCAGAACTTTTCTGAGTGTATAGTTGTTTATGATTATTATGGTAGTTTTAAATTTATTTTTATTCAACTAAGGATTTCTTTAACTAACTAAAGAATTTTATCGGTGTTCAGAAAAAATAGTTTTCATTAGCTTAGTTTAAATCAAACTCTTCAATTTTTATATAAATTACCTAAAAATATAACTACTTATTGGTTATTATGTTAAATTACTTTCTTTTTTTATCAGTTTAAAAAATTGTCAATGTTTAGTTAAATTATGGGTAAATGACAATAAGAAAATGATATGTATGAAAATGTATTTTTTTCTATTTTTGTAACTTTTTAATTTTTTTTTGTTATTATGGATAAATAATTCCTTGAACTTTTCTCCACTTTTGAATTCATTAAAATCCCAACAAACAAATCCTTCCGTTTACGTACCGTTTTCGGTCCGTCATAAACGGAATCCAACTCCGTTTACGTACCGTTTTCCGGATCCGTATACGGACAAGAAAACGGATTTTAAGGAACATCGAAACTGATTCGAATCCGTTGAAAGTCCGTCAATGACGGACCGTTTACGGACCGCCCAACAAACAATTCGTTCCGTTTATGTACCGTTTTCGGTCCATCACAAACGGAATCCAACTCCGTTTACGTACCGTTTTCTGGATCCGTATACGGACCAGAAAACGGAACTTAAGGAACATCGAAACTGATTCGAATCCGTTGAAAGTCCGTCAATGACGGACCATTTACGGACCGTTATGTCGTGTAAAAAACTGACAAGTCCGTTGAAAGTCCGTCAATGCCGGACCGTTTCCGGACCGGTATGTCGTGTGAAAAACGGAGTGACTCCGTTTTAAGGGGGCCGTTTTCGGTCAGAATCCGTACCGTTTTTTTACACAAAAATGGACTCGTATATCGACCTAAATTTCCCTATTTTTATTAATTATAAGCAATAGTTTTTTTTATATTTTTTTTATAAATTTATGAAAAATGGAATTTATTTTTTATTTACACTATAATTAATTATATTTTGCGCAGCTTGCGTCTCCAACCAGAAATTTAAATCATTTTACAATAGCGGCCTACAATAAAACCGAATATCTGCATTTAAAAGATACAATAAATTAATTGAGGTTAAACTGGTTGTGATCACGATGGTGTTTTGCAAGTTCGCACACTTTTCTACCAAAACAACTACATAAATATGTCAGTAAATATTCCTCAGTTGCATTCGCTTGCAAATAAACCATCTTTAAAACAAATAATAACTTTAATAAATCTTACCATCTGATGTATGTATGTGACTTGAAGTTCTTTGGTTGATAGATTCTTAGGACGGATTCACGCTATTGCGACTTATTTTTCATCTAAATATTATTTGTCAGGAGCTGAAGGGCTGTGCTGTATTTTTTTTTTAAATATTTTTAGTACTTTTTTCCAAAAACAAACTTACACCGGAGAAGTCCGTATTCAACCGTACTGAAACGGATACACCAAAACGGAGTTAAAACGTGTTGTGTTCGAAATCAGATCATACGGTCCGTTAATGTTCCGTACACGCACAAGCTTTGACGGATACGTGCATACGGACCATTAACGTGCCGTAAAATCCGGATTTATGATTCCGTACGTGCCGGACAATCCGTAAAAATGTTTCTTGGGCGTTATGTCGTGTAAAAAACTGACAAGTCCGTTGAAAGTCCGTCATTGACGGACAGTTTACGGACCGTTGTGTCGTGTAAAAAACGGACAAGTCCGTTGAAAGTCCGTCAATGACGGACCATTTACGGACCGTTATGTCGTGTACAACCGGAGTGACTCCGGACCAAAAACGGACTTGTATATCTATCTAAATTGACTAATTTTGAGTAAATTTTTTTTTTATTTTTAATAGATTTATTTGTAACGATATTATTTACATTTACACTATATTTGCTGCTCTTATATTGTAATATTACTAGATGAGTTTTAATCAGTTGTAATTGTATTTTAATAAAAAAAAACTATATTTAGTACCTCAGTTTACCTCTTTACATACGTGGAACAGAGCTTTTGTTATAAAAACAAAGGATCTTACATAAACCACAAACCATTGTAAAACACGCACTAAATTTTATTAATCTTACCATCTAATATATGTATGCGACTTGATGATGTGTTAATTGTGTTGTGTTGGATATATTCTAGATACCGCCACCAATTTATCGCCACAAAAAGTTTTTAAAAGAATTTAATTGTTTTTATTTTGAACACAAATTAAAATCCATTAAATCCGTATTTTACGGTACGGAAATGGAGTTAAAACGTATTATGTTCGAAAATCCGATTACACGGTCCGTTAATGTTCCGTATACGTACAAGCTTTGACGGATACGTGTATTACGGACCGTTAATGTGCCTGAAAAGCCGGATTCATGATTCCGTATGTGACGGAGTGTCCGTAAAAATGTTTCTTGGGATGGTTGGGTAGTTGGGGAGGAAAAAATAGTCAAAGTTGAACTTTTGAATTTTTTTTATCCATTTTCTATGAAAATGCGATTCTTTAAGATGAATGAGGGGAATGTTTAGTTGATCTCTTATTTTGGTAAATGAATGTTTTCTTAGTTTGACTACACACAAAAAAATATTGTTAAATTTTTTTCAATTAAAACGATTTGTTAAATTATTTCAAAAGATGTCAATTAAAAACTAATCCAATAGATTAAATAATTGCTCAAAACTGCAATTTGTTTGAAATTTTTTTTTAATTCTATCATTCAAAACATCAGCATATTGTTGTTGTTTTTCTTTTGTTTTATTTATGTGGTTGCTTTTATAAATGTTTATGTATTAGTAACAGATATTTTAAATTAATTTTTATAAAATTTTATAAATTATCGTTAAGTTTATTATTTTATTTAGTTATATATTTTCATTTTGCCATATTAAATCTGAATATTCATTTATTCTAAAACATTATTGTAAACTAATAATGTAATTTTTGAAATTTAAATAAAAATCGCAGAAATAAATTAAAAATTATTTTAAATAAAATATATTTTATTTAGTTTTCAACAAAAACTATTTTTTTAATTTTCAAAAAAATTTTGACAGAGTCCTTTGCCTCAGAAAAAAGAAGAAAACTAATTTCTGCGAGATAATTTTTCATATAAGTATGTATAAATAAATCTATCAAATGAACGAAAATTGCATGCAGGTTTTATTTTAATAAAATTCAATGTTATGAAATTCATGCTAAAACCAAAGAAATCTATTTTTTTATAGTTGGCATGACAACTACCACTTTATCCAGCTGATTAGAGTCTTATTTAGAATTTATACAATATTGATCAATTTTTAATCCAATGGATTAATTTTTAATCAAATGCATATAATATGCTATTTAGAAAGTATACGATATTGATCAATTTTTAATCCAATGAATTAATTTTTATTCAAATATATATTAAAAAATCAATAAAAATCCTAATCAAATGTATCACTATTTTATTGAAAATGTATTCAATTAAAGAGCTACAAATTTTTAATTGAATGGACAATATTTGTGATTGAAGGAATTTCAACGATAAAATTGATTGAATAGGCGGTTTTCATGATTGAATTTAGTTTTTATTTTTTTGTGTGTATAGATCATAACTTAATATCACTTTCTGTTTAAATTATTTTCAAATTAAAGAAAGATGATACAATTTTCACAAGTAAATTACAAAGAATAAAAATGATTCTTTTTCTATTTTTGAAACATTTTTATTTATAAAATTCAAATCACTATAAATAAACAATTTTTATATAATTATAAATAATTTTTATGACATAGGGATTTTTTTTAATGTATTTTTATTTATATAAATAATTTTTTATTACTAATATTATCCCTGCAAACATTACAATACGAAAATGTTTCGGATCGTATCGCCTGGAAGAAAAACTTTGTTGCGGCAATAATCATATTCTTATTGAGGATGATCTCCCTTTCGGGAGTAAATGTCCTCTCTAAAAAGGTGATATCGCTAAATTAACTCCTCGAAACAAACTAAAAGATTTATATTTTTCATTATGAAATTTAAATCTGAAAAAGAATATCTGCATACATAATCCATTCACAATAACATTAATTATCTTGTTGTCATCATACCCGGTTTTTTCCGCAAATAAAATACAAAAAATATATTTCAAAATTGTCAAAAAATAACAAACCCTATGTGATCAGGTCCCCAAACACAAATCACAATCAAGATACCAACCGTACCAGTAAGCAGTGGCAGTAACACCAAACTGCCAATTCCCGTAAAACCAGTCCAATAACCTCATAACCTCCGCCATATACCAATGACAATCCACCCAACGGATCTTACACTCAAAAAATTTCATCGGTCACATCCTCTTAACACAATACATCCAAAGCCAAGGCATACAGCCCAACTCAGGCAGTATAAGAAACAAATCTAAAAATCAAAATGCCAAAAATCAGCACTCCAAAAAATTCCACAAAACACACGAAAATTCCCCACCGCAAAAAAACAATGAATGGACGTTACCAATAAATTGACAAAATTAAAATAATCCCTAAGAACCGTCAATAAAACATAATAAACACATCCACAGGACCTGAGAGAGATACCTACCGAAACGTGGATTTGTCCACCAACTTTATATAGTCTATTGAGGTTCCTATTGAGGAACTTGATTTTTCTCAATAACATTTTCAAGGCAAAAATTCCTATAAAGTCAATAGGCAGTGTTAATTCCCACCTAAAGCTACGTGGAGATGAGAGGGAGGTATGGGAGCCATCTCCGGAATAATAATGGGTCCTATGGAATCCCTAGTTATACATCATAGTCCGTACCCATGCAAACAGATGTACCCATAAAACATGACCAGAACAATGTTTCAATACTAATTTCTCCTAAATCCCCATACAAGGATGAATGAGCAGGAAATATGCCACAAAGTGATAGGAGTGCCCAAAACATATTACCACTATTATCCAGGTTGGTCAAATGTTGACAGAGATCCCTCTAACCCATGTCCACATATCTATCAAGGGTTCAGATCAAGGCATCCACTCTTATCCAATAGGGAAAAAAGCTGCATAGAGAGAGCTTTCTGGATAAATTTTCAATGAATTTCTTTCACGCAATAATTCATTAACATTATGCGGATAATTCATTAAAATCATGCAGATAACTCACTGAATGTGTGATTGCAGACCCCTACGTTCACCTAAGGGGCCTAGAGACGATTCTCTGGATGGCCAGTTCCCTACTTGGGTCTTCGATGATCTAACTACCCTACCGGTCCATCAGTCCGGTAATCCTGCGGCAAGACAAAACAGGGGAAAAAAGGAGCCCTAAAATGTCAAATTTACCGGTTCCTCCATACATTGCAACACCCTGCTAACAAATTGAACAAAGAAACCACACACATTCCAACAACAGAAAACTAAAATCGAAAAGAACCCCAACACCCGTGCAATAACATAGCCGTGTAGGCACTTGGGCAATTCCTGAAGCGCTTTCGTCCCCTGCCAAAGGGGACTTTATTGATTTTTTGAGTGTAAGGATGTTGTTCACTATGTTACCAGAGAATTTTATGGGTGTATTATTGGATGGTTGAAGGATGAGAGGCAACAAAGGATTAGGGACATGTAATGTGTTATTTGTAATTTTTATCAAATCAAATTTTTTATATCGGTTTGTGAAAATTACGTATGAATTTGAGGCAATTGTCGGTTGACCAAGAGAGGAGAGGTTGTCATGATGGGTCGATTTGTAATGGAAACCAGCGGTTTTTACTTGGCAGCATTTACCGAGGAGTTATCCAATGAATTTTTTAGGTGTAGGATCCTCTGTGGGGTCGGTGATTGGGCTTATTAGGAGATGAGGGTTAATTTGAGTGAGTTTTGTAGTTATTAAGTGAATGTTTCAATGGTTTGTATAGTGAAAATAGCTGCCGCTGCCCACTGGGAAAATGTGACTGTCTGCGAGAACTTGGGTAGTGATCACATATTTTTGTTTTGTTTTATGTCATTGAGTAGTCAGAAATTTTTTGTTTTATTTGTTCTAATTGATTTTATTTATTCAACTTAATTTTCTATGGACAATGGGGAAATTGAACAATATTGGTACAGAACATTATTTATCGGTTGATTGAAGTTGCAAATTGGTCATCGAGCGCCGACATCTTGATGGTAAGAGTAGGGTAGGAGATTAGATCTAAATTACGGCAAGCAGATTGAATGTTGAAATTTGTGAACATCAGCGATATATAGGGGTATGGAGGAGTCCTGGATGATAGAAGACATACAAATGCGGAGGACATACTAATACGGCAAGGATATGATCGGGGTGGGAGTCATTACCGAATGAAGAGAGAAGTGTGCGACATGAAATCTGATTTCTACAGGTAAGGCGAGGGATGCGTGACATGGAAACTTATTTCTGAAAATGGTGGCAACAGAAAGGTAAGGGATGATGTTTTGGGGAAATTGGATGGATGGTTCCCGGTTACGGATGGGAATCTGATTTGAACTTTCAGGGTTCAAGTCTTGGTTTATACTTTAATACGCTGGGGGTCAATAACACCCTCTGGGAAGTGTATTGGGTGCAAGTCTGAAGGCTGCTATTGGGAACGGGATATGGGGTCCATATGTGATTAGGGAAAGGGTACATTATTTCCTGTCACTCAATGGTGCACTTGAGGTGATTATTTTTGATGACATTGGCCAGGGGATGGTGACTTCGAGTTTGGTTTGGTAACACTCTGACGATCTTGCGCCATTTGATAATGGGATTTATACCCCGTTTTGGACACTTAAGGTGGACAGGAATTAGTATTATTGCCTAATCCGATATGGTCGGAATAGGTTTCAGGGAGGATCTTGAGGGAATTTATGCATGGATATTCGAAGGTTGAATTATTCCTCTTGCTTATGGGAATATGGGGATTACATGTGTGGAGTTGGATGTAGGAGTTGGAACTTCAATATTGCTGTGGGATTCATTATCGAGAGTTTTTAGTGAACTTGGATAAGTTTTTTGGGTTGTGGGAGATTATGTTCGGTTTAGAATGATTATTTATTTTTTGTCCAAATATGTGGTTACATATATCCTTACTGGTGTTAAGATGATATTGGTCGGAAAAGGTAATTCAGGGGGAATTTACGGGGAATCAGGGATATAACTTTACATTTGGGGAAAGATGTGAATGGGTCATTATTATTATAGAGGGGCTCGTTTAATTCTGAGAGTTGGAGGAAAGGGATATGAGGGTTCTTGGATAAGGGTGAATATGGAAGGGATTCGGGAACATAATATATGTTTCATTAGGAGTTCCAAGGAACTAATAGGTAAATCCTGCTGATGAGTCCCTTTGGCAGGGGACGAAAGCGCTTCAGGAATTGCCCAAGTGCCTACACGGCTATATTATTGCACGGGTGCTGGGGTTTTTTCGAATTTTTTCAATTTTAATTTACTGTTGTTGAGATGTGTGTGGTTTCTTTGTTCAATTTGTTAGCAGGGTGTTACAATGGATGGAGGAACCGGTGAATTTGACATTTTAGGGCTCCTTTTTCCCTGTTTTGTCTTTCCACAGGATACCGGACTGACGGACCGGTAGGGTAGTTAGATCATCAACGACCCAAGTAGGGAACTGACCATCCAAAGAATCGTCTCTAGGCCCCTTAGGTGTACATAGGGGTCTGCAATCACACATTCAGTGAGTTATCTGCATGATTTTAATGAATTATCCGCATAATGTTAATAAATTATTGCGTGAAGGAAATTCATTGAAAATTTGATCCAGAAAGCTCGCTCTATGCAGCTTTTTTCCCTATTGAATAAAAGTGCCTATTGACTTTATGAGAATTTTTGCCTTGAAAATGTTATTGAGAAAAAATCAAGTTCCTCAATAGAATTTCTTGAGCAATGGACTATATAAAGTTGGTGGACAAATCCACGTTTCGGTAGGTATCTCTCTCAGGTCCTGTGGATGTCTTGATTATGTTTTATAGACGGTTCTTAGGGATTATTTTAATTTTGTCAATTTATTGGTGACGTCCATTCATTGGTTTTTTTGCGGTGGGGAATTTTCGTGTGTTTTGTTGGATATTTTGGAGTGCCGATTTTTGGCATTTTGATTTTTAATTTTGTTTCTTATACTGCATGAGGTGGGCTGTATTCATTGGCTTTGGATGTATTGTGTTAAGGGGATGTGACCGATGGAATTTTTTGGGTGTAGGATCCGTTGGGTGGATTGGGATTGTCATTGGGATATGGCGGAGGTTATGAGGTTATTGGACTGGTTTTACAGGATTTGGCAGTTTGGTGTTACTGCCACTGCTTGCTGGTACGGTTGGTATCTTGATTGTGATTTGTGTTTGGGGACCTGATCACATAGGGTTTGTTATTTTTTGACAATTGGGAAATATATTTTTTGTATTTCATTTGAAGTGTTCGGTTCGGTATTGTGTTTTTATTTTTATTATTCTTGTCGCGAGTGTAATTGGTGGAAGCATGTGTGATGGTGTTTATGGAAGCGGAAGGTGTCATTTGTGGGTGCTACATGGGGTCGATGGGGTGAGTTTTTGAATTTGTTGTTTTTTTGGTGAATCTGTATATGGGGTATGGATGGGATATATTTGTGTTGTTCAAATTTTATTGTGTGGTTTCGCGAGTGTGTGTTATAGTCCGCGGGTGTTGTGACCAGCTGCTATTGGTTCTCGGGCGTGGTACTGGGATGGATAGGGAAGGTTTTTGTATTGTTTTGATTTGTGGTTTTTTGGGACGGGTTAGGATTTTGTTTGTTATATTCGGGAGTATATTATATATGCATCTCACAGGGGTTCCACGGAACTAGTAGGTTAATCCTGCTGATGAGTCCCTTTGGCAGGGGACGAAAGCGCTTCAGGAATTGCCCAAGTGCCTACACGGCTATGTTATTGCACGGGTGTTGGGGTTTTTTTCGATTTTAGTTTTCTGTTGTTGGAATATGTGTGGTTTCTTTGTTCAATTTGTAAGCAGGGTGTTGCAATGTATGGAGGAACCGGTAAATTTGACATTTTAGGGCTCCTTTTTTCCCCTGTTTTGTCTTGCCACAGGATTACCGGACTGACGGACCGGTAGGGTAGTTAGATCATCGATGACCCAAGTAGGGAACTGGCCATCCAAAGAATCGTCTCTAGGCCCTTTAGGTGTACGTAGGGGTCTGCAATCACACATTCAGTGAGTTATCTGCATGCTTTTAATGAATTATCCGCATAATGTTAATGAATTATTGCGTGAAAGAAATTCATTGAAAATTTATCCAGAAAGCTCTCTCTATGCAGCTTTTTTCCCTATTGAATGAAAGTTGTGACCAGCGGCTATTGATTCTCGGGCGTGGTACTGGGAGGGATGGGGTAGGGTTTTTTGGATTAATTTGATTTATGGTTTTTTGGGACGGGTTTAGGATTTGGTTTGTTATGTTCGGGAGCATATTATATATGCGTCTCAAAGGGGTCCCACGGAACTATTAGGTTAATCCTGCTGATGAGTCCCTTTGGCAGGGGACGAAAGCGCTTCAGGAATTGCCCAAGTGCCTACACGGCTATGTTATTGCACGGGTGCTGGGGTTTTTTCGATTTTAGTTTTCTGTTGTTAGAATGTGTGTGGTTTTTTTGTTCAATTTGTTGGCAGGGTGTTGCAATGGATAGAGGAACCGGTAAATTTGACATTTTAGGGCTCCTTTTTTCCCCTGTTTTGTCTTGCCGCAGGAATACCGGACTGACGGACCGGTAGGGTAGTTAGATCATCGATGACCCAAGTAGGGAACTGGCCATCCAAAGAATCGTCTCTAGGCCCCTTAGGTGTACGTAGGGGTCTGCAATCACACATTCAGTGAGTTATCTGCATGATTTTAATTAATTATCCGCATAATGTTAATGAATTATTGCGCGAAAGAAATTCATTGAAAATTTATCCAGAAAGCTCTCTCTATGCAGCTTTTTTCCCTATTGAATAAAAGTGATTTTCAAATCACCGTTCTTTTAAATAGTGACCGTGATCACGGGTTTGTAATAGAGATGGGCGATCCGGCGATTTTTCAGTAACATTGTTCTCAGTGAATGTGATTTGCAAATCGTTGTTCTTTTAATCTGTGATCATGATCACGGTTTTTCTTGGAAAAGACAGCGATTTTCTGATAAATAAACGAAATAATATTTATGGCGAGTTTTTAAGATGTCAGTTAAACTTGGTTTAGTTAAACCGAAAACGAATTTTGTCAACCATTTCAAAGTTTATTAACAAAAATTTGCCGAAAAAACTATTTCTCGAGTATAATTTATTTCTTTATTGAAATAAAACAAAATAAACCACATTTTAAAAGCAGTATTCCAGTTACAAACTGCGTTAAACTAAGTTTAAAGATAATCCACTTCCTAAAAACTGGGCCTTAAAAGAAGAATAGTTACCGGTCGCAACTATTCTTCTTTTAAGGCCCAGTTTTTAGGAAGTATCAAAGACATGATAGAAGGAGACATTTTATTCAGAAGAGTGTGAAAGCAAGTCACTTTTATTAAAAAAAGACATGTATTACTGTGCACAATGAAGTTTGCAAGAAAGAATAGTACAAAAATATTAAAAGAACGACATTCCGAGTAACTGCGACTTGAAATATTTGATCACTGCCGTTACCAGTGATTTATCAATAACTGTGATTAAATCACCGGTATGAAAATATCGCTCATCTCTAATTTCAACTTGAATTCCAGCAAAATTGTTTATTGGGAATTAATAGGTAGCTGTTCCCATGGTAGTAGACCAAACCGAATGAATCGTTACATGCTTCTCTAGCAGTTCAGAGAAAATAGCGCATTTTTAATATTACACCCAAAATATTCCATAGTAGGATAGTTAAAAAAAATCCATAGTTGAAACCAAATAAATTTGAAATAACTTTTTGTAATTATAAACAACTATGATTTGGATAATATTAACAATGTAATAGTTACCCTGTAAATAACAATTTAAAATAAAAATGTCAAGTGAAATAAAAAACAAAATTTTATTAAAAAATTAACTTCAAATCGAAATCTTTAGCACACGAAAATTTCTGATGAACAAACGAAAATAATTTCTTGCAATTTTCAGACCGGTAAATCGAATTAAGCAGGTAATCGTGTATAGTGTAATATTATTTTCATTTTCAATTAAAACATTTTTCAGATGCTGACGAATATTTTGTGAATAGGTTTCTGAAGAGATATTAGCAGAGCATATTGAGTGAAATATCACCACTTTCATTAAATTTAATTGATCTCTTTTTACAATGTGCATTGTGGTATTTTAAATGGAATTATTATTTTTATTTATGTGACTTTCTTTTCTCTCTAATGTGTTAAAAAATAAATAAGAAATGATACAAATATTGCATATTGTTTAATGGAAAATAGAGGTCGAAATGAAACATCCGTGGTTTGTAATAACCATTTTCAAATATAATATAGTTGATATCTATTACGTTTAATTTTTATTGAATTTCCACTAGCAAATCGTAACCATAAACTACCTCCGTACACAACACAATTTTTGAGACTAATTTAAACAAAAATTTTATTTTTTTTCCTTAAATTTTGCTGTGAGAAAAAATGTGTGTTGACACTATGAAAAATAGCTCGCAAATGAACACTATTAAAGACTGCTATATGAAATTATACACAGGTATTCTAGAACTTCAATGCTACTGAGTAAAAAAAATTTTTAGAAAAAAAAATGAATATAACGGGAGTTATAGGCACAAAACAACGAAGTTGCTTGTAGGCAACTTTGGGGTCAAAAGGGTTAAAGACGCGTGCACGACAATAGTAAATCGTAAACGACACTTTGGCGACCGTCCATGTAAATCGTCGACGACTTTTTCATACAAATGTCCGCGAAATCGTACACGACGATCTGGGCGATATTATCGATCACAATGTCGTTGACGATCACATGGGCGACTTTTTTGTTGTATTATCGTTGACGACAATACATCCTAAATTGTCGTCGACCACAGTGTGAACGACAATGTTCTGCATTATATCGTCAGCGAGCACCCAAGATATAGTCGATTTATATTACAAAAATTCCACTCCTGAATAGAAAAAATACAATTTTTTGAATTTTTTCTGTAAAATAAAATTTGTAGATGTATTTTTTGAGATTATTTTTATGTTTTAAATTAATTTAATTAGTTTTTACTAAAATTATATTAAAAAATAAAATAGAAATTAAAAATTTATCGAATTATTTTGAAAATTACATACTAAAACAATTATTTTAGTAATAAGCATTTATTCGATTTCTTCGTTTTGGTCGTTTTCTTTGATTGCCCAACTTCGCTGTTTTTTTTACTCTTAATTTCTGCCATTTACTCTATTAATAGTAGTTTTGAAACGATGGAATACTGAGCGAAATTCTTTTATATAGGCTTCATAAGTTACTTTCTTTTGGTGGATTCTGTTATTAAGGCACAATATTAGATTAAGTTTTCAATTTTTTATAGTTACTTACCGTAAAGAGCATTTTATATGACAGCAATTAATTATAAAATGTTTACGTACACGCACATTGAAATACGTTAAGAAATATGATTTTTTACTCGGACTTTCGAGAATCAACTGAATATTTTTACATTGTTTCTGACGCTTTTTTTGGTTCTTGTGTTGTTTTTGTCCCGTTATTTTGCATTTTTTCTTAATACAGCAAGTTAAAGACATTGTCGCTCATCAAGTCGCCAATGTTATATAATTCGCGACAAAATAGATGGAATGGTGGCTCATTTTGTCCTTAATAAAATCTTATTGCAGACAAGTTATTGATAATGTCGCTCAGTTAGTCGTTAATTTGGTATGAAACACGACAAAATGCATGTAATGGTCGCTCATTTTGTCCTCAATAAAATCTTATTTAAGATAAGTTTGTGAATTTGTCGCTCATCTAGTCGTTAATAAGGCTGAAAACACGACAAAATATACGATCTTGTCGACGAACTTGTCCTCAACAGTGTAATATACACGACAAATTCTAAAATGTCTTGAAGGCATCCTTGACGACAATTTCATGTCAGACTATTTGGCCAGCGGGGTACATTACGCTTAAAGACTATACATTAGAGTGGGCCGAACTTTACCGAATTGCGAATTTCAAAAACGGGGGGTGCGGAAAAGTTGCGTATGCGTCCAGCAACCAGTAAAAATTAAAAATTTTGAAAATCGGTTCACGTTCAAGGTCCCCGCAAAGCGGTTGAAATTTCGAAATTTCGGAAAGTTTAAAAAAAATCCTTAAATTTTGTTAAAAAATATTTGTTGTTGTGATATATTATTTCTAATAAATTATAGTTCGCTAAATCCAAAAAAAATAAAAATTTTTTAATCGGCCGAAGGGGTTCTAAAATATTGATACTTGAATTTTGTTGAAAAACACGTTTTTTCATTTTTCAGTCGAGCCTTTAAAAAGTTAGTCTAAACATGTTTTTAATTTTTTTCATTTTTAAATCTACTATCTATATAAAATTGTCTTTCATTTGAGTGCAAAAAAGTTTTAAAATGTTGAAGGGTATTCCAAGGACGCTGCGACAAAAGTTGTAAAAATTTTCAGTCAAAAGTGATTGTTTTTTGTGATCACTGTTTTTTTTATGAAGTGATCCGAGATTTTACCCACTTATTGTTTTGGATCAACATAAAATAACATTTTTATGACTGGTCCATCTTTTTTAATAATTTTGGGTATTTTGATAATAAATATAAAATAGTGTGATCGGATCTCGAGATTTCGGACAAAATGCTCGAAAAGTATCCTCTTTTTTGTCCACACAATGTTCGAAAAGTATCCCACTTTATATTTTTTGTTGTATTAAAACAATATTTAAGAATAAAATTAAATACCTAATAGTTTTTTTTTGTAAAAGTTTTGAAAAATATTTTATACACTGTGCCACAAAAGTATATATATAAAAATGTAATTGAATATAACTTAATACATTAATGTTCCGTAAATATTATACAAAATTAAATTGCGTGCTTGGATTTAGAATTTTGTAACACAATGTTCGAAAAGTATACACTTTTTTGTCCACACAATATTCGAAAAGTATTCTACTTTATATTTTTTGTTTTAGTAAGAGAATATTTTAGAATAAAATTAAACACTTAATAGTTTCATTGTAAAAGTTTTGAAAAATATTTTATACACTGTGCCACAAAAGTATATATACGAAAATGTAATTGTTTATAACTTAATACATTAGTTTTTAGTAAATATCATAAAAATTAAATTGCGTGCTTGGATTCAAAATTTTGTAAAACAATGTTTGTAAAGTATCCTATTTATTTTATCCACACAATGTTCGAAATGTGTTTTACTTATACTTTTGTGGCACAGACTATAAAATATTTTTCAAAACTTTTACAAAGAGACTATTAAGTGTTTAATTTTATTCTAAAATATTCTCAAAATATATAAAGTAGAATAATTTTCATATTTTGTGTGGACAAAAAAAGTGCATACTTTTCGAACTTTGTGTTACAAAATTTTAACTCCGAGCACGCAATTTAATTTTTTTAATATTTGCTAAACACTAATGTATTAAGTTCTATTCAATTATATTTTTATACCCTACACCACTATGTGGTCAGGATATTATAAGTTTGTGCTGATGTTTGTAACACCAAAAAATATTGGTCCTAGACCCACCTTATAGTATACCGATCGGCTTAGAATTTTTTTTATTTCGTTTTAACGATGTCCGTCTGTCCGTCCGTCCGTCCGTCTGTCTGTCTGTCCATGTATTCTTGTGCGCACTCTACAGGTCGCAAATATTAAGATATTTTGATGAAACTTGGTACACCGACTTATGTCGGCCCAGGGACGACGCCTATTGATTTTGGTAAACATCGGTCCATGTTTAGACCTAGTGCCCATATAAGGGTCCTACCAAAATTATATTGTTTATACGCTGCAGGTCGCAAATATTAAGATATTTTGATAAAATATAGTACACCGACTTATGTCGGCCCAGCGACGAAGCCTATTGATTTTGGTGAACATCGGTCCATGTTTAGACCTAGTGCCCATATAAGGGTTCTACTAAAATTATATGGTTTATACGCTGCAGGTCGCAAATATTAAGATATTTTGATGAAATTTGGTACACCTACTTATGTCGGCCCAAGGACGAAGTCTATTGATTTTGGTGAACATCGGTCCATGTTTAGACCTAGTGCCCATATAAGGGTTCTACTAAAATTATATGGTTTATACGCTGCAGGTCGCAAATATTAAGATATTTTGATGAAATTTGGTACACCCACCTATGGCAGCCTAAGGACGAAGCCTATTGATTTAGGTTAACACCGGTCCATGTTTAGACCTAGTGCCCATATAAGGGTCCCCCCAAAATTGGCTTGGTTACACACTGCAGGTCGCAAATATAAAAATATTTTAATGAAATTTAGTTCGTTGACTCACATTATAGAAAATTTTGACACAAGTCCCATTTTAACCCTTTCGAATTTCGGATCCAAACATTAGTTGGCTTTTACCCAGACTGGTGTAGGGTATTGTATAGTCGGCTTGCCCGACTTTAACCTTTTTACTCGTTTTATATATACTTTTGTGGCACAGTGTATAAAATATTTTTCAAAATTTTTATAGAAAACTATTTAAATTTATGCTAAAAAACTATTTAAAACTATTTAATTTTATGCTAAAATATTCTTTTAATACAATAAAAAATATAAAGGATACTTTTCGAACATTGTGTGGACAAAAAAGAGGATACTTTTCGAGCATTGTGTCCGAAATCTCGAGATCCGATCACGCTATTTTATATTTATTATCAAAATACCCAAAATTATTAAAAAAGATGGACCAGTCATTAACATGTTATTTTATGTTAATCCAAAACAATAAATGGGTAAAATCTCTGATCACTTAATAATAAAACAGTGATCACAAAAAACAATCACTTTTAACTGTGAAAATTTTTACAACTTTTGTCGTAGCGTCCTTGGAATACCCTTCAACATTTTTAAACTTTTTTACACTCAAATCAAAGACAACTTTATATAGATAGCAGATTTAAGAACGAAAAAAATTAAAAACATTTTTAGACTAACTTTTTGAAGGCCCGGCTGAAAAATGAAAAATCGTGTTTTTCATCAAAATTCAAGTAGAAATATTTCAGAACCCCTTCGGCCGATTAAAAAATTTTTATTTTTTTTGGATTCAGCGAACTATAATTGATTAGAAATAATATATCACAATAACAAATATTTTTTAACAAAATTTAAGGATTTTTTTAAACTTTCCTAAATTTCGAAATTTCAACCGCTTTGCGGGGACCTTGAACGTGAACCGATTTTCAAAATTTTTATTTTTTATTGGTTACTGGACGCATACGCAACTTTTCCGCACCCCCCGTTTTTGAAATTTGCAATTCGGCAAAGTTCGGCCCACTCTACTATACAAACCCACAAACACTTATCATTAACCAACTATACAATTCTAATACGTAATTAATCATAGCATATACTTAGGTGTATAATAAAATATAGTACTATGTTGCCAGATTGACGTATTTTGTCCATTCCGCCTCTTGGGCTATTTTCTTCCAGAAAAGTCCAGAACTTTCTATACTAGGCCAAGCCATTTTCGTAACAATATTAATGTATGAAAAGTGAAGGACTTTCTGAATTGCAGAGCTTGTTTCTGAATATTTTTGTTCCACACATTAAAAAAAGGTTTACACTTCTAAGTCAGAATTATGTCTAGATTATTTCTGCAAAATTTTATCCCATTACGACCCAGAACAAAAAACGCTGTACATGGGACCGAAATAGACCGTGGCATTTTCATATAAATGTATGAAAAGTGCAGGACTTTCTGAATTCAAGAGCCAGTTTCGGAATATTTTTGCTCCACATATTCAAAAAAGTGTTGCAGTTCTAAGTCAGAATAACGTCTAGATTATTTCTGCAAAATTTTAACATTTTCATATAAATGTATGAAAAGTGCAGGACTTTCTGAATTGAAGAGCCTGTTTCTGAATATTATTGTTCCACACATTAATAAAAAGTTTACAGCTCTAAGTCAGAATAACGTGTAGATTATTTTCCCAAAATTTTAGCCTATAGAGCAGAGAAACAAGCCGACCAAAATAATCGGCGGCGGCGGCGCAAGCAAAAAATCGGCGGCGGCGGCGGCGATTGAGGTTGAGCCGGATAAAAATCGGCGGCGGCTTGATCGGCTGAAAACAACATTTTGTAATGTGATTTGAAAACGTTAAGTTTTTTTACGAAAGATAGCTATTTTACTATCACTCTATATGCCTTTACGTTTTTTGGCATTACTCTTACAGTGAGGTTACATGATCAAGATTTTGGTTTCAAGTTGATAACACATACAGCTTGTCAAATTCAGTTAAACTTGAAGCTGTGACGTAGGCTGCATGCAACTTGATAGTCAATTTTGCTTTCAAGATGCCGTCGTCAAGGAAAGAACTAAAATTGCTCGCCTCTGTGGGCTGTTTCCGCACTGTAGGCTGTTCGAAAAGACTTTATTTTTTTTTCACATCTTCCACAGACATTTTCATGTCAACAGAAATTGGTTTTTTATTTATTTTTATTTTTAAATCATTTCGTCGATATACCGGAATATTCACATTCCGTATTTTATCAATCGTGTTTTATTGCGGCACAATATTTGTAAAAAGAAAAACAAATTTACAAGAAATTTGATCAGCTGTTTAAAAATTGACCGTCAAGTTTTCTCAAAACTTGAAAGCAAAAATTGATATCAAGTTACTGTTTAATTTTTAAAATGTGAGTGTGTTAGTAAAAAAGTGTGAGTGTATTAAAACTTGAAAGGAAAAAATTGATCGTGTAACCCCTATGTTACCTGACCATCTCTCAAAGATTTGTACGAATAATCTTCAAGGTTTACTATTTTTGAAAAGTTATTCATCATCGCTCTTATATCTGAAACATTTGCCCTAATGATGATATACCAGTAGGTACCTGGTATATCATCATTAGGGCAAGGAATTTCATGCACTTAAAAATGAAAAATATGCGGTTAAAAAAGAAAAATATGCACTCACAATATATGAAATATTCACTAAAAACTATAATTTTTGCAAAAATAATGCACTTTAAAACTTAAAAATATATTTAAGTTAGTTATTTTGCAAACCGACACAGAACTCGAAGATTTCCCATTGGTCAATAAAGTTTTAAAAATGTTTATTTTGATTGAATCAAAATATGAAAACGTATCAATTTTTTATATTTTTTTACAAAATAAAAAATGCTACTGAAAATATGCACAAATATGCATTAAAAAGCACAAAATATGCATTAAAAAGCCACCAAATATGGATTTAAAGTCGAAATATGCAAAAACATGCATTTATGTCAAAATATGCAACTACACTCAAAAAAAAAAGTCAGTAAAGTCAGCAAAAAATGTTGCTGTGTCAGCAAATTTTTAGTCAGGAGCGTGCTTGCAAAAAAGTTGGTAATTTCAGCAAAAGGTTTGCTGAAAATCAGCGAGCTGATTTCTACCAAAAAAATAGTAATCTTCAGCAAAAGTTTTGCTAACACTTAGTCGACTGCAAATGAAAAAATCCTTGCTAAAATCACTAAACTTTTTGCTGAATATTAATAGACTGAAAAAAACTCAAAAAACTTGTAGCGAAATTTTACTTTAGTTAATTTATTTGTTGAAAATTTAAATATAGAATATGTGTAGAGTTGTTTTTATTTTTATGTCATTTCCGTTTCCAGACGAGTTGCGACATCTACATCTTGTCTATCTGGTTGTCGTCCACGCTATGAATGCGGTTATCAGCAAAATTTTTGTAGCAAAATAAATTAGTAAAACATTAGTTCAAAATTAGTTTAATGCTAAAAAAATATAACTAAAATTTTTGCTGAAAACGGAATTTCAACAAAAAAATTGCTGAAAACTAGTACACTTGATATACAAGACGTTTTACTAATTTTTCTACTAACTTATTTTTTTGAGTGTACAAATCGATGCCAGTTTGTTCTAAATTTGATGAGTCGGATAAATGCTTAGTCCATATTAGTTTTGGACTGTCGAGAAATAACATGCATTTGCATGGAATTCCTTGCCCTAATCTTCATTGTTGGTAGTTTTTGTTATTTTGATTGCATGCTTAACTAATTCTGGTGATCGATTTTGTCGTCGTTTCGTTATTTTGTTTTCAACGACTGTCTACACTCAAAAAAAAAAGTCAGTAAAGTCAGCAAAAAATGTTGCTGTGTCAGCAAATTTTTAGGCAGGAGCGTGCTTGCAAAAAAGTTGGTAATTTCAGCAAAAGGTTTGCTGAAAATCAGCGAGCTGATTTCTACCAAAAAAATAGTAATCAGCAAAAGTTTTGCTAACACTTAGTCGACTGCAAATGAAAAAATCCTTGCTAAAATCACTAAACTTTTTGCTGAATAATAATAATATTAATAGACTGAAAAAAACTCAAAAAACTTGTAGCGAAATTTTACTTTAGTTAATTTATTTGTTGAAAATTTAAATATAGAATATGTGTAGAGTTGTTTTTATTTTTATGTCATTTCCGTTTCCAGACGAGTTGCGACATCTACATCTTGTCTATCTGGTTGTCGTCCACGCTATGAATGCGGTTATCAGCAAAATTTTTGTAGCAAAATAAATTAGTAAAACATTAGTTCAAAATTAGTTTAGTGCTAAAAAAATATAACTAAAATTTTTGCTGAAAACGGAATTTCAACAAAAAAATTGCTGAAAACTAGTACACTTGATATACAAGACGTTTTACTAATTTTTCTACTAACTTATTTTTTTGAGTGTACCAGACAATATCGCTTTCTTCAGTAGACTCGCTGCTACTATCCATTCTGCTGTAACAGCAGAGGATTAGTATAGCAGAATATTAATCCCTTTGTTTACTACTTAATAAGTAATAATTTGTTGTTGATTTCAATATAAAATGCAGTGTTGCCAACAAATTTTCAAAATAAATGGCTAATCAGACCCAAAAATCGCCAGAAAATCTCTAGATTATAAACAGTGTAAATATTTAGCGATTTTATCGCTAGATTGTTGAAAAATGGTACTTAAAGCAGTTTTTACTCAAAAATTTCTTTAATATGTGAATAAGAAGTGTTATAAACTTTTAAATAATGAAAAATTTAAATTAAATTAAATTTTTAAATTTAAATTAAATTAAATTTTTAAATTTAATTTTTAAAAAGTGAATGAAAGAATTAAGCCTTTTAAACCTTTGGTTCAAGTTTAATGAATTAGTAAATTCTTTTTAAAAATATATATTTATTTTAAAATTTTTTATATTTGAAAATTGATACTTCCAGCCGAAATAAGCCGAAAAAAATCGGCGGCGGCGGCTGAAGCTAAAATGACCGGCGGCGGCGGCTTAAACGGCTCACGGCGGCTGGCTTGTTTCTCTGCTATAGAGACCCAGAAGAAAAAAAGCCGTGCATGGGACCGAAAAAGACCGTGGGTCTCTAATATAAATACACTCCGTTTCATAACTATAGCCGCACTATTAAACAGCTGATATGTGAGGTTCTTAATAATTTAGACACATAAAAGACCTTATAACTAAGGCTGCATTCACACATAATTCTTAAACACGTGTTTAGCTAAAACACGTATTTTAGCTCTTTATTCTACTACAACAGTTCTTTATTCTTTTACACTCATTTTAGCTAACCACGTGTTTAAGATTTAGGTGTGAATGCCGTTTAAAAGTTACATCTAAAAGATATATATTTCCACAAAAAAAAAAAAATTAACGCAGATTAATTTAAATCGCCATTTTTTTTTACTAGTGTTTTATAACTATAGCCGCACTTTCAGAAAAATGGATTTGGAAGTTTAAAGCATTTAGGTGCTTTCACAATTGTAGAGTTACTCTACTCTGCAGCACAGAAATGTTAACTGTTCAAAATGCAGAGTAGAGTTACTTCAAAAAATATTTGACACTTCAATACTTACATTTCCTTCCGCGAATGTCTAGGCTTTATATCCATTGCCTTTATTTTAAAATATTTTTTTATTTAATTTTAAAATGTCCAACACAATTATTTTGTGTTGGTTTTATGATTTTTAATATATTTTTTTTTAATTTGTTGACAATAGGTGTGTTTGGGTACTTTTCCAGTAAAGTCCAGTAAAAATTACTCAGTAACAAATTTACAGAGAGTAAAGCCCAAATTAGTTTGGAAGTATCGTAAAAAAATAACGTATCATTCATATAATGAATAAAAAGAGTATAAAATATAAAAATATTGTATTTTTTATCTTTTTCTTGTGCATAGAATTAAATGTCAAGTAATAAAATAGAAAATTTCTATTTTCAACAGAACTTTTATACGATTTTACTTGACAACAGTTTCAATGCATAGAAAAAAGATAGAAATATATTTCTATATTATTTTAACACATTGAATTGATTACCGATACATTTTTTTACTTTACGATTAGACTAATGAAGCCTTAAGGCAAAATTTACTCTCAAAAAGAAAAATATCTAAAAATGTACGCAAACAGAAAAATTGTAAGAATTAGTAAAATAATGCTGCCAACTTCTTCCCTAAAAATATCGCTAAATCAAACTAAAAAATCACTAGAAAATATCTAAATTATAAAAAAAATTAAATAGCGATAAATCCCTAAAGTGCACGAACTTTTTAGGTTGTGTTGAAAAATTTCACAAAAATATCTATATTTTTCAAACTTCTTAAAACTTTCTTAAAAAATTATTGATACATCGCCAAATTTTTCGAACTTTTTTGTTTTCCATAAAAATTTACCGATAAATAGCTGAATAATAATGATTCAAAAATTCTGTCAAGGAAATAAATGTAAAAAAATGCTAAGAAAATGTGAAGACTGTCTTAAAAAGAAAAATCGCTAGTTTTCCCTCTAATAGCTAAATTATATTTTATCCCGCTAAACGAGTTGAAGTATCGCTAGATTTGCCGAGAAAATAGCTAAATTGGCAACAGTTATTAAAATAGCTGATTGCGAAATAAACCTATTCAAATTATTGGATTAATAAATAAAACCTAATAAAATGATCACTTACTTACTCCTTCCATCGTAAATAAGCTTATATTTAAATATTTTTTATTTTTACAAAAAATTATTTCAAAATTATTTAGACAAATGTTTTGTTTCTTCAATCATATGTTTTAAATCATATGTTTTTTTTTCTTACAAATTCTTACTAGCAAAAATTCATCCAGTAAAAACTCGTAAGTTCTCTGGTATTGAACTGTCACTTTACCCTCTATTTTTCCTCTCTCCTTACTGAGTAATTGTGTAAACAAACACCTTCCAGTAAAAACTTGTACAAATTTGTACGAATTTGTACAAATGTGTATTTTAAGGTATATTTGTCATGTTAAATAGTTAACAGATCAATGTTAACTCTAGAGTGCAACAAATCCGTATTCCAGAGTCAAACAACTTTGACTCTGGAGTGGAATAAAAAAAGATAGCAAAATACAAAAATGTATTAGTAAGAAAGATAAAAGAACTAAATTTTCTACAGATTGGAGTACTCCATCATTGTAAACGCACCTTTTGAGTAAAAAATTAAATTAAATAATTTAATGTTAGATAAAGTCGACCTGATTTTAATTAATACCGAAAATCTAATTTGGCATCCACCATTGTCCACTATCCACCAATTATGTTCATTAATTGGTCTTCAAACACGCGTTTTTGCCCTTTTAAGATCAAAAACTGTTTGATACTATCGATTTTCTGGAAAACAATTACATAACAAAATTCGGTATGTTTTCTAAATTCGGATCTTATCCCGAAAATATATGGGTCATTCCATAGCTTTAGTATTTTCAGTTTGAAAGCATCCTTGAGTAAGTGGATTTTTAAGAACTGATGCGTTGCAAGGTTGAAAAATCAGTTTTTGTGAACATTTTTTCGTAAAAAAATTTATAAATTTCTCTTCCAAGATTAAAGCATACTATAATGATCTCATCCGTGACACATCAAAACAACAAAGCAAGCTTTCCTGTTACAACAAAAATTGATAAATTTTTAAGAAATTTGTCGATTTTTCAAAAATTTATTGATTTTCCAAAAATTTATCGATTTTTTAAAAATTTATCGATTTTATACAATTTTGTGGATTTTTTTAAAATTTGTTGATTTTTCATAAATTTATCGATTTTTAAGAAATTGATCGAATTTTAAAAATTTATCGATTTTTAAAAAATTTATCAATTATTTAAAAATTTATCAATTTTTTAAAAATTTATCGATTTTTAAGAAATTTATCGATTTTTAAAAAAATTATCGATTTTTTGAAAATTTATCGATTTTTGAAAAATTTGTAAATTTTTCAAAAATTTATCGGTTTTTTCGAAATTTATCGATTTTTAAATTTTTTTTCGATTTTTCAAAAATGTATCGGTTTTTCAAAAATTTGTCGATTTTTGAAAAATTTATAGATTTCGTGATTTCAACAGAAAATATACATATATGGAATACTAGCGGGCAAGCCCGCTAGATTTAGCGACATGCCTTAAGACTAGTTTTTGGGATGTCAGTTAAACCGAAAACGAAGTTTGTCGTATATTAGGTACGCTACGTTGTTAGCGTACCTTAAATATTAAAATGTATTTTTTTTTTGTATAGGAATTAAATATTTTTATGAAAATAAAATACCATATTTTTTATTAATGTAAAAATCTTCAAAATAAAAGCCCCCTTCGATGAGAATGCTTATTAGGAGCTTTTATAAATAATAAATAATTGCAAAAATTATTATTCAGAGGAAGCTTAGGTTAAAACAAATTTTCTACTTTTTTAAGTTAAAATAAAACCAATAGACAAACTTAATAATTAACAATAAATAACGATGACGATGTGAGGGCTGTGGTGTAATGCGGTTGCGGGTTCGATCCCCAGCGACCGCAACATCAATTTGTAAAAATAATGTGTATGATTTTTTATCCCTAATACAGTGTCCTCCTTCGCTATTCCCATAGCACTTAACCCTACCGAAGTAAAATAATATAACAGGGCTAAGAAATAAACAGCCTCAAAAAAAGTTCGCCAACTCACCATCAAATGGTGCGCAACAACTGTTCTAAAATTCAACATCTCGCGTAATTATACACACAGAGAAAAAATATGCCACTTTCCAACTGAAATTCGGTTACATCTACTAAAATAGGTTGGTGCAACTGAATATTGGTAATCATAACAAAATTCGGTTTATACAACTAAATTTTAGTTGCAATACCCAAAATAATTGGGAATCACATTCCAATATGGTTTCACCAACCGAATTTATTGGTTGTAGCAACCAAAATAGGCTTAGCAATTCGGTTGGCAATTTTTTTTCCTGTGTGTAGTGTTACTGTATTTGAAGCCTTGCATCTTTCACCACCTCCTATCTTTTCTTTTTCCCCTTTCCAAATAAAGCAACACGTTAATTAATAGGAATAATTTAATGAATGTTGCTTCTCTAAAAAAAATAAAAAATTCGAATATGAAGTCCAAATTTTATGCGACATTGTTGAAATAAAATAGATATGTTTTTTCTATATTTCTGGATAATATTTCTATGTATAAAAAATAAAATTAAAAAATTTCATAGAATGTAAGAAGTTTGCGCTATAGCAGACAAAAAACCTAACTAAATAGTTTTCCAAGTAAAACTCGTGAATCTAATATTTTTTTATATCTGCTGAAATCCTCTTTAAAATCTAGAAGCGTTTCTCGAGAAAAGAGTGGATATAATTTGTATTCTAGTTTAGGGTTTTTTATAAAAAGAATCTCACCATCAGAAGGACCTTTTGAAATTCGGATAAACTTGGAAACTCAAAATTGAACATGCATTTACATCGACTGATATTAGCATTAAATTATAAGGGATTTTGAATATTCGGAAATAAAGAATACAAAAAGGCATAAACATTTTGATGTAAATATATACTATGGTACTTTTTATGACTTTATAATTAGTATTTAAGGGGAACTAAAATGGGTGCAATAAGTTTGTATCTTCCTATCAAATTAAACCAAGGTTGGTTACCGTTATCATCAAAATACCGTTATCGCTAAAATACCGTTTCAAATTGAATACCGTTACCGTTACCAATACCTCTAAAAAATTTCCAAATACCGTTATCGTTACCGATACCATTATTTTTGTTGGTAGTTACCGGTATTTACTAATTTTTATAAAAAAAACCAATTTTTTTACTTTTTTATAATAATCTTGAGTTTTTTTTTCAAAAAAAATTTATAGATAATAAATTTAGTTATTAAAACTACCAGCATTAAATTTAAACCTTATTATATGTATTTTTAACACTTGAAATTAAAAACATGGAAATTTTTATAGCTTTTCAAGGCAATTTATAATACCGGTACTTACCGGTATTGCTGTTTCGATAACGGTATACCGTTACCGTCTCAAATACCGTTACCTTTACCGTTACTGAAACAAACGAAATTCAATACCGTTACCCTTACCGTTATTCGTTTCGGTAACCAACCTTGAATTAAACTCTTAAGCCCAAATTAGTTTGGAAGTATCGTAAAAAAAGTTATGTATCATTCTCATAATGAATAAAAAGAGTATAAAAAATAAAAATATTGTATTTTTTATCTTTTTCTTGTGCATAGAATTAAATGTCAAGTAATAAAATAGAAAATTTCTATTTTCAACAGAACTTTTTTACGATTTTACTTGACAACAGTTTCAATGCATAGAAAAAATATATTTCTATATTATTTTAACACATTGAATTGATTACAGATACGTTTTTTTACTTTACGATTAGACTAATGAAGCCTTTATTCGCTATTTAACATGACGTAAACACGTAAACACAGAAGGTGTTACCGTCATGAAGCGGTTTTAAAAATTCGTATAGTAAATAGTGTAAGACTTAGTAAGGGTGAGTTCCAAAACGTCATTTGCAATGCAACTGAACAAAGTCATTCATTCCTAAACGCAACCGTGTAAACGTTGACAATGTCATACATCCCAAAATGTATAATAAAAGTTATCGATGCGCATACAAAACGCAAACTGTGCATCACTAATTTTTTTTTTTTTTTTAATAATAAATACAGCATTTATTTACTTCAAATTACATAATCAAAGCTTTTTAATAAAAGCTACTACAAAAAAATTATTTAAATAAAGATAATAAGATAATAAAAATAAATAATAATAAAAATAAATAATAATAAAAATAAATAATAATAAAAATAAATAATAAAAAAAATAAGTAAAAAATACAGTAAAACTATCATATAAAAAAAAATACTGAAAACATTATCTTGAATAATATAAATAGATATTTAAAAAAAAATAATACAATCACCAGATTTTCCTAAGTGCAGCGATAATAAAAAAAAGAAAAGATCGAGAGAGATAAAAATAATAGCACAAATAAAAAGCTATAACTCATGAGTAGCTACATAATCCTTAAGCTTTCGCCTAAAGACCTGGGGTGAAAAAGCAAAACCTCTCAGGTATAGAGGTAGATCGTTCCATATTCTTGAAAGCCTAATCTGAAATGATCGCTCGTACATAGTAGTATGATGTGTTGGATAAACCAGTTGGGGGTTTCTTTCCGAGTTGGACAAAAGAAAGTTGTCAACTATATAGTCCGGAAACCCATTAACCATTGCTTTGTAAAAAAATATCAATAACCTCATACCTACATAATTAACAAAAGAGCACCCAAGAAATTGGATTACGTACGGAGTCACATGAGAGCGAAGTCTTAGGCCAAAAACATATCTAATAATTCTATTGAAAACCTTGGTAAACCTATTAAATTCACCGCCTGTGGTACCAGAAAATACCTCGACACAATATAATATATGAGGTATCAACAAGGCATGTGCCACACTCATCCTAATTGAGAGAGGCAGATATAAGTCAAGAGAATACAACCTTCTCAACAAGAATGGTATTTTCGAAGAAACGTTATTAATATGCGATGAGAAATTTAAATGATTGTCAATTAAAACTCCAAGCCATTTAATCTTCTCCACAAATTCAACTCTCATGCCATCGAGAGTAACCAATATATTATCAGTATCGAAACCAAAACCCATTAACTTCGTCTTTCTTGGATTGACAACAAAACCATTGCCAGAAGACCAAGACATAACCTCATGTATGATGAAATTTACACCCTCTTCCAAGACATCTACAAATTGCGAATCGGCATAGCAAAGAAACTGAACATCATCCGCATAAACGTAAGACTGACATGATAGACCATTCCCAAATGTAAGAAGATCATTCAAGTAAATCATGAACAGTAGTGGGCCAATAACAGACCCCTGAGGTACACCATTGGTTATTGGTTTCGTTAATGAAAAAGAATCGCCAATCGAAACAAACTGACTTCTACAACTCAGATAAGAGGATATAAGTTTACAAGCTTGTGATGAAAAATCAAACAAATTAAACAGTTTGTCCACAAGTTTCGAATGTATCACTCGTTCAAAAGCTTTAGATAAATCCAGTGAAAGAAGAACTACATTTTTACCATTATCCAAAAATTTTCTAATCGAATCCGTTAGACCAAGAAGAAGGGCACCAGTACTATACCCACGACGAAAGCCTGACTGAGATGAGTGTATTAAAGAGTTACTATCAAGGTGTAGGATCATTTGATCCTTTACAATATGCTCAACCACCTTCGAGAGAATCGGAAGGACAGATATCGGACGCAAATTATCCAAAGAGTTGGAAAGACCTTCCTTTTTTATGGGTATCACCCTAGCTTTCTTCCAATCGCTAGGAAACACGGAAGTAGTAAAAATAGAATTAACCAACCGAAGAATATGGGAAGACACAAACGGAAAAACTAAATTAATAAATTTCAATGGTAAATAATCATTACCTGCAGCATTAGATTTAATCTTCCCCAATGCTGCGCGCAATTCTCCCAGATTCACACAACGAAACGAAAAACCACCACCTAAAGTACCCCCTGAAAAATCCATTGAATTGGGATTATCATCTATCTGACACGAAACAAAATAGTCATTTACCTCGTCAGCATTAGCAGAGATAAACTGATTATCAGTCTCCAAACAACCATTTCCCCTTAAATAGCTCCACATTTGTCTAGGACTAAGATCCCTAAACATGCTTGAATAGGCACGCCTCTTAGCTACCCTAATAACTCTCTTTGCACGATTTCTGTGCTCACAAAAAACAGCCCAATTCAGTGAACTTCTGTTCAGAAGGTAATATTTGTAGGCTAAGTCTCGTAAAGATATATGATAGACAATATTAGGGGAGTTAAACCAGTCAACAGACTTAAAAACTATCTTACGCCGTACGACAGGCACTAAGGAGTGTAAAACATAGAGGTTAGCCATAAAAACCTCCAATTGAAGATTTACATTATCCGTTGCATACATTCCACTAAAATCAAGAGAATGAACAGTTCGTTCTAAAACTTCCATATTCACAGAATTATAGTCCAAGTAGGACACATATTGTTGGGAAGTAGGTTTCAGAATATCGACAGCAATAAAAATGAGTGAATGGTGCGATACTCCTGGACACTGCATTTGACCAGAAGTACTCACAACAAGAGAGGGACTCATTAGAAAATAATCAATAAGGGACGTAGAATCCTTATTAATATCATAATGAGTGGGGGCTGAGTTGTGATGGCACACTAAGTCCAGCCTACTACACATTAGCCGAACCAAATTAGATTTCCTACTACAAATTTTGTTGATGCTTTGTTGACATTTATAAAAAATAAAGTGCAAATATAACAATGGCGGATGAAAAGTAAGGAAATATTTTTGTTATTAAATTATTTTGAGGTGTTTCATCCAACAATCCCATCAAATTTTCCAAAGTAATATTTTTACCATTTTTAAAGGAAATGATTACAAAAAGTGTTTCTAAACGTAAAAAATATGCAGTGTTTTTATTACAAAGTAAACAACACACTTGTTTGCTTTGTATCGAAACAGTAGTAAAACCGCATCACTGCAATGTGTTTTGACGTTTAGGAACTCACCCTAATGCGGCCTATAGACTACTCAAGTTACTTGCACAATAATGAGTTTGTGCAGGTCAGTTGAACAGTGTGAGGCCTGGTTTGTGTACTTGTACAAGTATATTTTTAAGACTTGAGTAAAAATCAAAACGATTTTGATTTTTACGCAATATTTTAGAACTTGTACAAGTCATTTGCGCAGTGTATGCTGAAATTAGCACAGTTCAGCAGTAATTTTTGAAGAGTGAACATCATAAATACGGATAAAAAAAATGAAAAGTATGAATAAACGTAAAGTAAAAAATATCAATATAAATTTATTAACATCGCCAAACGAAGTTCAGGTATTTTGGCCTGCGCAAAGTGTGAAATAAAGCTTTTTAAGACTAATATTTTCTCATGACAATAACAATCCGCTACATGTTTCTGTTGCTATGTGTAAATTAAAATGAATATTGCACAGTTTACTTGAATAAGGTGACTTGAACAAACTCGTTATTGTGCAAGTGACTTGCATAGTCTATTTGCCGCCTAACTCATCATATTTTAATCTCTGATTTTACTCTAAATATTGCTTAAATTTAGTTCAGAAATTTCTGTGATTAAGAACTTAAACGTAGATTTTCCACCCTACAATTCATGTTAGTATTAACATTTTTTTCTAATGTTGGTAACTTTTGAAAAAAGTTTACGTAGACCAATTAATTTGTTAATAAACACCGTACAACATCTTTATTTTCCATCTAAATAATGAACATCTTTAGTAACTTGCACATATATCTTCTCTAAAAATACCAATTGGAATTAAGAAAATATTTGGGGGAAATTTTAATAATATGACATAATATTGGATTCTGTACGAATTGTTTGTTAGAATCGGTCATAATTTTGATCTTTATTTAGCACAAATAAACCATGATCCGTGGAAGCAAAATTTAACCAAAAAATGTGTTTAAGGTGTCTCAAAATAATTTTTTTAATTATGCCGTTTTTAATAACAAATAATTTAAATTTTCGAAATTTCTGGAAAAATATGAGCTATATAAAGATATAAGACATACTTCACGCGTTCCTGCAATATCTTAAATTGCAGTTAATGAGTATAGTTTTTTATTAAATTTTTTCTTATTTTGCTTATTTATTGAACCAATTTTTACTATTTAATAAAATTTAACCATAAAACTTAATCTACCACATTCTATTAAAAATTGTTGAAATGTCGGACAGAGTCAGTTAACAGAAGTTAAGATTAAATATTTCCTGCAGTACAATTTTTATGTACGCCGTATATTTTTTCCTCCGAGGAATATTTTTGGATTCATATTTTTTATTTTCCACAAAATTAGAAAATTCTAATTTTTTTAATTAACACAAAATTTCACAGACATGACTCTTCAGAAGATTTTAGATTTTTACACAAAATTGTTGGAAGATATCTTAAAAATAGAATCAAAGAAATCAAGCGTTTAAGTTTCGCGGTTTGTAAATATTTACTGCTTTGGGAGATAATACTGTATGTGTATATTAAATTTTATCCAGATATATTTACCCAAACGAATAACAATTAATATAGAGGCATAGTTATTTTACTTTTCCTTTGAACCTAGTTTTCTAATAAATTTTGACTACAAAATTTGTATTAAATGTATCAAAAACATCAAAAATCATCTTGTACTTCATAAATATTTTTAATAACACCTTCCTGGACTAAAAACAAATTTATAAATTTACACACTTACCCAATGATAAAAATTAAGATATGCATGTAGCATGCAAAAAGACACTTCTTATTTGAGGCACTTAGCGATTGATGATTTTTAAAACAACAATTTGAGCATCTATTTTATAATTTTATGAACCCGTATCCAAACTTTTTTTTATTTTCTTTTATTTCTATTCGTATTGTCAAATGAAAATATCTAAAATTAACAAATCATATTTTTGTAAGTTACCGATATTATTTTAAGTAAGTTTAAGGACTAAACAGTGATTTCTAAATCAATGATTAAAGTAAACTAAGCATTGGAGATAAGATACCAGCCCTAAGAAAAACAGTTTTTATTTTTCAATTTATAAAATTTTAATTTCAGTAGAATCTGCAAACGAATTAATGATGCAAAAAATTTACATTTGGCAAAATTTTGTTTCAAGCTTCAAACACCTAAAAAAACTCGAAATTTTGGCGGAACGCGAAAAAATACTTTATGGTAAAAAAATTGTATTAAAAACCCTTATCAGCGATTTTCATTCTGCAAACAAATATACTGATCTAAGAATTTTCCTTTTTGCAAATTTTTTTCCCGCGACTTTTTTTTGCGATTTTTTTTAATTACCCTACGGGAAATTTTAACAAACTGTCACCGAACTGGCCCCTTTATATGAAATAGACTGGTCACTTTTACATGGCGTTGTCATAGGAGGTGGAAATTGACCCCTTGTGACATGTCACAAGACAAATCCTAGGACAGGTTACTGAACTCTCAATTTCAGGGGCCTGTCCTGGGATTTGTCTTGTGACACGTCACAAGGGGTCAATTTCCACCTCATATGACAACGCCATGTAAAAGTGACCAGTCTATTTAATATAAAGGGGCCAATTCGGTGACAGTTTGTTAAAATTTCCCGTAGGGTATCCACCAAACTTTGTTGTATGAAATGGGTATAATAGTCTCTAGATTACATATTACACTATGCGACAGTCAAAATCGGGATGGGATGAAACCAACGGGAAATGTTATATCGGTCAAAAACAAGGTATACGTGTCCCGGCGTTTCGCTGGGTCACCCCTAGGAATCGAGATATATCTTTTTTTATATCCACCAAACTTTGTTGTATGAAATGGGTATAATAGTCTCTAGATTACATATTTAACAAAACCGCACATAAAAAATGGCGAAATTTTGGCGCAACGCGAAAAAATACTTTATGGTAAAAAAAATTGTATTAAAAACCCTTATCAGCGATTTTCATTCTGCAAACAAATATACTGATCTAAGAATTTTCCTTTTTGCAAATTTTTTTCCCGCGACTTTTTTTTTCGCGATTTTTTTTAATTATCCACCAAACTTTGTTGTATGAAATGGGTATAATGTCTCTAGATTACATATTTAACAAAACCGCACATAAAAAATGGCGAAATTTTGGCGCAACGCGAAAAAATACTTTATGGTAAAAAAATTGTATTAAAAACCCTTATTAGCGATTTTCATTCTGCAAACAAATATACTGATCTAAGAATTTTCCTTTTTGCAAATTTTTTTCCCGCGACTTTTTTTCGCGATTTTTTTTAATTATCCACCAAACTTTGTTGTATGAAATGGGTATTATAGTCAAATAAGTAATGCAGGAAATAATAGTAATATATAAATGAATAAATAAAATAATAAAAACCAATTATCCAGCGGACGGTTTCAAACCATGCTGTATATTCTTTATTGTATTTGAATAAGATATTTAAATAAGAAAATATTTATGTAACAAAATTAAAAGAAAAAATAAATAAAGAATCTATCTATCTATCTGTTCTGTGTAGAAAAAGCTTAGGGAAAGAAAAGGGATATATCACCCCTGTTCTGAGGTCTGAAACTTTATAGATTTAAAATTTCGGAAATTAGCTGTTTTGAACCAATTTTATTTTTTGTATTGTTATAATTGTTGCAAAAAATATTAATCGTTTTATTTTCACCAAGCTTTTTCTACACGAAATAAAACGGATGTGGATCACAGAATAACAAAAAAATTCGGAATGTTTAACTTTAGAATTTTTTTATGAGGATTGGGAATTTTGAACAGCGACGTATATTTTTTACAACAATTAATATATAAAAATCTATTTTAATATTTCTTAAATTTGTTCAAAACAGCAAATTTCCCAAATTTTTAATTCCGTGTGATTTTACAAATCCACTTTGGAACTCACTGCAGGGGTGTAAAATTTATTTTAAGTAATTTATCTTGCATTTTTTTTAGATAAAACTAAGTTTCTTCCTTTTCAAAAAGTTCCACAAATAAAATCTCAATTTTATAGAAAAAATATATACGTATGAATTTTTATTTTAAAAACAATATTGAAAAAATAATTAAAACGATTTTAGTAAAAAATAACAATGCACTAAACCAAGTTTTGCAATTTTATTAGAAAAAAAATGTGCTACTTAAAATTAGTTAAGTAGTTACAAAAATATAAACTAAAAAAATATTCAGAATAAAAAACAGCAAATCGAAAAAATTAAATAATAAATAGCGATAACACAACAGTTGATTAAATTAAACTTAAACAAAGGGTTTAATTATGTGTAGAAAAAAACAAAAAATAAATAATTATTTCCAACTATAGATAAATTGTTACGAAAAAATTGTCTATAATATAATAAACAAAAAAATATTACAAATATGTATAGATTTTTAATATAATTAAATAAATGAATAAATTAGCTCAAATAAAAATATGTCTTATTAATTTGTTTAAAACAAAATCGCTAAAACATGTAAAAAGTATGTTTTATGTACTACATAAAAAATGTATATGTAACAAGGCTTCAAAATAATTTTTTTTTCTCGTATGACCGTTAACAAATACATTAAATAACTAAAAGTTATTATCAAAACGTTTGGTTATTTTGTGTACTATTAATGGCCCTTAAAATTATAAACAATTAAAAATACATGCTACTATAATATATGTATATATTTTATCTTTTTTCGTCATTCAAGTGCAATATTAGTTCTGTTTATACTTAATAATTAAGGATTAAATATAGAATTTCATAAAATGTACAACTCTCAATATAAATTAATATTTTGTTATATTTTTAGTTTATCCTTTTCATAATTAATACATAATAATTATGTAAACATTTAGGTTAAATATAAATTGTATTTAAATTTAAGATTAAAATTCTGAAGCGTGAATTTTGTATATTAATTAAATTAGTATCTTTAGAAAATCCTAATGATTGGTTAGTTATTTTACAAAAATATGTATATTACAAAATTTTATTTAATTTACAAATATTTTATATTTTTTAGTAGTTTTAGAGTAAACTTCCATAATATAAGAGTTCGAAAGGTAAAATTTCTAGTTAGTAGATGCAACTTCTTTCAATCAATTTTTAGTTTAAATTTGTTGACGACGTTAAAGTTTTACGTTGTCTAGCACCACGGCCTGTTAATAGATAAGTTAAATCTAAAGGTGGCTCATTGTTTAGTACAGAATTTACTTTACGTTTTATTTTAAGAACTTTCAAAACATTTTCCAAATGTGAACGTTTTTCTTTGATACTCTAAAAATAAGAGAATAGTTAGATATAAAAGAAAATCGATATTAAAATATGTATTTTAGTTCCCTACCTTTATTGACGCTGAAGCTGGTATGACTTCTGTGGTTTGTGTTGCAACCGTAGAAGGATTATTGATGGTTTGCCTTTTCTTTGTAAGATTTTGTGGTGTTTTATTAAGTTCTTGTCTAGAATTAAATGATCCACTTATTGTAGAGTTTGTTGCAGTTGTTGCTGTTGGCGTTGTTGCAGCATTTAAATTTTGGCTATCGTTTTCAGTCTTTTGTTTTTTCGGCTTCAGCATAGATGGGTCAACATCGTGTGGCTTTATTAAAAATGATTTTTTTTTAACATTAATATATTGAAATTAGCAAATATTTAGGGATTATTTGTAAATATTCTTATTCTGAATAAATCAATTAAGTAAATACTTAATGAATTCTTTTAAGCTTACAAGTAAGTAGTTATAGTAGGAAACTAGTAGTTAGTAGAGTCAGATCTTATTTTTGTTAGATGAAGTCATTCGGCGCTGTTCTAAGTTCTGAATCTACATAAAAGAAATTCTAAAGTGAAACATTCCGATTTTTTTGCTGTTCTATGATCCACATCCGAATTATTGTTTTCGTTTTGTTTCGTGTAGAACAAGCATGGTGAAAGTAAAACGAATATATACATTTTTTGCAATAATTAATATATAAAAATTTTTCTAAAAATTTGTTTAAAAATTCCAAAATTTGTTCGAAACACAAATTTTCGAAATTTTTAATTCCGTGTGATTTTACAAATCCACTCTAATTAAAAAGTTTCGGAACTCAGAACAGGGGTGATAGTTATAAGCAGTCACAAGCTTTCGCTCATAATTGCAAAAATAATAAAAATTGTTTTTGATTTGCGAATTATATTTTATATTTTTTTGATTCGCGAACTAGTTTTAGCCAATAATATTTAAGAAATAAACTGTCATTAAATACTTCACATTCCTTATTATCCTAGCGTCGTCATATGAAGACACAACTTCAAGAACCGATATTTTCAAAACGGCATTTGATATAACAGCGTACACAGAAAAAAACAGGGGGAATATTACCTAAGAGCTATGTAATTATACAACTACATAATTTTCAAGTTAGTTTTACAAAGTTCTAATAAAATATCCACATTTTTTTGTATAATATATACAATCCTTGCAAAATATATACATGTGTAGTGGAAAATATCCGAAAAATTACATATATTTTGCTAGAAATTTGTACGAGGGCGACCGGCCTGGCACATTTTCTGTTTTACTAGCAACTTTTTTTTTTTTAAAGCAATCTTTTATAAGCCATCTGTCAAAATTTCCGAAATATTTAACGATTATTTTCTTTGTTACAGGTGATTGAAGTAAACAAGTTTTGTAATTTTTGAAAAATGGAAAATAAAGAGTTTCGTGCGGTAATTAAACACTTTTATATGAAAGGTTATACGCCACAATTAATCAAAGATGAATTGGATTCTGTTCATGGTGATAATGCACCATCATACTCCACCGTAAAATCCTGGGTTCAACAATTTAAAATGGGTCGTTCAAGTACGGAAGATGAACAACGCTCTGGAAGACCGAAAACTGCTACTACTATTGAAAACATTAGAAAATTATTTAATGAAGTGACTAAAGATAGACGAATAAAGCTCAGAGAACTTGCTGATATTGTTAAAATACACAAAAACAAGTTTGGAGTATTTTACATGATGAACTCCACATGAAAAAGCTATCTGCAAGATGGGTGCCGCGTTTGTTGACTTTGCCCCAAAAAATCCTTCACACACTGCATTTTTAACTCAACAAAAAGTGGCCGAATTACGATTTGAAATTGCTCCGCATCCACCATATAGTCCAGATTTAGCTCCTTCTGATTATTTCTTGTTTCCAAATTTAAAAAAATTTCTCGGTGGCAAAAAATGTTCGTTCAATAGCGAGGTTTTGCTGAAACTGAGGCATATTTTGAAGGTCTTGAAAAATCTTATTTTTCGGATGGAATTAAAAAACTTGAAAAACGTTTGATGAAGTGTATGTGTGTATGTTGAAAAATAAATAATAATAATTCCAAAAAAACGGTTCTTTTTATGTTAGGCCAGTTACTTTTGCGGTCGCCCTCGTAAAACTTACGTCGAACTTATGTAGTTGTATAATTTCATAGCACTTAGATAAAGTTCCACCTGTTTTTTTCTGGGTGTAGCAGAAAGCGTAATATAAAAAATTCGTAAAAATTGCGTATTTTTTTCAATATTGATTATTTACGTAGATTTTAGTTATGAGAATAAATTAAAAATATAATTTTGAAAAAATCAGTATCCATTGCACAATGTCAGCGGGTTAACGAAAATAAAAAATGTAGAAAAATCTTATTTGTGCACAGGTCTTTTGCCATAACAATTTTCGTTGAAAAATTCGCACGATTTCTTAATTCAGGAGAAAATGGGTTAAAAGAATTAAATATGCTAAAATTCCAAATCCGAATCTCATTCTTGCCTAAGGAAAGCGTCAGGGGAAAACGTTTTCAGAATTGCCAGAAATATTTGTTAGGATAAATTACAAACTCAATACGAATCGGCGCTGTTCTCAGTTCCGAATCCACATAAAGAAATTCTAAAGTGGAACATTCCGAACATTTTTGCTGTTTTGTGATTCACATCCACAAAAATTTTTGTGAAATATTCCGTGTATAAAAAGCTGGGTGGAAGTGAAAACGAATGCACTTTTTTTCTATGAAATATTTATTAAATTATTAAAAAAACATTTGTGAACAAAATTTTGAAATGTTTTCTTTGTATTTTCAATAAATTATTGAAATTTGTAGATTATTTAATAGATAAAAAGATTATTCAAAAAACTGTCTATAAATTTTAACATTTTCTTTCGGAATCAAAAAAGAGGAAGAAGAAGAAATATACAAAACCACTTATTTCTTTTAAATTTTAATTTGCTGGACAAAAATCTGTTCTTTCTCCTACCCTATTTCTTATCTTTCTCAATGATCTTCTTGGTCAAACTTTCAACCCTATCTACTCTTTCGCAGATGACAGCAACATTTGTCATTCATTTTCCTTCGATCGCAGGCCAAGCCCTGAGGAGATTGGGGGCAAAATCAGATTATGAATGACACACTGAATGGTGACCTTTCTATTATCTCTGAGTGGGGTCGTGCGAATAAGGTCGACTATAATGCACGCAAGACCCAATGTTGTATGTTGACCCATAGGGCTGTGAGGTCAACACTGTCATCTGTACATATGGGTGATATTGATATTGAGGAATCGGATACTCTTGATGTTCTGGGCATGAAAATTCAGTGTGATGTCCGTTGGAATAAACATGTTTTTCAGGTGTCGAAAAAAAGCATTCAAGTGTCTAGGTTTTTTACGTCGGTGCAAGAAGTACTTCACTCCATCCGATTTACTCACTATTTATACCACCTATATCTGACCGAAGATGGAATACAACTCCCATATATGGGCAGGAGCTTCGAAGTCTATTTTGGAGCTTCTGGACCGTGTGCAAAGGAGGGCGTCGGCGCTTATCAATGACAATAGGGTATCCAGCTCTATTGACTCATTGGAGCATCGTCGGAATGTGGGTTGTGTGACCCTGTTCTATCGATATTACCATGGGAAGTGCTCAGCTGAGATAAGTGAACTTGTCCCCAAAGCCCAAGTTTTTATTCGTAATACTCGCTTATCAAGTAGAGCGCATCCGTTTGTAGTCGATTGTCCAGTGGATCGCACGACGCATTATAGAGAGAATTCATTTATCAGTCGCACTAGCCGTATGTGGAATAAACTCCCCGCAGAAGTCTTCTCTGTTACTTACAATGTTGAGAAATTTAAATCAAATATTCACAAACACTACTCCCTCTTTCCTCCTCCTCATAACCTATTTTCCTAATACCAACACAATGCACTGCGTTAATAGGGGGCATCCCCTGAGTGTTGGTCCATCAAAAAAAAAAAAGTAATAATATTACAGATTGCAAAATACAACATCAACTTAATTTTTGATATACAACAAGAACACTTTCATTTACTTATTTTATAAAAAAAACACAAATTAAAACATTTCAGAAAATTTTTAGCTTTTAAAGATGGCGACATTAGCTGTGTTCGGGTACACAACATTGGGATCCCGCGGGATCCCAATTTTACCAAAAAGCGTTTTCTTACTACACAATTGGGTAAATGAGAGCTGTCATGAGAGAGTAATATTCTTGTTCTTCTTGCACGAGAAAGCCCAGACTTTTTTTTCGTGTAAATTTGGGTAAATTGTTTTAATCAGCTGTTATATCATCAGTTGGGTGCAACTAGTTCTATTGAACTCTTCACTGATTTGAACCAAAGACCTAGTTCACAACTAATAGCTCTTTTAGTTCAATCGATCATTTCATTCATTCAGAAAATATGTTTATCATTTACAAAAAATAGTATAATAGTTGCAAAAGCCTATCGGTGATTTTACAACTCCATAATTGTGTTAAAAAGTTAAATATGTAAATAAATCGAAGCTTTTGTTTAATATTAAAATCTTTTCCAAATTTAATAAACTATGTATTCCTTTTTGTAAATAGAAATGCCTAAAAAGGAAATTTTTATTAAATTTTTGATTTAAAAAGGGGTTTAACTAGAAAAGCTATCTAGATTTTTACAACAAATTGAACAAGAACTAGAAAGAGCGCTCACCAAAACGAACTATAATGCACAAATCTATTGACATTTGTTTTTCGGGCTTCAAATGTGGTTTTTCGCGTTCGTTTACTTTTGTGCATTTTTGTTATTTCGGGAGAGTATTTCTTGTTAACTCTCATTTTACCGAACTTTACCCAAAAAGTAAAGAAACAGAGCTATTATTTTGTTTCTTATGTTCGAAAAAAAGTGTTGCCATACTGAATTAAAATATACAGCTGTCAGATCAAAATGATGATGCCATACTAAATTAATATGTTCATTTCAAACTTTATTTGCTTATAGTAAATTTCAGAAATAAATTTATTAGCAAATATGATATAATTTTAAAACAATATATTCTTTTAAATAAAATGCTTAAATATTTAAAACGAAAAAATTAAAAGTTTTGCAAATTTTTTGTGACAAATGCAACACTATTTTTGACATCTCTTTTTTATGCCATCTCTGTTTCGGCAAAACATACACACAGAAAAAAACAGGGGGAATATTACCTAAGAGCTATGTAATTATACAACTACATAATTTTCAAGTTAGTTCTACAAAGTTCTAGTAAAATATCCACATTTTTTTGTAAATTATATACAATCCTTGCAAAATATATACATGTGTAGTGTAGAATATCCGAAAAATTACATATATTTTTCTAGAAATTTGTAAAACTTACTTCGAACTTATGTAGTTGTATAATTACATAGCACTTAGATAAAGTTCCACCTGTTTTTTTTCTGCGTGTATGGTTAACAAAAAGCGTTCCTTTACTTTTTGGGTAAAATTCGGTAAAATGAGAGTAAGCAAAAAATCCTCTCACAAAATGACAAAATTACCCCAAAGTAAAGAAATTTTTACGGGCTCTCCGGCGCGTACGGATTCATGAATCCGGATTTTACGGCACGTTAACTGTCCGTAATGTACGTATCCGTCAATGCTTGTACGTATACAGAACATTAACGGACCGTATAAATGGATTTTCGAACACAATACGTTTTAACTCCGTTTTGGTGTATCCGTTTCCGTACCTTTAAATACGGATTTCATCGGTTGCAGTTTGTTTACAAAATAAAAAATTATATTTTTGAAAAGTCGGTGAAAATATTATTATAACGAGAATATACACACAAAAAAATACTCGAGGGCATATTGCCTTGGCTGGCAATAAATTTTAAAAAATAGTTTCATTACCTATGGTTATAGGTATTTAAACAATACTATTTTACCTATTGACCACGTAATTCCAACTTTCTAAAGTAGGTAACTCTTCAAAAAATAAATTTGAAATATCAAATGTTAGAATTATAAATGTCTTTTATTTGTAGAAATATTTTTTATTGCCAGAACCTTTTTAAATTTTATATATTTTTTTATTAACGGCTTTTTCAACAAACAATAACTTTTCGAGGTAAGCCAACAATATTGCAAGTGCGAAATTAATAAATATGCATATTTTTATAGTTTTAGGTAATTTGGGAAGAAATATTTAACCCAAAGCGAACATATGATATATTCTGCATGCAAAGTCTCTTATTGGCTTGGCACGCACAACAAACACAAGGCGAATTTAAGGTCGTTGTCAACTAATAACGTTTTCTGCAGTTCCATGGAGACTTGTAAATTTACATGTACATAAGTGCATTATGGATATATATTTTTAGGAAACATATTTTTGAAGTTCGCGATGCATAACTTGATAAAAAAAGCGTTATTGGCCCTAAATTTTGGTAAAGGGGTTTCTAAAGGAACAAGTCATTAGTCATAAAAACCCCTTACTTCAAATTGCAAAAAAAAATGATTCTTACATCTGTTTTCTAGAAAATCACTCAAAATCCCAAAATCTTTTTCTAACAGAAAACCCTGCATTCTGAGGACATTTTTTAAGTGCTGAATAATTTTTCTAAAGAAAAAACTCCAGATATTGGAAACTTTTCCTATATAAAAACTTTAGATTCTGACGAGCTATCCTTTCAGGAAACCTTTTAACTACAGCAAACTTTTCAGAAAAAAAGAAAAAAGTCCTCAGAATCTCTGAATTTATCTAAAGAAGAAGTTTTCAATATCTGAGTATTTTTCTATAGGAAAAGTCCCAGAATCTGAGAGTTTTTCTATAAGAAAATCTTCCGAATCCGATGGTTTTCTATAGGAAAATGTTTTCACAATCTGAGGGTTTTCTATTGAGAAGGTTTTGATGCAGCAAAAAGTCCTTAGTATCTAAAGGATTTTCTATAGCAAAAAGTCCTAAGAATCTCAAGGTTTTTTCTTTAGGAAAAAGTCCATGGAAACCAAGGGTTTTTCTATAGGTAGATGTATTCAGAATCATTTAGAAAAACTCTCAGATTCTGCGAACTTATTCATCCAGGAAAACTTTCAGTTTAAATAGAAATCAACCCCTTATTTTGAGGTCTCTTTTCATTAGAAAAATCTTCTGATTCTGTGAATTTTTTCATGCAGAAAACCAAAAAGGGGTTTTCTATCAAAAATCCACAAATATTACAATTTGAAATATTTTTTATAGAAAAATTGAATATTTTTGATAGAAAAATTAAATATTTTTGATAGAAAACGGAAAATGTGGTGTTTAAAGCGGAGAATACACGCAGGAACATTGAGTAGGGAACAAAAAATATCAAAAAATTTTGTAAACAGGAATTGCACGATGTCAACACGCACACACCCACAAACTTCCCTCGTGTAATTAATTATGAAATTTAAATGTATTTTTATATACTTTTTTTAATAAATTTAGATTTAAAAACATAAAATAAAATTATTATTTACTGGGCTTTTTTCGATAGGAATTATTTAATATTAAAGTAAAATTACCAATATTTCACCTACGTTAAAATTGGTAATACACCTATTTGTATCAGATAATTTAACAAAAATTGTAGGTGATTTTTCGAACATAAAAGTCAAATGAAATTTACCTATTTTTATGGTAATATTGCCGTAAAACCAAGCAAACTCTATGTTACCTTTGAAAATAGGTAATATCACCCTATAGTTTTAGGCAATATTACCTTTAGTTTTTTTTGTGTGTATGGAGAATATGCAATAGATGGAATTCTTTCTATCACACCATTAATCGAACAACATCAAGTAACAAGGTAAGATTTATGAAACTTAATGTTTCACAATCTTTTGTGTATAACATGTGAGAATTTGTATCGTGTACACAGTCAATTAAACCATAACTAATTTATTGTCTCTTTTCCATATACAGGTTGGCGCAAAAATAACCTTCCGATGTTTTTTGGCTGTAATTTAAAAAAAATGAAAAACTTTCGATTCTTCTTGTGGATTATTTTTATTTGGTGTTTTAATTTTTTTACATCAAGTCGAGAATATGATGTCATGTAAATGGCCGCCGCCACAGTTGATTGCCATTTGAGCCCTTTTTATGGCATTTTTTTATTAATTCTTCTATTACATAACCGAGCCCTTAGGGCCTTATATGGTTAATTAAAGCTACTAACTAAATAACAAACTTCTATATAAAATTAAAGGTAATTATTACAATATATAATCGCAATATAGGTAAAAAAAATGATAAGTACATATGTATATGAGATCAGATAAAATAAAGCATTACAAATTTTACAAGATTTTTAAAAAAGAACCAAAATACAATCATAGTGAATGCCAAGAATCAATTTCCATAAGAAGCTTTAATATCACAAAGATAAATACATATTATTTCAACATTACTTCCTTTCGCACTTTCAAAAACATACATTTTACAAACCCTCCAACAAATGCAGTTTCGCAAATTCTACTATTTTGGACTTGAATTGAAGCAATGTATAATTAAACATTCTCAATTCTCTCGGCAAAGCATTCCATATTCTTGACACACGAATCTGAAATGATTTCACAAAAATATTTAAATGCCTTATAGGTGGTATTATCTGGGGATTTCTAATCGAACGAGTAAAATGAAATTGATCAACTATATAAACAGGGTAACCATTAATAATGGATTTATAAAAAAACAGTAATATCATAATGCTGATAAAATTCTTAAAAGACGATCCAAGAAACTTAAATGTATGTTGAGATACATGATCTCTTCTTTTCAAATTAAAAACATAACGGATAATCCTGTTAAACGCAAGGTGATATTTCCTCAAGGCGTAATTCCCAGTACCCGAAAAGATCTCCATGCAGTACAATATATGTGGCATCAAGATAGCAGTGGCAACCCGCCTTTTAACTGAACGAGGTAAATAAATATTTAATGAATACAACCTTTTCAAGAGAAATGATACCCGTGAGGAGAAATAATTAATATGTGGAGAAAAATTTAATTGATTATCCAAGACAAGACCTAAGCATTTCATTTTATCGACAAACTCAACAGAAATGCCACCAATTCTAACATCCATATCACCAGTATCAAATCCAAACCTCATCAATTTTGTCTTTGCCGGATTGACACTAAGCCCATTATCAGACGCCCAAGACACAACTTCCCGAATTATATAATTGACACCCTCTTGTTACACATCTACAAATTCAGCATTCGAATAACAAACGAACTGAACATCATCAGCGTATACAAAAGGCACGCAAGAAACGCCATTAACCGTTTGTAAAAGGTCATTTAAATAAATCATAAATAAAAGTGGGCCGATAACAGATCCCTGTGGGACACCACTAGTGATACGTCGAGTTTGTGAGTTAGCGGTACCAACAGATACATATTGGTACCTATCATAAAGGTAGGATTTTATTACTTCACAAGCCCGATAAGAAAACATGAACTGACTAAACAATTTAAACAATAACCTAGTATGTATTACTCTATCAAAGGCCTTAGACAAATCTAACGAAAGTAGCACTACATTCTTACGGCCATCTAGAAATTGTCTAATAGAGTCAGTCAAAGCCAGCAGTAGAGAGGTAGTGCTATACCCCCGTCGGAACCCTGATTGCGATGGATGAATAAGTGACCTGAGATCAAGGTACTCAATCATTTGGTCTTTCAAAATATGCTCGACAACTTTAGAAAGGACCGGAATTTTCAAAGAAAAAAAGGTCCGATGACTCCTCCAGCGAAAACAGCACACCATACAGTGACTTTGAGCGGGTGTAATGGCTCCTCGTGGGTTACACGCGGATTTTCAGTGCCCCAGAAGCGTAAATTTTGCTTATTTACGTACCCGCTAAGATGGAAATGGGCCTCATCACTCATGATTGGTGATGAATGAAAAAATGGGCTCAAATGACAATCAACTGTGGCGGCGGCCATTTACATGACATCATATTCTCGACTTGATGTAAAAAAAATTAAAAGACCAAATAAAAATAATCCACAAGAAGAATCAAAGTTTTTCATTTTTTTTAAATTACAGCCAAAAAACATCGGAAGGTTATTTTTGCGCCACCCTGTAGATGTTGTATTTTACTCTGGGTCCCTAAGCGCTGGATAGATAGGGAAACCGAGCCGGATGTGCAAAATATTGTAATTGTTATAATTATTAATAAATTTATAAAAAAGAAAAAATTTATAAAATTGAAAATATACATATGGTCTATTTTTGTGGAAAAAATCGGTAGGATACGGACAAGGAAATACTCAGTTTTTCACACGACATAACGGTCCGAAAACGGTCCGCCATTAACGGACTTTCAACTGACTTGTCAGTTTTTATTTTCTGGTCGGTATACGGATCCAGAAAACGGTACGTAAACGGAGTTGGCTTCCGTTTCTGATGGACAGAAAACGGTACGTAAACGGAACGAATTGTTTGTTGGGAACGCACAAAACCACTTTTCGGGCCCAAAAATGCATTTCAAAGAAAAATGTGAAAATGCGTATAATTTTAGTTTGAAAAATTGAATAAACACACATATTTATTTGCATTTAAAAGTTCTTATTGATTTTGTTCAATTAATTACTATAAATAACACATTTCTTTTCCATATTGTTTTGTTTAATTTCATTTTTCAATTGTTGTTTTTGGTTATCATTGCAGCAGCTGTTAGTTTTACAATTTACCAAAGTTACCCGAAGAAAAATTTTGGATAACTTTGGTAAAAAGAGAAACACAAATGCACTTTCTTAAATGCTCTCATTTACCCAATTTTCGAGTACGGGAATGCTTTTTGGGTAAGTTTGGGATCCCGCGGGTTCCCGCGATAACGTAAAGGAACGGACCTAAAGTAAACAATAAAAACATATGTTTTATTGAAGAGAAAACCCTTTTACAAACAACATCAAAATTTGTCAAAACAAAACTAAAACCACAATAAAAAAGTTAAAAACCACAATAAAACCAAATAAAAAGTTAAAATTAAAAACAAGCAAAGAACCAAGTGCTTTTTTTTAAAGATATAAGAAAATGTAAGTTAATACTTGTTTAATAGATAGCTAATCAAATAGTTATGGACATCTGTTTTTTTTTTTTTGTAGGGGAGAACATAAGAATTCGTCACAAGATGAAATATTTCTAAAATTTTTTAAACTTCATCCAGATTTGCAACGTGGTTTTGTAAAAGCTGATAAAGTGGCTCAGGATGAATATTGGCATCAACTGAAAAACGAGCTTAACGGTGCCGGCCCACCAACTAAAGATGTAAGCAGTTGGAAAAAAGTAAGTTAAATTTTATACTCAATTTTGTTCTTTATTAACGAAAAGTAAATTTTTCAGGCTTGGCTAGACTGGAAGCTTAATATCAAGCGCAAACTCGCGCACAATAAATGTGAGGTCCGCAAAACGGGTGGAGGCAACTATAATCAATACATTTTGTCTCGTACGGAGGAGGAACTAGCCGTAATATGTGGTTTGTACACATCTGTAGATGGCATTAAAAATGCTAGAAGTTTCGGCGCGTCTGCAGCTAATAAAGAAAACAGCGAAAATTCGTCATCAGCTTCTTCCACATCTTCTCCTGGATCAACTAAATTCTAATTTTCGTGCAAAAAAAGAAAGAATAGTTCAAATTTAGAAGAATTGATGGAAAATAAAAACAAGCATTTGAAAAACATTGGTGCTGAAATATAAAAACTTTCTAAAAGTAAAAAGATTGAGCGACTTGTGTTTGAAAGTATGGGTAAGAAATTGGACAAGATTGGTAACGAATTGATCAAATATTAGAAAAAACCAAGATACTTCAATTGAGTTAGAGAAAATGATTCGGAACAATGATCAAAATGATATTATAATTCACTTAAAAAGAAAGAAATTGGACGAGATGATTAAAAACAACGTTAAAAATTATTAGAGTTTGCTGTTCGCTTTTAATCGAAACCGAAACCGCGGTTTTCCAAGCCTCAAAACCGAAAACCGACAAAAATAAGTCGGTTTTTAACAAATACTTTAAACAATTAAAATAATTAAATTGCATATTATTGAATCTTAAATTTCGAAAAGGCTCACCTCCTATTTTATAAAATTTTGTATTTAATTGTAATGAACTCTTTCTGAATTAAAAATTGCTTTAAAGAATTTTTTGTTTTTATTATTACGGATAACATAAACTGATGCTTATAATTTTAGAAAAAAAATTGCACCAAAAAGTCAAGTGGTTTAAGAGATATTGAGTTTCACATATTCAGTTATGATTTTCACCGCGTATTTTTCAAAAAGCTTTATTTCGTATTCCGCAAAATTTATAAAATTTTAACTTTACATTGTTTTAAACAAATTTAGTAGCAGAAAAAAAAATAATTTATAACGGGTTTCCGCGTTTATTTCCCCTCCCGGAAAGGTTTCGAAATGGCGTTATTGCCTTTAAATATTCGAGTGAGAAATTCAATCTAATTTTAAAAGTTATCTTGGGCGTAGAGTTTGCTGTTCGGTTTTAATCGAAACCGAAACCGCGGTTTTCCAAGCCTCAAAACCGAAACCGAAAACCGACAAAAATAAGTCGGTTTTTAACAAATACTTTAACCAATTAAAATAATTAATTAAATTGCATATTATTGAATTTCAAATTTCGAAAAGGGTCAGCTCCTATTTTACAAAATTTTGTATTTAATTGTAATGAACATTTTCTGAATTAAAAATTGCTTTAAAGAATTTTTTGTTTTTGTTATTTCGGATAACAAAAACTGAGGCTTATAATTTTAGAAAAAAAAATGCACCAAAAAGTCAAATGGTTTAAGAGATATTGTTTTAGATATTCAGTTACGATTTTCACCGCGTATTTTTCAAAAAGCCTTATTTCGTATTCCGCGAAATTTATAAAATTTTATTTATTTTAAAAAAATTGCTAAAATTTAAATTTAAACTCTTTAAAATACAGCTTTAGTTGCCGAAAAAAGAAAAAAATATAATTTATAACGGGTTTCCGCATTTATTTCTTCTCCCGGAAAGGTTTCGAAATGGCGTTATTGCCTATAAATATGCGAGTGAGAAATTCAATCGAATTTTAAAAGATATCTTGGACGTAGTAAACTATTTAATTTTTATGCATATTTAATTATCATATATTTAGTTAGAATATTGCTATATTTAATTATTTTAAAACAATTCTATTAATATCACAAGAAAACCGAAAAAAACCGAAACCGCGGTTTTTATAATTTTGAAAAACCGAAACCGCGGTTTCCAAATTTTTCGGTTTTTAGCAAACTCTACTTGGGCGTATTAAACTATCTAATTTTTATGCATATTTAATTATCATATATTTAGTTACGCTGTTATTCCAAAAAAAATTCTCAATTGAGCTTTAAAACATGAATTTGCTAAAGCAATCATTATCTCTTTTAAACCTTTGTTAAAAAATTGTATTAAAAAACGTACAATAAAAGTTTATTAATTTTGTTTTAATTCTGGCAACACTTTGTATATTCTCTCTTTTTATTGTTAGTGATACATGAATTAAGTGAACGATTGACTCGGTAATTTTAGGTAAATATATTGTTTTGTAAATTTTGTAAATTAAACGTCTTTTACAAATCAAACCATATTAAAAAACGATTTTTAAACATTACTGAGAAGTGATAATGGGAACAAACTGTGTTAAAGAATTCTTTATATTACGAATACTGAAAGTATTCGAATATCGAGTATGGTTTTATTATAAATGCATCACTATTTTATTGAATTTGTTTTTATTTTATTTTCATGCGAATTTGGCAAAATTTTCGAAAAAAGAGTTTAGTCTTGGAATTTTTGCAGTTTTTTTGTTTCGGTGGGATACAAAATGTTGTATACCATCTATTCCTGAGTGGATGACTCTTAAACAATTCATTTAATCATCAGTTATGTGCTAATTCATAAAAAAAAATATTTGGTATTTAAAGCTTGTTATAGTTGAAGTACATATTTCGCTTAATAAAGAGTTATTAGAAATCTTGATTCATAATCGTATTTTAACTATAAATTAATTTTTCGATTTGATATTGTTTATTTTCTCTCTTCTCCCAAATAAGTCGTAAGTGATGTACAAATTTAGTAAACGATTGACTCGGTAATCGGAATTGAAAATGTATTTTCTTAAATTAGATAACTAATGATGTGCTAAGATAAATTTAAAAGCCGTTAACAACATTTTTTTTTTTTTTATTTATAAAGCAAATCAATGGAAATGTGTGTAAAAAAGTAATTTTTAGAACATATTACTCGAAGCATACAAAAGTAATCGAATTTCGAATAATGTTTTGATACTCTGTACATAACTACTGTTTTGGTTTTCCTTTTGATTTTATTTTTACATTTTTTTGGAAATTTTTTCGAAAAAGGTCAATTGTTGTAGCTTTTTTCAGTTTGATGGATGCAAGTTGTTGGAAGCCACACATTCTAGTGATGGGATAGTTTTAATAAATCATTTCATGACTGAAAATGAAATAATTAACAATTAAATGGTGGCTTCCTCACTCCAAACTTTATAAAAGGTTTAAAGTTAATGAGTACTAACTATAAACCTTTATTTTCTTCGTTATTAAGCAAATATGAATCCTGTTTTTCACAAATTAGCTTAAAATCCTGTAATAAGACTGTTGTAAAAGTTTATGAATTAGACCATTAAAATTATATTTTATTTAATTATTTTAAAACAATTCTATTAATATCACAAGAAAACCGAAAAAACCGAAACCGCGGTTTTTATAATTTTGAAAAACCGAAATCGCGGTTTCCAAATTTTTCGGTTTTTAGCAAACTCTAAAAATGATAAGCATAATACTGAGATGCAAAAAAAATGAAGTTCGAAAACATGACTCCAAATTAACAAATATCGATCTGGAACAACGACAATTGGATGCTATTGCCTAGCGCAATTCAAATAAGTAGTTTTTTTTTCAAATAAGCCGTTTTTTTATACCAAATGTGATAAATAGGGCAAGGAATTTCATGCACTTAAAAATGGAAAAAATGCGCCAAAATATGCGGTTAAAAAAGAAAAATATGCATTAAAAATAAAAGAAATATGCACTAAAAACTATTATTTTTGCAAAAATAATGCACTCTAAAACTTAAATATATTTAAGTTAGTTATTTTGATTTCCCATAGGTCAATAAGGTTTTAAGAATGTTTATTTTGATTGAATCAAAATATGAAAACGTATAAATTTTTTATATTTTTTTTACAAAATAAAAAATGCTCCTAAAAATGAAAAATATGTACAAATATGCATTAAAAAGCACAAAATATGCAATAAAAAGGCACCAAATATGCATTTAAAGTTAAAATATGCAAAACATGCATTTATGACAAAATATGCAAAAATATGCAACCACAAATCGATGCCATTTTGTTCTAAATTTGATGATTCGGATATATATTTAGACCATATTAGTTTTGGACTATCGACAAAAAACATGCATTTGCATGAAATTCCTTGCGCTAGTGATGAATTTAATTTTTTTTTTTAAAATTTGATCTCAAATGAAATATTTTTTTTTTATTATTACTACACCTTTTGCACCTGTAATTCAGAAAATATCAATTGAAATTCAGAATTTCCATTTGAAATTCAGAAAATATCAATTAAAATTCAGAATTTCCATTTGAAATTCAGAAAAGATCAATTGAAATTCAGAATTTCCATTTGAAATTCAGAAAATATCATTTGAAATTCAGAAAATATCAATTGAAATTCAGAAAATATCATTTGAAATTCAGAAAATATCATTTGAAATTCAGAAAATATCAATTGAAATTCAGAAAATATCAATTGAAATTCAAAACATTTCAATTGAAATTCAGAAATCGTCATTTGAAATTCAGAAATCGTCATTTGAAATTCAGAAAATGTCAATTGAAATTCAGAAAATATCAATTGAAATTCAGAAAACATCATTTGAAATTTAGAAAATTGAAATTCAGAAAATATCATTTGAAATTCAGAAACCGTCCTTTGAAATTCAGAAAATATCAATTGAAATTCAGAAAATATCATTTGAAATTCAGAAAATGTCAATTGAAATTCAGAAAATATCATTTGAAATTCAGAAAATATCATTTGAAATTCAGAAAATATCAATTGATATTCAGAAAACATCAATTGAAATTCTATTGATATTTTCTGAATTTCAAATGACGATTTCTGAATTTCAATTGATATTTTCTGAATTTCAAATGATATTTTCTGAATTTCAAATGATATTTTCTGAATTTCAATTGACATTTTCTGAATTTCAAATGATATTTTCTGAATTTCAATTGATATTTTCTGAATTTCAAAGGACGGTTTCTGAATTTCAAATGATATTTTCTGAATTTCAATTGATGTTTTCTGAATAATAATTGATATTTTCTGAATTTCAAATGATATTTTCTGAATTTCAAATGATATTTTCTGAATTTCAATTGATATTTTCTGAATTTCAAATGATATTTTCTGAATTTCAATTGATATTTTCTGAATTTCAAAGGACGGTTTCTGAATTTCAAATGATATTTTCTGAATTTCAATTGATATTTTCTAAATTTCAAATGATGTTTTCTGAATTTCAATTGATATTTTCTGAATTTCAATTGACATTTTCTGAATTTCAAATGACGATTTCTGAATTTCAAATGACGATTTCTGAATTTCAAATGATATTTTCTGAATTTCAATTGACATTTTCTGAATTTCAAATGATATTTTCTGAATTTCAATTGATATTTTCTGAATTTCAAATGATATTTTCTGAATTTCAAATATTTTCTGAATTTCAATTGACATTTTCTGAATTTCAAATGATATTTTCTGAATTTCAATTGATATTTTCTGAATTTCAAATGATGGTTTCTGAATTTCAATTGATATTTTCTGAATTTCAATTGATGTTTTCTGAATAATAATTGATATTTTCTGAATTTCAAATGATATTTTCTGAATTTCAAATGATATTTTCTGAATTTCAATTGATATTTTCTGATTTTCAAATGATATTTTCTGAATTTCAAATGGAAAATCTGAATTTCAATTGATGTTTTCTGAACTTCAAATGGAAATTCTGAATTTCAATTGATGTTTTCTGAATTTCAAATGGAAATTCTGAATTTCAATTGATATTTTCTGAATTTCAATTGATATTTTCTGAATTACAATTGCAAAAGGTGTAGTAAATTTGATCTCCAAATGAAAAAAGTGCCATTAGTTTTGTTAATTCTAAGTTTTTTGTTTTTATAATTAATAAAACGTTTTTTTAATTCATTCTTAAACCGTTTGCAATATTATTTCTCATTGTTGCTGCTTCTTCATTGTAGCTACTTTCAGCGGTTTCTCCGTTATCATTATTGTTGTTTTAAAAAATGTTTTGCCGTCTGATCAGTAAAAGCATTTCCTTATTTGATATACATCTTGCAAAATTTTATCGTCTAGCATATTAGTAACGTGAAAGAAGAAATCACGTTTAATAAAACTGCGTACTCAGGTTTTCATGATCACCTCAGTAGTCCTTATAAAAGGACTTTAGATTGTCAACGCACGGTTTTTGGCAAACCCTTTTTTAAGGATATTTTATACATTTCATGCTACTGATATGGGATCAAATGAAAGAGGAGAATTTCTACATTTTAATAAAAGCTTTTCTTTTTTTTTCTACTGAAAATTTACCAAAAATATTTTTTTCGTCATTTTTTGTCAAAATTTACATTATCACTGAACTGGGGAGATTACCCTTTCTTATTTGATGCCCATTTTGGAGAGAAGTGAGAAAAAAATATATTGCCACTTTAGTATGCATTAGTATTTCGAAGTCCTTTAAAAAGGACATCTGATGTAATGGGTATATATACATATATATATTGATACCTTTCGTTCCTACAAGGAGCATAGGGCCTCGACATGGTGGGTATGCAGTCCATCTATAAATGATGTCTACCTTCACATATATGTATTCTTCCATGGGTGGGAGCAAAATTCGAAAATGTTGCACAGTGTAATATAAACTGCAAGAATAAAAGAACTAATCAACGTCGATTTTATGCAGCGGATGAAGTTGTGGAATTGCTTAACGCATGTGAAAACGATGAAACCCACCAATTAACATCACCAGTATACTCTGTGTCTCTTGTATCAAATATTATCGTTCCGCCACGATTTGAAGAAATTCGGATTTCACAAACAATGTTCGGCAACCAAGCCCTCACGATCCATCATATGATCGAGCAAATAAAATTCAACCAACTTTGAACAATTACAATTCGTCATTTGGTTGAGCTATGAGTGAAACCAAAGGAAAGTCAATCGATATATCTTCACCTAAATTGCAAAAGGGCGTAACAACACTTTCTCTGTATTAAATTAAAGGATATATTTATTCTCTTGACTATAGACTTTTTTCTGTATATAAGTTTAAATTTTTGTAGGGACATGTATTTAGTCTAGTGCATCATAATCAATCAAAAACCCGATTTCGAATTTTTTTGTTGTTACGCCCTTCTGCATTTTAGGCGACGATATGTATACTTAAAACAAATATCTTAGTCTTTTTATGTTTGGTCGAATGAATAGTTCATTTAATTTTATTAATTTTTTGTTTAATTTAATATAAAAAAGAAAACTATAAAACTTCTTCTTTGTTTACCTTTGACGACCAATGGGACACATATGTCCCATGCTGAATTTGCGCCCAGTAAGCAAGAAAACAAAACTATTCCTAATGTTCTGGTATTTCTGAAAACAGGAGGCACAGGTCCAAGCTATATCAAAATTTTGGTCTTGCAAAACCAATAACATCTGAATAAATGACATCCAAAAAAGATGAACAAAAAAACTTATTTTTCAGATTTTGGGGTCTATTAATTAGGCGCTAAGAACACATGGTAAAATCTGAAAGCAAAAACTCTCCTCTATTAACGCAAGTCAGTTTAAAAAAAATCGGTTGGAATATGTGCAAAATATATCAAAAAATAAAAATGGGACATATATCAACCATTGGTCGTGAAAAGGTTAAAAGAAGTACTGCTAAAGTACTTTTGTAAACATTAGAAAAACGCACAAACGTTTGTAAATTTTATATGAAAAGCACTCCTAAAGTACTGTTTGCGAACGTTCGAAAAGCAATCCAAAATAATGCTTTTCAAATGTATTTTTCCGTACCATTGAGAATCAACGCTGTGAAAATGCTTCTTTTTTTGTACCATTGACAACAAACGCTTTCACAGCGCTTTGTTTTTTGTACCGTCTCCAATTTCCACCAGTTTCCACAACAGCTGTTGTGTAATTTAGTTCACAAATTTTCCGCGTTGAAGACCAAAGGGAGATGTAAAAATATTTTTGACGACACTTTACTTTAGAACTATTTGGTCAATTAGCACGAGTCAATAAAATACAAATTTTCTGGCAGTTTAAGTTTGTTCGTGAGAGGGTTAAATAATTTTACGATATAACTCGGACAACAAATATTAACTTCTTTGAGTAAATATATTATGTACACATAATTAAAAAATAAAATTTTTATTTATGGTAAAGATTGGTATATTTAGTGTCTTTCTATTTGCGAACATTTTAGTTTTTATTCAATATAGAAGAATGCAAAAATAAGCATTTACCAAATAAACACAAGATTTCATTAACAAGCCTATCCAGCAAAACCTTCTATTACCCGGTAATGACTTTGGTAAGAAGAAATATGGGTAGGTAACCTCTTACTTTTCTATTACCAAAGCTATTATTTTAACAAGGGATGTCCATCGAGGTAACTCCCCAGATAGAAAAATACGAACGGCACAGTACTGGCTCAGCATTGGAGACAGTAGTACATGTACTGGCGATGTGTCGGATTTTTTACGTTTCCAGTACTGGTACGGTGTCGAAATGATAACACCAATATACGCTTGGCCGTAGGTATTTGCCCACGTTGGCCCAGTGTTGGATTTTGTTACTTCCTGGTGTTTTCCCAGTACTATAAATTAAAAATATTCAGTAACCTGCCAGTACTTCAAATACAAAAAATCATTGTATAGCCAGTACTATAAAAACAATTTAAAATCTGGTGGTGAATCACCCTAAATTTTAATAAAATAATAAAAAATATATATTTTTGTTTCAAATTATTTTTTTATATTAAATAATTGCAAAACTAGAAAATAAAATTTTTCTTAAATTTTCTGGTTTCTCGCTGTTTTATATAAAAATATTATGAAAAAAGTTATATTGAAATTCTATTGAATTATATTAAAAATTATGGTAAAAGAAGTGTCAGAAAAATCTTGTTAAAATAGCAGAAAACAGTGGCAAAGCACATTTTAAGTGGTACTGGCATAATAAAAAAAATAGTGCTCTCCCAGTACTTTTTTTTCTACCGTGGGCAATTTCCACCTGGGTCCTTACCTAGTAATATGTTATTCTGAACTTACATGTTACGCTTAGCATTACCTCTATGTTACAAATAACCTTAAAATAATACGTTTTTTTTTCTTAAAATTTCAATTTGTTTTATATTGAATATTAAATTAAAAATTACATATTTTTAACAAAAAATTTTGGAAAATTTTTTTTTATAAGTTTTGGTTATAAAAATAAGCATTTTGTAATGAAATGGGTAAGCTCTTACTTTTCTATTACTAGACCTATTATTTTAACAAGGGCATGTCCATCGATGTAACTCCTTACCAAGTAACATGTTATTCTGAACTTACAGGTAAGGAGTTTTTAAAAACATTTTGTTTAAATTTTAATTTTTTAAACCGAATATCAATTTTAAATTCACAGGTTTTTAACAAATAGAATATCTTAAATTTTCTAGAAAAACTAATTATTTATACCAATAAAACATCCCAACGTATGAATTTGGTATTATAAGTAATGCAAGGGTAAGCGGTTTATATATTACCGGGTAACATGCATAGTAATACCCATATATTACCAAGGTTTTGCTGGGTAACTCGGACACTTCATATTTTTAAAAAAAACTTAGTGGTTTTGGTTTTCTTGACAATTTTTTTCTAAAAATAATTTGTATGTGTCAGAAATTTTAAAAACCAATTAAATTGAACTTGACTGCGAATAAAATACGTTGTAATGGGACGCCAACGAGGCCAAACTTGTATTGAAGTGCGCGAACTTATCATTAAACACCATAAAAGTGGAAAAACTGTCCCGCAAATAAAAACTCCACTATCCACGATATAATAAAGCGGTATAAAAAATATAAAGATGTACACAATAGACCAAAAACTGCTACCAACAAAATCTTTTCCGCTTCCGATGTTCGGTTTTTGGTAAGAAAAATCAAACAGAATCCATTTCTAAGCGCACCAAAACTAGCGGAGATTGCAGAAAAAGAATTGGAAAAGAAGGCCAGTGACTCAACAATAAGAAATTTTCTGCGTGGTCAACATTATGGAGGAAGAAGATGCCGGAAGAAGCCGTATATAAGCAAGGTAAATCAAAACAAGCGGTTACATTTCGCAAAATACCACAAAAACCATGACTTTTCCTTCTGGAAAACCGTGATGTTTACTGATGAGAGTAAATTCAATCTCTTTGGGTCAGATGGGAAACCATTCGTGTGGAGAAAGGCAAACGAGGAGCTGTTACCAAAAAATTTAAAACCTACTATTAAACATGGTGGTGGTAGCGTGATGGTATGGGGGTCGTTTTCAGCGGAAGGTCCTGGAGTTCTACATTTCATTGATGGGATAATGGACCAGCATGTTTATCTAAGTCTTTTGAAAGAAAATGTACCTACTTCAGTGGAGAAACTTAACTTAGGGAATCATTGGTCGTTTTACCAAGACAATGATCCTAAGCATAAAGCCATAAAGTCCTGGCTATTGTATAAATGTCCACATGTAATAGAAAAGCCTCCCCAGAGCCCTGACCTTAACCCTATAGAAAATCTATGGGATCATTTAGGGCAAAAGATTCGAAACCACACCATTTCCAACAAAAATGATTTAAAAAGAGTTTTACGTGAAGAATGGGACCAAATAAGCCCTGAGTATTGCAAAAAACTTATAGAATCCATGCCAAAACGCCTGGAGAAGGTTATTAAAAATAAAGGAATGCATACAAAATATTAATAACAGCTTACAATACGCGGTTTTGTATATTTCAATACACTGTCCGAGTTTGACTTGCTGATATTTTTTTTTAATTATTTCTTGTTTAACTTTTTCTTGTATTTTTTGTAAATGAATTGATTCTTGATTCTCACAACAATAAAAACCGTGGTTTTAATTTTTATTCCCTTGTTTTTGTTTACATGAAAATATATGTGTATAGTGTCCGAGTTTGACTTGCACCCACTGTATGTATATTTATTATTTTTATTGTATTTTTTCGCTAACAAAAATAAAAGGTAAAACAATATATGTTTTTATTTGGACTTACCGCGTATGTTTTTGATATCTTTAACTTCTCATTAAATTTACGGAATGCATAACTCTTCGTACAAGTAGGATGATTAGTCTTAGCCTTCGAAAAAAATCGTGCCGATTTATCAACTCTCAACTCACAAATGAAACAATGACTCTCATTAAGACATTCAATGGGACGACCCTTACAAAATGTTGTACGATCTAAAACCCAACAACGACCCATTACCAAATCAATTGGTACAACTTCATACAATGGTACACGTACAACCTCGTTGGGATAGAATTTACGTGACGGTTCATGGAATGTTTCGTGCGGACGTAAAAAGTGATGACCAAAAATAACTCGTTTGCCATTATCATCTTTCCATAAACGTTCAACACGGAAGATGTCACATTCATTGTAATCAATATCACCAATTGTTTCATAAGTGTGTTTCTTCGAAGGCACCACATTGCCAGTAGAATCTCTCATTGGTATGTCACGTAACACGTATACGGCATCCCCTTGACGAACTTGTAAAGTAGTGCCACGCATCAAAGTTAAATAATAACGATGGCCCTCATCTGTATAATCATCTAAAGGAATTTCACGATCTACATTGCGGGGTTCACATTGTTCGCAAAGATATTTATCGGCATTTACATCAGCCTTAGTACATTCTGTATGCTGCCATACCATACATCGAGCACACTGAATCATTAAACCTTCATCTCTAAAAAGACCACATATACAACGTATGATATCTTCTGTTAATGATGTTGTTGCATTAACTAAAGGTAGAGGAGAATTTGAAGTTGAGCTTATTTCTAGAACTTCATTTTTATACTTAACATCTTGCAAAGACTTCTTGTTTTTATTTTGAAAATCTTTTAACAATGTCTCATCTCCAAGAACTTCCAATAAAGCCTTATAATGTTTATGTTTCTCTTCTGTAAAATTTTTCTCCAAAATTTTTACCAATTTTAGTTTATTTTCTTCATTTTTACCCAAAACTGTTACTGCTTCTTTAAATAATTTTTTCATATCATTATTAAATTCAGCAGGAAGCTTATAATATCCTTGTTCAATATTATTTTGTATAGTTTTAAAAGGTGTAACATCTTGTTTTTGTTGAGTTTTTAAAGAAGCTTTTTTCTTTTTGCTTGTCATTGCTCCGGATACAATTGGATTTTGTAAGACTGATACCAAATTTTGTTGTTCGTTTTCAGGATTTTTCAAAATTTCCAAAGTTGTACAAATATCTCTTAAGATTTTAGCCATTTTAGCCATTCTTTCTACTTCTGGATCTTGTACAGCTAAGGTAAGACCTCTTGTTTTTATATTTCTAGCCGTACAGAGTGCAGAAATTTGTGCTGCAAGTGAAGCTGGTGTCGATGGACGTCTTTGTGTAATTATAGCTGGTGTTGCTGGACTGGGACTACTTATGGGTAAAGTGGCCATGATTGTGGGCGCTGGAGGTGGTTTAGATTCAGTGCCCGTTTTTTCTATTGCTTTACGTTTGGATTTTTCGCCTCGTATTTTTTCAAAGTTTCTCACAAGAAACACAGAAAATTGTTTAACAATTTTTTTCTCCTTCTCCGATAGTGGTTGCATCCGTGTAGGTGTTGCTACATCTTTTGTTGGTAGTTTTTGAGTATTTTTTCGTGCCTTACGTTTGCGTTGACGACTTTTCTGATCATCTTTCTGAGTTGTATCATTTATAGGCTAAAAGTGACAGGAAGGAAAATTGATAAATAACAGAAATAATACTGGACGCCATTATTGCAACTCAGCATAAACGCCATTATTCCTATTGTCCCCATTTTAAGATAAACAGTGAAACCTCACAATCGTAGTTAACTTACGGATTTGTAGCAGATGTCTGCTATTGGGAGGTATTGAAATTAGTATTGCTGGTTAAAATTTTTGTTATGAAAATAGAATTCATAAAAGATTTTTGAAGTTTAAATGCTAATTTACAAGTGAAAATATTATGAACTGTGAATTCCATCTTCATATTGATGGATCACAGTAATAAAAATTTACCAAAATTTTTAAAAATTATTAAAAAATTTTGAGCGTGGGTATTGACAATTAATTTTACTTTAAAATTTTTAATTTGGGGCATCGTCGCATCAAAATTATTATCCATTACAGGGAGGTTTACGCTATTGGCTATTTCCCATATTGGGAGGTTTCACTGTACTCACCTTTTGCTCAATTGGTAGTGGTTTAACCCTCTGCGATTTTCCACCAATTACACCACGACAATTAGAATTATTACACCGACATGGTTGACCCTCAGATGGATTAAATAATGAAAAATTATAATCATACGTAAGTTCTTCACCCTCAGCTATCTTGCGTTTCGCAAACAAAGCCATACGCGATAAACCATTAACAGACCATTTTTGCATTTCACAATTTGGTTCACAAGAATGATTTACAAAACGACAATCACTACCCATACGTTGGCCATCGATAACCAAACCACCATCCAAATGTAAGCAATAATGATGTGTATCATTTAAATATATGGTAGCCATACGATCTTTAAACTCACGTTCGGTAACTACCTCACCGACATATTCCAGAATATAAGTGCCCTTGTTAATTGGTAATTTTGTGCGAACACCCCATCCCTTATTTTCTGTCATAAAACGTTCTACACCTGGGGCAATATCATGTTTTTGTATCTTTTGATTACGACATTTCTCTCTTGTGGGACAATTCGAGGGAGAGCATTCGGTGTAAACCATACGATTTAAACAATTATCACCACATCCAACATCTGATTTACAATTACACATGGGATGATCGTTGGCGGCAATCGGAGGTGGCTTGACATTTTCAGCATAGATATTGGTACGTATTTTACGGAAATTCCAAGAGGGAACTGTAATTCTATTGGGCAATTTTGCATTTTTGTAAGCCCACCATATATCATAAGGTAATTCAAAGTCATATTCGGTGCGACGAATGTATTTTTCACAATACGGTGGTGGCGGTAGCAAGGGTAGTTTAACAGCTTCAATATCTTTAGTGTTGTTGGCTTCTAGTGTTGCCACCTTATCCACTTCTTTTTTGGTTGCAGCACTTTTTTTGTTATTTGCTTGAGTGTTTTTGAAATAATCAGAAAATAGTCCGGCTGGTATGTAAGACTTTTTCATGATTTTAAGTTTTTTATTAACTGACGAGGAGTTTGAGGATGATTTTTCATCACTAGTATCACTAGTTTCTGCGTCTCCATTAACAATATTCAATTGACTTTCATTTAAGGGCAAAATATCATGTTCCAAATAATCTATATTACAATCTTTGGCTTTTGCATCCAATTCAATTTCTTCTACCGTAGAAGGAATTTCTATTGCTTTGTGTGGCGTAGGCGTGTGTATAGCTACTGGAGCTTTTGTTTGAGCTAATGGATGTATGGAGTTTCGACGTTTTAATTTGATTTTACAACTTAATATACTTTTAGGATCTATGCCAGCCGGTAATTTAATATTAGTGTCCAAAAGAGATTTGGTAGTTTTCGAACCTAGAGTTTTTCGTGTTGGCGTTGTTTTTATTTCGGGTTGTTTTATTTCTGGTTGGGATTTAGAACGTCTTGCTCTTGTAGCCAAAGGTTTATCATCATCTTCGTCGTTTTCCAAATGTTTGACTTTAGTTGGTTGTTCTGGTATTTTGTTTTTTATTTCTTTATTAGTAGGAATTTCTTCATTTTTAATTGTTCTTCTTTTGCTAATATACCTAGTATTTCTAGTCTTGGGCGTGGAGGGAAGTTCTGTTGATTTTTCATTTGCAGAAATGACCTTTTCTGTTTTTTCTTTATTACTTAAAGGGGATTCTTGTAGCCTTTCGAGAGCCACCACCGAAAGTCTGGGTGTTCTGTTATTACGTTCTAAGAATGTCTGAGATGTTTCTCCTTGTTGCGGTACACGATCACATTGTTTTTCTTGTTGTTGTAGATGAGTTTTTACTGTCTCTTCACTAGCTCCCACTTTATTGGTTTTAATTTGTTCCAGTTGTTGACTTATATCAGAAGCAACATCCAATGTAAAATTATCAGTAATTCTACGCTTTTTACGTCTAACTGTTGGAAAGCCAGTACGATTAGTCCTTTTACGTTTCCTTTTCAGTATTAAGTTTCCTCCAGTTTTATTAAATAGACTTTCTATTACACGTGAGTTTCCACTACTTTTTGGATTCGTTTCGGAAAAACTTTTATTCAAATCCATTAAAAGTGGAGAATCAACTTCAGATTTAGTTATTATCCCTGTATTACCTTCAGATAATTTTGTTATGGGTGGAATTTGTATTTCTAATTCAACTGATGGTTCAAATATACCCGGTGGTGGACATGATGATGTTTCTGAATCAATTTGCAGATTAGTTGCAATATTAGATTTAGTTTTTGTTGCTGATGCATCATCAACATGATTCGTAGCGATTTTTGATACTAATCCTTCTAAGCGAGATCTTTTTTTATTGACTGCTTCTGTAACTTGTTTAAGACTATTTAAAGATTGAGGACTAATATCTAATAATTTGCCACCACTTATAGAGTTGGGATCACCCACAGTTACACGGAGGGGAGATAGGGTGGTTGACGTTTTATTACTATTTGAATCTTCATTGATAGAATTCGGAGACTGTTGCAGCAAATGTCTTTTCTTGGGTGTTAAATTAGCTTTAGCTGCAGTTTTAGCATTAAATTGTTGTTGTGATTTGGTGTTAGCTGTAGTTTTTGCAGCTGCTGCAGCTGCAGCCCAGGCCTCGGCATTATTGGAAAATAATTTGGCTGCCACGGCTACTGCAACTTCACCAGATTTTTCACCTGGTGTTAATAAGTAATGTCTCTTTTTCAATGGTAATTTATGGTCATCTGGACTGGAACTGTTAGCTTTTTTATGTCTTCTCTTTGAAGATGTTCCTTGCCCTGAATTGGAGCCCGGAGTAAGGGAATTATTTTCAGCTCTAGCTGAAAGCATAGCAAAATCAAGATTTTCCGATATTTTCCTTTTTTTTAACGATCTTTTATCTCTTGCCTCCTTTCGGCTAGATGAAGAAGAAGATGTTGATGCAGCCGCCACTGCAGCTGCGGCTAAACTTTGTTGTAATTTTGTTGCCTCTGCCATGAGTTTTTCCTTTTGTGATGTATTTCCTCCGGATAGTTTTTCAGTTAAACCCGAATTTTGTATACGACATCTGGAGGAAAAAGTATTGGTTAAAATCTCTATTTCCGTTAGTAATTTCGAATCAATTATAGAGTTTTTACTTGAAGAAGAATTATGAAAACGAAAACTTTTCCTTTTTTTACGCCTCTTTAATTTGGTGGTTCCGGCAGAGTAGTAAGAACTACAATAGCTGGCCACTGACGATCTACGAGATTTAATTTTTCGTGCAGTTTGTTGAGTTCCCGGTAACTGTAATAAATCGTGAGCAAATTCAGATGTTGTGGAATTTTTACGTTGATGTAAGGTAATTTTTGCTGGTGTTTGAAGCAAATCATTGGATACATCAAATATTCTAGTATTATTACTGCTTATACTAGCAAAGGTGTTGTGGCTATTATGTTGACTACTGGAACCTCTGCCAAAGTACTCTCCTGTTGCGATATAACGATTAATTTCTCCATATTTTTTGGAAGCACTCGTAGTGGGCAGTTTTTCTAAGGAAGGTTTACAAACATATTCATTTGATTCTTCGCTACTCTGACCCAAAGATAAACCCGCCAACTGCAAAATATCTTGTTCATCCTTTAAAGAACCCATTGATTTTTGCATTATGGAAGCTCTTCGTTTTCTGCGAAATTTTGATGATTTTGAAGGACCCAACACACTATCTTTGCAATCACTACGATAACCACATGACTTTGCTCGAGATTTCCGAGACGCACAACTTTTTGTGCTATAACGACTCTTGCAACTAGCATCACTTTTATAGCCTGAATTGTTAGTGGCATGTTTTGAGTGACGGGACAAACGAAACGACGATGTACCATAGTCTGAAACATAACCACTCTTTGCGGCCAAAACTTTACTACAAACTGTGGATTTTATAGGACGTTCTCTAACGCGATCATCTGCTCCACCATCACTTTTATACCCGGTAGTACTGCAGACACTTGGTCTTCGAAATTTACGATTAACATCAATTTTTCGCCATACCGGATCCAATTGCAAATCGTCTTTTAATGGTGTCGACGGTTGTTGAGCATTTGTTAAACACGCACGTTGTTTTTCGGCTACTGTCGCCAAAGCCGCCGAAGTGGATTGTCGTCGCTTGTTTCTTGGCGGAGGATAGAGTACCCTTTCGGTAGCATACATTCTTTTATCCAATAAGGCAATATCGATTTTGGGCTTATTGGAAGAAGTCGAACATGCTTCATTGGTTTGTTTTTCTGGTGTAGTATTTATGTTTTTATTTGGTGAATTCGTCGAGGATGTATTATCATGGCCCGACGAAGAAGCCAAAGTTGTACAAGGATGTGGTGACGTACTTTGTGTAGATATGCTGGTAGTCGAAATTACTCCAGAATCAGCAGATTCATTTATATTCGAGTTTTTATGATTAATATGTACAGGTGACATTAAACTAATAGTTGATTCATGATCTTTATCTGTTTTTTTCGGTCTTCCCCTTCTCTTTTTATTATTGCTAGCTGAGGAAGAAGCTATACTATCAGATTGTGAATTTGTATTAAGTTGTAGCAATATATCGGTTTGTGGAGATATTGTCTTCGACTTTGTATTTTCCACAGTTTTTGGTGTTGTTTGTCCTAGCATTTGAGTTTTTTCCATAAAATCTTGTAACAGGGTTGATTGATATTGTGGCAAATGCTTCGTTTTGGCTTTGTGAAAGTGCGAAGATGATAAATTATCATCTTCATCTGACTCGCCAACGACTCTTTCAATAGCTGCCCTAACATTGGGCAATTCATTATCACTGGATGATAAACCAATATGATCACTGGTGTGTTGCAGAGATCCCAACGTAGTTGGTAGTGCGGCTATATTACCAGTACTATTTTTAGAATTTATGGCAGTTAGTAATAAACGTGGAGCTCTTTGTGTCACGGTCTCTGCATGTGTAATTAGCTTGTGTGCCAATGGTTCATCTTCGGAATCTGTGGAAAAGGCATGTGCCATTGGCACCTCTAAAGGTTTTACTGTTTTTATAACTCTTTTTGTTTCGTTTCCTTTAAGAAGAGCTTTCCTTCGTTTAATTTTTCTTTTAGACATTTTTTCTGTAGTTGCTATTGTTGTATTTGTAGCTTCTGAGCAACCAGAATCGGTAGCATCACTTAAACAAGCCGTTGTAGGTGGTGTTGTTGCTGTTGCTGTTGCTTTTAATGTCACCGGCAATATCTCCTTTTTATGTTTCGATGAGGGATTAACAATGACCGAAGACATATTTGTTGTTTTTATATTCTCAGCCTTAATTCGTTGCTTATCTTGGGCTAGTGGTGGTGGTGGCGACGAAATTTTAACCTTTAATGACTCTAATGTATTGTTGTTGATTGAAAAACTTGTATCTTCTTTCAAATTTTTAGATTTTGAATCTCTAGTTTTTTGTCCAGTTAAAACATTTCCCACTGGATTTGATGCATTAGGAGCAACTATGGTTGTCGTTGGTCTTATGGCGGAAATTTTCATACGTAGACAACCATCGGAATCTGTACGTTGTATGCTAAATTGTGTTGCCAATGTTAAATTGGCAACACTACTACTGTTGCTGTTGCTACTGCCTATACTGCTGATGTTGTTGTTGCTACTGCTGCTGCTGCTACTACTACTGCTATTCGTTGCTGTAGCTGCTGTAAAGTTTTTCTTCTTTTCATGACGTTTCTTATGCTTATCCTTTTGTGTAATCTCATGGTCATCCTTAAATTAAAACAAAAAGTATATTATGAAAAATTTTTATTTATTCTTGTTCGAGGCCAATTATTTCCTTCCCAGCAAAAAAGGTCATTACAAAAAAGTTATTTTAAAAGCACTCCGAATAGCATCAACTGATTATGAATTAGTTACAATTTAGCTCTAACACTGATTTATTTTACATTTTTTTTAGCATTTTGTTAGTAATTTAAAAGTGATGTATATAATGTTAATAAAGTATGGTTTTTAAGTATACATTTTCATCACATCAATACGAGTACATTTTTTTTTTGCATTTTTAGACTGATTTAGAAGTACCCCAGCAAAAATGTGGAAGCAGTAAAAACGATTACTGCTTCCTTACTGCTAATTTTACCGCTTCTAAAAATGTATAGCTCCGTAAACAGCACTAATGAAAGGCATAAGTTGATTAATTTTTCACATCGCTTTTTGCTGTGCTTTTTAAAAAGGCATGAAATGAGCAATACATTTTGATTGCTTGAATATCAAAATTTTTTAAAATGCGGAAAAAATTCATTTTAATGAAAATAAGAGGTTTTACTAAAAATAAGAGGCATTTTTTCTTCATGGAAAAACATGCAGGAATATTGTACTTTTGAGAAGGCATGATTTTAACTAGTTGAAAAGCTTTATAATATACACTTCCGAGAAGGCATGAATTATCGACATTTTAAAAGAAAAACAGGAGCACTAATTAAACAGTGAATTCATGCCTTTTCGGATCTCGAAACAAGTGCTTTCACGCGAGCTATCTCGAACAAAAATCAATATGCAATTGCTTCACTGCTCAACTTTCCCTGACAAAACTGCTTCCAAGCAAGCATTAATTTCTGCTGGGACTCTTTATAATATATAATAATACATTTTTAAAAGTGATTTAAATATGCTTTTTATAAATGTAAGAAATAACATATTTTATACGAAATTTTAATGTTTAGCTTTTACAGAATCCGGCCCTATGTTCCACTGGGAATTAAAGGATTAAATATATATTTTACAGAAACCATTTCTGAACTTATTGTGTAACAAAAGCTTCAATTTATTATTATTTTTAGGACAATATTAAGGAAACACTTCTTTTGCATCTGAATAAATTCGATTAAGTCAAAATCTGACAAAATTATTTTAATTTTTGTTCAACATTTTTTTAAATAAGTTTGTAAAAAAGATACGATATTAAATAAAATAAAATTAATACACTAAGGCCGAGTTTTTGGGATGTCAGTTACATAAACTTGGTTTAGTTAAACCGAAAACGAATCATTGTATATCAGCCATTTCAAGTTTATTAACAAAAATTTGCCTGAACAACTTTTTCTCGTTTAGAATTTAGGTCTTCATTGAAAGAAAATAAAATAGATCACATTTTAGAAGCAGTATTCCAGTTATAAACTAAGTTTAAAGATAATAAAGTGCTTTCAGAACGCTTTATGTTTGTCAATTTTTGGCTGTGTAGTTTTACATTCTTATGTTGAAGAAGTTCATTTAGCAAAAATTTTAACTTTAATTAAAATTTGGAACTTTAATTAACAGAGCCCTCTTGACATTTTAAAGTTGACGGCAGTCATTTTTTTAAAATTTATTTTCAATTAAAGCATATCGACATTTAAAGCTGGTGACATTTATAGAACTTTTTGTGTATAAGAAACGAGTAAGGGATTGTAGGATACTCAATCTCTGTTAACCAACCCTTTGATGGGTCTGTTTTAAACGATAAAATATGTTAACATTGCAACAAATTTTATTAACATATTTCTTTGGTGCTCGGTGTAATAGCAGGCGAGCGACTTACATAGATCCTTAACAATACATTTTAATTGTTAACTTTTATATATTTGCATTTAGTGAAAAGAAGAATTCATTTTTGGGTCATAGTCCAGGAGATTCAATGGGATCCAATTCTTTATTTCCTTCCCTTTTTCAATGGGAACTGTAACTGAAGTATTTTTTAAAATATGTACGAATAATTAAAAATCATGTAAATAATCGTAAATTAATAAAGTACGTGAATAAATTTACTATTTTGTTTTTTTAGAGATAAAAAATGGAATCTCTAATAAATTCGTAATTTACAAACAAATGCATTTAAAAAAAGAAAAAAACATTATATGTATATACATTTTTGAAAGTTGTTTTAAAGCACATACTTTCGAAACAGAAAAAGAGCACTTATCGCTCCATTGTAACCAATTTAAAAGTTGTTTGTTTTGAGTGACTTAGACATATTTTTGCTAGGTTATTATGAAATAACATAATAAGTACTTTTTTCAAAAACTCTGTCATTTTTCTTAGTTAAGTGTTTGTAACCGTCGCATAGGACAATCGTAATTAATATTAGAATTAATTACTAGAGTTGATTTATAGGATATTCTCCTAACAAATTTTTTTGCTGCTCTCATCCAGTTGGTTAGCAAGTAAGTAAGTAAGTAAAATTTTTATTAAGTCTTCTTTTTTTCGATAACATTGGGCAGGTTTACCAGAGAAACCCGCTACCGCTACAATATATATGTAACGCTTTTGTTTTTGTTTTAAAATTGATTGATTGATAGGGAATTTCGTATTAAAGCTTCAGTGTTGTTAATGTTATGGGTGCGGTGCGTAGGCCATTTTTGACTCATGCTCAAAAAAAAAAACAAATTACTCACCAGAGCTTCGAAAAATTGAATTGAATGAATTCCTAACTTGAATCATTCAAATTGCATGTTCGTTCACCATTTTACTAATTGAATGAAGAAATTTTATTACCATTCACTTAGTGCAGTGTAGTTTGAAACTAACATATAATCAAAACCAAAGCATACAATACAAGCTGTAACAAAGCTTACGATACTATTTATTTCTTTTAGATGAATTTTAAACGTTTTTCATTTGTATTATGCTAATATTCAGCAATTACATGCAAATTTAAATTTTTCATTTGATTAAGTGAATGAAAACAAATCATTTTTCATTCACCTTTTTATTAAATGAATTCAAGTAAATTGGGTTTCATTCAGTTAGAATTCAATCAAAATAGAATGAATTCATATAATTTAAAGCTATTGGGAATTAAGCTATAGAATTAATTCCATAAGAATGCTATTAGGGAATGAAATTTAACCCCAATTTCATTAATTTTTAAAAAGTGAATGAAAGAATTAAGCCTTTTAAACCTTTGTTACTCACGCAAGTGCATTTCGTTTCTTACTCAGCACACATGAGTATATTAAAAACTTACAATCAGAAAATTCTCACGCAAAACAGTAAAAATTACTAAAAACATATGATGCAAAAAATAAACTCACACACGAATCATGCACGGCTTAGTAATTAGTAATTCACGCTCACGCACGAATCACTTAAGTATAGTAATTATTACTCACGATCACGTGTGAATAACGTGACTCACGAACATTTCGTGTCAAGCGCCAATCCCTAGTAATTACTAAATCTAAAACTAGTTCAAAATCATTTATAACATGAAACCAAATATAATACACTATGGTTTTATATGGACCTTATATATTTTTATATAAAATCTCTTTGAAAAAATTCCCTATGTGGGATGATATATGTCTAAGTTATATATGGGTTCATATTCGTCAATATATAATCATAACTAACATAAATTATAAAATATTTCTTATTTGGATCCACATAGTTTTATATTATTATGTATAGTGTCATACTAAATTATATATAAACGTACATGTAATTATATCTTTTATATGTTACTTTATGTACTTATATATAGCACATACATATATATGTAGGCAAATATGTAATAATATAAAATCACATATGTCTCCATATTAAAACCTTTGAGGAAAAAATATCTAACATATGACTATATAAAAGTATATCTGCTTAAATTTAAAAGCATATGTGGCCATATGTAACTATAAGTTACTATATGCAATTACATAAAATAATATATGATTATATCAAAACTTTTTTACTCGGGCTACCAAAACAAGGTAGCGCTACCACAACATTTTGACTTAGCGGTAGGTAATCAAATCGTTCACCAGATTTTTGAGTAGCGGATTAGCAAGAGTTGAGCGTCTGGTAAACGCACTCATTGATTGTCTTACATGCGATGAGAATAATTTCATTCTTAGAGCTTTATGTGTCTTACTCTAATGACTACCCAGCAAAAATAAATGAAATGAGTTCTAAATGAATCACTTCCTTTATTACATCACAAAGAATTACTCCCTTAGGAAAGGGTTTTAAACAACACCTAATGCTGCAATAAATATATGATAGTCAGAAGTTCTTTTTCATAGGTGATAAGAAGTTAATATTTTGTATGGGGGTTGCACAGGAACGTGCTGGCACAGAAATCAGAGGGTTGCGGGCAGGGAAACAAGCCGATCAAAATAATCGGCGGCGGCGGCGGCGATTAAGGTTGAGCCGGATAAAAATCGGCGGCGGCGGCGCAACCAAATAATCGGCGGCGGCTTGATCGGCTTGATAGAACATTATACACGTATTTTAAAGATGTTAAAGGTTTTTTCCAAAATATAGCAGTAGAAAATTGTGCAAAAAATTTGGAATTATCAAATAAAAAATAATTTTAAGTTAAATTCATCGATAAAAATTACAAATTTAGGATTTTTAGTTTTTGAACGGAGCTAGAAGGAGAGATAGTTGGGCTTTCCAATTGTGTGGAAATATTTTCAAATAAAACTGATTTTCTTAATTTTTTCTTATTTTGTTTAATTTTGACGGCTTTTAATTGCAATATTTTGTTTAAAGAAAAACTAATTTTTATCTAATTTATTCTTTATTCAGGGCAAAAGGAATTTCTATTTTAATCGCTTTAAAATTGTCAAAGTTATACATTTTTTTATAAACATGGAATCTCCGCATTTATAAGAAAATTGAAAATATTAACCTTAATGATTGTGCAAACAAGAATCTCGAGTTGCTGAAATTAAATGTTTAGAAAAATTACGATAACTTTTTCAATTTTCAATTAATTTAAACAAAAGAATCTGATTTTACTAAGAACTAAACCCACTTTCAGAATGAATTACAATAGTAAAGAATTGTTTAATACTGTAAAAAAGCCGTCAAAGTATACAAATTAAAAAAAAAATTAATTTTAATATTAAAAAAAAAACTGTCAACATATTTCAGTTACAAATAAATAAATCTATATATATTTGGAAAGCTAAATTTTTTGTCTTTCCAAAAACGTTACAATATTGAAAATCGGTTGAAAAATTGCTGAACTTCAAATTGTTAAGTGCTTGAAGGCGCTCAAACACAGAGTTTTGACACTATCACCCCTGTTCTGAATTCCGAAACTTTTTAATTAGAGTGGTTTTGTAAAATCACACAAAATTCAAAATGTCTGAAATTGACTTTTCCAACAAATTTTAAAATAAATTTTAACATATTAATTTTTGCAACAAAATATTCCATTTACTTTCACCAAGCTTTTCCAACACGAAATAAAACGAAGAAAATAATTCGGATGTGGATCACAGAACAGCAAAAAAATTCGGAATGTTTCACTTTAGAATTTTTTATGTGGATTCGGAACTTAGAAATAAACAAAATCTATTTTCACTCAAAATTAAATGTGTTTTTAGAATAAACTAGAAAAAAATATGGTTCGAAAAAAATTATGCTAGAAAAGATGTCAAAGTTGAAAAACTTAGAAAAAAAGTTAAAAAATTCAGATATTCACCCCTGTTCTTAGTTCCGAAACTTTTTAATTAGAGTTGATTTGTAAAATCACACGGAAATTTGTTGTTTCTACCAAATTTTAATATTCATAGACTAATTTTAAAATAAATTATTATATTATAATTGTTGTTAAAAAATATATATTCGTTTCACTATCATCAAGCTTTTTCTACACGAAATAAAACGAAAAAAAAATTCGGATGCGGATCACGGAACAGCAAAAAAATTCGGAATGTTTCACTTTAGAATTTTTTTGTGGATGCGGAACTCAGAACAGCGTCGATTATTGTAAATATCTTCGTCCGCAATGTCTTAAAAATGTGTCTTTTGATAATAATTTCAGGTGTACTGAAATTTCTGAAAAATGTGATGTTATCTACTTAACCAAACCTACCACCATAAATTCGAATGAATTAATTCTTTAATTCACTTTTGGACATTTAATTAAAATTTACTAATATATCTTACTATTATACCATTCCTTATGAATTCATTCACTGGCTTCATTCTTTTAATTTTCATGCATAGTGAATGAATTCTTTCATGAATTCATTCTTTTTATAATGATCTTTCACGTTTCATTCGGTTTGTAAAAGTTTAAAATAAATGTTGCGTTTTTAATTATTTTTATGGGTTGTGTATATGATATCAATATTAAATCCCTAAAATAAGCCACATTTTTATTTAATTTGTAATTATAAACTAAAGTGTTGTCAGAATCATTAGTATATTCATACCTTAGATCTTTTACTGATTTAATAAAATGACAATTTTGATAAGCCATTTTGTAAAAGATTAGAATTAATGAAAAAATTAATTATTTAAATTGATTGTAATTCTATAAGGAATGTATTCAACATAAGAATGCATTCTATTTAATATTAAAATTTGGGAATGAAACCTATGAATTAATTATAAAGGAAAGTTTTGATGGAATGATATACATATATTCAATTTCTAAAACTGAATTCGGTTTTGTGCGAATTAACCTAAAATTTAATTAATTATTTCGAAGCTCTGCCTACAATCTACACTTGGTCATTTGAAAAGTATATATGTATATTGTTCATTTGGATTCTCTCCTCTATTGCATATCCAAATTTCAGCGAAATCTGTCAGAAGTTTTCAAGCAAAACTTCCAACTTAAGAAATATTTATGACAAAAATCCTTCTTAGCTCTGACTATAAAACTGGTTCTTTTATTTTTTTTTAACTAAAAAAAAATACTCTTGATGGTTCAGGAAATGTTGAAGTAGAAAATTTGTTTAAAAAATGACATTTGCTTTTAATTTTTTTATTTTGGAAAATTGATACTTCCAGCCGAAATGAGCCGAGAAAAATCGGCGGCGGCGGCTGAAGCAAAAATGACCGGCGGCGGCGGCTTAAACGGCTTACGGCGGCTGGCTTGTTTCTCTGGTTGCGGGTTCGAATCCCACAAGTTTTTGGAACTTTTTTTACACAATTAATAATTTTTTGTAGTTTTCACTCAAAAATTAATTTTTGAAACGATTGAAATTTTTTTTTAATTTTCTATTCATTTTTAATGAAATTTTATGGAAAAAAAAACTTTACATAAAGTATTTGTAGTTTTTATTTATTTTATAATCAACAACCAATGACCTTAAGCCAAACGAAAATCACCACATGGAAATATAAAAGTTTTAAATAAATATCCCTACGGGAAATTTTAACAAACTGTCACCGAACTGGCCCCCTTATAACTGGTCACTTTTACATGGCGTTGTCATAGGAGGGGGAAATTGACCCCTTGTGACATGTCAGTAGACAAATCCTAAGACAGGTTACTGAACTCTCATAAAAAACAAAGTTCAGGGACCTGTCCTGGGATTTGTCTTGTGACATGTCACAAGGGGTCAATTTCCCCCGCCATGTAAAAGTGACCAGTCTATTTCATATAAAGGGGCCAGTTCGGTGACAGTTTGTTAAAATTTCCCGTAGGGAAGCCATAGCATAAGGGGTAGAGCGTCTGCTTGAAATGCCAACGAGTGTGGGTTCAAACCCCACAAGATGCATGATATTTTTTTTTTTTAATTAAATTAAAATACAAACAAGTGAAAATGAACTTCCTTTTCATCGGTGTAAATATACATAATTTGTTTCAAAAAAGAACAACTTCCCTCCTATAACAAGCCAATGTTAAATTCATCAGTGAAAACCATAAATTATCACTGCTCCCTATTCATCTGTTGTTATGTTTTTACTACTTCTTTTTTCTCACTTTTTTTCCTGGGTATGTATATGTAAAAAGCAACATTGCAAAAGTAGAATAGTATATGTAAAAAAGTACAAACAGTATAGTTTGACCAGGCTTGCTTTCGGCCTTTAAAATCGCTAACAGAGCAAAAGTCTGTAAATAACATTAATAAAACTAAATAACAAATAAACAAAAAAAAATATTCTGTTAAATACAGTGACAAAACATATTCATTTTTGTTGTATCTTTACGTTGTGAAATAAACAATTAACTTTATGTAGTAAGTAAAAAGTCTTTTATTAAATTAATTACTAGAAATTATATAAATTTGTACAAGTTTTTACTGGAAAGTGGTTGTTTACACAATTACTCAGTAAGGAGACAGGAAAAATAGAGAGTAAAGTGACAGTTCAATATCAGAGAACTTACAAGTTTTTACTGGATAAATTTTTGCAGGTAAGAATTTGTAAGAAAAAAAAAACATGATAGAAAACTTATGATTGAAAAAACAAAACATTTGTTTAAATAATTTTTTGTAAAAATAAAAAAAATATTTAAATATAAGCTTACCCAGATGGAAATTGCCCACGGTAGAAAAAAATAGTTCTAGGAGAGCACTATTTTTTTTTATTATGCCAGTACCACTTAAAATGTGATTTGCCACTGTCTTCTGCTATTTTAACAAGATTTTTCTTTCTGACGCTTATTTTACCCTAATTTTTAATAGAATTTCAATATAAATTTTTTCATAATATTTTTTATATAAAACAGCGTGAAACCAGAACATTTAAGAAAAACTATTTATTTTCTAGTTTTGCAATTATTTAGGCTTTTATTCACAAAAATGTTTTAAATTTTATTAGAGCTTAATAAAACAAATTAACTTGCAAAACAACAACAAAACTCGTTCAATTAGCCTCTAATAAGACAAAAAGTTTTTTGTGAATAAACATGTTAATATTTTATTACATAATAAAAAAACAACAAAATTAATTTGAAACAAAAATTTATATTTTTTATTATTTTATTAAAATTTAGGGTGATTCACCACCAGATTTTTAATTGTTTTTATAGTACTGACTATACACTGATTTTTTGTATTTGAAGTACTGGCAAGTTACTGAATATTTTTAATTTATAGTACTGGGAAAACACCAGGAAGTAACAAAATCCAACACTGGGCCAACATGGGCAAATACCTACGGCCAAGCGTATATTGGTGTTATCATTTCGATACCGTACCAGTACTGGAAACGTAAAAAATACGACACATCGCCAGTACATGCACTACCTACCTTTATAGTACTGGCTATAGTACTATAAAAACAATTAAAAATCTGATGGTGAATCACCCTAAATTTTAATAAAATAATAAAAAATATATATTTTTGTTTCAAATTATTTTTTTGTTTTTTATTGTGTTATAAAATATTAAATAATTGCAAAACTAGGAAATAAAGTTTTTCTTAAATTTTCTGGTTTCTCGCTGTTTTATATAAAAATATTATGAAAAAAGTTATATTGAAATTCTATTAAATTATATTAAAAATTAGGGTAAAGTGTGGCAAAGCACATTTTAAGTGGTACTGGCATAATAAAAAAACAGTGCTCTCCCAGTACTATTTTTTTCTACCGTGGGCAATTTCCACATGGGTGTGTTCCGTTGTCGGATACTATCGCCTGGTTTCTATATTCCACAACAAAGTGATAGTGGAATCGTTTTTAATTCCACATTAACAATTTCACTGTGTTCTTAAAACGAGTGAATCGTTTTTTTCACGACGATTTCATTTTCATTTTGTTTTCATCAGCAAATTGAAAAAATGCGGCAAAAAACTTATGTATCACTTCAAAGTGAATGAAATTGCAATAAAGAAGAGTGCATAATTTTTTTTGAAAAAAAAAATAAAACAAACCCAGGTAGAAAATATGTGTGGTAACAAAAACGAAGCACTGGCAAAGCACAAGTAGACCGCGGTCTTACCAAAATTACTACTTGCGAACCACTAAATTTGGACGCTTTACCAATGCTTGAAAAGGATGACTTCCCAGGGTTTGTTTTCCAAAAACATTATTTTGTTTTTAAAAAAGAAGCTCAAAAAAACAAAAAAAATTTAAATAATTTTTGACCCCAAAATATAATAACTCCAAGAATCATATATTTTGAGATTAATATTCTTCAGTGATAAGGGCTCATAATTTGGTGCCTGGGAAACGTTTGATTTTTGTGTTTCTCGGTGCTATCTCAATACTTTGCAAAGCATTAAATAGATCGGTGATATCATTTGGGTGCCAGGAAAGCACTTTAATATTTTTATTTGGGCGTTGGGAAAGCATTTGATTTTTATATTTCTGGTTGCTTTCCCAGTGCTTTTTGAAGCATTGGCACCACCGTGGAACGGTGTTATCATTTGGGCGTTGGGAAAGCACTGTTAACAAGCACTTATACCACCCATTTCGGTGCTTTGCCAGTGCTGGCCCCTTTGTAATTTTCTACCTGGGAATATATGTGTTTCTAAATTAATAAAAAAATGAGTGGCGTAATAGTAATTTCCTGGTATTTAATTGAAAAAGAAAAACAGAAAACGGAAAAGCTAAATAGAAAAAGGCTTCGTGACTGCTCAAATCCCTTGGAAATCGTAAGAAAATAATTTAACTAAATCGCAAATGCTTAAAATTACAAAAAAAAAATAGTTTCATTGCATATTTTAGATTAAACAAGGATGCATTTATGATGGTTTTGGAAGATGGATCACCAATGGCTAAAAAGTGCAGCATTCCCATTATTTTGCAATTGGCCACAGCACGGCGCTACTTCGGCCAAGGAAGTGCCCAACAAATGATTGCAAAAGACTCAAATCTAGCTGTAGGAAGAAGTACTGTATCAAAAATTTTAACAAGTATGTGTAATGTTTTGGAAACCGTCATATGCCCAAAATGGATTAACTTTGAAAGAAGTCGCGAGGAAATTGAGAAATCAAAAAGATACTTTTATGACAAATTTAAATTGCCGGGAGTAATCGGCTGAGTGGATGGGACCCATGTTAAAATCAAGTCACCACATCAGGATAGTCATTTATATTACAACAGAAAGGGATATTTCAGTTTTAATGCGATGATAGTAAGCAAGAAAATTTGACACAATTTAAAAATACTTAAACATTTTTCTATTTACAGATTTGCGATTATTCAATGAATAATATTCGTCCTGGGTCCTATCACGATTCTTTTATATGGAAGCTCAGCGACGAAAGGCAACATCTATTGACAAATTATAAAAATGGAGATAAAAGATCATGGCTACTAGGGGATAAACACAATTTTAACAAAAGTCACATATCTGCCAGAAATATTGTGGAGTGAGTTATTGGTGTTCTAAAAAGTCGATTTAGGTGTTTGTTGGACACAATGGTAAGGCCCTATGCTCCTTATAGGAACCGAGGGAACATATATATATATAATGTGAATGGCGAACAGTGTAGTGCAGTTCCAATTGAAGACATGGTTGAAGAAAATGAATCTGTGCCAGTCCAATAGATGACTTAAGACTACTTAATGATGCTACTAGAATTAGAGATGAAATTGCTAGAAATCTTCGTTAATTCAAAACTTTTATTTTAAACAAAAAAGGAAATAACAATTCTTGTTGAAAAATATCACAATTCATGTATTTAATAAAAAACGATAAAAAAAAGAAACTTAAAATTAAAAAATAACCATTTTCTTAAAATTTACTATTTTCTTAAACAGTTGTATACATTTTCCTTAGGTCTAGTTCCTGCGTTTTAATTCATCCATTTTTTCTTTACGGTAGAGTTTTTCATCGTGGCTTCTCTGTTCTTGCACCTTTGATAAATGTTCCAAACTTTTACGCAATTTGTACATATTTTTGGAAATTTCTTTTTGCTCCTTTAAAACAAAGTTTTGAGTATTACATAAATTTTTCAAAATTTTACACATTTTTTCGTTTGTAGTTATTTGTTCGTCCATAAAATTCTGTAAAGCTTGTTGTATTGGTTCCGTTCTTCTCTTTTTCTGCGGCGGTTCTTCATTTTCTCAATTTTCATAATTTTCATTTTCATCTAATTCTTGTAAAACCATGTTTAGTATTTCGCCGGAACTACTCCCATCCTGGTTTGCCAATTCAGTCGATGAGTTTATAGTTGTTGGCACTTTACTAGTCACCCCGAATGATTTAGCAGCTGGGACACCTCCTACCGCAGTATAAAGGCCACAGAGTTTGGCAACTAAATCTTCTTTGGATGATATGTGTTGGATATTATTGGGTCCTCCACCCGTTGCCGTTACCTCCGCTCTATTTTCGGCTAGTTTTTTACGGATGGCAGCCTTCCAATCGGCCCAAGCCTTTTTCCAACCAGTTGCATCCTTCTCTGGAGGCCCTAAGCTATTTAATGTACTTGCCAAATCCTTCCACAACTGGTCGGCTATAAAAACATTTGGCTAAACCAGGATTATTTTCCATGAATGTTAAAAATGCGGCTTCTTGCTCTGGATTCTTGTGTTTACCCCTAAAAATGCAAATATTTTTCTGTTTAATGAACTAATATTAAAAATATAAAACATTTACTTACATTTTTTTTTATTTTAATTTAAAAAACCTAAAACACTTTTTTTTAAAAAAAAGTTTAATTTTTTACGCAGCCAACTGTTGTCGTTTTCAAATTACGTTTTATGTGGAGAAATTGTTTTCTAGAACACACCAAATCACTTCAATTCCACTTGAAACAAAATGAAAATGGAATTTTCCTTTTCAAATCACTTTTGTGGAATTGAGAACACAAATCAAGCGAAAGTTTCACTTTCACTTCATTTTCGGAATGTAGAACCCAGGTGTATTTGTTCAGGATTTCCGAATTGAGCACAGTATTCGTTTAACAATTTAAGAGTAGCGAATGATGTCATCGATTTGGTTTCATATATAGCTGGGTATTTGGAAAGTGCGTCTATGATGACTAAATAGTAATTACCTTTAAGTGGACCTGCATAATCAATGTGGATTCGTTCGAGAACTCTTGTGATAGGCCACGAATGTAAATCTGTTTTGACTGGATTCTTTGATGCTAGTTGACAATTTTGACATTTTCTTACGAAATCCTCAATTTTCTTGTCGATATTAGGACAGTACGCGTAACTGCGTGCAAGTGATTTGCAACGTTCCATAGCGAAATGTCCCCGATGTAGTTGTTTAGGTATACGTTTCCGATATAGCTTTGGTATAACTATACGGGAGTTGAAAGTAGACATCCTTCAACATATGACAGAGAATCTTTTCGATTGAAATACGGCAGTAAATCAGGATCTAAATTGTTTGGTTTTTGGCCAACCAATATTCATATAACGTAAAATTTGTTGTAGGAGTTCATCGTTTTTAGTACTTTTCACGATCATGTTGTGTGAAACTGGAAGTGTTGAAATTGATTCACTAAGTTCATCTTGAAAATCTTTTTCCAGGTTGATGCAGGCAATGATGTAATCATCTGATGGTTTTTCGTGAGAGCTTATGAGTCTGGAGAGCATGTCTGCATGACCAAATTCATGAGTATTAGTATATTTAATTTCAAAATCATAAGCAAGTAACGTTAATGCCCATCTCTGTAGACGGTTTACCTTTCTTTGAACCGAAAATTGTGAGTAACGGCTTATGATCAGTGTGTAATGTAAATTTACGACCAAAAAGCATACAGTGAAATTTTTTAATAGCAAAAATTAAAGCGAGACCCCCTTTCTCTATTTGGCTATAATTCTTCTCTGGAGCGGTTAACGATCTTGACACATGGTATATAGCTTTGATACTTTTGTCAGGAAAAGTGTGATAAATTATGACTGGATGCGTCTGCTGCTACGTGTATAGGTAGAGCTGGATTGTAATGTGTAAGAAGTAAATCTGATGTGAGAATTTTCTTAAATTCATTAAGAGCATTTTGACACTCTTTTGTCCATTGGAAAACTGTATCTGTCTTTAAAATATCGTCTAATGGTTTACGTAATTTTCTCATATTGGGTACATATTTTCCATAGTGGTTGATTGATCCCAATAATGATCTTCCGAAATATTTTCCGGTATTTTAAGGTTCTGGATGGATTTAATTTTATCAGGATCTGGGCGGATGCAGGTTTTATCGATAATTTGACCCAAATATTATATTTGCGATTTGAAAAATTGGCATTTTTCAAATTTGAGACGGAATGCAAATTCTTGAATCCGTTGTAACAATTTTCGTAAATTTTCCTTATGATCTGATACGGTCGTACTTGCTAACACAATGTCATCGATGTATGCTTTAGCTCCTTCTATGCCTGTACATAATTTGTCCATGATGCGTTGAAAAGCACCTGGTGCTGATTTTATCCCAGGCGTTAAACGGTTGAATCGGAATAAGCCCTTATGTGTGTTCACGGTGAGTAGCTCCTTACTTTCAATTTCTGCCTGAAGATAAGCGTCTGATAGGTCCAGATGACTAAAGATTGTACAGTTGTGAACTTCAGAAAGAATTTCCTCTGGTGTAGGTAGTGGATATTGATTTGATTCAATAACGTTGTTAAGACCTGTAGAGTAGTCCCCGCAGATTCTAATTTTACCATTACGTTTGCTTGCGACGATGGGAGCAGCCCATTTTGATGTGTCTACTGGCGTTATGATACAAGCATTTTGTAAACGTTGTAATTCATTTTCAATTTCCGCGCGTGCAGCGTATGGAACTGGACGTTTTGGTACCAAAATCTCTTTAGCATGAGGTAAAAGTTGAATGTGTACCTTTGTCTTGGTGCATAGACCCAAAGACTTGTTGTCGAAAACTCCAAGTGAGATTTGTAATACACTCACAATATTTTATCGTTAAAAACAACCTAAAATACATATCAAATTAATTGAAAACACAATTAAAAAAAGGACTACTGATTTTTCATTATATTCAAACCATTTTGCTATTTATTTTCAAACATTGTTTAAACAATCCATAAAAGAAATAAAAATAATTGAAAAGTCTGTTAAAACAATCATCAATTTTTAACTGACAAAACGTAAAAAAAAAACGATTTTTTGGTTTGTTTTTTCATATTCGAAAGTTTTTTTTTTTTTTGTTTCAATTTTCAAAACACTGCACACATAACACAGACGTTCTTTGTTTATTTAATTTCTCTTTAATTTAATTTTCTTTCGTTTTAAATTCAAAGCAATTTTGTTTTGTTCCAACACCAGACACGATTCGAACCAACGACCTTTGGTTTAGAAGTTCATCGCCTTACCCCTTGAGCCAAACTATATTGATACAAATAGTTTCATAAACATTTTTTTATAATTCAAATTGTTTTTATTTTATTTGAATCTATCTTTTTAAATTTCAAATTACCCATCACACATAAATATAATAGTTAAAAGAAATGCCCTAAATGTAACAATGAACATGCTGCTCTTTTCAAATTTTTGGTATATAAATTTAATGCTTAATGCAGAAAGGCCCTAACTGGCATTAATATTCCATTAGAGGAAATGGAAATCTGAAAAACTTAGATTATACTTTTTATTTTATTGTTTTTGTAATAATATAAAGTTTCATTCTGAGAAGCAATATTTCCACCACTTTTATATTTTTATTGCCTTCCCCTCTATAGAAATTAAGAATAAATATACACTGAGAGAATTATCTGCATTTATTATTTATGAATTATCTGAATTTTTGCATAAAATCGATAAAGTTTCACGGGAACTCGTCCATTGATACGTTTCATTGAATTAATGGAATTTTTCATAAAATATTATCAAAAATCTCATTTTATTTGCTTAAAGTTTCATACGCTCCATGAAAAAGTTTCACTAAAACTATATTCGTAAAATATACGAAGCTTTTTCATCGAATTTCACAAATTTTTCATTTATATTGTGAAGAAAACTTCAACAGTTTACTGAAAAATTTCACTAAAACTCGTCCAGCAAAATTCTCTCTGTGTAGCGTATTTCTTTATTAAGCCATCGATATTAAACTTTGGAGCAAAATTGCACAAAAATATTTTTATCATAAAATTATTTAAGATTTTAAAATCATCCTGTTTGACGACAATTATCTTAAAAGTGACAATAGTCTCTGAATTAGATGAGAATAAGATTAGTCGACTGACTAGAAATACCAATTTACATAAATCAAAGTCCCTAGAATTTTGTGTTTAACTGCAGTTATAAAATTTAATTTTAATTAAGAAGAACTTGCGTTATATTTACATTTTTTGATTTTTTAAGTTAAATTTTCATTTGAATAAAATTTATAACCCTGTATTTATTTAATTTCTGACATGCATAAAACTTTTTGAGAATAAAAAAATATTCATAAAATATAAAATATTTCGTTTTTACTTCCACACAAAATTAAAAATAAAAACTCTGTAAAAAAATTCCCCTCAAAGGGCATTATAAAAAAGCTTGTTTTTAAATTTTATTTTAGTATTTTATATTTTTAGTTTTTATAACGATTTGTATGGTGAACATTTAAAACGATTTGTATGGTAAATATTTTAGTCGTATATGCCGACCCTATTGCTAGCAGCTGACATCATCGAGATTTCTTCACATTTTTACAACCCGGCAACCCCGTCATTATCAAATCAATTTAAACATTTTTACTAACAATTCAAATAAATTTGGCAATCAATTTCGATAATTTCGTTATCGTAAACACTGTTGAATTCATATTATTTAATATTCAACTATTTTAAGTTAAAACAAACAAAATAATTTAGATATAAAACGAAGTTCAGTTTTTCTAGTCGTGCGATAGATTCAAATTATTTTCATAAATTCAAATTGTGTGTTGGGTACATTTGTTTGTTTAAATTTCTTTTTGTTGTATAAATAAATATTTCCAAATATTTTAAATTCAAATTTAATTTATACAATTTTCAAATCGGTTGTGGTGTAGATGTCTGGAAGGTCAGGCATTGACAAAATTTCAATTTTTGAGGGTGGTGGTTCAAATCTCATCCCAAAAAAAATTTTTTTTTTTTTATTTTTTCTATAACTATGTATACACTTAAAATATTTTATCGTTAAAAACCACCTAAAATACATATTAAATTAATTGAAAACACAATTAAAAAATGAAAGGATAATTGAAAAGTCTGTTAAAACAATCGCCAATTTTTAACTGAAAACCGAAAATATTTGAATTTTTTGTTTTAAAACAGAAAACAACGAAATTATTTAAATTATTTTTTCTAAAAATAGAAATCTAAAAATAGATTATTTGACTGAAAATATCAACTCCTACAGACGATAAATATTTCTTGTAGTTTGTTTTTTATTGACGAATATAAAAAGTTAAACAATATGTTTCAATGTATTTTAATTGATTCTTCAATTGAAAACAAACTTTACCTATTACTTTTCAAATAAACCTCAATCGGTTATGGAAAATATATTGTGAGTGTATCACCATCGAAATTTATTTGACGACACCATGCTGTTATAGGCTTGTCCCATAGATTGAATGCTTCCATCCAATCTCCTCCCATAACGTTGAGAGTTTTTACATCTGAGATGAAACATTGGAGGGTTTTTGTCAAACCTCCGATTGAACTCGGTTGTGAACTCTGCTAAATTTCGTAGTGGGTTGGAATTTGCGTCACTAGCTGTTTGCTTAGTTTCCCACGCATCTGGTTCACCAATACTTCTCCATGTTGATATCGATATGATTGTAATATCGAAGGCAGTGTCGATTTGTAATTGAAGAGAATGATTATTCACTAAAACTGTTACATACTTACGTACCTTTTCAAAATCTATGCGTTTTGTGGAAAAAATTGTGTTAGTACGATAATTTGGTTTTGGTTTAAATGGCTTGCGGTGCGTTTTGACAGACTTATCCTTTTTGCAGTACTGCAATAACCATCTTTGTGTCCTGTTTGTTGACATTTAATGCATTTGTGTTTTGAGTACGGACAATCTTTTACGTAATGAAGATCTCCGCAGAACCAACACGGTGTTTTTGGGACTTTTCTATGCTATTCTGTTGGCTTAGCTATAGTATTAATAACTTTCGGTTGTCGTTCAATCATCGTTATGTCACTTTTTAAATCCAAAATCTTTTTTCCTCTACAAGGCTGTCTAAATTTGTTGAATCTTTTTCTTCGTTGAGAAGTCTTAATAAGCGAGTACGAATATCACTATCTTTGCCGGATTTGAGACCCAATACAAAAATTAAACACTTAAATTGGTCAAGCTTAAGTTGATTAACTTTAAAAAGCTCGCATTGAAGGTTTACGCGGCTGCCGTATTCTTTAAAATCTTCGTTGTCTGATTTACTCAGCTGTAGACACTTGTATCGTTGACTGACTTCGGTTTCCATTCTGCCAAAAAGTTTTGTTAGCTTTTCAATTGTGTCCTTTAAACTCATATCTTTTGGTTTTAAGGGAAGAACGTAGTTTTTGAATCGTTCATGAACTTGGTTCGACATTTTTCTCCGTAACAGAGACACTTTGTCTGTCACCTCAAGCGTGTCTACTTCTCGTTCGAATACGTGAGTGATTCAAATACTAAGCCGCTTTCTGGTTCATAAGAAAATTCAGTCATGGAATTTGATAAAGATTCCATAAGTGTTGCTTTTGATGTAGATGGTTCCATTCTTTGATTACCACCTGTTGATATTGATGATGAACTTGTGCCCTGTGATTGATAGAGTTGGGTAAGTTGAAACAGTAACTCCGTTTGTTTTTCCATTGAGGCTTGATGATCTGCAAGCAATTTCCCAATTTTTTCCTCTGACATTTTGATCACTTTTCTTGTTGAAAGAAAAAATTTTTTTCTGTTATTCTTATACGTGATATAATTTGCAAAATCTTTGACAAATTTTGTTACACACCGTCGCCACAATTGTTGTATCTTTACGTTGTGAAATGTTAATATTAAAATTAATCACTAGAAATTATATTGGAAACTATTGGATGATGCAATACCGAAGCGTGTTGCAGAAGTAGTGCTGGCAGATGTTTTCCTATAATTGGTAGGCAGGGTTGCCATAACAATTTTACATTTTCATATTAAATTAAACCAAATGTATGTTAATTATGAATGTAAATAAAGTGTAATAAACTTAAATTTAATAAAATGTAATAAATTTAAAGAACAAAACAAAATGTATAGGTATAGAGTGTGTTGTAAATATCACAGCGAAAAGAGTTTAACTCTTGTTATTTTATTAAAATCATTAAATATCTATGTTTAATTTTTACCAGAGACAGATCTCATATAGAATGAGGGGAGATTAAGGTGAACTGGATCGTCGTCAGTTGATTTGTTGATAATGCCAACAGGTGAAAGATGTGGATCCAGTCCAGTTTGCGTTTCTTTCGATTTCATATATTTGGCTGACTAGGAAGTTATTGTGACGTTCAAGTTTCTCTACACACAGAAAAAAGATTGTTGGGAGATTGGTTATCACTAAAACAAATCAATACGATTATAAGAATTTTAATTGAAATATTCAATTAATTGAAATTGTTATAGATTTTCTATATCAGTTACTATGTTACCGTCATAGTAGTTAAATAAAAGTGCCTCCAACAGCAACATTAGTAGCTTTTGCCCATCTGAGCCTATAAACAAACTAATAGACTGATTCAATGTTTACAACTAATTTTAGTACACCATAATATGATTAAATCCCAAATGTTGGTAATAATCACAAATAATTTGGTGATAACAAAATATTTCAAACCAAAGTTTAGTGTTCAGTTAAGACAAAGAATTTTCAATTGTTAAGATACAAAAAATTTGTATTTCAAATTATTTTTCGGTTAAAGTGACAAAATTCCTTATTTTAACCGGTTTTGGTATTTATTACCGAAAGGAAGTAATGAAAATCGAATATATACTGTTATTTCAAAAAGTTCTCAAATAGTTTTACTGCATGACAAACAAAATTTCAAATAAATAAAATATATAAATAAAAATTTTCATAATAAATTCCAAAAAAATTGATCTACTATTGCAAAAACGCAGATAAAAGATTTCGGCGACTGAAAGGAATTTTAAAAGCTGATATTCAGTCTAGTGCTTGAAGAGAAAAACATCGTTATTACATCGTTCAAAATATTTTTGCAATAGCCTTTGGTGAATTTTTGGTAAAAACCCGAAAAATCTAGAGTGATATTGGAAGTGTAATTGTTTTAATCATGAAATAAAAAAATAAGCCAAAAAATATACATACATATGTATAAAATATGCAATTCCATTTCGCGGCCAAATCAACACATGGTCTGGATTTTTTAAAATATAGACAAAATAATGTGTTTTTGTTTTAAAACTGCGGGCTGTTTCGCCGTTCACAGCGAAATTGATTACATAATATTTTTTTTTAATATTTTTGTTTTTATGTATTTATATTTAAAGAGGAAATTAAAAAAAAAAAATGAAGCTTAAATAATTTTCCCTTTTCTGCAATGTATTTTCTTAAGAAAATTTTATCGCTTTTGAAATTAATAAAAAGATAAATAGTTGGAAAAATATTGAAATTTTTTATTAAATATGTTGTTATTAATACTGAATGTATATTAAAAAGGTTGTAATAACTAATATGAGGTTGTATATTTTATTTCAATTCATACAACCGATATTTCTTTTTGATTTTCGGTTGCTTCAACTAATATTTTCTGTTATAACAAGGAACACTAACGCTAAATATAAGTAGCTTTAAATAAAATTCGGTAGTAAGAAAAGAAAGTACAACAGAATTATGTGATAGTACATGTAACCGCATAAATTCGATTGGCAACAAATTCGGTTAGGACAACGAATTTGTTTTCTGGGTGTACAAATCTGGTTTGCAACGACATGGCGTATCTACAGAAGGGTAGAACATCTGCATTTTTATACACGTAAGTATTTGAAAAACGTTTCGTAAAATTTTCAAAATTCTTCCCTATGCATTTTCTCAGATTTTTTCTTTCAAATTTCTCCAATTCTTGGCTACTATAGGAGATATAGTAAACCAGATTGGGAATCCGTAGCAGAGAACCGATTTGATGGCGACCTTGTAGGATAAAAGCTTGGTGTTTTTAGGTAAGTATGTGTTGTTGAGTAGAGTTGCAAAGGTTGCATTCCGGATAACCTTTTTGACTTCTAGCATGGGCATTAAATTTCAATAATTTATCAAAATTTATTCCTAGGTATTTTATGGAGTTTTTAAATGGAATATTTATACCATCTAGTGTGAGTTGTAGGGATTTACTTTCTGGTACTATATATCTAGGGCATTTGCCAGACGGGTTTCTGATGCAGCCAAGATGCTCCCCTGAGGCACCCCACTTTTCACGGGTCCTAGTTCAGAGGTACTATTGTTGATTTGGAAAAGCCTTTTCTATGTCTAATGATATAGCCACGGTGCATATTTGTTCCCTTAAGTTGCAGGATACATCATTGAGAAATTTCAACAATGCGTGTTGTGTTGAATGAGTTCTTTTAAATCCAAATTGGAGTTCTGATATTGGTTCAACATTGAACTCATTTTCTATTTTTTCTCTCAATACATGTTCAAATAATTTACCAATATTAGATAAAAGGGATATTGGTCGAAAATCCTCAGGCTTTTTATTGTCTTGCTTTTTTATCGGTAGTATTTTGGCATTTTTCCAGACCGATCTGAAATAACCGTTATTATTTCAGTTGTTAAATATAGCAGCTAATAATTTTAATGTTGTATTGGAAAATTTTTTAATTAAAAAGTTGGAGATGCCATCAAAGCCAAAAGACTTTTTGCTTTTGATGTTGTTAATGTGAATTCTAACATTACTCACGTTGGTAAAATGATAAGTATCTTGATTTTCTTCCTCTAGAAAAGCTTCATCAAAAGTATAAATACGATGTGGGGGTCTATCGACACAAGATGATATTTGGTTTTCCATGTTGTCAATTGGTCTTTCAGGAATAACCTCTTGGAAAACCGAAGTATAATAAGTTCTATTTATCTCCGAAATTTGAGAACTATTTGAAATAACAGTATCATTTTGTAAAAGTTGTTGGAAAAAAGATATTTATTTTTACCTATGATCTGGAATACTTCCTTTTACCAGGGGACTTCTTAGAACTAAACTACCTGAATCAAATTCAAGTGCCAATACTAATGGGAAATGATCTGAGAAAGTTGATAAACTTTTGATGTGATAATTAGGTTGGCCGCAGTTAATTATACTGGGAGATAATAAAAAGTGGTCTAGGAAAGAAGACCCGTTTGGAAACGATGGAGATATATCGCAGACGTGAGTTACATCTAAACAGTTGTCCTGTAGCCAACCATGTAAAATTTTTACGTTTGCGTTATCAACAGTATCTCCCCATTTTGGACTTTTTGCATTTAGATCACCACCAAATATAAACCCATCAAAATTGTTGGCCAGATGAAGAATTTGATTTAAGCTGTCGTTTAACTCATGATATGCAATTACACACGGTATATACAGTGGTGACAAATTTAATAGGAACGATTCAAGTTTTTTCAAATTTTTTTTTTCGTTGCCTTTATTTTTAAAAATCAAAATAGTGGCTAAATTCGCCCCGGGAGGCAAATATGTGGTTTAGAATATTGTGCAGTATTTTAGCATAATGTCTGTTTTTTATTTTGTCACTTGTTTTAAGTGGGCGTGGCTTTCAATGAAAAATTAGCGATGTCGACCTGTTATCAAATTACAGAGTAAAATTTAGCGAGTACTGATAGGATCTATACGAACTGTATATTTTTGGAAATCCTACAAAATTTCCTTATCTAGAAATAGTCGCCAGACTTAAAATGACAGTGCCTTAAACATAAAAAAAATTTTCTTTGTTTTTAGCGATTTTATAATAATGTTGACAACACTGAAATTTTAATAGGAAATGCTTTAGAGATTAATCAGAACTGGGTCGACAACGACAACAAGAGTTGCTTTTTCATATATTTTGTATGGGAGGCAAAATGTCGTCATGTCGTCTGGCGATTTGTCGTCGGAATAGAATCTATTCTATTTTCTTGTCGACACACTAATACACACTTAAAATATTTGTCAAATTGTTGCCATATTTTTAACTAATTAAAGATTGCCATTAGAACAGGGTTGTTAGAAATTCGTATTAGAGGTGCAAAAATTCGTACTTTGTTTACAAAAAATTTATTTTTCTGACAGAAGAAATATCATTGAAATTTAAAATACATAACTTACGGCAAAAAAGCAAAATTAAATACAATAAAATATAAAGCAACAAGAATTAGTGAAAGACCAATTAAATTGGTGAAGAATTGTGGTGAAACAAATACAACAATATTCTTGTTTTGCTTTCCTTTTTTTCTAAACGTCAACAAATGTCGACGGTCGCCTGTCGCTGAATTTAAATTAATCGTGACGACTTTTGCTGTCGTCGGTCGACAATCGACCCAGTTGTGATTAACCTCTTATACTTAACATAGAAAAAAACTTGACTTATTTGTTATATCGTAGCAAGTATAGCATAAAACTATTCGCTTTAAAATTTCAGAGTTAACTTTATTTTTAAATTGCTAAAAACAAAGAAATTTTTTTTCATGTTTAAGACACTCTTTGCCTCCCGGGGTGAATTTAGCCACTATTTTGATTTTTAAAAATAAAGGCAACGAAAAAAAATTAGAAAAAACTTGAATCGTTCCTATTAAATTTTCCACCACTGTATATATGGAGTGAGATCATAAAAATGTTAACACACATAAAGTTAAATAAAAAACAAACCTCTGAATATTAAGACTTCAAACCAAATTTTTATTAAATGAAAAATGAAAAAACCGCATGGAATTCTATCCACTTTGAACAAAGTTATCCACTTTTTCCGGAAACCCTCCCATTAAGGCTTTTATGGTAGTTTCTGTCATTTTTTTAGAGCAGGTGGTCCATCTACATTTGAAATCTTGCATGTCCTGGGAGACCTTTTTTGTGACCTTTAATTCTCTTTAAACAAGAGCCCAATATCTCTCCACTGGCCTGAGCTCCGGGCAGTTTGGTGGATTTGCCTCTCTTGGAACAAAAACCACATTATTATCATTATACCACTCCAGCGCTGTAGTGACAAGATGCTAAATCGGGCCAAAAGTAAGTGGATACATTGTGCTGACTCAAAAATGGAAGAAGTCTCTTCTGCAAATACTCCTTGATATAAATTTCGCTGTTTATAGAGCCAGATGTCACAAATGACTGGCTTCTTTGGCCGCAACTACATATGGCTTGCCATACTAGGAATTTTTTAGGGAATTTCGTTTGCTTTTTCGACCTTAATTTTTCCGCAACATTTCCTCGAACATCGGAAATATAAAATTCTTGACCAGGGAGCTGCGAAAAATCAGCCAGGACATAAGTTTCGTCGTCCATTACACAACAGTTGTATTTTTGTATAAAATTTTATTTCAATTTTCGAGCTCTGGTTTTGGTCTCCAAATTTTTAAAAGCGTTTCTATCAGGAACTTTTTGAACTTTGTAGGACTTTAGTCCTGCCTTACGTTTCACTTTACGTACAAAAAAGTCCGAGCATTGGGCTAACCGAGCTGTTTTTCTGCCAGATATGTTGGGAGCTCTCTTAAGGATGCTTTTAACTTTATATGACTTACCAATGTTACGATAACCAGTCGTTGTTCCTGTTCCCGGCTTCCTTTCAATTGTTAGGTGTTCCAGATACCTTTTTACCACTTTTGAAACTGTTTGGCGGCATACATTAGTCTCTTTTGCAATTTTTTTTTTTGTATGTCCATGTTTGGTTTTGTTGAAAATATTTAATTATTTTTGAACGCACTTTTCTTTCATCGTCCATTGTGTAAAAAATTGCAAATTAAAACTCATAATGTAAATTAATTTATTAACTGACGTATTTTTAAAATGTAAATTGCCGAAAAAAAAATATGAGAAGCTTTTTATGATCTCACTCCTTAGAACCGAATAGGTATTTTTTAGTAATGTTTGTAGATATTTCTATTCCAATAAAAACGGTATTAAATTGCGTTATATTGTAATTAAGTCTATTGAACTGTATATTATTTTTAATGGCTATTGCTACCCCCAAAGGTGAGTTGTCGTAAACGAAATTATAACCATTAAGTTTTACTTTTCCATTTACATTTAGATGACACTTTTGAATAAAACCTACATCAATTTGATTATGTTGTAGGATATTTGACAGCTCAATTTGACGACTATTGTTTTTAAGGGAACGAACGTTAAATGTCATAAACTTAATGGGTTTATGGGCCATATTCAGGATTTACTTTATTTAGAAGCTGCAAGAACTCTGCTTTTGCTTCATTTTTTGGCATGTTTTTAAAGTTGGTAAGGAAATTAGTAATTTGTTGTTCCAATGGCAATTCCTTAGATACAAGAAAAATATTGGTAAGTTTTAAAAATTCTTCAATTATTGATGGCTTTTGTGGTGTATTTACCTGAAATAGGCTGGCGAACGTTTTGCCTGGTGAACGAATGGATTGTTTCAATATTTTGCTTACGTTATTTTTAGCGAGAAGCTTTTCTTCACTGGCTTTTTCTATGCGTTCCCTTCGTGAGACAAGATATTTTTTGTATGCTGGGCAACCCCTCCAGTTTGCAGGATGGCTACTTACTTTACAATTTACGCAGTGTTGTGCTGAAGATTCAGCATCAGAATTTGTACGTTGGCATTCACACTGAGGGTGTCTATTGTCGCATTTTACACATTGGAATTCGGAGTTGGAATTTTTAGCAATGTGGCCCCACCGTTGGTATCTATGACATTGTACCTCTTTTTCCTTTCTTTTTGGCTTTTCCCAGAGAACAGTTTGATTTAAAAGGCATTTTACTTGTGAGATGTCAGAATGATTTACCTGGACTTAACGTAACCAGAAATAGGCCTATGTCGTATGAGTTTTTGATAGAATATGCAGTTGGAAAACGTGTAATTTTGGAAACTACATTTGGAACAATTTTATCCAGAGCAGACTTAACTTCTTCAACGTCAGTACCATGATATAGACCTCTTAATACAAAAGATATCTGTTTTAGTTCTTTTGGTGTGTATGAGTATGAGTGAATATTTTTCTGCCTCAAAAGATCCATCATTTTAGAATGCACCAAAACATCCGAGAGATATAACTTGCTCTTACGCTTATTAACGTTTTTTTATTTTAAACGTTATCTTAGGTATTTTAGCCTCAAATTGATCAACTAATCGTTTAATGTTGACATCAAATAAAAAAATTGGAGGGCAAAAAGATTTATTATCATTTTTTATTGTGGCTTTTTTAATGACTTCCTCTTTTTTCTGTTTGGGGACGTTCTCTGAATTTTCGATTTCCAATCCAGAAAGTTTCTCCCAATTGGGAGACGTCAATGTTTGCAGGTGACAAGAATGTCCCAGATATTCTACGCTTGGAATGAGTATGATTGTCTTCATTCAAATTTTCGTCTTATTCATAGCCTGTATCCATGATTAGACAAAACTGGCACCACCTTCGCACTTAAATGCACAATTGGTACCTTGTAGTGTAATACGTTCTATTAAAAAACTTAATTAATCTCAATTATCAAAGAAATAAATTTGCGCTTAAAAAAGTATGCCCGCTTCAGTCAGCTGTTCGCGCTTTTTTTTCCAGTTGGTTAGCAAATTATGTTTTAATATGAAATAATATGTTGTCATAACGGCAATTTTCTCGTCAGATCTAGAGATTTTATTTCGCCCCTAGCGGGAAAAATTGTCCTGTAGCTATTAGCCAAAAATCTAGTGATTTTTTATCAGCCGAAATATATTTTCTAATAATTGGTTTTATGTTGACAACTTTTTTAAAATTCGCATATTGATATTGTTTTGTTATAAAAAACAACTTCTTAAACGATTTTAGTAAAAAAAACTTTCTAAAAATGCGCACTTCAATAAAATATGGTTATGTCGTTTTTCACCGCACAAAGCTTAATCGTAAAATTTTTCATTATTTAGAAGTTTATAACACTTCTTATGAATATATTAAAGATATTTTTGAGTAAAAAACTGCTTTAAGTACCATTTTTCAACAATCTAGCGAAAAATCGCTAAAATTTTGCACTGTTTATAAATCTAGTGATTTTCTAGCGATTTTTGGGTATATATATAATTGCAGTAATGCCACCACTTTCAAAAGAAAACTAATGATGGGGAACTGGAAAATCCCCGCAACGATCGTCTTTTCATTCCTGAAGGTGTAGAATATTTTGAAAGGAAAAACACCGCGAAGTATTTGTTAGGAGAATATCCTGATAAAGAAAAATGAGTTTTTGAAAAAAATACTTATTATGTTATTTCATAATAAGGAAATAATTGGCCTCGAACAAGAATAAATAAAAATTTCTTAATTGTAGGATTAAAGGTCGAAAAAACAATTTTTATTTTTAAATTAAGCCAGGTGAGAGGTGGCTAAATGAATTCTAAACTAAGGGTGTGTGTGAAACGGTAGCAAAGTATTCTTTATGGTAAATTTTTGACAGTTTTGTCGTGAATAAAATTTCACTAGCCCATAGCATAGATTACATAGATATCTTACTCTTCTTCTTCTTTTGTCAACAAACACATTTTTTCACATACAGTCAAATATTTTTCGTATAGGTATAGGACGTATGTCGAACACATTCTCAGGAGATACGTGCACTGACAGCAAATGTCAAAGAGTAAGAGATCTATGTAATCTATGGCCCATAGGGCTAGTAGAATTTTTGACATAAGCATAGAAATATTTGACATTTTAAAATGTGAAAATTTCTAAAGAAAAATTAAGAAACAATATATACAAATGAAAAATTCTGAACAAAACAAAAACAAAAAAGATTTAAAATTAACTACCGGAAAATATGCAGACAAAATTACATTACATGTAGGCAACCATATTTACTTCTCGGCTTCTTCTATTTGGTTATGCAAAACTAAAATTTCTATTAATTGCAACGATCTGGTTTGTAGGAGAATTGCAATTAGCAAACGCTTATATTTCTGAATATGTTTCCTTTTATTTCTTTTTTCGCTATTATTTAAAACTGTCCAAAATTTTATATTGTCGAAAAGGATTTCATTTCACACAGGAAAATTCCAAAAATTTTCACCATGGCGTTTTGCTTTCGTTTCACACACACCCTAAATTCAAATTGACAAAAGGGTTAAAATTTCTTTAAACATTTTTTTAAAACATTTTAAGATTTCATAGAAATTTTGGAGACCTGAATTCAGTTTAGATTTTATTTAGCCATATAATTATTTTAATTTCTGTTTTTTTTTGTGTATTTAAGAATTTGCAATTATAAATACGAAGGAAATATTTTTACCTTATTTTCAAATGAATTTTCTTCTTTTCGTTGCTGATGCGGCTTTTCCAAAACTTTCCTTGATGTTGCATCATTCAATGTGTTCATTATTTATTAAAAACAAAGCTGTAAAAATAAATTATCAAATTAAACTTACAATTTTAAATTTATAATAGAATGAGATTAAAAGGGAATCTTCTTGAATTTTGGGATGTCAGTTAAACTTGGTTTAGGGTAATTACATTTTAAATCAACGAAAAAAATGCCATTTTGACCTTACCCCCTTAGAATTGTACAAAAATTAGCATGAATGTTCTACAGTTTGTGGTTCCCGAAATATGGCGCTTCGAAAAGTAGGGAATTCATTAAAAACACACATAAGTGGTCTGCCATTATTATTTACACCTTCAAAAGTTTTTAACTTACAGGGTCAAAATTGGTCTCATTTATTTAGTATTGAAATTAGTTTTAAAACTAAGGCGAATTTTTTTTTGTGAAAGGTCACTGTCACACGATTTAAAGTTTAGGAAGCTATATCTCAAAAAAGGAAATTTTGTTGTTGTTGTTGTTTTTTCTTTGATATTTTAAATGTTTAATAACGCTCCTAGACGAGAACAAGAAATTCTCATTGAGTTTGTAATTTAACGTAACAAATATTTACAGAAATTCTAAAAACGTCGTCCCCTGACGATTTCCTTAGGCAAGAACGAAATCCGGATAGGGGCATGCCTACAACGGATTATTTTTCACAATTTGTTTAATACGTTTGGGATTGTAGCATATTTAATTCCTTTAATGCAATTAATGTATAGCCCGATAAAATAAAATTAAAACGAGTAAAAAGGTTAAAGTCGGGCATGCCGACTATACAATACCCTACACCAGTTTGGTGTATTGTTTGGATCCGAAATTCGAATGGGTTAAAATGGGGCTTATGTCAAAATTTTCTATAATGTGAGTCAGCGCACCAAATTTCATTAAAATATCTTAATATTTGCGACCTGCAGTTTGTAACCAAGCCAATTTTGGGGGGCCAAATGGGCCAACATAGGTCTATGTCTATGTACCAAATTTCATCAAAATATCATAATATTTGCGACCTGCAGCGTATAAACATTATAATTTTGGTAGGACCCTTATATGGGCACTAGGTCTAAACATATACCGATGTTTACCAAAATCAATAGGCTGCGTTATTGGCCCAATGTAGGTCTGTGTACCAAATTTCATCAAAATATCTTAATATTTACGACCTGCAGCGTATAAACAGTATAATTTTGATAGGACCCTTATATGGGCACTAGGTCTAAACATGGACCGATGTTCACCAAAATCAATAGGCTGCATTATTGGGCCAATATAGGTCTGTGTACCAAATTTCATCAAAATATCTTAATATTTACGACCTGCAGCATATAAACAGTATAATTTTGGTAGGACCCTTATATGGGCACTAGGTCTAAACATGGACCGATGTTCACCAAAATCAATAGGCTTCGTCCTTGGGCCAACATAGGTCTATGTACCAAATTTCATCAAAATATCATAATATTTGCGACCTGCAGCGTATAAACATTATAATTTTGGTAGGACCCTTATATGGGCACTAGTTCTAAACATGGACCGATGTTCACCAAAATCAATAGGCTTCGTCCTTGGGCCAACATAGGTCTATGTACCAAATTTCATCAAAATATCATAATATTTGCGACCTGCAGCGTATAAACATTATAATTTTGGTAGGACCCTTATATGGGCACTAGGTCTAAACATGGACCGATGTTTACCAAAATCAATAGGCTGCGTTATTGGCCCAATGTAGGTCTGTGTACCAAATTTCATCAAAATATCTTAATATTTACGACCTGCAGCGTATAAACAGTATAATTTTGGTAGGACCCTTATATGGGCACTAGGTCTAAACATGGACCGATGTTCACCAAAATCAATAGGCTGCATTATTGGGCCAATATAGGTCTGTGTACCAAATTTCATCAAAATATCTTAATATTTACGACCTGCAGCATATAAACAGTATAATTTTGGTAGGACCCTTATATGGGCACTAGGTCTAAACATGGACCGATGTTCAAAAAAATCAAACTTGTTCGTCCTTGGGCCAACATAGGTCTGCGTACCAAATTTCATCAAAATATCTTAATAGGTGCGACCTGTAGAGTGCGCACAAGATTGCATGGACAGACAGACAGACGGACGGACGGACATCGTTAAATCGAAATAAAAAAAAATTCTGAACCGATCGGTATACTATAAGGTGGGTCTACGACCAATATTTTTTGGTGTTACAAACATCAGCACAAACTTATAATACCCTGACCACATAGTGGTGTAGGGTATAAAAAGGACATTTTTTTTATTTTTTTATTTATGAAAGGTTTTTTTGAGGCGCGTCCAGCGGTATATATAACATGTTCAAGAATATTCAGACATGTCCTATTTTCAAGGATATTCTATAAAAAAATAAATTTTTCACTTTTTTGTACGGAGATGTTTGTGATTAAAATGTCAAACTTACATATCATAATCTATAGTCGATTTAATTGAACACGTGTTTCAGATTTTTTTGAAATTCGCGATTGTTCGCGTTTTATCAGAAATTCAATGTGGCGGAAACAATAAGGGTATTCATGTCAGAAATTTAGGCCTTGTAAAATTGCAAAAGTGTAAAATTTTCCTCCAACACAACAACAAACATATGTGAATAATTTTCCACATACCTGACAATTTCGCAATACCCTCTATCAAGTGTAGAATTTTGGTCTTGCAAGAGTGAAAAATTGCAACTTTTAATAATTTTTAATAAAAATTAATGTTGCCATTATTTATCAAAAGGCAAAAGGCATAAAAATTGTATGTAAAAAGTAATAAAAGTATATAAAAGTACTAATTTAAGCAGCACTGTATAAATATAAAATTTTAAGTTTTATTAAAATAGTGTGGCTTATCAAGTTATTGCAGAAAATTTATTCAAGATTTTTTTATTTTGAAGAAATTTTAGGTGTTTTGCAGGACTTTCATGCTCTGCATACATTTTATGAGTGTTAAAGTAAGTCTTATAATATATATCCCTCGCTGGAAGACTAGAAGACACTTGCCTATCTAGAAGGGTAAGGGATTCTCTATTTAATTTGGGACCATTTTTTTCTGTTTGAATTTTTACCTAAGCACTTGCTACAAGTGCATGAAAGTCTAGCAAATACCAACCTTTTCTTCAAAATAGATAAATTCTTAATAAAATTTGATAATTTCTGAAATTACTTCACCACCAGTTGGCAGAAAACCTTTGTCCACCATACTACCATCATTATCTTCACAAAAAACTTTATTTCCGCTTATATTTTCTTCAGAATTCATCTTTTTGTTTAGAGGTGTAGTTTATAAGTGTGGCTTATCATGTTTTTGAATAGAAAATTTTCACAATAAAATCGAATTGTAAAAAGTAGCTTTTACGCTAGATCCGAAATTTATTGCAATATGGCTTAGATATTTTCAGTGGATGTTGTACGGTATTAGGTAATACAATGAACAGATAAAATCAGTTTTTGAAATCATGTGGCTTATCATGTTTTTACACTAAGCCCTTCAAATAAATAAATAAAAACTGAACTTGAATCACATAATACAGTGTTGTTTTAATCGGATAATATAGTGTTTGTGGAAATTTTGCTTCTGCAAAATTTTAAAAGAGGCGCTCACGTCAGGGAAGATATAATTTTCCAATTTCGCATTTAGGACAATATGGATACCAAAACTTTTCTTTTGACAAGTAAATCATCGCTGAGTGGATATAGTTTAGAATTTTGCAAATTCAATACATTTTTCATGGTTCTCTGGACCAAATTTTGATAAAATTTTTGAGTTACCCCAATTGAGTTACCAAATTTTTGACAAAATAAGTAATTTTTGTAAAATGTCCTGGAAAGCAGTCGCTCCAAACACAAACTCGAATTATCATTTTTCCAATTTTTTTTTTTTTCTTTAATATCAACTATTACACAGGTCAACAGCAAAAAAAGGCTTGAATAACCACTATATAGATTTGATGCATCATAAAGCAAGCAAAGAAAACGGTCGTGTATTTTTGAAAGCTCTTTTAAAAACGGATTTTTTTTACATAATATTTATCAAAATTAATTTAGAATTTTTTTAAAAAAAATTCATATATTTTGCGATTTTTCCAATACCGATAAGGTTCATGGAGAATCATGGATCTGGCCTGTGGAAAATGCAATTCTAGTTGCCGAGAAGCAAATAATATACAGTGTAGCGGATTCTGTGAAAAATATTTCCATTTAAAATGTTTTAATTTGTCCAAATATGAATACGACAGACTATTTAAATATCAAATCATCAAGTTTATATGTGATGAATGCTTAAATTTTATAAAAATAACTAATGAAAATTATAAAAATTTATTAAATATTGTCAAAGAAAATGAAGAAAAAATGGCTAACGAATTAAATAAAACAAATAAATTGGTTGAAGAGCGCGTGGAGGAAGCAAAAAATTAAATTGTAAAAGAAATTAAAAAAATCAAGAAAATGTAGAAAAAGAAACGTATGCCAGTAAGTTAAAAAAATCAACAAATAATATGCCCGTTATTCTTAAACCCAAAAACAAACAAGATAGTGTATCAACAGAAAAAGAAATTAAAGAGAAAATTAAGCCTTCATCTCTTAATGTGCATGTTAAAGGAATTACAAAGAGAAATGATGGGGCAGTAGCCATTAGATGCCAAAATGATAATGATCGTAATGTATTATCTGATGAAATTAAAGAGAAAATGGGTAATGAATATGAAGTGCAGATTCCAAAAATGAGGAGATCAAGAATATTGTTAACTGGTATGAATGAGGAATTGGAGAAAAATCGAATTGTTGAGGCTTTAAAAAAACAAAATGATATTGAATGCAACTACTTAGAGTGTGTTAAAGTGTATAGGTCGTTTAAGAATCCAAGAGTGTGTAATGCAATAATAGAAACGGATGGAAATGGTTTTGAAATTATTATGAGAAAGAAGAAAATAAACATTGATTGGGATAGATGCCCTGTCTATGAAAGTTGTAATGTTTCAAGGTGTTTTAAATGTTGGGGATTTAGCCATTCAGCAAAGAAATGTAATAGTGAAAATCAGATCTGTGCTAAATGCAGTGAAACCGGTCATTCTTACAAGGAGTGTAAAAATAATTTTTCAAAATGTATAAATTGTGTTAAAGCCAAAGAATGTTTAAATTTACGAGATTGCCGTATTTTACAGCGGAAAAATAAGCTGGAAACAGAAAGAACAGCGTATTAGCAACCAATCTCTATTACAGGAATGTATCTTAATGTTGGAGTATTGTGTGCCAATTTTAATCAACTAGAAATTATATGTTTTGAAGAAAAAGTCGATTTCTTATGTATAGCAGAAACGCATTTAACTGATGATATTGATGACGGTGAAATTTTTTTGGAAAACTATAACATTGTAAGGTGTAATAGTATATCAAGACATACAGCTGGTGTGTGTTTCTACGTAAAGAAAGATTGGAAAATTAGAATAATAGATTGCACGTCTACAGATAAAATGTTTTGGTGGTTAAAAATTGAAATTGAAAATAATAATTATAAATATTACTTGGTGGGTGTTTATAGATCACCTAATAAACAGAAATCGCCGGAAGGCATTTTTATTGATTTTTTTGAAACAGAAATGGAGAAAATAGATGCACCTGAAAATTATCTTATTATGGGCGATTTTAACATTGATTGGTTCGATAATAATAATCATAAAATCAGATTAGAAGAAGTGATAAATGACAACTTTTTCAAACAAATTGTAAGTCAACCTACAAGGATAACAAGTACAACATCAACATTAATTGATTATGTGTTGACAAACATAGAAAACATTGATGCCAAAACTAATCTTAAAATGAAAATAAGCGATCATGAATCCTTAGAAATAAATATTACTGTATAAAAAAAATTGCAATTTCAAACGTAAAAAAAGATAAAAACATTAGTTTTTGATAATATAAGCTTTCGTAACAACCTGCTTTGCAGTGAAATTAATCGTGGCTCCACAACTTCTGATTATAATAAAATGTCTGATATCTTCATTAAAAGTGTAAATGCAGCTATTGCCCCAATGATTACAACTAAAAGAATAAAAACTTTTTCAACAAATCATTGGTTTACTAATCGTTTAAAACGTATGAAGGACATAAAAATACAACTATACCAAAATGCAGTGTGGTTTAATGGAGATTTTCATTGGAACAATTACAGAAAATACAGAAATAAGTACAAATCAGAAATTTCAATTGCTAAAAACAATTATGTCAACAACAAAATTAATAACTGTGTAGATCAAAAAAATATGTGGAAAACAATAAAATCACTTGTACTTAGAAAAGATAATTCTAAAATACAGCAAATACACGTAAATGGTAAAAATATATCTAATGAACAAGAAATCGCTAATGACTTGAACTCATTTTTTATTACAAGTGTGCAACAAATTATAGATAGTATACCATTTATAAAATATGAGAACATTATCGAAGAAAATCCACATTTAAATTTTAAATTTGATGCTATTGATATAGGGATGCTAAAAAATACTATGAAATCTATGAATAATAAAAAAGATCAAAATTTCCTTACAGTAAAAATGCTACTAAATAATTATGATATTGTTGGTACACACTTACAGAGTCTTATTGAATCGTCCTTACAGACGGGGACATTTCCTGATTGCCTAAAGGAATCGTGTATAGTGCCGATTCAAAAAATAAAAAATACTAAAGATCCTCATGAAATTCGTCCAGTTAATATGTTGATGACCGTAAGCAAAATATTGGAAAAAATAGTTCACTATCAATTGAATAAATTCTTTGAAAAAAACAACTTGTTGAATGAACCACAATCTGGTTTTAGACACCAACACAGTTGTGAATCACTACTTAATCTGGTAATAACTCAATGGAAAACTGAAATACGCAATAAAAATTGTGTTATTGCGATTTTCTTGGACTTGAAACGTGCATTTGAAACAATAAATAGAGAAATTTTTTTGGACAAATTAAATAAGTATGGCGTAAAAGGAGTTGAACTGAAATGGTTTAAAAGTTAGTTGAAAAACAGAACCCAAAGAACAAAATGTGGTGAATTTATGTCTACTGTAAAAACGGTCAATATTGGAGTGCCTCAGGAGCAGAGAAACAAGCCAGCCGCCGTGAGCCGTTTAAGCCGCCGCCGCCGGTCAGTTTTGACTCAGCCGCCGCCGCCGTTTTTTTCGGCTCATTTCGGCTGGGAGCAGAGAAACAAGCCAGCCGCCGTAAGCCGTTTAAGCCGCCGCCGCCGGTCATTTTTGCCTCAGCCGCCGCCGCCGATTTTTTTCGGCTCATTTCGGCTGGAAGTATCAATTTTCCAAAATAAAAAATTTAAAAGCAAATGTCATTTTTAAAACAAATTTTCTACTTCATCATTTCCTGAACCATCAAGAGTATTTTTTTGTAGTTAAAAAAAATAAAAGAACCAGTTTTATAGTCAGAGCTAAGAAAGATTTTTGTCATAAATATTTCTTAAGTTGGAAGTTTTGCTTGAAAACTTCTGACAGATTTCGCTGAAATTTGGATATGCAATAGAGGAGAGAATCCAAATGAACAATATACATATATACTTTTCAAATGACCAAGTGTAGATTGTAGGCAGAGCTTCGAAAGAATTAATTCAATTTTAGATTAATTCGCACAAAACCGAATTCAGCTTTAGAAATTGAATATATATCATTCCATCAAAACATGCCTTTATAATTAATTCATAGGTTTCATTCCCAAATTTTAATATTAAATAGAATGCATTCTTATGTTGAATACATTCCTTATAGAATTACAATCAATTTAAATAATTAATTTTTTCATTAATTCTAATCTTTTACAAAATGGCTTATCAAAATTGTCATTTTATTAAATCAGTAAAAGATCTAAGGGATGAATATACTAATGATTCTGACACCACTTTAGTTTATAATTACAAATTAAATAAAAATGTGGCTTATTTTAGGGATTTAATATTGATATCATATACACCACTTATACAAATAATTAAAAACGCAACATTTGTTTTAAACTTTTACAAACCGAATGAAACGTGAAAGATCATTATAAAAAGAATGAATTCATGAAAGAATTCATTCATTATGCATGAAAATTAAAAGAATGAAGCCAGTGAATGAATTCATAAGGAATGGTATAATAGTAAGATATATTAGTAAATTTTAATTAAATGTCCAAAAGTGAATTAAAGAATTAATTCATTCGAATTTATGGTGGTAGGTTTGGTTAAGTAGATAACATCACATTTTTCAGAAATTTCAGTACACCTGAAATTATTATCAAAAGACACATTTTTAAGACATTGCGGACGAAGATATTTACAATAATCGACGCTGTTCTGAGTTCCGCATCCACAAAAAAATTCTAAAGTGAAACATTCCGAATTTTTTTGTTGTTCCGTGATCCACATCCGAATTCTTTTTCGTTTTATTTCGTGTAGCTTGATGGTAGTGAAACGAATACATATTTTTTAACAACAATTATTATATAATAATTTATTTTAAAATAAGTCTATGAATATTAAAATTTGGTAGAAACAACAAATTTTCGAAATTTTTAATTCCGTGTGATTTTACAAATCAACTCTAATTAAAAAGTTTCGGAACTAAGAACAGGGGTGAATATCTGAATTTTTTAACTTTTCTTCTAAGTTTTTCAACTTTGACATCTTTTCGACCATAATTTTTTTCGAACCATATTTTTTTCTAGTTTATTCTAAAAACACATTTAATTTTGAGTGAAAATAGAGTTTGTTTATTTCTAAGTTCCGAATCCACATAAAAAATTCTAAAGTGAAACATTCCGAATTTTTTTGCTGTTCTGTGATCCACATCCGAATTATTTTCTTCGTTTAATTTCGTGTTGGAAAAGCTTGGTGAAAGTAAAAGGAATATTTTGTTGCAAAAATTAATATGTTAAAATTTATTTTAAAATTTGTTGAAACTTTCGAAATTTCCGACATTTTGAATTTTGTGTGATTTTACAAAACCACTCTAATTAAAAAGTTTCGGAATTCAGAACAGGGGTGATAGTGTCAAAACTCTGTTTATGAGCAACTTCAAGCACTTAACAGTTTGAAATTCAGCAATTTTTCAACCGATTTTGAATATTGTAACGTTTTTGGAAAGACAAAAAATTTAGCTTTCCAAATATATATAGAATTATTTATTTGTAACTGAAATATGTTGACAGTTTTTTTTTTAATATTAAAATTAATTTTTTTTTAATTTGTATACTTTGACGGCTTTTTTACAGTATTAAACAATTCTTTACTATTGTAATTCATGGGTTTAGTTCTTAGTAAAATCTTTTGTTTAAATTAATTGAAAATTGAAAAAGTTATCGTAATTTTTCTAAACATTTAATTTCAGCAACTCGAGGTTCTTGTTTGCACAATCATTAAGTTTAATATTTTCAATTTTCTTATAAATGCAGAGATTCCATGTTTATAAAAAAATGTATAACTTTGACAATTTTAAAGCGATTAAAATAGAACTTCATTTTGCCCTGAATAAAGAATAAATTAGATAAAAATTAGTTTTTTTTTAAACAAAATATTGCAATTAAAAGCCGTCAGAATTAAACAAAATAAGAAAAAATTAAGAAAATCAGTTTTATTTGAAAATATTTCCACACAATTTTGTTGAATATATAAACATATGTATATATTTGGAAAGCCCAACTATCTCCTTCTAGCTCCGTTCAAAAACTAAAAATCCTAAATTTGTAATTTTTATCGATGAATTTAACTTAAAATTATTTTTTATTTGATAATTCCAAATTTTTTTTGCACAATTTTCTACTGCTATATTTTGGAAAAAACCTTAAACATCTTTTAAACACGTGTATAATGTTCTATCAAGCCGATCAAGCCGCCGCCGCCGCCGATTATTTGGTTGCGCCGCCGCCGCCGATTTTTATCCGGCTCAACCTTAATCGCCGCCGCCGCCGCCGATTTTTTGCTTGCGCCGCCGATTATTTTGATCGGCTTGTTTCCCTGATCGGGATCATCAACACAAGAATTAATTGCATAGTAGACTTTTTTGCGAGAAATTTGCATTATCTCATCAATTTCCGCTACTTTTTTTTCCATCTTCATACATTTTCCTTATGATCCGCCTTTCCTCACCTGTGGTATGTTTTCCTGATCCCATTTTAAAAATTTTTTAACTTTTTATATTTATTTTTGAACTACGAAAAATATTTATTGCTTTGAATTAAATCTACACGACTACTGCCTATTTTAAGTAAATTATGCCATTTATATGTCCACTTTAAATCAGCATTGTTAACGCAAAAATGATAACGGTAAATAACACTGTGAGACAAATGGTAGGGGTCAGTGATCGGGAAGGGTTCAAACTACCGGGGAAAGTTATATCGGTAAAAAAGAAGTTATACGTGTCCCGCCGTTTCGCTGGGTCACCCCTAGGAATCGAGATATATCGATTTGACTTTTGGTGGTCTTTTTTTGACATAACTCGAGAACCACTAGTCTGATTTTGCTCAAACAATTTTAAAAAAATTAAAAATTACAATTCCTTTAATCTGTTCATATAACGTTTTTCTATATACTCAACAGTTTTGCCGGTAAAAATAAATGTATGAAGAAAAAAATATTTTTTGCCTAAAATATTAAAAAAAAGTAATAAACAAAAGGTTATTGATTTTTATGGTAGCGGTAACAAACATTTATTTTTACCGGCAAAACTGTGACAAAAAGTATATTATTTCTTCAACTCAAAAATAGATTTAAAAAAATAACTGCCGTCAACTTTAAAATGTCCATTAAAGTTCCAAATTTTAATTAAAGTTAAAATTTTGCTAAATGAACTTCTTCAACATAAGAATTTAACTAATCACGATTGCAAATTATAGCATTGGATCTTAATGCATCGTTTAATGAAAACGTTGATTTTAAGCTAACGATGGTTGACTTGCAAAATTCAAATGACGACATGCCCAGCCAGAAATTGACAAACATAAAAGCGTTCTGAAAGCACTTTATATGGTGGTTGAAGCGTTATCAAAGCAACATATTTTTGGGTTTTATAGTGTTCTCAGAACACTAAAATGATAACCATGATTTACGGTCTCATGTTTGTATTTAGAGTATTTTGGAAACGTTGCAAAAGCAAAAAATAAAGTGATTTTAAAGCGTTAGAATTTTTGTTTATAGAACGTTTTCAAAACATTAGAAAAACTAAAAATAAAGTGATTTTAAAGTGCATTAATACAAAAGTGGGGTGTCTTTCGAGAATTTTAAAAACGAAAAGTAGAGCAATTTTCTACTATAAATACAAAAAATAAAGTAATTTCTTAGTACTTAAAAAACATTTATTTATTATTTTTATATGTATATTTAATTAGAACTTAAATTAGTTTTAAATGATTACCCAGCCAGCAAAGTTTGGATACTTTTTTGAGGGTTCTTATTCTACGATTCAAAACTTACTCAAATAAAACACATTTTTTTGAAATTTAAAAATTTTTTTTAAATGACTCAAAAAAATGATTTAAAAAATTCGAAGGCTCAAAAATTAATCTTTTTTTGAGCCTTTTTTGAATTGTTCACAAAATGTGCGTTCCCGTACGTTACCACGAGTACCCGCGGGAACCCAAAACAGCCCAAACAACAACATTTTACATGCAATTTTGAGTACGGGAACGCCTTTGGGCTAGTTTGTGTAACTTCGGTAAAGTACGGGAACAGACATAAAATATTAAAATTTATTTACATTTCTGAGTCATTTCTGAACCATCTTTTGGATTTAATAATTTGGCTCTATTTTAGAAGGCTCATATTTTCGTCCAAAATGTGAGCAATTTTTGATGAAAATTTAAAAAAATGTGTTTTATTTGACTAATTTTTGACTCATAGAATAAGAACCCTCAAAAAATATCCAAATTTTGCTGCCTGGGATTTCAAACGTAATAAAAATTATTTTCTTTCTTTTAATCAACAGTTGTAAAATTTGTTACAAAAACGTTATCAAAGCATTTTAAAGATGATATTTCCAAACGTTCTCAAAACGTTTAATTTTTGGTATAGACAATGCTTTGAGAGTACTTAGTTTTTTGTACCATCATCAATTTCTGGCTGGGTGGTATTCGCCTGTAGAGTTGTAAAATGTCGATGCTTTTCTTTCCTTTGTTTGTTAAAATAAAAAAATATATGAAAAAATAGTTTCTTAGTACGATTTAATATTCTGAAAATTCCTTGAGTTATGTTTTTAAAAAAATTAATCAGAGGGTTACATATAACTTTTAGGCCCAGCTTTTAGAATGTAGATTATATTTATATTTAGAATGTAGATTATTTTAACTGGAATACTGCTTCTAAAATCTATTTTATTTTTCGTTTTCGGTTTAACTAAACCAAGTTTAACTGACATCCCAAAAACTCGGTCTTAATATATTATTCTTATTTAATACAATATAGTATCTTTTTCGAATTTAAAGACTGAAGTAAACATGTTACAAACTTATTTAAAAAAAACTGTTGAACAAAAATTAAAAAAAAAATTGGTTTTGTCTGATTTCGACTTAATCGAATTGATTCAGATGCAAAAGAAGTGTTTCCTTAATATTGCCCTACAAATAATAATAAATTGAAGCTTTTGTTACACAATAGGTTCAGAAATGGGCTCTGTAAAGGCTAAACATTAAAATTGCCTCTAAAATATGCTATTTCAGACATTGTAAAAAGCACATTTAAATTACTTTTAAAAATGTATTATATTATATATTATAAAAAGTACTTCTAAATCACTCTAAAAATGCAAACAAAATGTACTCGTATTGATGTGATGAAAATGTATACCTAAAAACCATACTTTTATTAACATCATGTAATCACTTTTAAATTACTAACAAAATGCTTAAATTGAACTACTGATAACATGGGACATCACGTGTAAAATAAATCAGTGTTAGAGCTAAATTGTAACTACTTCACAATCAGTTGATGCTATTCGGAGTGCTTTTAAAATAACTTTTTTGTAATGACTTTTTTTGCTGGGTAGTAAACCATCAACTATATCTATGGTCAACACAACAGTCAATGATTTCCAATCAACTACAAGTAACCATTCATATAACATTTCAGTCTCTGTGGATAGAGTTAAAGATATAATCAAACACCTAAAGCCTAAAAAATCTCCAGGACTTGATGGTATAAATAATAAATGTTTAAAGGCCTTGCCAAATAAAGGAATACAACATATTACTAATATTTTCAATGCCTGCTTCAGGATTTGTTATTTTCCCAAAGCATGGAAATTATCGAAGGTTGTCCCAGTAAAAAAACCAAGCAAGCCGCCTGATAGTCCGTGTTCTTACAGGCCTATTAGTATTTGAAAAATTAATCAAAGAATATTTTACTAATTTTATTGACGAACAGAAAACTCTTCCCCCACAACAATTTGGTTTTCGTAAACAACATAATACAGTCCAGCCGCTCATCCGTATTCGAAAATTTGTAACATCAAACTTCAAAGACGGGAAATGGCATGGTATTGCTGGATATTAAAGCTCCTTTTGATTCGGTATGGCACAATGGTCTAATTTATAAGATGATAAATTACAATTTTCCATTTCACCTAACCAAACTAATACAAAGTTTTCTTAAAGACCGTTATTTTGAAGTTCATATAGGATATGAACACTCCGCAAAAACAGAAATACCCGCAGGCTGTCCTCAAGGTTCCTGCTTGTCACCAATATTATATAATATATATACTAAAGGGCTGAATGAATGTCTTACAAAACATTCTCTTGCATGCGCTGATGAGAGATTTGACGATTTTTAATACTAAATATAACAAAAATTAACCATTTTACTTATTTGTAGTTACCCTATAAACAATTTCACTGGAATTCAAGTTGAAAACAAGTTCAATTCCAGCCCTGTTTTCCAGTTTCAAGGCTTGAATACAACTTTAATTACATTTTATTTCAATAGCATACTCCAGCAAAAGGGAAACAAAAATTCAAGTTTCAAATATTTTTGTTAAATATACAAATGCTAGAATTTGAAATGTACTTTACTTCAAGCAAAATTTAAAGCACTTGAATTTTTAAAACCTATGTGCTTATTGGGTATTTACAATATGTTAAAATTCAGATTATTACAAAAAAAAAAAAATAAAACAGAAAACAAAAAAAAAAATATTTTGGTGTTGTATAAGAAAATGTTTTGTGAATGTCTTGCAAAACATTCATACTGGCCTCTAATATATACCGCAGATATCCCGCCTCTATATAATTGTATCTTTTCTATTTTTGCCGATGACACAGAAATCCTTTCGTCAGGTACCCTCTCGGTTGATATTATTCACAATCTACAACATGCCCTTAATCACATATTAACATACTTCAATAAATGGAAAATTATGGTAAATACTGATAAAACACAGGCAATCTACTTCTCAAGAAGACGAAAACCTTGTTTTCTTCCCCAACAAGAAATCGTATTTAATAACAATTTGATCTCCTGGTCAAAAAAAGTAAAATATTTGGGTGTGTTGTTAGATCCAAAACTTAAATTTAAAGATCATGTGCCCTACGTTATTGATAAAATGAACAAAACAATTAGACTGCTTTATCCGTTAATTTACAGGAATTCTAAACTTAGCATTGAGAACAAAAAAGTTATATTCAAAGCAATTTTTCAGGCTATAATGTACTATGCCGCTCCCCTTTGGTCCACATCAGCACAATGTCATTTGAAGAAACTACAAATAGCCCAAAACAAACTACTAATAATGATATACAATCTTCCCTGGCATTTTTCCACTCAACGGCTACATACCCTAGCAAATATTGAATCTGTGAACAGTCGTACACTAAGACTCACTTTGAATTTTGTTAACAGATGTCATCTTTCTGATTTCGAACATATGAATAGTGTTCTTTATTTAACATTTCTACGTTAGTATATAATATAACAATGTGTTTTTAGAGTTTAGGAAACTTTTTCCTTTTCTACTAAGAAATTACATAACTAATTATTATAATTTATAAGTATTATTTCAATATGTAGGCGCCTAGGGCAAACATTTTTGGAAAACTCTCTATAAACCTCTTTTTTGTGTTTTTTTTTTTATTTTTTTATTTCTTATATAAAAACTTAAATGTAAGGGGTAAAATTACATTGAGATTAGCTCAACGTAATTTTACTAATTACTAATTAATTACTAATCTCAACGTAATTTTACCCCTTACATTTAAGTTTTTATATAAGAAATAAAAAATAAAAAAAAAAAACACAAAAACACAAAAAAGAGGTTTATAGAGGGGTTTTCGAAAATTTTTGCCCTAGGCGCCTACATATTGAAATAATACTTATAAACAGGGACGTAACAGTTATAACTTTTATTCAAAAAACTTATTGTTTTACAATTATTTCTTGTTTGAGTATTTTTAATTTTCTGTTTATTTCCTCTGTTTGATTTTTATTTTTAATTCAAACAAAAACTATCCAAACATGATTTTTATTTTTTCAAAAATAATAAAAGTTATTTTGTGATTTTTTTTCTTTATCAAAAAATAACAGTTAAGAATATAAATCAAAAGCCATAGAACCAATGACTTCAACAATTATAATATCCTGATGATGTCAACTAGTGTTAATAAAAGATTGAACAGTGATTTAAAGTGAGTAAATATGTATATTCCAGCAACTTCCGGCATTCAATTAAGGTCAATTTTTAATTTTTATTTTATTATCAAATAAAAAAGTTAGTGCTTAATTTTTTCAAAAAAATCATTCTGTAACTTTTATAAAAAGTTTTAAAATAAAAATCAAAAAAACAACAGAAATTTATAGAGTAAAATATAAAAATTGAAAAAATTAAAATCTTTGCCAATATTTGTGATTTTTTTGTGCAATATGATTTATAAAATATAGTGCATTATTGAAATATTATAATTAAATAAATTTGGGTGGTGACTTTTTTAGAAATATAACAGTTATTTTGGGTCTCTGCTTATAAATTATAATAATTTGTTATGTAATTGCTTAGTAGAAAAGGAAAAAGTTTCCTAAACTCTAAAAACACATTGTTATATTGTATACTAACGTAGAAATGTTAAATAAAGAACACTATTGAATTGAAAACATTAGAATTATCCGGTTTTTATTTATCTAAATATATGTAGTTTTACATTTTTTAAATATACACATCGCACTTGATCAACAAGAGGGTATTAACTCAAAATTTTATAAATTTCAGTAGAGGTGAAAAACTGTTTGTGGTTACATTTCAAGAGAATTTAAAAATACGATAAGCAAATTCCATTTAAAAATATATTTACATTATTTTTCTTTTAAATTTTTGCAATTATTGCAAAAAAAATCTATTTTTTGAGTTAATACCATTTTTCGTATACTTTTTGTTGATATAAAGGTACCCAGGTGGAAATTGCCCACGGTGGAAAAAAAAATAGTACTGGGAGAGCACTGTTTTTTTTATTATGCCAGTACCACTTAAAATGTGCTTTGCCACTGTTTTCTGCAAATTTACGACCGTTTATTAAATTTTATTTGTGTAAAAGATAGCTATTATTCCGTTACAAGATTAAAAATATGTTAACACATATTTTAAGGTTATGTAGTAGAATTAGGGCCATACATAAGTACATTTTCGGGAAAAATGCAGAGTTCTTGTTATTAAATTTAAATAAAAACAGATTTTATAAGTACCGACAGAAATGTTAAAATAAAAGAAAGTTAATAAATAAAATGAAAAAAGAGGATAGGATAGGGTTAACCGCAGTTTTTTGTTACTTGGATCTAGTTAATCCAAAAAGTATTTCTAAAAGTAATAATTCAGTCATGAAGAATTTCAATATAACTTTTTTCATTGCATTTTATATAAAACAGCAAGAAACCAGAAAATTTAAGAAAAACTTTTATTTTCTAGTTTTGCAATTATTAATTATTTTATTACACAATAAAAACAACAAAGTACTGGCAAGTTACTGAATATTTTTAATTTATAGTACTGGGAAAACACCAGGAAGTAACAAAATCCAAAACTGCGCCAACGTGGGCAAATACCTACGGCCAAGCGTGTATTGGTGTTATCATCTCGACACCGTGCCAGTACTGGAAACGTAAAAAAATGCGACACAAAAAACTCTGAATTGTTCCCGAAAATGTACTTATGTATGGACTTATTCTATCACATAACCCTTAAAATATGTGTTAACATATTTTTAATTTTGTAACGAAATAATAGCACAAATAATTTAATATGGTAAATAAAATTTAATAAACGGTCGTAAATTTTTAAGTGGCAAAGCACATTTTAAGTGGTACTGGCATAATAAAAAAAACAGTGCTCTCCCAGTACTATTTTTTCCTACCGTGGGCAATTTCCAGCTGGGTACCTACATGCACTACCGTCTCCAACGATGAGCCAGTACTGTGCCGTTCGTATTTTTCTATCTGCCCAGGTAGAAAAATACAAACGGCACAATGTTGGCCCGGTATTGGAGGCGGTAGTACATGTACTGGCAATGCGTCGGATTTTTAACGTTCACTGTACTGGCATGTTGTTGAAATGATAACACCAATAAACGCTTGGCCGTAGTAATTTCCCAACGTTGGCGCAGGCTTGGGATTTTATTTTTTTGGTATTATCCCAGTACATTTAATAACAAATTTAGTAGTTTGCTAGAACTTTACTGTCCTCTTAATGTACATCACAGATTTTTAATGTATTCTTTCGAAACTTCACAAGAAAAGAATGGCGATGTCTCTCTTACATAAATAATTGTGTAATAGATGTAAAAATACGTAAGATTTATAAAATTGTTAATTTTAATAAATTAAAAAAAGCTCGTTAATTTTCAGAAAACAGTACTGGCCAAGCACGTTTTAAGTAGTACCGGCATTTCGTAAAAAACAGTGCTCTCCCAATACAACTTTTGTTGTAACGTCGGCAATTTCTACCTGGGTGGGTAGCCACTACACTATTACGAAAATGGACTCAAATGTGGTTTTCGAGATGAAAGAGTAATCGGAATACGTTTAAATTTTTACAATAGATAGATATTGATGTTGTTAGTTGATTTATTGCAAAAAGTAAAATTTTAAAAATTTTGAGTTAATTCCGCAGAGAGGATTCTGCTGGATGAGTTTTAATGAAATTTTTCAGTAAACTTATGACGTTTTCTTTACAAAATGAATGAAAATTTTCTTAAATTTTATGATAAAGCTTCATATATTTTATAAACCTACACCCTTATTCTAAACTTTATAACGATAACAAAATTGTGACTACACCGACCATTCACCTCAGTGTTTTCACAATTTTGTTATTGTTATAAAGTTTAGAATATGGGTGCTAGTTTAAAGAAAATTTTTCATAGAGTGTAAGTAAATTTTAATAAATTAAATTTCCCACATAATTTTATAATAATTCCTTTAATTCAATGAAAAGTTTCAAAGAACAAGTTCCAGTTTTTGTGGAAAAATCCATCTGGTTTTACGGAAAAATTTATCTTAGTGTATGATCCAGTCCGGCGTCAAATCCGTGCCCTCCCGTTATCAGAGCTTCAAGAATTAATTCGTTTTTTAATTAAATTACGTTCACTGAATTCAAAAGCTAGCTTTTGAACAGTTGGTTTCTACCGTTCAGTACACAGTGGAGTGTTTCCAAAATATTTTGGCAATAATTCAGCCATTTCTTATTGGTTACCATTCTTTATATTAAAATAGAAAAAAAAAAGATATAAGATGAAAAAAATGCTACCATTACCAAAAATTGTGAAAATTTTCCAAAAAATGGGATTTTTTTACTCGAATTCGGAATGGTCTGGGGTAAGAAAAATTGAAAAGTGAAGAAGATATATTTTCTATTAGGTCCATCGAAAAAAAGTATGCTTTCATAAAATATTAATACTATATTTGTTCTTAAAGAAAATTTTAATCTGGAGGCAAAGAGTCTTGCTATGGGCGTGTAAAGTTTCATCTCATACCGACCAACCAATAATGGCTGATTTATTTCCAAAATATTTTTAAAACACTTTACTGTGTACTGAACGGCAGATAACAGCTTTTGAATTCAGTGAACGTAATTTTTCGTTTTTCAATTCAGTGAACGTAATTTTTTTTTTTTTAATTCAGTGAACCTAATTTTTTTCTTCAATTCATTGAACGTATTTTTTTTTAATTCACTGAAGGAAAATGAAATTGAACGAATTCAGTGGTGAATTAATTCAGTAAGGCCTTTTTATCAGATCGATTTTTAAAATTAAATGCGTACACCAGTTAATAAATTCATTTAATACAAAAAAAAATCGAACAAAAGAAATCGAACGAAAATAAATATGAATTAATTACATTCAATATATGTATAATCTTTTGTAAATTATTTCATTGAATTTTTAATTCAGAATTCAAAAACTAAATTAAAGAATTAATTCTTCAAAGATCTGCCTGTTATAAAGGCATAATTTTGAATAAATCGGCTTTTCACAGTCATGAAAAAAACTTAAAAATTGTCAACTGGTCCACAATGGGTTAATATATGGGGTCATATTAGACCTCTATAAAGATATTTCAAAGAACTTTCCTTTGGAGTTTATTTTTTTCCTGATCGGATAAGTAGGTACTTCGGGACTTATTCAAATTTTCATTTTCAACTTTAAAGGCCCACTCACTCGAAAGGGGTCGTGTGCGACAAAAAAATTTTATTTACCGGCACACAATAAAAATGTATATCTATGATACAAATTTTAGTGTGATCAGAGTTATTCCCCCTAAATCGCACTTTAGCCCAAAACGTAAATAGTTACCCTCCTAAAACCTGAAATGAAAAAGATGAATACGTGTGTTAAAGATAAATTTTGAAAGTGTAATTGACACAATAAATGCAAATTTGGAAGGGAACAAAAAAATACCAGAATTCATAAAATGAAAGAAGAAAAAACGCGCGGCATTAAGCACAATTTATTAATCAACCACAAGCCCAACCTTTTAGGAAGACTATATATGCACACATACTTGAAAGGACAATAAGCACAACAACTACAAATTAAGCATGCAAAAATATATAGAAACAGTCAAAGGAATTAATTCATGAACAAGTCAGGCGTAAAAATGGCAGATGTTTTTTTTTCAACGAAGGAGTAAAATTGTGTAAAAATTATATAAAATTGGTCTTAAATAATGTTTAATTTAATAAGTTTTAATTATCAATTATACTTTTTAGTGAAATTAGGTCACTGAAAAATATAGATTTTGTAATGCTCATGGTCGTCTGCCTATGTGACTGGCATTTAAAAAAAAGAAAAAATGCATTGGGAAATTACAAAAATAGAGAATATATTTATTTTGTTGGCATTTTTCGCTATGTACCTAATAATAAACGGGAAAGTTATAAAACAAAGGAATTTTTAATACCTGTGATACACACATCACCATTTAATGTGACGAAAGAGACTTTCATTTATTTCTTCTTAATTTTTACTTACACTATTTTTGATAATTTTCATGTATTATCAGTTTATTTTTAACATTTATCTCGTTATTTTTATTTATCTTTTCTTTTGAAATCTTTTATACTTCCTAAAAGTTAATATAATTAACAAAAATATAAACAAAATTATTTTTTGCAGCACTTCACTTTTTTTCTCTGGGCTTTTTCTATTTTTTTCTTTACATTTATTTTTTTTGTTGAATGCACATTCACATTCTTAAAATGGCGCCGTTTTTTCACTTTTCGTGTAGGAAAAAGCGTCAATAAAAAATTTCCACTTTTGGTTTGCTACGCAGCAAATTCAACTTTTTGCTTTGCAAAATTTCGTTTTAATATTTCAAAAGTTCATTCTATTTTTATATCCGCTTGTAGCTAAGTTTGTATATTAATGATTTTATTAATTAACTTTTATATTTTCCCATAAATTTATAATTAAAAAACTGAAGTTATGAAAACCACATACGAAAATAAAAATGAAAGAAAAATACTAAATACTAGAGTTGGGTCGTTCATCAACGAACTAGTTCAATTGAACGATTCCCTAATTTCAATAATAAAAAGCATGAAAAGTACACGCAAAACAATAACATAGACGCAATAATACTGAAAAAGTACATTTCTATAAACCGCGTTAAAGTACTTCATGTTATTGGTTTCGCACTATAGTATGCATTCACACAGGGTCGCGCCATATTAATAATCAGTTTAATTTAATTAACATTTTATTAATTATATATTTTTATTTTGATAACAAAAACAATAAGCAATGCCGTTTGCTACGGAATCAAAATTGATGAAAAACGGTGAAGTCTGTATTCATTGGCACGGAAACGGATACACTAAAACGGAGTCAAAACGTAATGTATTCGAAAAACCGATTCTACTGTCCGTTAATGTTCCGTTTACGTACAAGCTTTGACGCACCTTTGACAGATACATATTTTACGGTCTGTAAACGTGCCGTAAAATCTGGACTCATGATTCCGTACGTGTCGGAGAGTCCGTAAAAATGTTTCTTGGGTTATATAATATGCTTGGTAAAAAATAAGAAAACAAGAACTAATAATAACTATACAAAAAAAACTTGGTAAATATTTCTTATTCTGTTTTTGGAATTGTAAGTATTAATTTATTAAACGTAAGCTATATTTTATTATTAAAACAATTTGATTAACTTAATTAGTTATTTCTTTATTTTATTTTACAATTATTACTATTATATTAAATTGCACGATTATTATTATATATTATAAATATGTTGTACTAAAAATACTTATAATAAAAAAACTAAATTTACTACTTAACGTGTTTGCCGCAATGAATTTCTTGTACGACAGCTAACTTCACATCTTCCTTGGAATGCAAACCTTTCATCAATTGCACATGGATTTCTCTGAGGCACTATATCACAGATGTCCCGCTATATGATTTAGTTTATTTATTACAATTAAATTTTTATGTTTTATATTGTTTTCAATACTTTTTCACTTTTGGCATCTACTTTCAGCCATATTGTGTAATTTTTTTTTTAACAGTTTTTAACGTTTTCTATTTTAATGAAATTTTCAGGAATTCTACAAATTTTACAACCATATGGAAACAAATAAATGAATTGCGAAGCTTCCTATGTTTATTTTGTGTCTTGTTTATACTATGTTTTATCATTTTCCCCATAATATAGCTAAATATTGACAATTTTTTAAACTGCTATGAAAAGCAAGTGATTTTAATAATGTGCAAAAGAATTTTTAATGTACCAATAAAAAGTTATATTTTTAGGTAATTTATATAAAAAATTAAGGCTCTGATTTAAACTAAGCTAATGAAACCTATTTTTTTGTAGGAAATCGTTTTTACCAAGCATGATTTGATTGATGATGTGATGGACCTATTCCCGCCATCGCGACTAATTTCTCGCCACAAAAATACGTTTTTTTACCAACTGTAGGGTTGAGCTTCATTTTTTAAAATAATTTAATTCTTTTTATTTTGAACAGAAATTAAAATCAATTAAGTTCGTATTTTATGGTACGGATTTATGATTCCGTACGTGCCGGAGAGTCCGTACAAATGTTTTTTGGGTAGTCAATAAACTAGTACTATTTAAGGTATAATTAGTTTGTACGTAACGTGCCGTGACGAATCAGCTGATTTGTTTTTGTTCTATGAAAAAGCATTTGAGTCGTTAATTTGTCTGTAATGTAATGTAACGTGCCGTGCCGTGCCGGATGAACCTGTTGAAAACAGAATTTTTGTTATCCGTTAAGTGACAGTGAGTTGACAGCTGCTATTTTGAGATCAGTGATGAATGGCTTAAACCGGCTAAGCCGAGCCGCCATCTAATTTTTGTCCCTGCCGCCGTCGATAATTTTTTTACACGATAAAAATCTAGAAATAGTATATATTTTTTTTTAATTTTCTTTTTTTACCGTTAAGCCGATGTTTTGTATGTGTCAAGTTAAAGTTGGCTAGCCGATCAGCTTTTGGCTCACAGCCAGCTTTAAGCCGCCGCTGCAATTTTTTTGTTTAGCCACCGCAAACAATTAATCTGTTTGGCGCAGATCTCTGCTAAGAAAAACAACATTAAACAGCTGATACGTTGTTACGGAAAAGACTAACTACACAAAATAGCCATCCGGCACGGCACATTACAGAACCGTCACGGAACGCAAAGACTAATGGAGCCTTTAGGATTAGTTCGACCATTTGATACCAAGATCCGTCTTGTTAACCCACCTTTAAGTTCACGGTCCTAATTTAAAATGTAAACAATGTATCAACTCTGTTTTCACATATTTACTTCACACATGCTTCATACACTGAACATGCTTCATTAGTTTCTTTGGAAAGGATTACACTTTTTTTGATTAGAAAATTTTTATAAAATATTGGTTATGCGAGTTCCTTTTACGGACACCCCCAGTCAGAAAAAAAAATAAATATTGGTAACAAAATTGGTATATAATATAAAAAAATAATAAAACATGAGTTCATCATCTAATGCCACCGCTGGTGATATGTTGTATGGTACTACTTTATCTGCTGAATCAATGAAAGTTATAGCCGAAAGTATTGGTGTGGGCTCTCTACCAGATGATGCCGCTAAGGAGTTAGCAGAAGACGTATCATATAAAATCAAAAGAATTGTGCAAGATGCTGCTAAATTTATGCATCATTCCAAACGGGACAAACTGATACTTAGCGATATCGATCATGCTCTAAAAGTACGAAACATAGAACCGCAGTATGGTTTTACGGCCAATGATTTTATACCCTTTCGTTTTGCTTCTGGCGGAGGCAGAGAACTGCATTTCATTGAAGAAAAAGAAGTGGATTTATCGGAGGTAGTGCAAAGTAATGTACCCAAAGTACCATTGGATATAACACTGAGAACCCATTGGTTGGCCGTCGATGGTATACAACCAACAATACCAGAAAATCCTCCTCCGTTATCGAAAGACTTGCAAGCATTGGATTCTGTTAATCCGGTGGTGAAATTAGAGCAAGGTGTAACTAAGGACACAGCCGGCAAACCAGCTACTGGAAAAATCCATAAATTGAAAAATGTTGAAACGGTACACGTCAAACAATTGGCCACACATGAGTTGTCCGTTGAACAACAATTGTACTATAAAGAAATTACCGAAGCTTGTGTTGGATCCGATGAACCACGTCGAGCGGAAGCCCTACAGTCTTTGGCATCTGATCCAGGTCTTCATGAAATGTTACCTCGAATGTGCACCTTTATAGCGGAAGGCGTTAAAGTTAATGTAGTGCAAAATAATTTGGCTCTCTTGATCTATTTAATGCGTATGGTGAAGGCCTTACTGGATAATCCTTCTTTGTATTTGGAGAAATATGTAAGTAAATATTTTGTTAAACTGGAAAAATAGAAAAAGAAACTTCGCTTTCGGGACAGAATTGTAATACAATTGGAACAACTACAAATTACGGGCACAGTCCCGACTTTTACTTAAAATTGTTCAAAATTTAACCATAGCCATATTTGCCTTAACTTATTTGTAAAAAAAATAGCCTTAACAAATTTGATGTAGTACTTTCTGAGCTGATTTCAAAATATATTTTTCTTTGTTGGCCACGCCTCCTTTCGGGTGGGCGGGGAGTTAAAGTTGAAAATGAAAACTCAAATAATGAACATTAAAGAAAGGTCTCTGAAATTTATTTTTACTGAGGTCGCGTATGACTCAATATATTAACCAATTATGGACCAGTGAAAGATTTTTAATTTTTTCATAACTTTTTTTCATGGTTGGCAACCAAAACGGGTATCTCTGACACACACCAAATTTATTAAATTCTTATATTTTTCTGTTTTCCTTAATAAAAAATATAATTGGAAACTTTTGTGACAACTTAAAATTGATTGCAATGTTTATTAACTGGGCAATCAAAATATTATTTATATCAAAGAGAACAATAGTTGTTTTTGGTTATGATAGTTATTTATATTTGTTTTAAATTCAACTATAGATTTAGTTAACGATCTAGCTATAGAATTTTATCGGTGTAGCTACGATACAAATTTTAGAGTGATCGGAGTTATGCCTCTAAATTGCACTTTAGCCAAAATTTGTAAAAATAGTGAATAGTTTTCGTTCACTGATACTGCACCCTAAAAAATACCTAGTTGATGATCACTATTTTTTTAACTACGTCATAGGTAAAATAACCCTCACTATCACATAGTTGATACGACGTAGTGAAAGTCAACTAGGTTTACTTCAAATCGGAAAAACAACTAAAAAGAAAGTTATTGGTAGGGGTTTTCTAGTAGAAATAAGAGAAATTTTAAAAATCGTAGATGTTAACGACGTATTTTAGAACAATCGTTAAAGGGAGCCATACATTTAACAATTTGAATTAATTTGTAAATACATATGTACATATATGCGAATTAACACGCTGACATATTTTATTAATTATTTTAGTACATATTAAAATATTCCAAATTCACAATTTTATTCTCCATTTTACGCTTTTCTGTATTGTCTTCTTCGCTCTTCTGCCTTCGGAACATTGAATTTTGCACACTTCTTCCTTATAATTAGCAAGTCCCTTATCTGTAAAAAATTGTGCAATTAAGTACTACAATAATTTTAAAAGTCAAAAATAACATTTACTTACAATAAGTTTGTTTTTCATCTCTGAATTTTTATTTGAAGTTTGATTTTTGAATGTTACCTTGAAATCAATTATTTGAAGTTTCAATTCACACAGTTACTACATGACAGTCGTTTGTGTAGTACTCAGTAGTTGTTGTTTTTAACAGCAGTTACAGTTGTATAGAAAAATGCAAAACAACTTTTATGACGGTTATTTAAGAAAACAACTAACGAAAAGTACTGTAATTTCTTAACAGTTGTTTAAAGCAGTTATTTTAAATATAATAATAAACAACTACGAAAACAGCATTTTTACGGTAAACAGTTGTTTTGGTTAGTTATTTAAAAAATAAAAAATTTCGTTAAATTTCGTTGAATTTTAAAAATTCTTGTTTAGTTTATATTTGTTATTATTAATATATTTCTATTTTGAAAAAAAAACAGGAAACTAGTACTGTATCTGCAATCAGTGTTGCCACAAACAAAAATTTTTTGTAACTAAAATGTTTAAAAAAAAGTTACCAAATGAGAAAAAATAACCAAAATTTAAAGTTTCTTAGTTTTTATTTAAATATATTAAAAAAATTACCCCTAAATTCATAAATGCTTTGTAAAATTATAGGAGGTTTATTGAACAAATTTTGTATGAAGATTTCTTTTTGTAAACCTCCTATAACTATACAATGCTTTTATGAATTGAGGGGTTATTATTTAAATTTAGTACCTAATTTCGTAAAACACTTGGGTGAAGTGAAGGGAACTTTCAATGTAAATTGTTTTTGTAACAAAAACAATTTCTATAGAAATAACGCAACACTTCACCGAAGTCTTTTAGAAAATTACCCCCTTAATTATTAACAAAATTTGTATTTTCGATTCTTTTACATTTTAAATACTTACTTCGGTGGGTCTCATACTCTAAAACCTTCAGTATGAGACCCACAGTTAATAACTAAAAAATTTGAATTTAATTTCATTCCAAATATAGATCAACAAATTAGTTTCAGGTAGAATTCATCACTGTGTTATTTGAAGTATAAAAAATATTTTTCTATAAGGTTAAAACATCTCTATGTGTGGTCTCATAGTGGGAATGATTTTGGTTTTTGCACAATTTTTTCAATTGCATTATATTATTAATAAAATCAAGGTTATTTCGAAACTTTGTTTTTATTAAAATAAGATGTGAACATTTTCTTTCGGCAGCAACTACACTATGTGGCAATGTCAGTGGATTATGATCAAGTTAGTTATTCAAAACAGTTTTCATCCATTCCCTTTTTGTATTTGGATTCTTCATCCCAAAATTCAACTATATCCATGTCGCTGTTTAATTCTGTAATGTTCGAAAATCTTATTAATTTCCATTGCGTTAAAATCTTTTCTTCATTACCGCTCGTTAAGTTTGGGAAAAATGTACTGTTTCCAATTATTCGACATAGGCGGTTAACCGGTTATTGCATTATTCGAAAAATCACTAAAATTGATTAACCGGTTATTCGGGTCGGTTATTCGAGAAAATTGGCGATTAATCGATTAATCGTTTAAAGCAAAATTAATGTATTTCCTTAACTTTTTATCAACAAAGACACTAACAGCTTCCTGTTTTTGTTAAATATCAATATGACATATGAACACGATGTATTTAAAAAAAATTCAAATTAAAAAGTACATATACAGGAGAGAGAAATGCTAGAGATAAAACAAAAATCACACCTAATTAGCTCTATTTTGAATGAGTTTAGCTATTTTGTAGTGTTTTTTGCTCCATCTCTAGCAGTTTTCTCTCGCGTGTAAATGTACCTTAAAGTTGAAAGTTTCGGAATCTGAGATTATCTAAATTGAAACATTTCCTATACTAATAGAAACATTTATTTAAAAATATAGCTGAAGCTAACAAAAATTAGTTAAAAATGGCAAAAAAAAAACTGCTGAAACTAGGAGATTTTTTTCAAAAAATTAGTAAGTTTAAAAACAGCATAACCTAAAGATAAATTTTCTATTTCTTTACGAAATTTTTTTTTTAATCTGTAAAACTTTGGATACAAAATTTCTTTAAATGCAAATTTAATGAATACTACAATAAATTTAATATTGCATTTAAAAAAATTATTGTCCAAAGTTCTTCCTCCTCCTCTGAAGAAATAAAAAAAAAGATTAAGTTCCATATGAGTAAAATATTAATTAATTCAAAATATCAATTTACTCTACAATAATTTGCAAAAAAAAATGTTCTGAATAGTTAGCAGAGTTAGTAGACTAAAGAATATCATATACAGTTGTTAAATTTCTCAGTCTTTTTTCCGTTTTTAAGGGCCATTGACAATAAACAAAATTATCCAAAGTTTGAGCTAACATACGCACAGGGATCTTTATTATTCCAGTTTTAATGCAAATTTTCACTAAACTAATGAAGTTTTCTTAACAAAATTAATGGAAAGCTTCATAAAAATTTTCAATGTACGAACTTCAGCGAAACTTTATTGAATCAATGTAAAAATTCATAAATAGAATGTAGACATTTCTCTCAGTGTACATTTACAAATGTCAAATTCCATTTAATTTTGATTTTTTAGCTTTAATTTTGTGTTAACTTTAGGTTATTTCGTTATTATTAATGTCACAAATGCGAATAAAAATTTAATTTCAGTGAAACGGTTACGGGTTCTCTTGTATTCTACACCTCTTTCAGTTTTATTTCAGAAAATTCCAAATATATTTCATAATTGTTTAAAAATGTTTTTAAATTGTCCAAAAATGTTTTAAAAGTGTCCAAATATATTCTAAAATGGCCTAAAAAGGTTTCAAAATTGTCTAAAATGTTTCAAAATTATCCAAATTTTTTTAAAATTTTTCCAAAAATGTTTAAAATTTTGCAAAATTGTCCTAACACTGTTTAAAATTGTATAAAAACGTTTCAAAATTCATTTCAAAATTGTTCAAAATGAATTTTAAAATTTTCAAAATGTATTTCAAAATTATACAAATATATCAATCACATCGAACTGAATAATATCTGCCCTCACTAATTAGAAATACATTTTGAAATTTAAAATATGTATTACAAATATATTTTAAAATATTTTATTTGTATTTAAGAAAATTCTATTTGTATTTGAAAATTGTCCAAATACATTTCAAACTCATTCATTTGTATTTAAAAATTTTAAATATGTATTTCAAAATTGTCAAAATGCATTTCAAATAATTCCATTTGTATTTCAAAATTTTCTAAATGTATTTCAGAAATTTCCAAATGAATTTAAAAAGACTCTATTTGTATTCCAAAATTTTCCAAATGTATTTAATAAAATTCTAATTGCATTTCAAATTTTTCGAAATCTATTTCAGAAATTTATATTTTTATTTTAAAAGCATATTTACGAAAGAGAAAACAGGCGTTTGTAAAAATGCTTTTAAAATAAAATAGAAATTTCTGAAATACATTTAGAAAAATTTGAAATGCAATTAGAATTTTATTAAATACATTTGGAAAATTTTGGAATACGAATAGAGCCTTTTGAAATACATTTGGAAATTTCTGAAATACATTTGGAGAATTTTGAAATACAAATAGAATTATTTTAAATGCAATTTTACAATTTTGAAATACAGATTAAAAAATTGTTAAATACAACTGAATAATTTTGAAATGTATTTGGACAAATTTAAAATACAAATAGAATTTTCTTAAATACAAATAATATATATTTGTGTTTATGTTTCTTGTAATTTTTGAGCCAAAGTTAAGAAAATTATGAAGTAAGATAAATAAGGGATAAATTCCATATTAAAATTGTAACCGGTTAATCGACCTGTTTTAACCGATTATTCGGATCGAATAATTATTTGAGTTTTGAATTATTTGTTTCGACATTAACCGAAATAGAGGCGATTAATCGAGGAATCGGTTAATCGATTAACCGAATTGGAAACACTAGAAAAATGACAATAAAGGATCCAAAGTTATTTCTAAATTACTTAAAATTTAATTTGGTGTTATTATGGCAAGATGTTTTAAATCTTTTCTTGAAATTCAAAGTATTTTGAGATTTCTTTTAAAAGAGATCTATAGTATATAAAAAGATTGTGTTTTTTTTCAATTCATATTTTTTTAAGTTGGACAAGTTACTTTCATTTAAACATAGTTCAGCTTTACGGAAAATAAAATTTTTTCTACATTTGTTTAGTTACATCAATTAATTTCATCAAGTAAATTAACCGTTTTTAATGAAATTAAACTATTAACGTAGTTACTTTTGGTGAAATTGCTCAAAACTAATTTGAATTGACCATTAACATATGGAAGATGCATTTCTTCCGATTGAATTGCTTTATATATTATATTAAGAATATATGAGAGAAATAAAAAATAAACCTTAAAGCTAGTATCGCCTACTAGTTAACCCAATTCACAAGCTTTTTACCGTTTACTTCCAAGTCGAACGATATAAAATATAAATGCAAAACAGGCCACTGCTGAGTTATACGATTGATTACATTACATAGTGTCAGTCAGAGCTTCGAAGAATTAATTCCCTAATTCCCTTTTTTTGAACTGAATTTATATTTTGGGAATGAATTCCCTGACCAAACTTAAGGAACTGAATGAATTCCTTTTTTTTTTATTCGATTTATATTAAAGGAATTCATTCATTTTTTTCTAATGCCTTCATAAAGTTTTATGAATTCATTCAACAAGGAATTCATTCAATTCTAGCTAATTCAACTTTTGGTCAAGGAATTCATTCAATTCGAGTTAATTCAACTTTTGTTCAAGGAATTCATTCAATTCTAGTTAATTCAACTTTTGGTCAAGGAATTCATTCAATTCTAGTTAATTCAACTTTTGGTCAAGGAATTCATTGAAGTTAATTCAACCTTTGGTCAAGTAATTCATTCAATTCTAGTTAATTCAACTTTTAGTCAAGGAATTCATTCAATTCTAGTTAATTCAACTTTTAGTCAAGGAATTAAATTTATTTCGTTTAATTCCCTGAATTAAGTTTTCAATTCCTAGGGAATTAAACAAAAAAATTTAATTCCTAGGGAATTAAACGAAAAAAAATAATTCCTTAGGGAATTAAACGAAATAAATTTAATTCCTAGACTAAAAGTTGAATTAACTAAAATTGAATGAATTCCTTGACTAAAAGTTGAATTAACTAGAATTGAATGAATTCCTTGACCAAAAGTTGAATTAACTAGAATTGAATGAATTCCTTGACCAAAAGTTGAATTAACTAGATTTGAATGAATTCCTTGATCAAAAGTTGAATTAAGTGCACAGTTGAATGAATTCCTTAGCCAAAAGTTGAATTAACTAGAATTGAATGAATTCCCTGACTTCAAATTGAATTAAATAGTGTTGAATGAATTCTTTAGTAAATGAATTATTTAATTTTAATTCTTTACGCTTTGGTCAGGAATTCATTCTATAAATTTGAATTCTTTGAATTCATTCACAGGAATTAATTCCTGCTTATGTCTTATTGATGAATTCATTCCTTGAATTAAAGAATTGAATTAAATTTTTGGGAATTCATTCCAAAAAGGAATTAATTCCTTAAAGCTCTGGTGTCAGTCACCAGGTACCAGAAATACCTAATATTTTATATGACTCTACACTGCAATAATCTTAAAATTCTTTAAATTCAAGAATACGTTTCGAACTATGCTCAAAAAAGTTACAAATGTTCCTACAAAGATATTCAATTTGTACGGGAAGCTTCTTACAAGCATAAGCAGTACATAAACCTAAAAACACATAAAAAAATTTATAAGTATGTATACTTGATTGTCAAAAAGTTACCAAAATGAAAAAAAAGTTCACATCTCCACATTGGAAAAAAAATAACCAATTTTAGTTAAAATAACTGGAGAACAGTTTGGAATTTTTACTTCAAAATTTAAAGAGGCCGAAGTCCCGTGAAAGAACGTTTAGATTCAATGAAGTTAGGTTTGTTCCAATTGTATCTATTCATATTAGAGAGTGAATAACAACATATAAAATTAGATTTGAGTTTATCTGCGATTCCGATTTTCAAAATTTTCTTATTCGTTGCCTTACATATATGTATATTCATATCCGAAAATTTGTTTTCTCTTATATCATTTTACATGCCATATACAAATACATATCAATACCCTAGATTCAATACTCTATATCTGCAAAAAGTTATAACAAAATCTTTATCACTAGATGGCACTTTGTTAAAAAAACGAGTAAAAAGGTTAAAGTCGGGCATGCCGACTATATAATACCCTACACCAGTCTGACTTAAAGCCAACTAATGTTTGGATCCGAAATTTGAATGGGTTAAAACGGACTTGTGTCAAAATTTTCTATAAAATCATAAAAGAAGAGAAAATCGAAAATATAGCCCATATGGGCGATAGGCCCAAATATGGACCGATCCTATCTATAATCAATAGGCTTTTTTCTTGGGACTATGTGAGTCAGCGAACCAAATTTCATTGAAATATCTTCGTATTTGCGACATGCAGCGTGTAACCAAGACAATTTTGGGGGACCCTTATATGGGCACTAGGTCTAAACATGGACCGATTTTAACCCAAATCAATAGGCTCCGTTCTTGGGCCGACATAGGTCTGTGTGAAATATCTTCGTATTTGCGACCTGCAGCGTGTAAAAAAACAATTTTGGGGCGTACCCTTATATGGGCACTAGGTCTAAACATGGACCGATTTCAACCAAAATCAATAGGCGTCGTCCTTGGGCCGATGTAAGTCGGTGTACCAAATTTCGTCAAAATATCTTAATATTTGCGACCTGTGAGTGCGCACAAGAATAATTGGACAGACAGATAAACGGACGGACAGACGGAAATCGTTAAATCAAAATAAAAAAAAAATTCTGAGCCGATCGGTATACTATTAGGTGGTTCTAGGACCAATATTTTTTGGTGTTACAAACATCAGCACAAACTTATAATACCCTCTCCACGTAGTAGTGTATTGTAAATGACAATTTTCTTTTTATACCCTACACCACTATGTGGTCAGGGTATTATAAGTTTGTGCTGATGTTTGTAACACCAAAAAGTATTGGTCCTAGACCCACCTTATAGTATACCGATCGGCTCAGAATTTTTTTTATATTTCGATTTAACGATGTCCGTCTGTCCGTCCGTCCGTCTGTCTGTCTGTCCATGCATTCTTGTGCGCACTCTACAGGTCGCAAATATTAAGATATTTTTAAGAAACTTGGTACACCGTTTTTTATATGACTCTACACTGCAATAATCTTAAAATTCTTTAAATTCAAGAATACGTTTCGAACTATGCTCAAAAAAGTTACAAATGTTCCTACAAAGATATTCAATTTGTACGGGAAGCTTCTTACAAGCATAAGCAGTACATAAACCTAAAAACACATAAAAAAATTTATAAGTACAGTAGACGCTCGCAAATTAGAGCTTTCAGTAATTCGAACGTCCAGAAATTAGAATCAATGTTTGCAATACATTAAACGCTCTGAAATTCGAATTTAAAATTCTAATTTCTGAGCGTTTTTTTTTGGTTATTTGAATACACAGGAAATCCCCAATTTATTTTTATTCTGTTTGAATAAAGTAAAACTAAAAAGGGGAATCACCAAATTATATATGTTTTTCCCTATTTGTTTTTTTTTTTGTCGCATTTATGTACATTTTGGGCTAGTTTATTTGTGAAATTTGATACGCGTGTACATATTATTTGGCAGTCTCTATTAAATAGTGAAATTGTATCATTTAAAATATTAAATAAACGTAAAAAAAACAGTTTATCATTGGAAACTACAGTCAAAATATTAGAAAAGCTTGACAAAGGCGTTCAAGGGAACCGGTTAGCCCTAGATTTTAATGTGACAACATCTTCAATCAGCTACATCAAATCACATAGAACAGCAATATTAAATGCTGTTTCAAACACATATCAGGAGGCAAACAATAAATCTTTACACAGCGCTGAATATCCAAAAATGGAAAGTCGTCTGTATGAGTGGTTTTTAAATCAACGAGAAAAAAAGTGTACATTGACTGGGCCAATATTAAAAGAGAAAGCTAAACAAATATTTAGAGAGGAATATCCCGATAAAGATGAAAATGCATTCCAGGCAAGTGATGGATGGTTTACCAAATTTAAGAAGCGACACGGTATCCGTTTTTTAAAAATTTGTGGCGAGATTCTTTCCAGTGATGTTGCTTCAGTCACTCCTTTTATTCATCGATATCGTGCAAAGATCGCTGAGATGGGTTTAATGGAGTCACAAATATATAATGTCGACGAAACCGGATTATTTTTTCGTTGCCTACCAGACAGAACCTATGTCTCCGCTTTTGAAAAAAACGCCCCTGGACATAAAATTCAAAAAGACAGAATTTCAGTCCTACTTGGTGCAAACTCTGATGGATCACACAAATTAGTTCCATTGGTAATTGGAAAAGCAAAAAAATAAAAATTTCAATAATCCTCTGCATTACAACTTTTCAAAAAATGCTTGGATGACTTCTCGGATTTTTCACGAATGGTTTCACGGAATATTTATTAAAGAGGTAAACAAAAATATTGATTTCCGGTTCAGTACATAATTTTAAAATTTTTGTCAATTCACAGGTGATCCACTTTTCTTAGGAAAATAATTTGCCTCCGAAAGCCATTTTGCTTATATATAATTGCTCCGCTCATACACCCATTGAGAAACTTAAAAGTGACGATGGAAACATAGTTGCATTATTCTTTCCACCAAATGTGACAGCAGCTTTACAACCAATGGATCAAAACCCTATTAAGTTAACAAAGCTCAATTACAGAAGTATGTTTCTTTCTCAGTTAATTGCTGAAGGTGGTGAACTGAAGAATCATTTGAAATCCCATTCGATCCGCAATGCTATATTATTACTGAAACAAGCTTGGGATGCGGTACCACAAAGTGTTATGAAGAAATCTTGGTCAAAGTTGTCCAATTGGGACTCTAACCAATACGACAGCGACGATGACGTGCCAATAGCACAATTGTTGCAAATAGATCAGGACTGCAACGAAGTTATTCAGATAACTCAAGCTCTTTTAAAAGAAATAGCTCCCAACGATTGCATCGGTATAGAAGACATCGACAGATGGAATGAAGATATGTTTGATGACGGATCTGTTTATGTTCTCAGTAGCGATGGTGAGTCTTCAGATAGCAGCGAAGACGACGTTGTTGCAGTATCATCAGTTGTCTCTAATACTACAGCCATTGAAAGCGTAAATAATTTAATAAAATGGTGCAATAACAGTGAATTGTTTTCAACTAAACACATAAGTAATCTTTTGGCTCTCCGTAATGATATTTCGGATTTAAAGAAACCAAAAAAACAAACAAATATAACTGATTATATGTCAAACAAAGATTAGTTGTTAACTTGGCCATTGTTTAATTTAAATTGTTTAATTTTTTTTAAATACAGTTTTTTAGTTTTTAATTAAAAAAAATACATGTGATGTAATTGGACTGCATTGCTATGTTTTGTTGCCATTAGTTTTTTTTTTATATTCATATTTTTAATTTAAAAAAATACATTTGATGTATTGGACTGAATTGTTGTGTTTTGTTTTCTTGTTTTTATCAAATAAAATTGAATTAAAAAATATTAAAAAGAGTTTTATTTAAATTTTTGGAAGTAAATTTACTCAATTTTTTTTCGAAAAAAAACGTCCAGAAATTGGAATAATTCAGAAATTAGAATTGCCTCAAAAACAAAGCGGTTCTAATTTGCGAGTGTCTACTGTATACTTGATTGTCAAAAAGTTACCAAAATGAAAAAAAAGTTCACATCTCCACATTGGAAAAAAAAATAACCAATTTTGGTTAAAATAACTGGAGAACAGTTTGGAATTTTTACTTCAAAATTTAAAGAGGCTGAAGTCCCGTGAAAGAACGTTTAGATTCAATGAAGTTAGGTTTGTTCCAATTGTATCTATTCATATTAGAGAGTGAATAACAACATATAAAATTAGATTTGAGTTTATCTGCGATTCCGATTTTCAAAATTTTCTTATTCGTTGCCTTACATATATATTCATATCCGAAAATTTGTTTTCTCTTATATCATTTTACATGCCATATACAAATACATATCAATACCCTAGATTCAATACTCTATATCTGCAAAAAGTTATAACAAAATCGTTATCACTAGATGGCACTTTGTTAAAAAAACGAGTAAAAAGGTTAAAGTCGGGCATGCCGACTATATAATACCCTACACCAGTCTGACTTAAAGCCAACTAATGTTTGGATCCGAAATTTGAATGGGTTAAAACGGACTTGTGTCAAAATTTTCTATAAAATCATAAAAGAAGAGAAAATCGAAAATATAGCCCATATGGGCGATAGGCCCAAATATGGACCGATCCTATCTATAATCAATAGGCTTTTTTCTTGGGACTATGTGAGTCAGCGAACCAAATTTCATTGAAATATCTTCGTATTTGCGACATGCAGCGTGTAACCAAGACAATTTTGGGGGACCCTTATATGGGCACTAGGTCTAAACATGGACCGATTTTAACCCAAATCAATAGGCTCCGTTCTTGGGCCGACATAGGTCTGTGTGAAATATCTTCATATTTGCGACCTGCAGCGTGTAAAAAAACAATTTTGGGGCGTACCCTTATATGGGCACTAGGTCTAAACATGGACCGATTTCAACCAAAATCAATAGGCGTCGTCCTTGGGCCGATGTAAGTCGGTGTACCAAATTTCGTCAAAATATCTTAATATTTGCGACCTGTGAGTGCGCACAAGAATAATTGGACAGACAGATAAACGGACGGACAGACGGAAATCGTTAAATCAAAATAAAAAAAAAATTCTGAGCCGATCGGTATACTATTAGGTGGTTCTAGGACCAATATTTTTTGGTGTTACAAACATCAGCACAAACTTATAATACCCTCTCCACGTAGTAGTGTATTGTAAATGACAATTTTCTTTTTATACCCTACACCAGAGTTTCGAACGACTGCTAATAGCAGTCGTAATTTAGTTAAATTTTCATATTTTGTAAGCAACGTGCTTAAAAAACAGCACTCGCTTTCATTTTATATTATGAACTTGCTTATTTCAGTCTAACTGTGTAAGTAAATTTCAAAACACACACAGTCATCATTTACATTTTTTAAGTTTTCAAACTAAGCGCAGCGTAACTGTGTGAGTTCAGCAACAAAACAAGTTGTGTTTCTTCTGCTTGCTGCGTTTTGAGTTACTGGTTAATGTGTTTTTACTTGACTGAGTAACGAAAAAAAAACTGCATAGTAGACTTCGAATAGCAGACTGGATAGTAGACTGGGATCAGCAAACTATGTAGTTGGAACTTAAAGAGTTTTGTATATGCAAACAAAAGAAAAAAGAAACACTAGCAGCTTTAAAAAGAAAATACAATTGAACTTATCATATTTCCTATTTTATTTATTATTTTGTTAATTATATAATTTATATATTAATTAATTTCACACTTTATCGTAAATATGTATGTACGTATAATACTTTATTCTGATCAATTGTGGTACATAGTACATATGATTTGATTTTTTTAAATTGTCATTAATATGACACTAACTTACAACAATTTATTTTTTGGACAAATTACTACACCCAAAAAATACATGGTAGTTGATCATTATTTTTTCAATTGTGTCATATGTTGGCTGAACAGAAAAATTTGTTATTTTAACAAAATTTATTCCTGTTTTTCAGCTTAAAATAAAATCTGTTAATTTTAAAACATTTTTTGTTAAATTTAAAAAATCTAAATTTAAGTAAACTTTATTTTTTTATTACTATTCTTTTGTTTTTGTTAATTAATTCATATAATAATTAATTTAACACTTTATCGTAAATATATACATTTCTGCATTGATTCAATTGGTACATATAATTTGCAGGTTTTTTTTTAATTAATCCACTCTGATATATGTATGTAGGTATATGTAAAAAATATGTCGTTTAGGTAACACTACCTTACAACAATTAATTTTTTGGAGAAATTACTACACCTAAAAAAATACATAGTTGTTGATCACTATTCAGTTATGTCATATGTACTACATATTTTTTTTTTCAAGGTCGGTTACCGTCAGTGTTGCCAAAACTTATTTAGGAAAAAATGCTAGATTTTTTGCATAAAAATGCTAAAAAATGCTAAACACTAAAAAAATATGCTAGAAAAAATATGCTAAAAAAATTTTATAAAAATATGTTTCAATTTGTTTAAAGAAATACTATTTTAGTGACTTTTTACAATTAGACTGAAAATAAGTCATCTCTAATTATGAATTTAGTTCATTTTATTAACTAAATTTATATAAAAGAAAAATTAAAAACAACTCAAAAGTTAATTCTTGTAAAAAAGTTCAAAAATCCTTTAAAATAAATTTATTATTTGATTTCCCAACTGTCAGGGGGTTTCCATCAGCTGCTTTTATATTTTCAAGCAAGAAACAGAGGAATAACAGAAAGAATATGAAGAAAATTAACAGCGAATGAGATAAAATGAAGGAATTCGGGAAAACAAAATTATAATAAAATCGTTTTTACAACAAAAAAAAAAAAACAAAAGTTAAATTAATTAATTATTATTTATTACCTTATTAAAGTTGTTTTTGTTAGTGTTTTTATCAGTAATCGCAAAAAAACAAAATATTAACTTTTTCACTTTTCTTTTGTTTTTCTCATTCTTCACTGAAATTAACAGGCCAGAGCATCCATACAAATAATTGAGCACGAGTTAACATAATTTCTTGGGAAGAAAACTCTCTCCTTTAGATCCTCTTTGCAACTGTGTCACTGAAAATATGTTATCTCATAAAGTTAAAGGCGGATAAACAAAAGTACCTCAAAATGTTTTATTTCTAAAATAGGTGGTAATGTGGAATAGTTTGGCGTGTAATATGAATTTCCCATTCAGCCTTAATTTATCTACTCCAAATTAATTTAATGGTTTTTATTGCACGCTCTGTTTACCGTTTTCAAATTTCTGCATCTTTGGGCTTACCTGCATGAAATTCTTTAAAAAATTTATTTTCGCGATCAGGGTTAATACTTTTTGTAGTGTTGCTTGACGTTGTAAGATTTTTGGTATGATTAAAGAAAAATGTACAGGTGTTACAGTAAAAAAAAATCAAAATTCACTGAAATTCTTAAAAGATAGGAATTTATCACAAACGCTATCCTCATTACCCTCTATGACCCAAACCTAAAAAAACATCAATAAAAATTGCAAAGATTAAAAACGAACCGTATCAACATTTTGCAATTCTATTAATTCTATTTTAAACTCTATTCTTTAAATTTTTATTATTATTTCTTTTTTTACCAAAAATTGAAGTATTTTTGTGCAAAATCACTCCTTCACCATAACAACAAAAAATAAAACGAGTAAAAAGTTAAAGCCGGGCATGCCGATTTAAAATTTTAATATTAAAGTACCATAAAGCAATATTTTTATACTTTTGGGATCATTTTTGAATTTCAATCAATCCAACCCTGTTAAATACAAGTTTTCGCTATTTTTTTCCCCAGAAACATTTTTTTTTTCGCGATTTTTGTTTTTTTTTTTCGAAAGAAATTTTTTTTCTTAGCTCTATTAAATATTTTTCTAAACCCTATTGAATATACACAAAATAACATAACACATACTTTTTATTTGCAGAAAAAAATGTTTTTGCAAAATTTTTGCGAAAAAAAATCTATAAAAAAAATTTCGTGAAAAAAATGATAGCTTCCTTAATGATTTACATATTTAATAAAATTTGATAAATTTATAATTAAAAATGATCCCAGAAATATAAAAATAAAATTTTTTTGGTACCCATCAAAATTTTTAATTGCGAATATCGCGAATACGAGAGCTAACTTTTAAAAACTGCTATCACCATTGAATACAGCGTACTCGAATTAGCTTTACCAGTAGGGTTTCCAGCTTGTTAAAATTTGCAACTGCACAGTGTAATTAATTAGGTTGTTCATAAGGGGTGTGCTATCTGTTGTATCGTTGTATCGTCCTAACAAAAAACAGAGTTGTTAAAATTTTTATTTGTGCTTAACAACGATTTTCTATTCAGTTTTCTATCTGTTAGCACACTCAAACATAGGACACTAAACATACGTAAAAATGTTGTATCGTGCTATTCTCAAATGTTGTATTTTTTGAATTTAATTTTTAACAACTCCGTTTTTTGTTAGGACGATACAACGATACAACAAATAGCACACCCCTTGTGAAAACCCTTAATGTGTACGTATAAAAATAGTTCCTAGTACTTACTCTAAAAGTAAAAAAAAAATATTTCTTTTTCATATTACATTTAAATTCAAATTAATGTAGAATATTCTAAAAAAAAAAACAGAAAATAAAACTGTAAAAAACTGTAAAAAATGCTAAAAATATGCTAAATTTTGTTGGAAAAATGCTGAAAAAAATGCCATATGCTAGATACATTTTTTTCATGCTAAATGAATTAAAAAAATGCTAAATCTAGCATTAAATATGCTAAATTGGCAACACTGGTTACCGTTATCGTTATAACACCTTTATCGATAAAATACCGTTTTAAATTGAATACCGTTATCAATACCTCTAAAAAAAATTGGAAATACCGTTATCGTTACCGATATCGTTATTTTTATAGGTAGTTCCCGGTATTTATTAATTTATGTAAAAAATGCCAGTTTTTGAAATTTTTTATTTTATAATTTTGAGTTTTTTATAAAAAAATTTATAGATAACAATTTTAATTATTCAAAGTACCAGCATTGAATTCATAGCTCATAATCTGTATTTTTAACAACTAAAATTAAAAATATGCTATATTGAATGAGGGGTATGTATTGTTGATCTTTTATTTGGTAAAGCACCGTAAGTTGTTTGAGTTTCACGTGAAAAAACTGTTATACTCCATATAAAAAAAATGATTTTTCACGACAATTAGTTTACGTGAAAATTGTGTAGAGTTTGTTTTCACGCAAATTTAATGTACAAGATTATTATTTATCTTGGGAAAATGTGACATTTTATGTTTATTTTGATTGTGTCTTTGTTATAAAATTAAAAAATTGTTCATTTGTTTAAATTAAATTGCAATTTGAGGCATTTAAATTTCGAGTGAAATTTTTCCACGTGAAAAACAACTTACGGTGCTTAAATGAATGTTTTTTTTTTTTAGTTTGACTCTAGATCATAAATTAATAGCACTTTCTGTTTAAATTATTTTTCAAATTAAAGAAAGATGATACAATTTTCACAAGTAAATTACAAAGAATAAATTTTTTTAATACCGGTACGTTACCGAAACAGTCTTAAATGCCATTACCTTTACCGTTGCCGAAACAAACAAAATTTGATACCGTTACACTTAACGTTATTCGATTCGGTAAGCAAACTTGCTTTTTTGTTTGTCATCATGCTAACTCATGCATTTTCCCGATAAAATTTTATGGAATTTAATACCAGAGATGGGCCAAAATAAATTTTCATTTGCATTGCGACAAGAAATGATCATACGTGGGCTTTTTTAATTTGCATTCTCCATTTATTACAATTATTAGAAATACAAAATTTTGAATTAATAAATAAATTGGCAACATAATTAATTTTTTTAAATGGTTGTTGAATTTATGGCAATTGCAATAAATTCAATTTTGATTCTGAGTTTAAAATATAATTTGTAACTTTTTATATTAAGGGTTTTTATATAAACTCGTAAATTCATTGTAAACCTTGTATAAATAAAAACCATATTTTTTATGTATGGAGTTTGACATTAAACTCATAAACATACCAGTTTTAAAATGTTTACGAGTAGAATACGAGTTTATATGAAAACCCCTATTTTGTTTGATTTTGGCAATTTTTTAAATCTATTTTCACAATAGTTTTTTTGTTTATATTTACATCAGCTGTTTTACCAAAGTTTACCCGAAGAAAAAGTCTGGTTAAATTTTGGTAAAAAGAGACACACTAATACACTCTCATTAGCGCTCTCATTTACCCAATTTTCGAGTACGGGAACGCTTTTGGGTAAATTTCGATAACATTGGGAACGTACGGGAACGCACTTATTGTCATATGCTTTATGTGTCATCATTCTATAAGTGCCACCCTCCAAAAACGCCGGAAAATTGAATCCAAAATTTTAATTATTTTTTTGTTAATCTTTACAAAAATCTAAGGTCAAATACAGCTACTCCGAAATTTTAGAAGTACCCATCCATATATTTAATGTTTTTTTTTTTTTTTTAAATTGCCTGTAGGTGATATTTATAGAATATTCGGTGTATATATTGTATAGGTTCTTCAACCAATATATCGATAAGCGTGTTCGTTTACTTACTACAAATTGCTACTTTTACTACAACAGGAAAAGTTCAATTCAAAAAATAAACAAAACTTTCCAATTGTAGTAAAATAAGTAAGAATTTCGAGTAAACGAACACACTGGATATCAAATGAAATGTCAACGTAAAATAAAAAATTGCCAAAATCAAACAAAATATAAAAAGTTACAAATTAAGTGGGTTATTTTGTAAAACGCAACGCCTTGTGTTGCGTTGATTTGTGTATAAATTGTTATTGTTACAAAAACAATTTGTATGGAAAACAACGCAACTCAAGGCTTTGCGTTTTACAAAATTACACCCTAAATTTTAAACACAAAATCAAAATTGAATTTATTGCAATTGCCAGAAATTCAACAACCATTTAAAAAAAATTAATTATGTTGCCAATCTATTCATTAATTAAAAATTTTGCATTTCTAATACTTAATTGGAATAAATGGGGAATGCAAATTAAAATAAAATGCAAACTAAAAAAGCCCACGTACATATGATCACTTCTTGTCGCAATGCAAATGAAAATTTATTTTGGCCCATCTCTGGTACTAAATTTCATAAAATTTTATCGAGAAAATGCATTAATTCAAATTATATATGTATATACTCTACGGGTTAGTATTATGCCAAACAAAAAAAGATATGTAGTACATATGACATAATTGAATAGTGATCAACAACTATGTATTTTTTTAGGTGTAGTAATTTCTCCAAAAAATTAAATGTTGTAAGGTAGTGTTATCTAAACGACATATTTTTAACATATGTGACAGCGCATAGAGAAAGGGACCTAAGGGTATAAAAATCAATTTTTTTTTTGTGGACAACATCTGAGCATCGAATGAGACCGATCCCATGCTCTCCTGAACAAAACCGGTTTTTACCCTTAGGTCCCTTTCTATTTTGCGCGTCACATATACCTACATACATATATCAGAGTGGATTAATTAAAAAAAAAACTGCAAATTATATGTACCAATTGAATCAATGCAGAAATGTATATATTTACGATAAAGTGTTAAATTAATTAATATATGAATTAATTAACAAAAACAAAAGAATAGTAATAAAAAAATAAAGTTTACTTAAATTTAGATTTTTTAAATTTAACAAAAAATGTTTTAAAAAAAAAAAGTTAGTGTCATATTAATGACAATTTAAAAAAATCAAATCATATGTACTATGTACCACAATTGATCAGAATAAAGTATTATACGTACATACATATTTACGATAAAGTGTGAAATTAATTAATATATAAATTATATAATTAACAAAATAATAAATAAAATAGGAAATATGATAAGTTTAATTGTATTTTCTTTTTAAAGCTGCTAGTGTTTCTTTTTTCTTTTGTTTGCATATACAAAACTCTTTAAGTTCCAACTACATAGTTTGCTGACCCCAGTCTACTATCCAGTCTGCTATTCGAAGTCTACTATGCAGTTTTTTTTTCGTTACTCAGTCAAGTAAAAACACATTAACCAGTAACTCAAAACGCAGCAAGCAGAAGAAACACAACTTTTTTTGTTGCTGAACTCACACAGTTACGCTGCGCTTAGTTTGAAAACTTAAAAAATGTAAATGATGACTGTGTGTGTTTTGAAATTTACTTACACAGTTAGACTGAAATAAGCAAGTTAATGGTTGAATATGAAAGTGTGAACTATTTTAAGCACAGTCACCAGTTGAGGCAAATTTTTTTTAAACTTGTTATTAAACACTGCCCTACACCACTATGTGGTCAGGGTATTATAAGTTTGTGCTGATGTTTGTAACACCAAAAAGTATTGGTCCTAGACCCACCTTATAGTATACCGATCGGCTCAGAATTTTTTTTATATTTCGATTTAACGATGTCCGTCTGTCCGTCCGTCCGTCCGTCTGTCTGTCTGTCCATGCATTCTTGTGCGCACTCTACAGGTCGCAAATATTAAGATATTTTTAAGAAACTTGGTACACCGACTTATGTCGGCCCAAGGACGACGCCTATTGATTTTAGTTAAAAGCGGTCCATGTTTAGACCTAGTGCCCATATAAGGGTCCTACCAAAATTATACTGTTTATACGCTGCAGGTCGTAAATATTAAGATATTTTGATGAAATTTGGTACACAGACCTATATTGGCCCAATAACGCAGCCTATTGATTTTGGTGAACATCGGTCCATGTTTAGACCTAGTGCCCATATAAGGGTCCTACTAAAATTATGTGGTTTATACGCTGCAAGTCGCAAATATTAAGATATTTTGATGAAATATGGTACACCGACTTATGTCGGCCCAAGGACGAAGCCTATTGCTTTTGGTGAACATCGGTCCATGTTTAGACCTACTGCCCATATAAGGGTCCTACTAAAATTATATGGTTTATACGCTGCAGGTCGCAAATATTAAGATATTTTGATGAAATTTGGTACACCGACCTATATCAGCCCAAGGACGAAGCCTATTGATTTTGGTGAACATCGGTCCATGTTTAGACCTAGTGCCCATATAAGGGTCCTACTAAAATTATATGGTTTATACGCTGCAGGTCGCAAATATTAAGATATTTTGATGAAATTTGGTACACCGACCTATATCAGCCCAAGGACGAAGCCTATTGATTTTGGTTAACACCGATCCATGTTTAGACCTAGTGCCAATAAGGGTCCCCCCAAAATTGGCTTGATTACAAACTGCAGGTCGCAAATATTAAGATATTTTAATGAAATTTGGTTCGCTGACTAAAATTATAGAAAATTTTGACACAAGTCCCATTTTAACCCATTCGAATTTCGGATCCAAACATTAGTTGGCTTTTAACCAGACTGGTGTAGGGTATTGTATAGTCGGCATGCCCGACTTTAACCTTTTTACTCGTTGTATTTAAATTTAAATAATAACAAACAACAAAGCAAAAAAACAAACGGATATCTCAAATTTTATTATTTGAATATATTTTGCGTTTGTTTTTTTCCTTATTTTGAGCCGTTTTCAGCAGTTTTGGAGTTTTTAAATATAGGCTCTTCAGCTGATACTAAACTATAACTAAATAGTTGCTCAGGTAAAACTAAATTTCAGCGCCCTCTACCGGTGAGTAGTTTAGGTTTTGATTTCCTATCTTTATAATTAATAGTCTCTGCATATACCTTTGTTTTAACTGTCATTTTAAGTAGATTCTACCGACAAACTTTTTTGAGTGTACGACTTGAGATGTTTAACACGTATGTAAGTTTGAATCCCGCATTAAAGTACATTTTTCTGCCCTTAACCCTTTCGGTACGACTCATACACATATGTACCAACTAATTTTAAACATTCCTAAAAGGTGTTACTTTCACGTTCTCTGGTTTCCAAATGTACCATTTCGTCTTTTTGAAGATTATCTTTGTAATCGTTTTTAATATATCATTCACTCAACCAAAAAAGTCTGTTATGGCTACTGAAAATTTTGCTGTTATTACGGAAAGTGTAACTGTTTTGAACCCAGCGGTATTTTTGCTAATTTTAACATGTCTACTGATTTGTAGTATAATAAAATTAGTAGAACAAATTAGTAACCGCTACTAAATTTTAGCCAAATTGTTGTAAACTGCAATTCAAAATCGATGTGCTAAAATCATCATAAAATGTACTAAATATCAATCATTTTAGTACAATGAAATTAGTATAAATAAGTAGTAGTCACTACTAAATTTCAGTAAATTGTTGTAAACTGCAATTTAAAATCAATCCTCTGAAATTAACTAGCAAAAAAGTGTACTAAAAAATAAGAAAAACTGTAAAATCAAAAATGTATAATTACTTCAACGTACTTAAAATTTGTAGTAAAAATTGCAAACGGTTCACCAGTTATTACCTTTTTATGTATTGGAGATTTTCTGAGTTTTATTTCCAAACTAACCCCTAAATTCATAAACGCTTTGTAAAATTATAGGAGGTTTATTGAACAAATTTTGTATGAAAATGCCGTTTTTTAAACCTGCTATAAGAGGGGTAAGAATATATCAATACTAGGGTATTCAATCGATTAATCGTTATTCGATTAATCGAACAATTTTTCTCAAAAATTGTTCGAATAATTAAAAATGTCCAAATTTCGAATAACGAATAATTCGAATAATTTCATACGATTAATCGATTAATCGAAATTGGTAGAAAATTACAAAAATGTTTAAAAACTATAAATTTTTTATTAAAGTAAATCTGCAAAAATTCAAAATTTTTTTTCAAAAATTGTGATAAATAATTTGCTGTTTGCTTATACCTATCCGGAAGGGTTAATAAACATCTTCATTCCCAAAAAAAAAAAATAGAAACAACATAAAATTATCACAGTTTGCTTTGTCATCTTCCGAATTACTACCCTGTTTTTGTGACTTATCTAGTAAAGTACCCAGGTAGAAAAATACATACGGCAAAACGTTGGCAAATCACTGTATATGGTGGTACAAGCGCTGGCAGAGCGTCCGTTTTTCGAAAATTAAAGTACCTTGAAATGATAACGTCGATCTTCGGTTGGCCGTTTATCTTTACGAACGCTGGCAAAGCGTTGGTAACAATAGTAAAATAAGTGCTCTGCCATTCGGTATTTTAGATCAACGGTTTTTTATTCAATGTGGTGGAGGGCGGTGGACACGGGTTCATATCTCTCCACTCTCGTAAAGGTGCAACGACTGGCTTGTCTGGGTATTACGGGGGCGGCTCGTTCTACACCCCAGGCAAGTTTGGAGGTGATGCTTGGCATCTCACCACTGGATATTTATATCAGGGGCACGGCGGCAAAGGCAGCTCTCAGACTCAGGGAGATGCAGGAGCTGAGGGAACGCACTTGGGGGCACAGTACCATTCTGCATGGGATTGGTGGTGCACTACTGGATCGTGAAACGGATTTTACCGGTCACGGTTAAAAGACGGATATGGGGACAGGGTCTGGAGTTTATTCCGGCGAACTGGACCTTCGAATCTCTATACGACTCTCGGGCGATTGTAGCGTGTTCCAGGCGGAAGTGTATGCAATTGACGTGGCCGAACGGATGATAATGAAACGTAATTTGGATCCATCATCCATTAGCATCTTTGCGGACAGTCTTGCTGCTTTGAAAGCCCTGGAATCCGATACTGTCAGATCGGGGTGTGTGCGGCACTATATTGAATCCCTCGACCGTATTCGTCGGCACTCGGTAAGGCTGGCGTGGGTCCCTGGACACGCTGGGATTGCGGGGAACGAGCTGGCTGACGAGTGTGCGAGGAATGGCTCCGAGTCGGTTGAGGACTCTATACAAACGGAGGTCCTGGTTCCTCTGGTGGAGCTATTCGGTGTGATATGGGATATATCGGATAGGGAGACGAGGGCAAGGTGGACAACCTTGACCAATTGTAGGATATCTCGGACCCTATGGCCACTGCCTGATCAGGGGAGAACAAAGATTCTTCTTGGATTTGGCAAGCGAACGGTCGGGATGCTTGTAGGAGTTCTAACGGGACACTGCGCGATAGGCCGAATGGCTGTGCGTTGGGGTTACACCCAGGCGGGCTACTGCAGGGGCTGTGGGGACGAGGAGGAGGAGACTTGTCTGCTCATCATCTCATCTGCTTTGTGAATGTCCGGGAATGAAGGAACGGCGACTCAGATATCTGGGGTGCAGGTTCTTCGACGACCTGGACAGTCTACGCGATGTTTCTCTGTCTGGTCTTGCGAACTTTTTAAGGGGATCGGGATGGTTCTAGATTTCTCGGGTCGTGGTATTTCTTTCCATGTGGGGAAAACTAAGGGAATCACAATGGGCCCTATGGCCTCCGAGTGAACTCGCCGTTCTGGCGGGCTCCCATTCAACCTAACCTAACCTATTCAATTATTCATGAAAAAATCTGTAAAATCCCAATCCCGAAAAACAAGAGAAACGTAAATTTTAGTATAAGCGAATACATCTCTGCTTAAAATTACAAATTCAATAGATTTTCACACAAATTTTACCATAAGAACAATTTTCCAGTTTTACCAATAGTCTTGAAAACTGGTATTTAAATAGGGTGAGCATTAAGTGATCAGTTTATGTATTTTTTACATACAGTCATAAGTTTCGTAAAACAAGTACTGGCAAAATCCTTTTTGCAAATGTTGGCAAAGCGCTGCAATCGAATGTTTTGCCAGTAGTATTTTTTCGTGTACAGTCGTAAATTTGGTGAAACAAGTACTGGCAAAGTCCTTTTACCTAACGTTGGCAAATCGTTTTGAACCGATGTTTTGCGGTGGTTTTTTTCATAAACAGTGGTAAACTTTGTAAAACAAGTATTGGGAAAGCACTCTTTCCAATGGTTGGCAAATCGATCTAAATTAGTGCTTTTGCAATGCTTTTTTTTGTACCATTGTAAATCAACGCTTTGCCAGTGCTTTGTTTTTTGTACCGTCGGAAATTTCTACCTGGGTAGTGGTATCTATTTACGTATAATAAATTTTTAATTATTTTTTACGACTTTTTAAATGTTAATATTAAATGAAAGCATTAATATTTATTGTAATTAATGATTATTAGAATTACTAATTATAATTAATGCTCAATGTAATAAAGCTTGTTTAGGGAGCACTCTGAATTAATAAAATAAAGTGATGAAGATACAGAAACGTAGAGGGAACATAAATTCTCAACAAAATTCCTCACTACATTTACGTTTTTATTTATTCAATGCATACGAAAGAGATACAAATTAATGTACGGGGTCTTATAATCTTCTTTCGGGTGTGGTTCTCCCCAATTTGGATAAAATTTTAATATGTGAAAAAATTAAAATATTGACAAAATCTGATCTCAATTATCACATTTTTTTTTATTTTTATGAATTTCAGAAGAGTTACTGAATTTATTTTTGTTCCTTTATTTAAATAAAATTATTAAAAACACAAGTGTATGTAGATTATTTTACAGAAATTTTTTTCGATTAATCGATTAATTTTAAAATTTTGTTCGATTAACCGGTTAAGAAAAAAACCCAAATAATTATTTGCACGATTAATCGATTAAAATAAAAAGCTGATTAATTGAATACCCTAATCAATACCCAGGTAGAATAAGCCGACGTTGCAACATTAATTGTACTGGGAGAACACTGTTTTTTACGAAATTTATGTAAGAGAGACATAGCCATTCTTTTCTTGTGAAGTTTCAAAAGAATACATTAAAAATCTGTGATGTACACTAAAAGGCCAGTGAAGTACTAGCAAACTACTAAATTTGTTATTAAATGTACTAGGATAATACAAAAAAAAATGAAATCTCAAGCCTGCGCAAACGTTGGGAAATAACTACGGCCAAGCGTTTATTGGTGTTATCATTTCGAAAACATGCGAGTATAGTGAAAGTTGAAAATCCGACGCATTGCCAGTACATGTACTACCATTTCCAATACCGGGCCGACATTGTGCCGTTTGTATTTTTCTACCTGGGTAGTAACAAATATAAACTAAACAAGAATTGTAAAAAATCAACGAAGTCTTGTAAATAAAATTTTGTTAAATTAGTATATTTTTCTGCTAAGTTTAGCACTCGGGTTTGAAAAACTAGTAAAATGTTTTGCTGGAATCAGCGGCAAAAATTAGCAAATTATTAGAATAGCAAAAATGATTACCAAAAGGTTGATATCGCTAATTTTTCGTTAAAAGCTACGCCCACTTAAAACTACCCAGGTGGAAATTATGTGTGGTAACAAAAAAGAAGTACTGGCAAAGCGCAATTAGACCGCGGTCTTACAAAAAAAGTACTGGCAAAGCACTAAATTTGGACGCCTTCCCAACGCTTTAAAAGGGTGAATTCTCAGCACTTGTTTTCCTTTAACATTATTTTGTTTTTGAAAAAGAAACTCCAAAAGAGTGAATATTTAAATAATTTTTGACTCCACAATACAATAACTCCAAGAATCGTCTATTTGGTGGCAGGGAAAACACTTGATTTTTATGTTTCTTGGTGCTATCTCAATACTTTGCAAAGCATTAAATAGATCGGTGTTATCATTTGGGTGTCAGGAAAGCACTTTAATTTTTTTATTTGAGCGTTGGCAAAGCATTTGATTTTTATGTTTATGGGTGCTTTCCCAGGGCTTGGTAAAGCACTGGCCCACCGTGGAACGGTGTTATCATTTGGGCGTTGGGAAAGCGCTGTTAAAAAGCACTCATACCACCCATTTCGGTGCTTTGCCAGTGCTGGCCCCTTTGTAATTTTCTAACTGGGTTGGTACACCGACCTATGTTGGCCCAAGGACGAAGCCTATTGATTTTGGTGAACATCGGTCCATGTTTAGACCTAGTGCTCATATAAGGGTCCTACCAAAATTATATTGTTTATATGCTGCAGGTCGCAAATATTAAGATATTTTGATGAAATTTGGTACACCAATCTATGTCAGCCCAAGGACGAAGCCTATTGATTTTGGTTAACACCGGTCCATGTTTAGACCTAGTGCCCATATAAGGGTCCCCCCAAAATTGGCTTGGTTACAAACTGCATGTCGCAAATATTAAGATATTTTAATGAAATTGGGTTCGCTGACTCACATTATAGAAAATTTTGACACAAGTCCCATTTTAACCCATTCGAATTTCGGATCCAAACATTAGTTGGCTTTTAACCAGACTGGTGTAGGGTATTGTATAGTCGACATGCCCGACTTTAACCTTTTTACTCGTTTTGTTTTGGTTTTTTGGTTAATTTTTAAACTTCGGAGAATACAGAATTCTCATTTTTTTAAAGTGGGGATCAGTATAAACTCTGATGTTTTGCACATACCATAAGTAATCAAACTACCCAGATAGAAAAATACGAACGGCACAGTACTGGCTCAGCGTTGGAGACGGTAGTGCATGTACTGGCGATGTGTCGGATTTTTTAAGTTTCCAGTACTGGTACGGTGTCGAAATGATAAACCAATATACGCTTGGCCGTAGGTATTTGCCTACGTTGGCACAGTGTTGGATTTTGTTACTTCCTGGTGTTTTCCCAGTACTATAAATTAGAAATATTCAGTAACTTGCCAGTACTTTAAATACAAAATATCAGTGTAAAAACAATTAAAATTCTGGTGGTGAATCACCCGAAATTTTAATAAAATAATAAAAAATATATATTTTTATTTCAAATTAATTTTGTTGTTTTTTATTGTGTTTTAAATAATTGCAAAACTAGAAAATAAAAAGTTTTTCTTAAATTTTCTGGTTTCTCGCTGTTTTATATAAAAATATTATGAAAAAATTTATATTGAAATTCTATTAAATTCTATTAAAAATTAGGGTAAAAGAAGTATCAGATAGAAAAATCTTGTTAAAATAGCAGAAAACAGTGGCAAAGCACGTTTTAAGTGGTACTGGCATAATAAAAAAAACAGTGCTCTCCCAGGACTATTTCTTTCTACCGTGGGCAATTTCCACCTGGGTAACTTTACTTAGTCGTAATCTTGTATGGTTATAATCTTGCGCGGATACTGATGAGGGGGAGTAACGTTCTCCGAAACAGCTGACTATCCTGTTTGCAAGAACAAAATTTTGAAATACTAATATGCATCAGAGAAACAAGCCGACCAAAATAATCGGCGGCGGCGGCGCAAGCAAAAAATCGGAGGCGGCGGCGGCGATTGAGGTTGAGCCGGATAAAAATCGGCGGCGGCGGCGCAACCAAATAATCGGCGGCGGCGGCGGCTTGATCGGCTGAAAACAACATTTTGTAACGTGATTTGAAAACGTTTAAGTTTTTTTACGAAAGATAGATATTTTACTATTTGCCATTACTCTTACCTGACCACCTCTCAAGGATTTGTACGAATAATCTTCAAGGTTTACTATTTTTGAAAAGTTATTCATCATCGCTCTTATATCTGAAACATTTGGAATAATTATTGGAGGCGGTTTTTCTTCACACAGCTCTTTGTTAGCATTATGGTTAATATAATTAACATCATCATTATTGTCTACATCAAGTGCAGCAAACATGTTGTTGCTAGTAGGTACTTGGTATATCATCATTAGGGCAAGGAATTTCATGCACTTAAAAATTAAAAATATGCGCCTAAAATATGCGGTTAAAAAAGAAAAATATGCACTAACAATATAAAAAATATGCACTAAAAACTATAATTTTTGCAAAAATAATGCACTTTAAAACTTAAAAATATATTTAAGTTAGTTATTTTGCAAACAGACACAGAACTCGAAGATTTCCCATAGGTCAATAAAGTTTTAAAAATGTTTATTTTGATTGAATCAAAATATGAAAACGTATCAATTTTTTATATTTTTTTACAAAATAAAAAATGCTACTAAAAATGAAAAATATGAACAAATATGCATTAAAAAGCACAAAATATGCATTAGAAAGCCACCAAATATGCATTTAAAGTCGAAATATGCAAAAACATGCATTTATGTCAAAATATGCAACTACAAATCGATACCAGTTTGTTCTAAATTTGATGATTCGGATAAATGTTTAGTCTATATTAGTTTTGGACTATCGAGAAATAACATACATTTGTATGGAATTCCTTGCCCTAATCATCATTGTTGGTAGTTTTTTTTATTTTGATTGCATGCTTAACTAATCCTGGTGATCGATTTTGTCGTCGTTTCGTTGTTTTGTTTTCAGCGACTGTCTACCAGACAATATCGCTTTCTTCAGTAGACTCGCTGCTACTATTCATTCTGCTGTAACAGCAGAGGATTAGTATAGCAGAATATTATTATTATATTAATCCCTTTGTAATAATTTGTTGTTGATTTCAATATACAATGCAGTGTTGCCAACAAATTTTCAAAATAAATGGCTAGATCAGACCCAAAAATCGCTAGAAAATCTCTAGATTATAAACAGTGTAAATATTTAGCGATTTTATCGCTATATTGTTGAAAAATGGTACTTAAAGCAGTTTTTACTCAAAAATTTCTTTAATATGTTAATAAGAAGTGTTATAAACTTTTAAATAATGAAAAATTTTACGATTAAGCTTCAAATAATGAGTCCTGATTTTCATTGAATTAATCTTAGTATTGCGAATACACAATAGAGGGCGTTGTACGATGAAAAAGTGCATACCCATATTTTATCGAAATGTGTATTTTTAGAGCTTTTTTTACTAAAATCGTTTAAGATGTTGTGTTTTATAATAAAGGAATATCAATGTGCGAGTTTTATAATATTTTTCAACATAAAACCTAGTTTTAAAAATTATATTACGGCTGATAAAAAAAATCGCTAGATTTTTGGCTAATAGCTACAGGACAATTTTTCCCGCTAGGGGCGAAATAAAATCGCTAGATCTGACGAGAAAATCGCCGTTATGGCAACACTGATACAATGTACAAAAAAAAAAAGTTTTTTCTTAAAACAATAACAAATGTTATTGCTTTTAATTTTAAATAGAATTATAGAAAAGAGATCACAATTAACGTCTGCACTTTATCACGGTCAGAAAATCACTCGCAAAAAAATATATATAAAATCAATTTATATAAGATTTATTGTTGGTTCACGTGTGATTTGTTTCATGTTCGCACAGATCCATGGCTAGTCAAGACTATATCTAACAAATGGTCCTAAATATTTAATATAACATACAAGTTTTATTTAATAAATTATAAACATACCCTTTTACTACCAATTCCTTTTCGTTGAAACATAACTTGCAAAATTTTAATTTCTGCCAGCATATTTTTTTTGCCAATGTAAAGGGCTCCAAAGTAGTCCCAACATTGGGAAAATGTAACCCTCTTGGAACTCAAAACAATTTTTGCCTCTTATAGAATTTTCAGAAAATTAAAGCATACTGGGAATCAATTTTTTTTTTATTTACTCTTTTAATTTTAACAAATTAAGGAATAAATAAAGACCATAGAAAAAATAAATATCGATTGATTTAAGAAATTAAACTTGTTTGAAGGCTTTTGAATGGAGGCTTTGTTAGAAAGTTTGGGCAGGATGCACATATCTTGTATGGACCCATTTGAATTAGATGCCCAATCAATAATGTCCTTAAATGATGAAATTATGTGATCAATTCGAACATTGGTTTGAGCATTTTATCCGTAAAAGTGTCCTTTTCTAAATATTATAGAATTTTACAATATCTCTTATCTTTACTTTTTCATTTATTTGTTACAAAATGTCTCATTCATCCAAAATATTCAACTGGACCATTTTTAAAAATGTATTTTAGAATTGAAAAAATATATATGGGTGATATCAAAAAATGTGATAAAAACCATGTAACCAACTAATTTCAAATGCATGGATTACATTTGAGTTATATATTTCGATATATATCAGCGCATTGTCACCTGTTTTACAAAATTTATAACAATCTGACCAATTTTTGGTTAATACATAAAATTTGTAACCAATTTTATAGGCCAAATGTAAACTCCGTAACCAGTAACTCGTAAGGTTTTTTAACTTTAATAGCTTATATTTTAATAACCAATGACGCTAAACACTAACTGTAAGAATTTATATGAAGAGGAGAAGTAACGCTTTTAACAAAAATTAATGCATTTTACAAACTTTTTCGTATATCTATGCTAACACGATTTCAACTCTGTAACGATTTTTCGTCATAATTTTTGATAAAAATGCGTACACCAAATACATATATTGAGTTTTAAATGCAAAGTTAAGCAGCTACGTTTTTTTATTAATTGATTTTTTACACATCTGCAAAGAGTTGCATTCTGAAGTATTATATTAACCCATTAAGAACTTTTTTTTTAATTTTTTTCACAGTATAAATTTATATAAGCTTTTATAGCTTAAAAAAATTATATTTATAAAAATTTAATATTTAGAAGATTTTAACTTTTTTCTTTTCATATAAAAAAATTGTTTTTAGCTCTGGTTGTTCAAGTTTAATGAATTAGTAAATTCTTTTAAAAAAATATATTTATTTTTAAATTTTTTATATTTGAAAATTGATACTTCCAGCCGAAATGAGCCGAAAAAAATCGGCGGCGGCGGCTGAAGCAAAAATGACCGGCGGCGGCGGCTTAAACGGCTCACGGCGGCTGGCTTGTTTCTCTGATATGCATTGTATTTAAATAAATAAAAAATAAAAACATCGAACTAGAGGCTGAATAATATCTGCCCTCACTAATTTGTGAATAAAGTTCGAACAAACAAGTTTTGTTCTTCATTGAATGAAAGCAAAATAATCAATTTAAATTTATGAATAAAATTTTATTGTGCCTAACTCTTTTACCAAATTTAAGTGCTTCAAGGCCAATTCCCAAAGGAAGATAAAATAAGAGGTAATTTTTTGAATTAAAACCCATAAAAAACTAAGATAGGAATCTCTTACTTCTACGTCATATTGAGCCATAAAGTATTTTTCCCAGGCTAAAGGTTTAAATAAACAAGAAGGAATTTTTCACTAAATATTCGTATGTAGGAGGCGAAAATACTTTAAAAAGTCTTAGAGGAAGTCTGTGCAAAAAAGTCGATATTTATTGACCGGTGTAATTTTTTGAGGCTCCATTTAATATTTATTTTGCTATCGCTGTTTTCTATATTCTGTATTTTTTTTAAATTCTGATTTTAATTTTTTTTATTTAATTAAATTTTTTTTTTTAATTTTGTTTAAAATTTAAAAAAATGTTTTGATTGTTTTAAAATTAGTAAAGGGCAGCATTTGCCCATGTATGCCATATAAAATGATATCCACAGGAGTGCCATATAAATTAAAATTTTTTCTTTACGTTAAACATAATTCCCACGTTTAGATCAAAATACGTTGATTGTTAAAAAAAAATATTTTCTTCCTTTTTACAGCTCCATGAATTAATACCATCCGTTACAACATGTATTGTATCAAAACAATTATGTATGCGTCCTGAATTGGATAACCACTGGGCCTTACGTGATTTCGCATCTCGCCTTATGGCACAAATTTGTAAAACATTTAATACTTCTACCAATAATCTACAAACTCGTGTTACTCGGATCTTTAGCAAAGCCTTACAAAATGATAAAACTCATTTATCTTCGCTGTATGGCTCTATAGCGGGACTCTCTGAATTGGGCGGTGAAGTTATAAAAGTTTTTATTATCCCACGTCTTAAATTTATATCTGAACGTATTGAGGGTCATTTATTGGGTTCATCACAAAGTAATACCGACAAAACAGCAGCCGGTCATATAAGGGCAATGCTGCAAAAAGTTTGCCCTCCAATTTTAAAACAAACACGCAGTCCTCCTGATTATGCTGAAGAATATAAGTAAATTAAAATAACCAAAGCTAATATGCTACAATTTTTTATTTTTGTTTGTTTTTTTTTTTTATTAGAACTGATTTTGGTTTCCTTGGTCCATCTTTGTGTCAAGCCGTAGTTAAGGCTCGCAATGCTCCATCTACTGCTGCGGTATCTGGTCCCACTACCATTTCTAGTGGTACCATAACATCTGCTGCTCAAACAGCTACAACAATTGGCAGACCACAAATTACGCAAATAACACCACAACGGCAACCGTAAGTATAATTTTTAACTATAAAAGGTTATTTTATATTGAATTTACATTGATTTTAACAATGGATTTCAATTTAAAATCCAATTCGAAATCTCTGTCGTTAACATTAGAAAAATAAATGACAGATAAATGGGATCGATGGCCAACAAATTTTTTTTGTAAACAGACTAACCTTAAGAAATAACCAAAATTACAAGATTTTCTAAAAAACGTTTTATTTTTATATCGGGACGGTCCCGAGACCCTAAATTTGAATAAATTCTACGACTCAGTATAATTACAGATAAAATTGAAGGTTTACAAATTTGACAAAAAAAAAAAGTATTAAAATCAACAAATTTTATTTTAAGCCAAAAACAGGAATAAATTTTGTTAAAGTAACAATTTTTTCTGTTAAATTTATAATATTGAGTTTATATTTCACAATGTCGATAAAATTATACACACATTTTTTAAATTTTACACAATTTATTGGTAACATATAAGATTTTCATGTCTCTGCCATCACCTATTAGATGGTTCCACCAGTATATCCGATGTTTTAAAGATAGCCCTATTTCTTTCCCTCCCGGTTTTTTAAAATGGTACATATCTACTAAACTAAGAGAAGTAGACCAAAATGGAAATTCGACTATTCTTAGCTTTACCTCAACCAGAGCTTTGAATAATTAATTCTTTAATTCAGTATTTGAATTCTGAATTAAAAATTCAATGACTTAATTCACAAAAGACTATTTATTGAATGGAATTAATTCATATTTGTTTTCGTTTGATTTCTTTTGTTACGAATTAATTAACAGATCTTTGAAGAGTTAATTCGTTAATTCTGGGCTTCGATAAGAGAGAAACTAAGGTAACAAAAAAAGATTTCCGCCGAAAGTGGTATTTAGCAGCTTAAAAGGTATTTAATAGTACCATAAAAAAGTTGATGGAAAGGCATCAAAAAATTTTTAAAATTTTGTAAAATAAAAATAGAAATAGTATATACCCAATCAGAAATCGCCAGTGGTATAAAAAATCAAGTACTCCCGGGTAAAAATTTTAATATGGTGTCTTATATAATTATGTTTTATGTGATTAGTTCCCATATGCAACCACATACAATTTGATCCGAAAAATGGGTCATCTACATGTGTCTAATTATATCAAATTAGATATAATTTGATGTAATTTGATCCGAGATTTGTCCATATCCAGGACATCAAATTATATATAATTCCATATAAACATATCTGACTTTATATACTTAAATCAGACAGTAAGTACCCGAGTAAAAAAGTTTTGGTATAATCATATATTATTTCATGTAATTGCATATAGTAACTTATAGTTACATATGGCCACATATGCTTTTAAATTCAAGCATATATACTTTTATATAGTCATATATTAGATATTTTTTCCTCAAAGGTTTTAATATGGAGACACATGTGATTTTATATTATTATATACTGGCCTACATATATATGTATGTGCTATATATAAGTACATAAAGTAACATATAAAATATATAATTACATATACGTTTATATATAATTTAGTATGACACTATACATAATAAAATAAAACTATGTGGATCCATATAAGAAATATTTTATAATTTGTGTTAGTTATGATTATATATTGACGAATATGAACCCATATATAACTAATAACGTTCTTTATAAAATCATCTACAATTATATATCATCCCACATAGGCAATTTTTTCAAAGTGATTTTATATAAAAATATATAAGGTCCATATAAAACCGTATTATATTATATTTGGTTCCATGTTATCAATGATTTTGAACTAGTTTTAGATTTAGTAATTACTACACTCAAAAAAAAAGTCAGTAAAGTCAGCAAAAAATGTTACTGTGTCAACAATTTTTTAGTCAGGAGCGTGCTTGCAAAAAAGTTGGTAATTTCAGCAAAAGGTTTGCTGAAAATAAGCGAGCTGATTTTTACCAAAAGAATAGTTATCTTCAGCAAAAGTTTTACTAACACTTAGTCGAAAGCAAATGAAAAAAATCCTTGCTAAAATCACTAAACTTTTTGCTAAATATTAGTAGACTGAAAAAACCTCAAAAAACTTGTAGCGAAATTTTACTTTAGTTAATTTATTTGCTAAAAATTTAAATATAGAAATTGTGTAGATTTGTTTTTCTTTTTAATCATTTCCGTTGTGTGTACTACATCCAGACAAGCTGCGACATCTACATTTCTTTATCTGGTTGTCGTCCGCGCTATAATTGCGATTATCAGCACAATTTTTGTAGCAAAATAAATTAGTAAAACATTAGTTCAAAATTAGTTTAGTGCTAAAAAAATATAACTAAAACTTTTGCTGAAAACGGAATTTCAGTAGGGATTGGCGCGTGACACGAAATGTTCGTGAGTTACGTTATTCACACGTGATCGTGAGTAATAATTACTATACTTAAAAGATTCGTGCGTGAGCGTGAGTAAGAATAACCCGTGCATGATTCGTGTGTGAGTTTATTTTTTGCATCATATGTTTTTAGTCATTTTTACTGTTTTGCATGAGAATTTTCTGATTGTAAGTTTTTAATATACTCATGTGTGCTGAGTAAGAAACGAAATGCTCGTGCGTGAGTAATTTGTTTTTGTTTAGGAGCATGAGTCAAAAATGGCTTACGCACCCATAATATTAACAACACTGAAACTTTAATACGAAATTCTCTATACTATAACGTACACTTGACTGATTTCTTATATCTTGGTTGTATATCATAATCCTATTAACTTTAAAATTTCAGTGTTGTTAACTTTATTTTAAAATTATTAAATTAAAAGAAACATTTTTTCATGTTTATTGCACTGTCATAATAAATCTGGATAAAAGTAATGGAAGATTTATCGAAATTATAAGATCTCCAGCAGACCTGAAGTTAATCATTACATTTTGTAATTAATTACACATGCAATTACACAATTACATGTAATTGTAATTGAAAAAAACTCATCTACAATTACATATTATTTGTAATTGCAATTCAAAAAAGAACAATTACAATTACAAGTAATTGAAATTTTTTTTTTATTTAAAAAAATAATTTTTGTATATTGTTAGATATGGTCCTATATAATATGATAAAAAGTATAAGGTTAATATTTAGATATAATTGTATCAAACTATGTCCACTTTTCAGTCTTGCATTCCCGAGTAAAATAAAATTGATCTCGCGCAATACCTAATCATATCCAATTTTATATTGTCTAAGATCTGCTGTAATATCTGGCTGATCGAATTAGATCTCAAAATTGGGTGTATCCAATGATATCGTATTAGATCCCATTGTATATATGGGGATAAACTAAGATCAAGTCATATCTCAAAATTGGGAGGTCCAATGATATCTTTGGGGATAAACCTAGATCTAATTTGATCCGAAAAATGGCGGATCGAATTAGATCCAGTTATATATTTGTGGATAAACTTAGATCTAATTTGATCCGAAAAATGGCGGATCGAATTAGATAGAGCTATATATTTGTGGATAAACTTAGATCTAATTTGATCTCAATTTTGGCAGATCGAATTAGATCTAGCAATATATTTGTGGATAAACTTAGATCTAATTTGATCCGAAAAAGTGGCAGATCGAATTAGATCCAGCAATATATTTGGGGATAAACTTAGATCTAAATTGATCCGAAAAATGGCAGATGGAATTAGATCCAGCAATATATTTGTGGATAAACTTAGATCTAATTTGATCCGAAAAATGGCAGATCGAATTAGATCCAGCAATATATTTGGAGATTAAGTAAGATCTAAATTTATCCAAAAAATGACAGATCAAATTAGATCCAGTAATATATTTCGGGATTGCGTAAGATCTTAACTTTTCCGATAAATTGCAGATGGAATTAAATCCAGTGATATATTTGGGGATTTGGTGGGATCTTAATTTATCCCATAAATTGCAGATCGAATTAGATCCAGCAATTTAATGGCAGATCGAATTAGAAACAGCAATATATTTGGGGATTGACATCTGAAACTATCCAGAAAAATGACAGATAAAATTAGATCCCGCATTATATTTGGGTACTACGTAAGATCTCCATTTATTTGGGATTAAATAATATTCCAGACAGATATTGACAACAGTTCAAAAAATAATACACTGACAGAGCACTGATTTTATAAAAATTACAATTAGGTTGTTCATAAGGGGTGTGCTGTCTATTGTATCGTTGTATCGTCCTAACAAAAAACAGAGTTGTTAAAATTTTTATTTGTGTTTAACAACGATTTTCTATTCAGTTTTCTATCTGTTAGCACACTCAAACATAGGACACTAAACATACGTTAAAATTTTGTATCGTGCTATTCTCAAATGTTGAATTTTTCAATTTAATTTTTAACGACTCTGTTTTTTGTTAGAACTATACAACAAATAGCACACCCCTTGTGAAAACCCTGAATATTTTGTTAAAATAAGGTTTAAACTCAGAAGGTCTCGAGTTCGATACCGTTCACGGCTATGCATTTTTTTATAAAATGAATTTCTTTTTATAAAATTATAATTTTATTTTCTATAAATGTTTTTATAAAATTATATTTTTTTTTATTAAATTGAATTTAAAAAAAAATAATTTTATGTACATCTTTTTAACGCTCTACACCATTTCCAATTTCATCAATTGTTTTTAAGATTTATCAATTGTATTTCAGAAATAATCAATTGAATTTCAGTTTTATAAATTGTATTTCAGAACTTATCAATTATTTTTCAGATTTATGAATTGTATTTCAGAACTAGTCAATTGAATTTCAGTTTTATCAATTGTATTTCAGAAATTTTTAATTGTATATCCGAAATTGTGTTTCAGAAATTATCAAACTGTATTTCAGAAATTATCAATTATATTTCAGAAAATTTTCTCTATTAATTATGAAATACAATCAACAAGTTTTGAAATAGATTTGATTATTTCTGAAATACAATTAATAATTTCTGTAATACATTTGATAAATTTCTGAAATACATTTAAAATTTCTGAAATACACATAATAGCTTCTGAAATACCGTTAATATTGTAGTTGTTGATGAGTTACCATATATGACCATATATTGTTTAAATGGCACCATATATGACAATATATTGTTTAAATGGCACCATATATGGTATATTTTCCCTATGAAAAAAAATAATATGGAGCTTTATATGGTAATATATAACTTAGTGATCCATGTACCATTTGATCCGGAAAATGGCCCGATAAAATTGTATCATGTGTTTATCAGTTTTTATCTAATTGCATCAGTTTATATCTGACCTGATTAAATTATGTGTTAATCAGATGAAATTGTCTCTGATTTTTGACCTCCCTATTAAAAAAAACTAATATGGAGCTTTATATGGTAATATATAACTTAATGTGATCCACATACCATTTCATCCGAAAAATGGCCCGATATAATTGTGTTAGTTGGTTATCACTTTTTATCTAATTGTATCAGATTAGATCTTAACTGATTAGATTATATAGTAATCAGATGAAATTTTATCTGATTTTTGACCTGATACAATTTTATCGGTTTATGTCGCATGGTATTAGTTTAGATCCAAATAGATACATTTTTATACAAACTTATAAAGTTATATCTGCATTTTGACCTGATGCAATTATATCTGCCTTAAAACTTTGATACAATTATATAAGGCAAATGTCGGATACAAATATATATTATTTATATAAAATTGTACCAACTACGATCTAAACAGATACCATTAGATATAAACCGGTAAAATAGTATCAGGTCAAAAATCGGATATAATTTCATCTGAATAATGTATAATTTTATTAGTTGAGATCCTAACTGATACAATTAGATGAAAACTGATACACAACTGATACAATAACATCGGGCCATTTTTCGGATGAAACTGTATATTTATACCGATATAAGTTAATCACATTTTATACGATTATATGTAACTGTTTTTAATCGGGCTGATACAATTTTATTGTATCAGTTTAGGTGCAAATAGATATATTTGTATACAAAATTATATAGTTATATCCCAATTTTGACCTGATATATTGTATCAGTTTAAAACTTTGATACAATTGTATAAGGTAAATGTCGGATACAATTATATTTTATTTATATAAAATTGAACCAATTACGATCAAACCTGACACCATTACATATAAACCGATAAATTTGTATCAGGGCAAAAATCGGATACAATTTCATCTGATCAATACATAATTTAATCAGGTCAGATCTAAACTGATACAATTAGATAAAAATTGATAGAAATATATCGGGCCATTCTTCGGATGAAACTGTATATTTATACAGATATAACTTAATCACATATTTGACTATATGTAACTATTTTTACTCGGGTTGTTTAAATGATACGATATATCAAAGTATATGGTACTATATATAGTAGTATATATTATCATATCTGGAACTGTATTGAAAATGTTGTTCATGAGGTCCCCTATATGAGCATATATTGTTGAAATGGCACCATATATGATAATATATGGTTTAAATGGCACCATATGTGGTAATATATTGCTTAAATGACACCATACATAAATATATATGGCACTATACATATTTTCTTATAATATCATATCTGGAACTGTATTAAAAATGTTGATCATGAGGTACCATATATGACCATACATTGTTTAAATGGCAGCATATATAATAATATATGGTTTAAATGGCACCACGTATGCTAATATATTGCTTAAATAACACCATATATAAATATATTTGGCACTATATATAGTGGCATATATTATCATATCTGCAACTGTATTAAAAATTTTGTTCATGAGGTACCATATATGACCATATATTGTTTAAATGCCACCATATATGATAATATCTAGTTTAACTGGCACCATATATAGTTATATATTGTTTAAATGATACCATATATAATTATATATTGCTAAAATGCCACCATATATATTAAGATATAGCTCTATATACAAATATATATGCAATAAGATCAGCCATGCTATGTAATATATAATCATATATACCATATCTAATATTATAAAGGCCGATATCTAATTAGATGAAATTATATATGGCATAATATAAGGAAAAATTTTGGAAAAAGACGTCATATATAATTATATATGGATATACATAACGACATGTCTAATTATATATTGTAATATATGCCACATATGATTATATATAATTTTTTTTACTCGGGTTATCATTTGATGTGTTAAGTCATAGTTTATTCTGTTTCCTTAAAGTGTAACAAAAGTTAACGGTTTATTTTTTTTCTTTATTTCTTGTTTGTTAACAATATCTAAATATCATAAAAAAAAACAAAAACAAAATTAAACGCAATCGAGTAGAAGATGTTGATGCCTGCTCTGGGTATAACATGAATAAAAAAAAAAGCTCTCAGAGAGCTGACAAATCAAATTATTTTGCACCTCTGCAAACTATTGATGATGACGATAATGATGAAACAATTATCGAACCAGCTGTTAAAGTTAACATACCACCAATAACAATCTTAAAATGTAAAATTGAACAAGTTCATGAAATGTGTAGAATATTACAATTCAAAGATTACTCTATACGTAAAATTTCCATCGGTCTAAAATTGTTTTGCACAAATAACGTAGATTTTACTACCGTTTGCGACTCTCTCACTAAGAAGTTTCAGCTCGAATTTTTCACATATGCTGCTAAAAACGAAAAGCCTTATAAGGCTGTGCTATTAGGTCTGGATAAAACAGACCCATCAGTTGTTAAGTCCAGACTTTTAGACATGGGCCTTAAATGCATCGATGTTAAAATTGTTACTAGAGCCTATGCTGGAGCTAGGGACAGTAACAACGAACAAATTATATTTATTGTCTACTTTGAAAAAAAGTCAATCACGTTAAGAGAATTAAGGCAGAACTACTCAGCCATCAACTACATAAAAGTCAGGTGGGAATACCAAAAACCCAACAAGACAAAACTGACCCAATGTTATAATTGTCAGAGGTATGGACACGGTGCCAGCAGATGCAATGTTAAAACATTTTGTGCCCATTGCGCCGGGAATCACAAAACTGAAGAATGCAAGTCAACCATTGTAAAATGTGCTAATTGTAAAGGCCCCCATAAGGCTATGTCCCCTGAATGCCCTAATAGGGAAACATATAAGCAAATAAGGCAACGTGCTCAACCAAAGAGTACCAGACAAAGAAGCCAACAATTCAACAATCAATCAAATTACAACGTTAATTTTCCAAATGCTTTAAATCAGAGCGAAACACCAAATCCATCTAGAACGGGTTATAACCAACCATTCACCCAAAATAACGATAATAATAATTTATTCTCTTTAGAAGAATTAAAAAATCTTACGTTTGAATTAATTTCAAATTTAAAAAAATGCAGGTCTCGTGAAGAGCAATTCGAGGTTGTTACAAACCTTGCATGCAAATTTTTGTACCAATGAACAGCAACATAACGTTATTACAATGGAATGCTCGTAGCATTCGCACTAAAAAAGACGAATTATTCCATTTCTTGGAAAAAACCAATATTGACATTTGTTTACTTTGCGAAACCTGGCTAAATAAAAAAATTACAATAAAACATCAGAACTTCTACTGCTACAGATACGATCGACAACGTGGTGGAGGAGGTGGAGTAGCTATTTTAATTAAAAAACACATTCAGCATCAACTTATACCTCCTATTAACACAGAACTGATTGAAAATATAGGTGTTAAGGTAAAATCTGGTAATGACTTCATAAATATTTATTCTTGCTATTATCCTGGTGGGTCAACAAACAGGGACCCTAGAAGAAAACAAACATTTACGGCAGATATTCGTAAACTAACGAGCTCAAATAAATACATATTAGGAGGAGATTTTAACTGCAGACATAGTTATTGGGTCAAAGAAGTAATGGCTGGGGTAACATATTATAAGAGAAACTCCAACTAAACCAAACACAAATAGTATTTCCCCATGAATATACTTATATTCCGGCTGATCCAAGTAAACAACCGTCAACTCTAGATTTTTTTCTAACTAACTTATCTCAAAATATGTCCGCAGTAAAAGTTATAAATGACTTGAGTTCTGACCACCTACCAATCATTAGTACAATTAATTTAAATTATGAAATGGTAGACAACTTATGCTACGCTTTCAGCAAGGCAAACTGGCCGCATTTTATGAAATTCATAAACAGGAATCTTCCTGTGGCGGATAGTTTTATTGAAGTAAACAACAGCACTCAAATTGATAATATGATAAACGTTTTTAATAATGTAGTAAAAATGGGAATAGAGGAAAGTGTGCCCAAACGTAGAATAGCACCAACCTCTAAACCCTTACCTAACAACATAAAAATTATGATAAAATTAAGGAACGTATTTAAAAGAAATTGGAAGCGTTACAGAGATGTTAATGATCGTCTAGCTATGACACGTTTAAATAAAAATATTACGAATGAAATAAAACACTTCAGAAACCAAACTTGGAATAACATGTTGTCCAATTTGGACAAAGCATCTTCCCGTTTTTGGAAAGTTTCAAAAATGTTAAAGAAGAAATCTAGCAATATTCCAATTTTAAAACACAACAATGTAGTATGTTTCACCCAGCAAGAGAAGGCTGAAATTTTGGCTCACAACTTTAATTTGAACCACTGTATTTCATCAAATTTAAGTGATACTACTACTATTACTGAGGTTAATGGTGTTGCAAACCTTATTCGTAATATTAACCCAATCCCACAAAACTGTTACTTCACTACTACTGAAAAAGTTGGTGTAATTATAAAAAAAACTGAAAAACAAAAAAACTCCAGGTTTAGACGGTATTAATAACAAATGTCTAAAAAAATTACTAATAAAGGTATCAACTATCTAACGAACATCTTTAATGCTTGCCTTAAATTATGCTACTTCCCCAGTGATTGGAAAATCTCAAAAACCATTCCAATACTCAAGCCAAATAAACCTCCTGATTCTCCACTTTCTTATAGACCAATAAGTCTGCTCTCTTCTATAAGTAAAATCTTGGAAAAAATTATTAAGGAAAAGCTTATTAATTTTATCGATGCTAACAATATACTTCCATCGCAACAATTCGGGTTCAGAAGTGAACATAATACGTCTTAACCCCTACTAAAAATCAGAAAATTAGTTAAAAATAATTTTCAAAACGGCAAATCAACTGGAATGATTTTGCTAGACATAAAGGCTGCGTTTGACTCCGTTTGGCATAATGGACTTATTTTCAAATTAAAAAAAATTCAACTTTCCAATTGAACTCATAAAAATTATTCAAAACTTTCTTCAAAATAGATCGTTCAGCGTTTACTTGGGTAAAACCTGTTCACAACAAGTAAATATCATTGCAGGATGTCCACAAGGTTCTTGCCTGTCGCCAGTTCTTTACAACATCTTTACTGCTGATATTCCAACATTTTCCAATTGCATTACGTCTATATTTGCAGATGATACATCAATTCTTAGTTCTGATGTATATTCAGCTGATATTATTACAAACTTGCAGTCTGCTCTTACTGGGTTGAGTAATTATTTTGATAAATGGAAGATTTTGGTCAACCCTGAAAAAACGCAGGCTATTTATTTTACAAGAAAACGTAAGTCTTGTTTTATACCCCAGAGTTTACCTCGTTTCATGAACCATGATATTCCTTGGGAAAACAACGTCAAATACTTGGGCGTAATGCTTGATACAAAGCTTAATTTTAATAATCATATTCCCTATGTAGTGGACAAAATTAACAAAATTATTAGAATAATGTACCCAATTATAAACAGAAAGTCGGAAATGAACATAGACAATAAAAAACTCATCATCAAATCTATATTCCACCCCATAATGTTTTACTGTGCTCCAGTTTGGTACACGTCTGCAAAATGTCATACAAAAAAACTCCAAGTAGAATAAAAATAAGCTACTTAAAATGATATTTAAACTTCCATGGCACTATTCCACCCGACGCCTATATAGTCTCGCTGGCTTTGAACTCGTTCTGGATAAAATCGTAAAATTGACTCTAAATTTTAATGGAAGATGCTAACTCTCACAACATGTACATATCAATGAACTCATCTCATCATAATTTTATCTACTTTATCTCATTTTTATCTTATACCTCTGCTTTATAAAGGTTTTTGTAAATTTTTTCCTTCCGTTTAATAATAATGTACATAAATTTCATAAATTAAAAAAATATATTTATATATCTAAGTAGAAAAGGAACGAAGTTCCTAAACTCTTTGCTTCTAAGTCAAATGTAAATAATATAAATATTATAAGAAATAAGAAATGTCCACTTTTATAACATTTTATATAATTTTATACAAAAAGATATAATATGATGTAATTGGATGAGGACAAAATTCGGATACAATTGTATCGAATTGCATAAAATTGTATCAAATTATCGTTCGATACAATATGATACAATAAGACGTTCTCATTTTTCGGATATAATTATATGTAATTACATAAAAGATTATATATAATTAAATATAACTTCATATGGCTCCATATCATTTTTTTTTTACTTGGGCCCGAGTAAAAAAGTTTTGGTATAATCATATATTATTTCATGTAATTGCATATAGTAACTTATAGTTACATATGGCCACATATGCTTTTAAATTCAAGCATATATACTTTTATATAGTCATATATTAGATATTTTTTCCTCAAAGGTTTTAATATGGAGACACATGTGATTTTATATTATTATATACTGGCCTACATATATATGTATGTGCTATATATAAGTACATAAAGTAACATATAAAATATATAATTACATATACGTTTATATATAATTTAGTATGACACTATACATAATAAAATAAAACTATGTGGATCCATATAAGAAATATTTTATAATTTGTGTTAGTTATGATTATATATTGACGAATATGAACCCATATATAACTAATAACGTTCTTTATAAAATCATCTATAATTATATATCATCCCACATAGGCAATTTTTTCAAAGTGATTTTATATAAAAATATATAAGGTCCATATAAACCCGTATTATATTATATTTGGTTCCATGTTATCAATGATTTTGAACTAGTTTTAGATTTAGTAATTACTACACTCAAAAAAAAAAGTCAGTAAAGTCAGCAAAAAATGTTACTGTGTCAACAATTTTTTAGTCAGGAGCGTGCTTGCAAAAAAGTTGGTAATTTCAGCAAAAGGTTTGCTGAAAATAAGCGAGCTGATTTTTACCAAAAAAATAGTTATCTTCAGCAAAAGTTTTACTAACACTTAGTCGAAAGCAAATGAAAAAAATCCTTGCTAAAATCACTAAACTTTTTGCTAAATATTAGTAGACTGAAAAAACCTCAAAAAACTTGTAGCGAAATTTTACTTTAGTTAATTTATTTGCTAAAAATTTAAATATAGAAATTGTGTAGATTTGTTTTTCTTTTTAATCATTTCCGTTGTGTGTACTACATCCAGACAAGCTGCGACATCTACATTTCTTTATCTGGTTGTCGTCCACGCTATAATTGCGATTATCAGCACAATTTTTCTAGCAAAATAAATTAGTAAAGCATTAGTTCAAAATTAGTTTAGTGCTAAAAAAATATAACTAAAACTTTTGCTGAAAACGGAATTTCAGTAGGGATTGGCGCGTGACACGAAATGTTCGTGAGTCACGTTATTCACACGTGATCGGGAGTAATAATTACTATACTTAAAAGATTCGTGCGTGAGCGTGAGTAAGAATAACCCATGCATGATTCGTGTGTGAGTTTATTTTTTGCATCATATGTTTTTAGTCATTTTTACTGTTTTGCATGAGAATTTTCTGATTGTAAGTTTTTAATATACTCATGTGTGCTGAGTAAGAAACGAAATGCTCGTGCGTGAGTAATTTGTTTTTGTTTAGGAGCATGAGTCAAAAATGGCTTACGCACCCATAACATTAACAACACTGAAACTTTAATACGAAATTCTCTATACTATAACGTACACTTGACTGATTTTTTATATCTTGGTTGTATATCATAATCCTATTAACTTTAAAATTTCAGTGTTGTTAACTTTATTTTAAAATTATTAAATTAAAAGAAACATTTTTTCATGTTTATTGCACTGTCATAATAAATCTGGATAAAAGTAATGGAAGATTTATCGAAATTATAAGATCTCCAGCTGACCTGAAGTTAATCATTACATTTTGTAATTAATTACACAATTACATGTAATTGTAATTGAAAAAAACTCATCTACAATTACATATTATTTGTAATTGCAATTCAAACAAGCGGGCTAAAGCCCGCTCGATGGTTTGTATAAGTCCCCAGGTGACTGGGAACTTATACAAACCAAAGATTAAATTCGGCTGTGCCGAGTCTTTAGATACCCTCCATCCTGGTGTTTTTATTCGGGGATTCTACTAAGTACAAACAAGTATGAATTATTACCCATTTTGTATTCGGTCAATCCACTGTGCAACAAATGTGTATGATTTTTTCCACCACTACAAGTAAATATTTCAGTTTAATCTTGTTTAATCTCAGTGCTGCCACAAGCAAGATTCAAAATTCCCAAAAGTGTAAACAAAATTACCCAAAAAATATGAAATTATAAATGACTTCAATTAACATATTATTACAATTTGAACTCCGAAAAAATGTAATAACCTCATCAGTAAACTTAAAAAAAGTGATTTGGCCATTTCAATTGTCCCATCGTTCTGGGCGTTATATTATAACAAAGAAAAGTTCCTTAAATATGCAGCATTTATGATGAACTTTTGAGTCTTATATGAATCTTCATAAAATTTAGAGAAAAAATTAATTTTAGAACAAAACACTTAAAAAGCTTGTAAATAAGAGTCAGTTATGGTCACATGTGAACGATTTAAAAATAATCTTATTTTAGAGTCTTTCAAAAATCAAGTTTTATTTGCGTTTTTAAATACACACAAAAAAATCTTTGGCAAGCAATTGGGAGCCCTTCAACTAAAATAATGTTTTTGTGGCATACACAATATAATAAATTATTCGATAAAACTTTATTAGTTGAAATTTGCTTAATTACTTAGTAACGATTTTTTTGTGTACGTTAATAGCTTATTTGTATAACGAAAGAATTTCAAAGCATGTATAGATTAATACACTTTCCTGATGTATCGGTTTAATTCGTGGATGATCAGTCGCTGTGAATCAATTCATTAACTCGTATGAATAAAAAATAGATATTGGAATTTTTATGCAAACTTAACAATTAGATGTTAAGTCATTCATAAGCCAAAAGTAATTACATACAGGGTTGGTAGGCTCTATCGCTAAAATACTGTTATAGATTCAAATATCGATACATTTAAAATACCAGTATCGAAATTAATGAAATACCATTATCCTTACAACACCATTATTTTTTAGTCTAAACTTTTTGTAATTCCACGTCGTAATTGTGAATTTTACATACACTTAGTTAATAAATTTATTTTACTTTACTTTGTTTTTTCATAAAAAAAAATTTGCGGAATGCACCGAAATAACTGAATACCGCTTATCTTAAAATACCATTATCGAAATAATTGCAATACAGTTACCCTTAAAATACCGTTATCGAAATACAATTATCCTTAAAATATTGTAACCGAAATAATCTATGATAGCGTTACTTACCCTCACCGATAATCGCACCGTTTCTGCTACCAACAATGCTTTGAAGTAATTGCTAAGTTGTATTCATAGACCCACTATCTATTGGCTAGTTTATGAATTAAATTATTTTTTTATGTATAATATATTTTTTTATTTACAAATTTGATAACTTTCTCAATTCATTCATTTGAATTGAAATTTAAGTGAAAAACTAAACAATTTAATAATTGCTGCCATCCATGCCCTACCCATAAAGTGGCAACACTGCTTATGTTATTCATATACAGTGTGTTCCCGTACGTTCCCAATGTTACCGAAATTTACCCAAAGTTACCGAAATTTACCCAAAAGCGTTCCCGTACTCGAGAATTGGGTAAATGAGAGCGCTAATGAGAGTGTATTAGTGCTTCTCTTTTTACCAAAATTTACCCAGACTTTTTCTTCGGGTAAACTTTGGTAAAACAGCTGATGCAAATATAAACAAAAAACAATTGTGAAATTAAATTCAAAATTGTAATTAAATAAAGAAATAAGAAAAAGAAACTTGGTTTTTTGTTAAAATTAATTGAATAAAATCAAAAACAACTTTTAAATGCGAATAAATATGTCTATTTGTGCCGATTTGCAAACTGAAATTATACGTATTTTCACATCAGTGATGGGATTTTTGGCACAATCTAAGATTGATTGGTACAATGGCACAATCGATACTATTTTGGCACATTTTGGTTATCTACAAAATTTAATAGAAAATGAATTTAAAAAATAACAATTCTTTAATTTTTAGTTTCTAAGCATTTATTGGTATTAAAATACCTTTTCGAATAAAGCAAAACTAAACAATGGCATCGAAGATATTACCGAATAAAGCACCGCAAGTTGTTTTTCACGTGAAAAAATTTCTCTCAGGCTTTAAATACTTTAAATTGCAATTTAAGTTAAAAAAATTAACAATATTTTAATTTTAAAACAAAGCCACAATCACAATTAACACAAAATGTCACTTTTTCACCAGAAAAATAATAGTCTTGTACATTAAATTTGCGTGAAAACTAAGTTTGCACAATTTTCACGTGAAACTCATTGTCGTGAAAAATAATTTTTTTTTTATATGGAGTATAACAGTTTTTTCACTTGAAAACTGAACAACTTACGGTGCTTAATCCATAGAATTTTAAAAATTCAAATGCTATAAATTTATCTCAGAGCTTCGAAAGAATTAATTTAAGTTTAATTCATAAAAAAATTAATTCAGTTTTAGAAAATGTTTATATGTATACCATTCCGTACAATCATTCCTAAAGAATTCATTCATTGGCTGCATTCCCAAATCTTTAATAAGTATCGGATGAATTTAATTTATCATTCACCTTTTAATTGAAAGAAAATTTTAATTCATTCAAATATAATTAATTCCATAAGAATTCAAAATAATTCCATAAGAATGCATTGAAAATTGAGTTTTGGCACAATAAAGGCCCATTTGGCACATTTTAGTCACACACTTGGCACAAAACAAAATTTTTCAAGTCCCATCACTGTTTAACATTATTCTTTGAAATAAGTTTTTGGGCTAGAAAAGTGGTTTTTTGCGTTCCTGTACTATTGGGTAATTTTGTCATTTTGTGAGAGGATTTTGTGCTTACTCTCATTTTACCGAACTTTACCCAAAAAGTAAAGAAACACACCTATAGATGTGTGCAGACCTTTAAAAATATAATTCCTTAATTCGTATTTTAAATCTCAATTTTGCAAAAAGTTGATCTCAGTGAATTTTTTTTTTACCCTGATGTAGTACTTTTCAAGCTGTTAAAAAAAAAATCCGCGGAAAGACCTCTGTAGGGAGTTTATTTCTGTGAAAAGTTTGGAAATGGACTTAGCTACATATATCTAAGTCATTTATAGTCAGATTGGAACAGTATATATATATCATTGAAAGATAGTAAAAATATCTTATGGACGACATTTTTTTTGTTTGTTTATCCATTCCCGGCGAATGGGATTTATTTTTAAGATTTTTTAAAATAAACCGTTTTTATAAAAACCACCGTATACTATCACATCATTTTTTACTTATTAATATATTCTCAAGATTAAAAACTTTTAAGATGTAGTTCAAATTTTATCACTTCAAACACCGAAGATATTAGAAGTCAAGCCTATCTATATATCAAATAAAAGGTTTTTGTCTTGATAACATTCTAATAAGCACAATTTTTGTTCTTATATAGGATTTTTATGGAATAAAAACATTAAAAAAACAAAAAAATTAAAATTCCTATTCCGAATCATAATGGGTCAACAAAAAAATGCTATCCTAAAGATATTTTTATTACCTTTCCAATGGTGTACATATTGTTCCAACCCTATCATAAATGAAGAAAATATACTTAAGTTCATTTTTAAACATTAAACCGAAGTAACTCCCCATACAGGCTTTTCGGTGAAAAAAAAATTTCTTCGGGCCCCCAAAAGAGAGTTATATCAGTAGTAAAAATTTAGAATCAATCGGTGAGATGCCTCTAAAGCCAACATACGTCCAAATTATTCAATCGAATAAAAATTGAATCAACACAAATAGGAACAAATCTTATCTCACTTTATTCAATGTCCAATCATTGATTTAAAGGCATTATGAATTATTCAGTAATTTATAAAATGAATCCAATTTTATGCATATAAATTCAAAAAAAGAATTATCTCTTTCAAGGTCTGGGTGTGTATGTATGTATTTTTTTCTTATTCAATAAAAACAACAACACACAGTTAATATATTTTTTCATGTTAATATGGTAAATTCTAGAGGTGCTTTTACATTTTCATTCATAACTTTTAAACGTCTGGACCAAATATGCCCATTTCCAATACCAAACTGCTTAAGAAATTGGACAAAAATTTTGACTAAAAATTAACATCCTAGCACAACTATTTTGAGCGTGATCGTGATTTCAACAGACAGACAGACAGACGGACACGGCTATATCGGTTTCGCTATTGATAACGATCAGGAATATATATTTTTTTTATGTCCCAGATTTTTTTTTCGATGAGTTACAAACGGAATGACAAAATGATATATACCCTCCTGCACAGTGGGATGGAGGGTATAAAAAGAACAATTACAATTACAAGTAATTGAAATTTTATTTTATTTAAAAAAATAATTTTTGTATATTGTTAGATATGGTCCTATATAATATGATAAAAAGTATAAGGTTAATATTTAGATATAATTGTATCAAACTATGTCCACTTTTATAACATTTTATATAATTTTATACGAAAAGATATAATTTGATGTAATTGGATGAGGACAAAATTCGGATACAATTGTATCGAATTGCATAAAATTGTATCAAATTGTACCAAATTGTACACAATTGTATACAATTCGATACAATATGATACAATAAGACGTTCTCATTTTTCGGATATAATTATATGTAATTACATAAAAGATTATATATAATTAAATATAACTTCATATGGCTCCATATCATTTTTTTTTACTTGGATAGTAATAAATACTCAAAAATTTTTAAATTAAAAAACAAAATTAAAAAATTTTTTAAAAATTTAAAAAAGTTATTATTTTTGTAAATTACTACATTTTTACAAAAACATTTTATGTGGAAATATAGGGTCCGCCAAATAACTTTTTTTTTTTTGAAAATACCCGAGTAAAAAAGTTTTGATATAATCACATATTATTTTATCTAATTGCATATAGTAACTTATAGTTACATATGGTCACATATGCTTTTAAATTCAAGCATATATACTTTTATATAGTCATATATTAGATATTTTTTCCTCAAAGGTTTTAATATGGAGACATATGTGACTTTATATTATTACATACTGGCCTACATATATATATATATGTGCTATATATAAGTACATAAAGTAACATATAAAAGATATAATTACATATACGTTTATATATAATTTAGTATGACACTATAGATAATAATATACAACTATGTGGATCCATATAAGAAATATTTTATAATTTGTGGTAGTTAGGATTATATATATTTATATATTGACGAATATGAACCCATATATAACTTATACCATTCTTTATAAAATGATCTATAATTACTATATATCATCCCACATACGCAATTTTTTCAAAGTGATTTTATATAAAAATATATAAGGTCCATATAAAACCGTATTATATTATATTTGGTTCCATGTTATCAATGATTTTGAAGTAGTTTTAGATTTAGTAATTACTAGGGATTGGCGCATGACACGAAATGTTCGTGAGTCACGTTATTCACACGTGATCGTGAGTAATAATTACTACACTTAAGTGATTCGTGCGTGAGCGTGAGTAAGAATAACCCGTGCATTCGTGTGTGAGTTTATTTTTTTGCATCATATGTTTTTAGTAATTTTTAATGTTTTGCGTGAGAATTTTCTGATTGTATGTTTTTAATATACTGACGTGTGCTGAGTAAGAAACGAAATGCTCGTGCGTGAGTATTTTGTTTTTGTTTAGGAGCATGAGTCAAAAATGCCTTACGCACCCATAACATTAACAACACTGAAGCTTTAATACGAAATTCTCTATACTATAACGTACACTTGACTGATTTCTTATACTTGGTTGTATATCGTAATCCTATTAACTTTAAAATTTCAGTGTTGTTAACTTTATTTTAAAATTACTAAATTAAAAGAAAAATTACTTTCTGGATGAAAGTAATGGAAGATTTATTGAAATTACAAGATTTCCAGCAGACCTGGGGTTAATCATTACATTTTGTAATTAATTACACATGCAATTACACAATTACATGTAATTGTAATTGAATAAAACTCATCTACAATTACATATTATTTGTAATTGCAATTCAAAAAAGAACAATTACAAGTAATTGATAGATATGGTCCTATATAATATGATAAAAAGTATAAGGTTAATATTTAGATATAATTGTATCAAACTATGTCCACTTTTATAACAATTTATATAATTTTATACAAAAAGATATAATTTGATGTAACTGGATGAGGACAAAATTCGGATACAATTGTATCGAATTGCATAAAATTGTATCAAATTGTACCAAATTGTATTCAATTGTATACAATTCGATACAATATGATACAATAAGACGTTCTCATTTTTCGGATATAATTATATCTAATTACATAAAAGATTATATATAATTAAATATAACTTCATATGGCTCCATATCATTTTTTTTTTACTTGGGATGCTATAAAAAAAAACTACTGAATATTTTCTCAAATTTCTTTTTTTATTTGAAAGTACAATCCTTCCGGTTAATAATGGAAAATAATTTCATTCATATGGCTGCCTCGGCTGGCCATGCAGTAGCCTACACGATCGGCCCAATTTTTAAGCACATTATCGATTGTGTGCAGCTGTATTTCACTAATGGCTTCACGAATATTGTCCTTTAAAGCGTCAATTGTCTCTGGCTTGTCGGCGTAATACTTATCTTTGACGGCACCCCACAAATAACAGTCCAACGGTGTCAAATCGCAGCTCCGAGGTGGCCAAACGACATCAGCTCTGCGGCTGATAATGCGATCTTCAAAAACAGGGCGCAAAACATCGAGTGTAGCTTCGGCTGTGTGGCACGTAGCGCCGTCCTGTTGAAACCAAATGTTGCCAATATCCTCCTCTTCAATTTTTGTGAACAAAAATTCGTTCAACATGGCCCGATAACGATCGCCATTGACTTCGCACACATTCTGCAACATTACCATGATTTTCAAAGTAATGTCGCAATATTTCCCAGCGTTGTTCAAGCGTATACACAACCATATTCGTTCAGCGGAAGGATAAAACTAATTATCTGTCAAATCAGACATGAGCTAAGTGTTACCATTCACGAAATAAGCACTAGTTGAAAAAAAAAGTTTGATGGCGGACCCGTATCAACATAAGAATGGAATTGTTTTTGGTAATTATTGGGGGCATTTTTTGCGGATTTTTATTCATTTGTGGATTTTTAGGCATTTTATGTGTACCTTACATGTAAACCGTGCTTTTTTACGCACAAATTTTATAAAAATAACACACTTATTTCAAAATTTAATTTAATTTTTATTATTATTATTATTTTTAAATTATTTGTGTACTAACTTACATATAATGTGCGTATTTTTTTTAATTATACACATACAGTAAATTTACCCAATTTATAGTAGGAGTACAGTTTCCTACTATAAGTTGGGTAAATTTCAACAGAATTAGATTGTACTTAAACTCTCTCGTTTTTAGGTTATAATATTAAACTCTCGTCTATAAACATATATTGTCTGGATAATCATATTCCTCTCTTCGAATTACAATCATATTATAGTCTGAATTGAGAGAGATCATGTTCATAATCATTGGTATAGTTTTGTCAACAATAAGAAGAAAATTTGCATTTTTAGTAACAGCATTTGAAAAAAAATTACAGGATTGGCGGTCTTTTTTTTTTTGGAAAATTTGTGCAATTTTTGAGACTAGTTTGGAAAGTTTGTTAACTTTTTGTAACCAAAGGGTTTATAATTCAAAAATTTTTATTGAAAATTGTTTCCAAACATATTACCAGTATTTGGTAATTTCTAGGAATTTTATCTTTAAATAGGAGGATTCTATTCGCCAAAAATAAAAATTTCTGAACAAAAAATTAAAATTTTGAATTTTGAAATAAAATTGGCTTTGATATGTAAGACCAACTTTTTAACGGTTCGCGGTATATCCAAAAATTTTGTACCCATGTACTCAGCCGGAAATTGTACATTTTCATTGTGTGTAATAAGAAAGTAACTTTTTAGAAGTTTTTGAAAAAAGTGGATTTTCGAACTACTCTAATGGCTATCTGGTGTATTTTGAAAATGCAAAAAAAGATTTTATATTAGATTTTGTTGTAGAATCGAATGATAAAGTCAGATTTCCTATAAATGCAGCTGTTTTTGCTCTGGAATAAAAGGGTCTTAAAATCAGCGTTTTTAGCCGACTTGCGTCAGGGCACTATAGGTAATTTGACCCATTTTTGTGACAAAAAGTCATTTTTCGCACATTCAAGAATGAATTTTTTTTGTTGGTATTCAATTAAGAACACAACAAAGCGAATAACGGCAAGTTTTGTTTTTGTAAAAAATTAACAACGACTGCTTAGCAAGTGGTCAAAGTCATTGTTTGTGAGCAAAGTGTTGAACGCAGTATACACAGTGCAATTTTGTCGAATTTTTAAATTTCTTTAAATAGTTTAAAAAAACATAAATTTAAACTAAATTTTGAAAACAAAAGTGATAGTAAGTGCTTAATGGTTCAAGAGAAAGATTTTATTAAAAACAATTTTTTTGGCGAAAAAACTCATACATCTGACATAACTTTTAATTCAAGTTTTTTTTTCTGAAAAATGAACTTTGGCCGAATTTGGCTGTGTTTAAATAATCAGAAACGTGTTAAATGAAGAATTTTGAGTTTAACTTGTCAATTTCATGTTGCGATTTTTTGCGTTTTTTGAGAAATAACATTTTTGGTAGGCAGCCTCCGCTTTCAAAAAGCGAACTTGCGAAAATTTGGGTGGATGAGCAAAAGAAAGAGGAGAAGAATACTTACTCTTTACAATTTTATTGTTGGTAAAGCTGAATGCGGCAATGTTTTGAATGAGGAATCGGCTTATGGGAAGGAGAAAGTGCGAATTTTTTGTAAGAATATCTCAGTTAGATGGGAGAGTTCTCATAAGAAGATAAACATATTTCAGATGCAAAACGAACTCTGGCTACACGCTGAATTTATTTTGGCAATTAAAACTAAGCTAACTGCAGCTTCAATAGGGCTTACAAAGAAAGAGTATCCTGAGAAATCTGAACGAACAAAGAGGAAATTTTAAATGGCTTTATTAAACAACAAAAATGAAATGAAATTACTTTAGAAAATGAAATGTAAAGCAAAATTTTAAATAGCTTTATAAAAAAAAATAGTTTCTACAAAAGCTTCCACTTGTTCAATTTTCTGCTATAATATGCCCCAGATTAAAAAAAAATATTTTTTTATTTTCTTTTTTGAGATTTTGGACAAAAAAGTTTGCATTTTACACAGTTAACATTTTTACCTAAGCAAATCAGAAGAAATTTTAAAATTTGCGCCGCCATTTTGAATTTGAAAAATTTTGCCTCAGATTTGAAATCAGTAACCTTGAAAACTCCCATATACCAATTTTCATCCAAATCAGAAGAAATTTAAAATTTGCGCCGCCATATTAGATTCGCCATTTTGAATTTGAAAAATTTGACCTCTGATTTGAAATCAGCAACCTTGAAAACCCACGTACACCAATTTTCATGTAAATCGGAAGAAATTTTAAAATTTACGCCGCCATATTGGATTCGCCATTTTGAATTTGAAAAATTTTACCTCAGATTCGAAGTCAGCAACTTTGAAAACCCCCGTATACCGATTTTCATGTTAATCTGGAAAAATTCTAAAATTTACGCCGCCATATTGGATCCGCCATTTTGAATTTGAAAATTTTTACCTCAGATTCGAAATCAGCAACCTTGAAAACCCCCGTATGTAAATTAGAAGAAATTTTAAAATTTACGCCGCCATATTGGATTCGCCATTTTGAATTTGAAAAAGTTTATCTCAGATTTGAAACCCCAGAAAACCCCCGTATATAGATTTTCATCCTTATTCAGTGATTCCTTATAGTTTTGGCCAGAAAATGGGGTCATTTTACCTATAGTGCAGGGGGAGGAGTTGAAAAAAAAGAAAAAACGCCATTCTTTTTTTCCATGCAAAAACTTTAAAAAAGTCATTATATCCGAAAATCAAATTTTTATGACAAACTCTAATAAATACAAACAATATTTTTTATATATGGAGTTTGACATTAAACTCAAAAACATTACACCGTTTACGAGTAGAATACGAGTTTATATGAAAACACCTACTATTTAAAAAAAAAATACCTAAATTAAAATATGAGATTTGAAATTATTTTTTTTTGCATTTACATTTAATTAAAAAAATTAGAGTTTGCAAATAAAAACTTAAACTTTTTTATTCTGAATTGAATTGAGGTGTAAATCAACTGGTACAGTACTGGTGCCAAAAAGGAAAAACCTTTGCTTTTATCTATATAATTCAGGTAGCAACCAATTGGTACAGTACTATTTCCAAAGAGTCACTTCGGAACTGGTTCCGCGAGTGTCACAATAGTACCAGTTTCGGTCCCTTTTTTTCGTCCTTAAATAGTAATTTCCAATCTAGTTCTACAACTAGTACCAATGTGAGAGTTTAGCGACAATTGCCCCCATCCCTATGACAACTCCATGTTAAATTCTACAGTTGTTTGTATGGAGAGACGGTAGAACTCGTACTAGTACTATGGTTCAAAAAAACTAGTACATAACTGGTTCTGAACTAGTACTATTTGCTACTGGGTATATATTTAGCTATATTTCATGAAATGTGAATATGAATTAAACGAAAAAGTTAATTCCTTAGGGAATTAAACAATAAAGTTAACTCCTTAGAGAATTAAAAGAAAAAGTTAATTCCTTAGGGAATTAAAAAAAAAGTTAATTCCTTAGGGTATTAAACGAAAAAGTTAATTCCTTCAGGGAATTAAAAGCATAATTTAATTCCTTAGGGAATTAAAAGCATAATTTAATTCCTTAGGGAATTAAAAGCATAATTTAATTCCTTAGGGAATTAAACGGAAAAGTTAATTCCTTCAGAGAATAAAATGGAATTGACCAAAAGTTGAATTAACTAGAATTGAATGAATTCCTTGGTGACTGAATGCATTAAATTTTATGAAGGAATTAAAAAAAAAAATTAATAAATTCCTTTAAGATAAATCGAATGAAGAAAAAAGTATTTCATTCAATTCCTTAAGTTTGGTCAGGGAATTTATTCCCAAAATATAAATTCAGTTTAAAAAAAGGGAATTAGGGAATTAATTCTTCGAAGCTCTGGTCTAGCAAATGCAATGCAAAATTTCGGCTAAGAAATAAAAACTCAAATAATTATTTGCACAATTAATCGTTAAAAAATATCGATTAATTATTTACCCTAGTATCAAATAAGAGAGAAGAATCTCCACAGTTCTATAATAACGTAAATATTGGCAAAAAATTACGAATAAAAAATTTTCTATAGAACTGAAATGCTACAATTTTTTGTTTCAAAATATGCGAACCCAGTGGATAATTATGGTATAATTTTGTCTTGGTATAAAAAACAAAAGCTTTTATTAAAGTGTAGATACCTACAGCTATGGACATAGAAATAGGACACTTCATACAAAATTATCTTCATGCATTTCTCTTAATAATTATAAAGCAATTATTATATTTCTTTTCTATTATAGTAAACTGTAATCAAGTAGTCTCAGATTATATATAAAACTTTGCAATATTTAAAACATGCAAATACTAACAACAAAATTACTTTACTTTGTTCATATTTGACTTGGACATAAAAATATGACCTTGCAATCAGTGTGTTCTCGTACGTTCCCAAAGTTACCGAAATTTACGCAAAGTTACCGAAATTTACCCAAAAGCGTTCCCGTACTCGAGAATTGGGTAAATGAGAGCGCTAATGAGAGTGTATTAGTGCTTCTCTTTTTACCAAAATTTACCCAGACTTTTTCTTCGGGTAAACTTTGGTAAAACAGCTGATGCAAATATAAACAAAAAACAATTGTGAAATTAAATTAAAAATTGTAATTAAATAAAGAAATAAACAAAAGAAACTTGGTTTTTTGTTAAAATTAATTGAATAAAATCAAAAACAACATGCGAATAAATATGTCTATTTGTGCCGATTTGCAAACTGAAATTATACGTATTTTTACATCAGTGATGGGATGTTTGGCACAATCTATACTATTTTGGCACATTTTGGTTATCTACAAAATTGATAAGAAAATGAATTTAAAAAATAACAATTCTTTAATTTTTAGTTTCTTAGCATTTATTGGTATTAAAATAATAATTTTCGAATAAAGCAAAACTAAAAAATGGCATTGAAGATATTACCGAATAAAGCACCGTAAGTTGTTTTTCACGTGAAAAAACCGATACCGAACCGAACCGATACTATTTTGGCACATTTTGGTTATCTACAAAATTTAATAGAAAATGAATTTAAAAAATAACAATTCTTTAATTTTTAGTTTCTTAGCATTTAATGGTATTAAAATAATAATTTTCGAATAAAGCAAAACTAAAAAATGGCATTGAAGATATTACCGAATAAAGCACCGTAAGTTGTTTTTCACGTGAAAAAATTTCTCTCAGACTTTAAATGCTTTAAATTGCAATTTAAGTTAAAAAAATTAACAATATTTTAATTTTATAACAAAGCCACAATCACAATTAACACAAAATGTCACTTTTTCACCAGAAAAATAATAGTCTTGTACATTAAATTTGCGTGAAAACTAAGTTTGCACAATTTTCACGTGAAACTCATTGTCGTGAAAAATATTTTTTTTTATATGGAGTATAATAGTTTTTTCACGTGAAAACTGAACAACTTACAGTGCTTAATCCATAGAATTTTAAAAATTCAAATGCTATAAATTTATATCAGAGCTTCGAAAGAATTAATTTAAGTTTAATTCATGAAAAAATTAATTCAGTTTTAGAAAATGTTTATATGTATACCATTCCGTGCAACCATTCCTAAAGAATTCATTCATTGGCTGCATTCCCAAATCTTTAATAATAATCGGATGAATTTAATTTATCATTCACCTTTTAATTGAAAGAATTTTAATTCATTCAAATATAATTAAGTCCATAAGAATTTAACATAGAATTAATTCCATAAGAATGCATTTACAAAATGAAAGTTGAAAACACGGGTTCTAAGTGAAAATTGAGTTTTGGCACAATAAAGGCCCATTTGGCACATTTTAGTCACATACTTGGCACAAAACAAAATTTTTGAAGTCCCATCACTGTTTAACATTATTCTTTGAAATAAGTTTTTGGGCTAGAAAAGTGGTTTTTTGCGTTCCTGTACTATTGGGTAATTTTGTCATTTTGTGAGAGGATTTTGTGCTTACTCTCATTTTACCGAACTTTACCCAAAAAGTAAAGAAACACACCTAATAATTGTGAAAATTTTACTCGATCCACTTAGTAATAATTTTCTTTTCATAATTTGCGTTTGAAATAAGTAAATTCTTTTCTAATTGTACCAATATGGGACGTGGAAAACATTGTAATCCAGAAAAACGAAGACTTATATCTCAATTCCACAACGAGATGAAATCTTCAACTGAAATTGCTAAAATTCTAAAGTGTTCGCGAAATATGGTATACAATGCTATTCGTCTATGTGCTACCGACAAGAAATATCATACGCAAAATAAAGAACGTAAGCCAATCCGTCGTAAAACTACAACTTATATGGACAGGACTATAGTACGCAAAAGCAAACTCAACCCTTTTTTTTTTTTTTTTTTTTTTTTGATGGACCAACACTCAGGGGATGCCCCACTATTAACGCAGTGCGTTGTGTTGGTATTAGGAAAATAGGTTATGAGGAGGAGGAAAGAGGGAGTAGTGTTTGTGAATATTTGATTTAAATTTCTCAACATTGTAAGTAACAGGGAAGACCTCTGCGGGAAGTTTATTCCACATACGGCTAGTGCGACTGATAAACGAATTCTCTCTATAATGCGTCGTGCGATCCACTGGACAATCGACTACAAACGGATGCGCTCTACCTGATAAGCGAGTATTACGAATAAAAACTTGGGCTTTGGGGACAAGTTCACTTATCTCATCTGAGCACCTCCCATGATAATATCGATAGAACAGGGTCACACAACCCACATTCCGACGATGCTCTAATGAGTCAATAGAGCTGGATACCCTATTGTCATTGATAAGCGCCGACGCCCTCCTTTGCACACGGTCCAGAAGCTCCAAAATAGACTTCGAAGCTCCTGCCCATATATGGGAGTTGTATTCCATCTTCGGTCGGATATAGGTGGTATAAATAGTGAGTAAATCGGATGGAGTGAAGTACTTCTTGCACCGACGTAAAAAACCTAGACACTTGAATGCTTCCTTCGACACTTGAAAAACATGTTTATTCCAACGGACATCACACTGAATTTTCATGCCCAGAACATCAAGAGTATCCGATTCCTCAATATCAATATCACCCATATGTACAGATGACAGTGTTGACCTCACAGCACTATGGGTCAACATACAACATTGGGTCTTGCGTGCATTAAAGTCGACCTTATTCTCACGACCCCACTCAGAGATTGTAGAAAGGTCACGATTCAGTGTGTCATTCATAATCTGCCTTTTGCCCCCAATCTCCTCAGGGCTTGGCCTACGATCGAAGGAAAATGAATGACAAATGTTGCTGTCATCTGCGAAAGAGTAGATAGGGTTGAAAGTTCGACCAAGAAGATCATTGAGAAAGATAAGAAATAGGGAAGGAGAAAGAACAGAACCCTGCGGTACGCCTGAATTCAGCTGAAACTCGTCGGATGAGACCCCATCTATAACAACACGAATAGTGCGATCTCTGAGAAAGCTCGAAATAAAACGAGCGAAGTCATTACCTACACCAAACGCAATAAGCTTCGAAATAAGCGCCCCGTGCCATACACGATCAAAGGCCTTTGAAATATCCAGAGCAACCACTTTGCTCTCACCAAAACGGTGGATGGACCGACTCCAAGGCTCCGAGAGGAACGCTAACAGGTCTCCCGTAGAACGACGTCTGCGGAAGCCATACTGTCGGTCATTAAGAAGTGAGTGGGACTCTAAATAATTCACAAGATGGTAATTAACCATACTCTCCATCGCCTTTGAGAGCGCAGAGCATATTGCGATCGGGCGGTAATTTTCAGGGTTGTTAGCCGCACCCTTTTTAGGGATTGGCTGGACATTGGCAACCTTCCAGCACGAGGGGAAAACTCCCGCACAATACGAAGCACTAAAAAGGCTTGCCAATGGACGAGCTAGCGTCGAAGAACACTGTTTCAGCACCAGTGCTGGTATACCATCTGGCCCCGATGACTTATTTACGTTGAGGTCAGCAAGAACCCTTTTGACTGCTCGAGCTCGAAAGAATATCTTAGGCATAGTACACGACACTCTTTCTAGCTCGGGCAGTGGTTGATCGCTTTCCGGCAGGAATGAATTACCTGCAAACATCTCAGCTAAAAGGTTAGCTTTATCAATCGGTTCAGTGAATATTTGGTCATCCTTTATAAGAGTTGGGATAGTTGAACTAGCATTATCCTTTACTCTTTTAACGATTGACCAAAAGCTCTTACTACCCCGTGGAGCAGAAAGAACTTTAGTACGAAGACGTTGCTCGTAAAGAAACTTTTCACGACTAAGTACTTTGGAACACTCATATCTCGCCCGTTTGCGAAGCAGATCAGTATTGGCGTTCTTATTATCCCGCCAATTATTGAACGCTAACTCTCTGGATCTGACTGCGTTCCTGCAAGTCTGATTAAACCAACATTTATCTTTTGGTTTAACCGAAATTTGCTTCGAAGGAATGAAAGATTTCATTCCAAGCAATATAACCTGTTCAACCATTTTCGCCGCGGCATCTACGTTGTCGTCAAGGAAACAGAGTTTCCAATTAAAATGCCGGAAAAAATCGTTGAGCTCATCCCAACGTGCTTTTTCGTAAATAAAAACTGAACGTTTCGCAGCTGTTGTCGAAACGTTTGTTCTCTCGTCAAATAAATAATGAAATCAGGAAAAATTTCAACGTTCAAGTGTCAGACAGGTTAGTAAGAAGAAGACTGAATGAAGCAAACTTATTTGGACGAATAAGTAGAAACGTATTGATTTTGCCAAAAGCCACAAAGGAAATGAGTTGTCCTTTTGAAAAATGTGCTTTAGAGCGATGAAACGAAGGTAAATCGTGTCGGACTAGATGGTAGAACATTTTTACACCGCCGAAAAAACCAGGCTTTAAACCAGGGACGTGCGGTGAAGTTTTTAATTGGGTGTTCTCCACAAATATTTGAGAACAGTGCAAATCTATGGTCATAGGAAAATTTCACAAGTGCAAAAAGTACAACCATACTTGCATATCAGGGAAATCAATGATAAACGGTAAAAAAAATTAAAAAATTTTAACTTTAATGCTGCGTTCATTTATATTTTTAAATCCCGAGATTTCAATGGAAATCTGGACTGGAATTCTTGATCGTTTACATTTGCACTTTATGACAGTAGCGAGATTTCTATTTGACAACCGCATTTTTTTTTTTTTTTTGTAAATAAAGTACCATAAAAATAACCTTAAATTAAAAATATTACTAAAAACTATTTTATTCATTGGCGGAGTACAATTTACATTATTTTATGTAAAGATCTAACGCCAATTATGTTAGTAAACTCGTTTTTTTGTAAGGACGACAAGCTAGATGCCGGATTTTTCAATATTTTGATGGAAGAAAGACATGCACGCAGTATTGTCCAGAGAAACAAGCCGACCAAAATAATCGGCGGCGGCGGCGCAAGCAAAAAATCGGCGGCGGCGGCGGCGATTGAGGTTGAGCCGGATAAAAATCGGCGGCGGCGGCGCAACCAAATAATCGGCGGCGGCGGCGGCTTGATCGGCTGAAAACAACATTTTGTAATGTGATTTGAAAACGTTTAAGTTTTTTTACGAAAGATAGGTATTTTACTATCACTCTATATGCCTTTACGTTTTTTGCCATTACTCTTACCTGTCCACCTTTCAAGGATTTGTACGAATAATCTTTAAGGTTTACTATTTTTGAAAAGTTATTCATCATCGCTCTTATATCTGAAACATTTGGAATAATTATTGGAGGCGGTTTTTCTTCACACAGCTCTTTGTTAGCATTATCGTTAATATAATTAACATCATCATTATTGTCTACATCAAGTGCAGCAAACATGTTGTTGCTAGTAGGTACTTGGTATATCATCATTAGGGCAAGGAATTTCATGCACTTAAAAATTAAAAATATGCGCCTAAAATATGCGGTTAAAAAAGAAAAATATGCACTAACAATATAAAAAATATGCACTAAAAACTATAATTTTTGCAAAAATAATGCACTTTAAAACTTAAAAATATATTTAAGTTAGTTATTTTGCAAACAGACACAGAACTCGAAGATTTCCCATAGGTCAATAAAGTTTTAAAAATGTTTATTTTGATTGAATCAAAATATGAAAACGTATCAATTTTTTATATTTTTTTACAAAATAAAAAATGCTACTAAAAATGAAAAATATGAACAAATATGCATTAAAAAGCACAAAATATGCATTAGAAAGCCACCAAATATGCATTTAAAGTCGAAATATGCAAAAACATGCATTTATGTCAAAATATGCAACTACAAATCGATGCCAGTTTGTTCTAAATTTGATGATTCGGATAAATGTTAATCTATATTAGTTTGGACTATCGTGAATAACATACATTTGCATGGAATTCCTTGCCCTAATCATCATTGTTGGTAGTTTTTTTTTTATTTTGATTGCATGCTTAACTAATCCTGGTGATCGATTTTGTCGTCGTTTCGTTGTTTTGTTTTCAGCGACTGTCTACCAGACAATATCGCTTTCTTCAGTAGACTCGCTGCTACTATCCATTCTGCTGTAACAGCAGAGGATTAGTATAGAAGAATATTAATCCCTTTGTTTACTACTTAATAATAAGTAATAATTTGTTGTTGATTTCAATATACAATGCAGTGTTGCCAACAAATTTTCAAAATAAATGGCTAGATCAGACCCAAAAATCGCTAGATTGTTGAAAAATGGTACTTAAAGCAGTTTTTACTCAAAAATTTCTTTAATATGTTAATAAGAAAAATAATAATAAATTAAATAATGAAAAATTTTACGATTAAGCTTCAAATAATGAGTCCTGATTTTCATTGAATTAATCTTAGTATTGCGAATACACAATAGAGGGCGTTGTACGATGAAAAAGTGCATACCCATATTTTATCGAAATGTGTATTTTTAGAGTTTTTTTTACTAAAATCGTTTAAGATGTTGTGTTTTATAATAAAGGAATATCAATGTGCGAGTTTTATAATATTTTTCAACATAAAACCGAGTTTTAAAAATTATATTACGGCTGATAAAAAAATCGCTAGATTTTTGGCTAATAGCTACAGGACAATTTTTCCCGCTAGGGGCGAAATAAAATCGCTAGATCTGACGAGAAAATCGCCGTTATGGCAACACTGATACAATGTAAAAAAAAAAAGTTTTTTCTTAAAACAATAACAAATGTTATTGCTTTTAATTTTAAATAGAATTATAGAAAAGAGATCACAATTAACGTCAGCACTTTATCACGGTCAGAAAATCACTCGCAAAAAATATATATATAAAATCAATTTATATAAGATTTGTTGTTGGTTCACGTGTGATTTGTTTCATGTTCGCACAGATCCATGGCTAGTCAAGACTATATCTAACAAATGGTCCTAAATATTTAATATAACATACAAGTTTTATTTAATAAATTATAAACATACCCTTTTACTACCAAGTCCTTTTCGTTGAAACATAACTTGCAAAATTTTAATTTCTGCCAGCATATTTTTTTTGCCAATGTAAAGGGCTCCAAAGTAATCCCAACATTGGGAAAATGTAACCCTCTTGGAACTCAAAACAATTTTTGCCTCTTATAGAATTTTCAGAAAATTAAAGCATACTGGGAATCAATTTTTTTTTATTTATTCTTTTTAATTTTAACAAATTAAGGAATAAATAAAGACCAAAGAAAAAATAAATATCGATTGATTTAAGAAATTAAACTTGTTTGAAGGCTTTTGAATGGAGGCTTTGTTAGAAAGTTTGGGCAGGATGCACATATCTTGTATGGACCCATTTGAATTAGATGCCCAATCAATAATGTCCTTAAATGATGAAATTATGTGATCAATTCGAACATTGGTTTGAGCATTTTATCCGTAAAAGTGTCCTTTTCTAAATATTATAGAATTTTACAATATCTCTTATCTTTACTTTTTCATTTATTTGTTACAAAATGTCTCATTTATCCAAAATATTCAACTGGACCATTTTTAAAAATGTATTTTAGAATTGAAAAAATATATATGGGTGATATCAAAAAATGTGATAAAAACCATGTAACCAACTAATTTCAAATGCATGGATAACATTTGAGTTATATATTTCGATATACAGTATTGTTCGAAACCTAAGCAACTTTTCCTAATAAAGTAATCCTTTTTAAATTGGTTTATACAAAAGAACACTTTTAATTTTTATTATGTTATGTGCCTACATTCTAATAATAACAAGAAAAATTTAATTCCATTTTCTTGCCAGTAAAAAAAAAAAAAAATGAAATTGACTCCATATATTGCTGTTCGAAACTTAAGCAACTTTCAATACTTCCTATGATACCCTTTCTTGCAAATGATTTCCGCACATCGTTTTGCCATAGAATCTATTAGATTTGATAGTATTGTGGTTGGTATTGATTCCCCCTCTGATTTTAAGCAATTTATCAGATACCGCTTATTACTAAAACGGCGAGTTCCGACCCTGCGCTTCAAAATTCCGAATAGGTTTTCTATGGGAGCCAAGTCTGAAGATTGAGCTGGCCAATCCAATAATTGAATCCTATTAACAGGTAACCATTCTTTGACCCACTTTGACGAGAGTTTGGGTCATTATTACGCTGAAACACCCATCGAAGTGGCATTTCCAATTCGGCATATTGAAGCATGTGTTTGGCTAAAATATCCAAATAAACAAAGCGATCCATTTTTATTTGTATTTCAACAAAAGGCCAACTCCACTCGTCCACATTTCCGCCCCCATGCTTTATTGTTCCTTTACAATAACGCGGATGTAATCGTTTTCCCTTCGGTCTTCGAACGTGGCATACTTCATCTAAATTTAACAGGTTAAATTTAGACTTGTCGCTGAATAAAACTATTTTCCATTTCCCCACAGTCCAATTTGCGTGAGCTTTTGCAAAATCCAACCTTTTTTTCATAAAACTAATGAAAATTAACGAATACGTTGCAAAATCATTTAGGCAAACCTCTTTTTTAAATGTTTTTTTGTCAGTATATGTTTCTTAGACGGCATGAAGCTTCTAAAATTATTTTCCAATGATCGTTTTCTCACACTGCTCGAACTAATATTGAGATTAAGCTCACTCGCAACATTTTTGGAAGAAAAAAAGGGTTTTTTTCTTAATTAATCGGACAATTTTCAATCTGTTCGATGTGAAGTTTTTCGAGGTTGAACTCTAGTATTGGCTTTCTCTACTATTCCAGTAGCTGTGTACATTTTAATTAGTAGAGAAACTATTGATTTGTTAATGCTTAATTTGTTAGCTATAGAGACTTGCGATTGGCCCTTATTAAAGAGTTCAAAAATTTTAAGCTTAAAATCGATTCCGTAACGTTTACGCGCCATAGCCATAGCCATAAGTAATTGATTCTACATCTACAGAAACAAAAAAAAATTAAATTTTCTTTGTCAAACTAAACGGGAATTAAATAAACGTTTCAAAATTTTTGTTTGTTTGTTGCAAAAAAATACAAAAACAAAATAGTTGCTTAAGTTTCGAACAGCAATATATGGAGTCAATTTCATTTTTGTTTTTTTTTTACTGGCAAGGAAATGAAATTAAATTTTTCTTGTTATTATTAGAATGTAGGCACATAACATAATAAAAATTAAAAGTGTTATTTTGTATAAACCAATTTAAAAAGAATATGTAGGACTTTGATTACTTTATTAGGAAAAGTTGCTTAGGTTTCGAACAATACTGTATATCAGCGCATTGTCACCTGTTTTACAAAATTTATAACAATCTGACCAATTTTTGGTTAATACATAAAATTTGTAACCAATTTTATAGGCCAAATGTAAACTCCGTAACCAGTAACTCGTAAGGTTTTTTAACTTTAATAGCTTATATTTTAATAACCAATGAAGCTAAACACTAACTGTAAGAATTTATATGAAGAGGAGAAGTAACGCTTTTAACAAAAATTAATGCATTTTACAAACTTTTTCGTATATCTATGCTAACACGACTTCAACTCTGTAACGATTTTTCGTCATAATTTTTGATAAAAATGCGTACACCAAATACATATATTGAGTTTTAAATGCAAAGTTAAGCAGCTACGTTTTTTATTAATTGATTTTTTACACATCTGCAAAGAGTTGCATTCTGAGGTATTATATTAACCCATTAAGAACTTTTTTTTAAATTTTTTTCACAGTATAAATTTATATAAGCTTTTATAGCTTAAAAAAATTATATTTATAAAAATTTAATATTTAGAAGATTTTAACTTTTTTCTTTTCATATAAAAAAATTGTTTTTAGCTCTGGTTGTTCAAGTTTAATGAATTAGTAAATTCTTTTTAAAAAATATATTTATTTTTAAATTTTTTATATTTGAAAATTGATACTTCCAGCCGAAATGAGCCGAAAAAAATCGGCGGCGGCGGCTGAAGCTAAAATGACCGGCGGCGGCGGCTTAAACGGCTCACGGCGGCTGGCTTGTTTCTCTGGTATTGTCCCTACGGGAAATTTTAACAAACTGTCACCGAACTGGCCCCTTTATATGAAATAGACTGGTCACTTTTACATGGCGTTGTCATAGGAGGTAGAAATTGGCCCCTTGTGACATGTCACAAGACAAATCGCAGGACAGGTCCCTGAACTTTGTTTTTTATGAGAGTTCAGTAACCTGTCCTAGGATTTGTCTTGTGATATGTCACAAGGGGTCAATTTCCACCTCCTATGACAACGCCATGTAAAAGTGACCAGTCTATTTCATATAAAGGGGCCAGTTCGGTGGCAGTTTGTTAAAATTTCCCGTAGGGGTATTATATGTAAGTCTAAACATTTGTGAGATTTCTTACATATCTTGCGAATTTACGGGATTTCATTTGTATAGGGAATCTCGGGATTTCATATGAGATTTTGATTGAAGTCTAAATTTTAGTCGAAATCTCGGGATTTGGGTGCAGATGTAAATGCAACTTAAAATTACATTTACCCCCTGGTTTTTATAAAGCGAGCATAAGAATTCCGCCAGAGGAATTATTGTAACAAAAATAAAATACATTCCGCCGGAAGAATATTTCCTTTCGCTTTAGAAAAACTGGGGATCAGTAATTTATTGTTGAGAATATTGTAAATTTTCTAAGTTTTTCTCTGTTTCTAGCGTTTTTCAGTGTTTGTAAAGATTTTTAATAATTTTTAGCGATTTTCCGTTCGAAAAAACTTTGTTTATAAATTATATTTTTTACTCTCTCTATTATTTCTTGTTTAATTTCATCAATCCTATATCCATTCAATATAAAATTAAGCAAGTATCATACGGGTTTAAATAAGTCTATTCTTGGTTTCTTCCAATACCAATACCAGATTGTTATAGATGGGGTGCCGTTTTTTTGTTCTTCTTTTAATTTATTTTTATTGTTTTGTTTTATTTTTTACCTTTAATTATTTATGCTTTTGAATTAATTATTTTTAAATTGTCATTATCTTTTTTACATTACAAAAAGTACGATTTTTTAATGAAATTTTTAAAATTGAAAACCTGAAATTCATAAAATTCAAAAGCTGCCGTTTGAAATTCAAGAAATATCAAATAAAATTGTAAGGTAAAAACTACCAAATAAAGCCAAAAATAATTCCAATTAACATTAAAAAAAAATCGAAATAAAGCTCAAAAAATACCAAATTAAATTCAGTTTACATTTATTAATTTCAATTGATATTTGTTTATTTCATTTTGTATGTTTTGAATTTAAATTTATATTTTTTAATTTATTTGATATTTTTGAATTGCAATTGATATTCTTCAAATTCATTTGGTTTTTTGTTTTTTAATTGATATATTTTTTTTTATTTCAATTGGTATTTTTTTAATAGCAAATCGTGTTTTTTAATTTCGAATTGATTTTTTTTTAATATTAAATGGTATTGGTATTTTTTGTTTCATTTAAAATTTTGTGAATAACAATTTGTATTTTTTAAATTTCATTTGTGTTTTTTATTCCGTATTTTTTTTTTTTTTTTAATTTCAAATGGTGTTTTCTAAATTTGAAATAATATTTTTTTTTTAAATTTCAATTTGGTATTTTTTAAACATCAAAAAACATTTTTTCATTTAAAATTGCTAGTTACAAAATACAAAAGCTGTTCTTTGGTTATTATGTATATTTTATTAATTTCAAATAAAGCTTTAAAAAGAAATTGCAATTTTTTAATTTGCAGAAAGAATCATTTGAGTTTGATTTCCATTTTGAAATTAATTGTTATATTTTGGATAACAAGTAGTGTATTATTTTTAGGTTTTTTCAGTTACAATAGAACAGAGATGAAAAATTAGGAAGTTAATTTTTGTTTGAAATATTTCCTTTTATTTAATTCTTAAGTATATAGCATTTACTTTTCCGCAAAATGAAGAAAATTTTTTAAAAAATTAAATTAACTAATAACAAATTAATAGCAACAATTTCATCTCTGAAATGAGGCAATACTATTTAATTTGTTTGCTATTTTGATTTCCTATATTTTGTAGTCAGATTTTTTCTTAGATTTTACTTACTTACTTACTATGACTACAAATTATTCACTGATTCATAAAATGAATACATTTTTATACGAATTTATTCAAAAAATAAATATTTCTTGCAAGCTCTAGCCTTATTTATTAGTAATGTGCAGTTCTTTTCTTCGCACAATATGTTTTTGTATGTATGCGTGTTTTCTCTGCAACATTGTGTGTTTTTTTTAATTAATATGTTAGCAACAAATTTCCACACATTTCTAACATATATTTGTGTTTAAACTATGTTGCTCAACAAATAGCAGGTCTGTGCTGTTTGTTTTGTTGAACAAATGTTTCATTGCGTGTTACTACTACTACTATGTATATCAGTAGTAATAACATTTATTTTCGTAGGAACATTGTGTATGTAGTCTTGAACATCGTGTATGTATACAAAATACATCACAACAGTACACGATCTACTTAATATAAATACAGTAAGTGACTAATGTGCGGAAATATTATAGAACCCTGGGAAAATTTATAAAAATTTTAAATTTACAAACATGTGAAATATTTTTAAAGTGTGCAGAGAACACCTCCGCACCTCCGTCACTGCTTTAAACATTAAGTACACTCAGAAGACCTTGAAACACGGTGGGGGGTAATATTATGGTATGGGGGGGCTTTTTCCTGGCGTGGTGTTGGGCCTATCGTAAAAGTAGAGGACAAAATGGACAGGTTTCAATATTTGAGCATTCTTAAGAATGTTATGGAGCCATTTGCCTATGAAAATATGCTAGTTAAGTTGATCTTTATGCAAGACAATGATCCGAAGCATTCGTCGAACATAGTGAAGGATTGGTTTTTACAAGAACAAATTAAGGCTTTGGACTGGTCAGCCCAAAGTCCGGACCTTAATCCAATAGAAAATCTATGGAATGATGTAAAAACAAAAATATAAAATGTGTCCTATTTAGAAGTCCAGGTATTTTTATTAGTTTATACATATTTACCAATATATATAAAATAGTTGAAGGATTTTTATTTAAATAAAGAATGAATTACAATCATCAATAATAATATTTCCCGTATATGAAATAAAAAAATTTTATTTTTGTTTTATTTTTCAAAATAAATAATTATGTTTCTTAACATATAAAAGTGTCCTATTTCCATGTCCATAACTGTATATTAACATCACGGAATGTGTAAAATAATAAAAATGGTTGCCCAAAGACCATCCTTTCAAAATTTTAAGTCTTTTTAAAAGGAAATCTGACGTGATAATGAAAATCTGAGAACGCAGTTGAGAATGATTGTTTTAGGGTGCTATCAGTTTATTGTTTGAAAAACGATAGTTTTTGATGTTCAAATTACTTTTTAGGACAAAAAAACTACAAAAATTGAATTGATAAAACTGACAACGCTGACATAAATCAATAATAAATGCATATTTTTAAAATTTTGTATAAATATTTTCCGATTTTTAATACATATTTTGTGTACATAAAACACAATTTTTTAATGCATGAACTTCCTTGCCCTGGTTATAATCTATACAAGTTAAACCTCTTCAATTAATAGATGCTAACATATGGATAGCAAGCTTTTCAATGTACACTAAACTTGACCTTAATTTGATTTTCTATTTGTCTATCAATTATAAATTTTAATTTTTGTTAACAACTTATATATTTAATAATGTGCATGTTCTATATCTATTTGCAGAAGTCCTGTTGTAACTGCTCTACCACAACTACGTACAATACAACAAACAATACAGCCTATTCCACAGCCGCAACAAACCCCACCACCACAAAAATTTGTTATTGTATCACAGGCTCAGCAACAGTTAATACCACAACCACCCGTTCAAACGACACAATTACAACAAACACAACCGCAGCAGACACTCTATCAACGTTCATCTACACCACAACCAGTTTTACTAGCCAATGGTGCTGTTGGTGGCAGCAGTGGAGGTAATGGTTCTAATGTTGGTAGTTCTATTGTAATTGGAAGCAATACTAGTGGCAGTAGTATTGGTGGTAATGGTATCTTAAATAGAAATGAAAGGGTAAGCAACATATCATTTGATAATGTTGTTGTATTGAATGGTGATAACACTGGTTGACATTGATTTTGAAGGCTATTTTATTAACCAATTAATTAAAAACCGGAATACATTTAAATATTTATATAAAGCCCAATTTACATTGCAACCAAAAACAAGTAGTTTTTAAAAACTTTTAGTTATTGATTCAAAACTTTGTATGATATTTGACAGTTTTCAAAATCTACTAATAGGTTTCGGTTAAGTGTAATACTACATTTCCTAAGTGTAATGCTACATTTACACTTAACCAAAAACAAGTAGTGTTTGAAAATTACTTGTATTTACTTGTCAAATTCCATACAAATTTGTAATCAAAAAATAAAAGTTTTTAAAAACATAAATTAGAAAATTTTTAAATGAGAAATTTATTAATTCTAGTTCGAGTTGTCTAGTTTTTAAAAACTGCTACGAGGGTAACTATTTATAGTTTGAGCCTAATAATTATAAAAAACAGAAATTTTTTATATACTTTTGCATACGTTCGAACCATTTGTCTTAGCATTTTTTCCATTCCGCATGAGACACCTGCAAAACATGGTTTTTGAATGTCCCTACGGCTTCCTTCTTCTGGTGATGAAAATCATTGTCCACGTACGTAGTTTATCTTTGATGTGCGGGAACAAGAAAAAGTCATTGTGTGCCAAGTAAGGGCTGTACGGGCGATGACTCATTAATTTAATCTAAAAAAAAAACTCGACCATTAGTTTCGAAGTGCTTCGAGAGCGAACAACTTTTGTTGGATTTCGTTTATCATATTTTTGGTGACACACAACTTTCACACAAAAATGTTAAACTTTCTAGTGGAAATATCTGCTGGGGCCTAACAAATGTTAAAGTGGCCAAGGCTCACAATATAAATAGTTACCCTCGTAGTAGTTTTTGAACATTGTTAGCTTTTGAGCTGAAAAATACAAAATTAATTTAGTTTTTCCATACAAGTTTCATACTACCTGAAATCCAGATTCTACCTGGTTTTTGCCAAAAGTAAAAATATTCGAAATATGCATTTTTGATACACACCCGGTTTCTTTTATTATTAATACACCCTGTTACAACGAAGCGTCAAAAATATTTTTTTTATTTTTTAAAATTTTTTTATTAATATTTGGGTTTTAGTTTAAAATTGTGTGCTGTTAACCATTTTTAAATGTTTTAATATTTTTTAATTTAATCTAAGAATAAAAACAAAGAAAAACTAAATAACCAGTGTAAATGACTTGGCTTTTGTAATTTAGTTCTCTACACAAACCACCTGGTTTTTGCTCAGTCTAAATTTAGTATAGTGGGGTTAAATGTAGCTTTAAGTTAAAAACAAATTTAGTTCGACATAGTACTGTCAACTATTCAACCTATTTCAGTAACTGGGTTTCGAATACTTTAAAGATCTGCATTTTTTGATAAATCGGGGTTTTTAATTCAAAACTGGTTTAATTCACAAATTTTTTTTTTATTTTTTAAGTAATCATTTTGTATTACGAACATTATCCCAATTTCCGTGTTTGGGGTTGTGTCCAAAAAACTTTCGGTCGTATCCCGAAAATAGAAGTCCGGTTCTGCTATGGTTGATTTTCCACAAATTGTCAGTATTTTTTAGCATTTTTATAGTTCTTTAAGATGTTTTGGCCATCTGTTACCTGGTTGTCCATTAATCAGATGGGAAATTACTGCCGATATATGTTGAGAGAGCGAGTTGGTGCGTGTGCTGCTACCGATGAGAGAGGAGGTCTCACATTAGAGATTCGGCCGGGAATGATTGAGTGCATTGTCGCCTTGAGAATAGTTTTTCTGAGAATTTTTTCACCTTTTCTTGTTTTAGTTAACGAACGTGCGCTTCCGGCTTCATAAAATTTGCAGGCTTCGCTACAGTGATCACAGTCGGAAGATGATCAAAATTTAGTGCAAGTTATCATTGGCCAATTGCGCATTAAAATCGCCAAGAATATTCCTGCAATCTCAATTTAATAGGTTGTTCAATATCAGGGTCATACTAAACATCCGGGCTTTGTAATGGTTGGTGATTTCAACATTTTAAAATTTTGATCTATTTTTCGAATATTTCCCAGCGTAGAAACGGTATCACGTATCATTACTTTACAAGGTTGGCAACCGAAGCGAATAACGGTATTGGTATCGGTATTGGTATCGAATTTTTGTTTGTTTCGGTATTGGTATTTGTAACGGTATTTCATTTGTATATTTGTATTTGTATTGGTATTACCGATACTGAAACATCAATACCGGTATTGTTGAAGAATTGTGTTTTCATAATAAATTATGTGTTGTTGTAAAAAAACACGATGTTGCTAAACCAAATTAAAAAAAAATAATAGCAATACACCTGCTAGCAATACGATTTTTTATTAACCCTCTAATGCTCTTTCTTCTGATTACAATAATATTTAAACCATATATTTGGCGTTGAAAATCTACTATGGAACAAATATTAAAATTTTAATTTATCGCTTTATTTAGGCGATATAACACAACAAAGGTTGAAGACGTATCTTGAAACCCAGTAGTCAAATAATTTCGGTTTTTGCTGTAAATAACACTATCAATAAAATAAAATATGTACCAAAAATTGTTGATCAATTGCTGTTATTTTAAAAGTTATGGCGATTTTCGCTTTTTGAAAATTACGAAATTTGGCGAATTTGGCACTAAATATCAATAAATTTTGGCGAAATTAGTTCTGCTTACTACTTACTATCTTTGAGTAAATAATCCGTGTTTAATTTCAAATAAATCTGTTGCCTAGTTTTTGAGTTGGAGAGATATTTGTAAAACGTATCTTGGCGTTATCCTGCGAGTACTGGAGAAAAATTGTTAAGGGATTTTACAATTAGAAACTCTAAACTAGCTTTGTTATTGTCAGTAATGTACGCCAGATCATAAATGTATTTTTGGCAATTTTTCAAATATTATTTTCTGTTTTAAAAAGTTAATTTTTTCAAATTTTCTAAATTTTCACTTTGCATGGTTCTTGCTTGAAAACCGTTCCTTATACAAAAAAAGTTTCAAGGCAAAAAAAGTAGACAGTTAAGTTTTATATGGATATAATACAACTTGTTTAATAAAATATTGTTATTTAGGCAAAAACTATTTAAAATCTGAACACCGCCTTTAGGCGGCCTTGTGCATTAGAGGGTTAAAAACACAGATAGAATTTAATTAATTTTCAATTTTCATATTTTGTATAAAACAATTCGTATTTTTTTGTGGAAAACGTAAAAAAAAACGAGTAAAAAAGTTAAAGTCGGGCATGCCGACTATATAATACCTTACACCAGTCTGGTGTATTGTTTGGATCCGAAATTCGAATGGGTTAAAATGGACTTGTGTCAAAATGTTCTATAAAATGATGAAAGAAGAGAAAATCGGAAATATATCCCATATGGGCTATAGGTCCAAATATGGACCGATCCTATCTAAAATCAATAGGCTTTTTCCTTGAGACCATGTTAGTCATTAAAATATCTTCGTTTTTGCGACCTGCAGCGTGTAAACAAGCCAATTTGGGGGGGGGGGCTTATATGGGTACTAAGTCTAAACATGGGCCGATTTTAACCTTGGGCCTACATAGGTCGGTGTACCAAATTTCATCAAAATATCTTAATATTTGCGACTTGTAGAGTGCGCACAAGAATGCATGGACAGACAGACGGACATCGATAAATCGAAACAAAAAGTGATTCTAAGTCTATCGTTGTACTAAAAGGTGGGTCTATTATATTTTTTGTGTTACAAACATCAGCGCAAACTTATTATACCCTGTCCACGTAGTGGTGTAGGGTATAATTATTTTATTAGAAACCGGTTCAATACCGGTACGATACCGGTATCAAGAGAAAAGGTTTTTGGATACCGGTATTTTTTAAAATTAAGAGTTGCGGTATAAAATATACAATAAATACAATAAAAAAAATTTTTTTTATAAAACTTATTTTTTGAAAATCTATTTTTCGACTCATTATTTTTGTCAATGCTGGTAAGCATATAGGTAATGACACATTTTTTCGTTTGCTGGTGTGTAAGCATAAATCGTTATTTTGCGCGATATTGCCATACAAAAGTACAATAATAAGAAATGTACTTAACTCGTTACCAGGTATGTAGTGTTGTTAACTTTATTTTAAAATCGCTAAAAACAAAGAAAAATTTGGTCATGTTTAAGGCACTGTCATTTTAAGTGTGGCGACCATTTGTAGAAAAAAATAATGCAATACTTAAGGAAATTTTATAGGAATTCCAAAAATATACAGTTTTTACAGAACTGATCAGTACTCGCTAAATTTTACTATGCAATTTGATAGAAGGTCGATATCGCTTATTTTTCACTAAAAGCCACGCCTACTTAAAACAAGTGACAAAATAAAAATACAGACATCACGTTAAAATTCTACACAATTTTCTAAACTATCTCCTTGGATTTTGGGGCGAATCTATCCACTATTTTGATCTTTAAAAATAAAGACAACGAGAATAAAATTAGAAAAAAACTTTAATGTCCCTATTATATTGCACATGACTGTATATGTAATTTGTTTATTTTCACTAGCAAACGCTGTAAAATTGCTTAGTTGCAAATTTTATTTGTAAATAAATGTTTTCTTCTACTGAACGGCAGAGAACAGGCTTTGAGTTCAATGAACGTATTTTTTTTTTAATTCACTGAACGTAATTTTATTTTTTTTTAATTCCCTGAACGTAATTTTATTTTTTTTAATTCACTGAATGTAATTTTATTCTTTTTAATTCACTGAATGAAAATGAAATAGAATGAATTCAGTGGTGAATTAATTCAGTGAGGAATTAATTCACTTTTTTGCCGTTCGATTTATAATATTGAACGCGTTCACCAGTGAATTAATTCATTTGATTTAATAAAAAGAACTATAGCAATTGAATTAATTCGTAACAAAATAAATCGAACGAACACAAATATGAATTAATTCCATTCAATATATGGTCCTTGTGAATTAATTCATCGAATTTTTAATTCAGAATTGAAAAATTGAATTAAGGAATTAATTCTTCAAAGCTCTGCCAATGGCACATTTATCTACAGATTTTCCAAATTTGGTTTGTATTGACAACATTAGAAAATATGTGATTTATTTTCATTACTTTTGTAAACTTTTGTAAAAAAGCGCGCGCGTTTTTGCTTTATTTTTACAAAAATTTTCGCCGCCCAGTAAAACAGGATTTTGCAAAGCAGTATTGTGTTATACAGTATTTTGTAAAACAGTACTACGAAAAGCAGGATTTTTAAAAAAGGGTTTTGAAAACAGGATTTTGTTATACACAGGATTTCGACCCGAACCCAAAGCAAACATCAAAAAAGTTCACAAAATCGTTTTGGCAGACCATAAAGTGAAGTTGCAGGAGATAGCTGATACTTTAAAGATATCGAAGGAACGTGTCGGCTTTATTTTGCATGAACATTTGTCCATGAGTAAGCTGTTTTCGAAATGGGTGCCGCGTTTGCTCACAATGCACCAAAAACAACGTGTCGATGATACTGAGAGCAGTTGGGAGCTGTTGCGGCGAGATAAAAAGGACTTTTTGCGTCGGTATGTGACAATGGCCGAAACTTGGATCTGCCACTTCACTCCAGAGTTGAATCGGCAGTAAGCTGGGTGGACAGCAACTGGTGAATCTCGCCCGAAGAAGCCAAAATCGCAACAGTCAGCTGGTAAAGCTATGGCATCAGTATTTTAGGATGCTGGAATTTGTACATTGATTACCTTGTAAAAGGCCAGACCATCAATAGCGATTCCTGCATGGCCCAACTGGTGAGTTTAAAGGAGGAAATCGCAAAAAACGGCCCTATATGAAGAAGAAGAAAAGTGCTCTTTTATCAAGACAATGCGCTGTGTCACAAGTCGTTTGGCCAAAAATAATCGAAATGTTAGAAAGGCGTTGGAGTGATTGTATCGCTCTTGAAGGAGACTATGTTGATAAATAAAGTCGAATTTTGGCAAAAAAATTGTTGTTTTATTGGTTATCCTACGGACTTTTAAGCCGATGTGTTAATTCGAACTTTAATTAATTGATTTTGGCTATCGGAATAGTGGATATGTGAATTGGTACATTGTGTTGATGAAACAACACTTTCTTTTTCGCTTTTAGAAATTCGCTGAGATCGTTTACTATTGATGGCTCCAAAAAAAAAAAATGCTTAAACGTCAAACATATATTTTATAAGGTTGCCACTTTTCGCCAAAGTAATTTTTTTATAACTACTGCCGCCATTTCATGTCAGGTCGAGGCCTTCTGGGACCGCCCTCGTATATTTTGTAACAGGAATTTCATGGTCTCAAATATGTAATAAATGAATTTTTATGATAAATGATCAGTAGGGCAAGGAATTCCATGCAAATACATGTTTTTTTGTCGATAGTCCAAAACTAATATGGACTATCCCCTAAATTCATAAACGCTTTGAAAAATTATAGGAGGTTTAATGAACAAATTTTGTACGAAAATGACGTTTTGTAAACCTGCTTTAACTTTACAAAGCATTTATGAATTGAGGGGTAAATATTTATCCGAATCATCAAATTTAGAACAAAATGGCATCGATTTGTAGTTGCATATTTTGACTTTAACCCTCTAACCGGCAAGCCCGCCTCTAGGCGGGGTATATTAAATTGACCAGAAATGAGCCAAAGGAGTATTTTATAATAAGAAATTATGCTTGTTCAACAGAAAACAAAATTTATTAAATTTTTTGTGAAAAATTTTTTTGTATACAATGCACGTTTGGGAGCGCGAAAGTCTCAAAGATAAAATTTCGTAAAATTTCAAAAATTAAATATTTTAAAACAACCATAATTTTCAAAAATTTTAAAAACATATTTAAATTGACTAAAACAATTGATAGTCATCATGAAGTAAGATTGGAACTCAAGCTATTCAAAAAGTTCTTTACTTTGGTCCAAGGACGCACAGGATTCCATAAGGATACCTTTAAAGGACATCGCCTTAACTTCAAAACGAGTGGACGGATTTTTCTGAAATTTGGTAAAAAGAATATATTTGGTATAGGTACAAAGTTTATAAGTTTGAATAATATATATTGAAGTTTTGGTGCGTTTTCGCTCAATTTCGCGTTTTTCGAAAAACGAAAATCGCTACATCCTCTTAAGTAAAAGCACAACAAATATAATTTTCTTATTGCAATTACATCTTGGTAAGAGAAATAATTTGTGCCTAAACCTAGTAATTTTTATGCGCTAGTTTTCGAGATTCACCCTTAAACTATTTTGGCCCATATCGCCTAAAGTAGGCAACGAAAAAAAATTTTGTAGAACAACTTATTGTTTATTTTTCGTGAGGAACACATGGTATAAATTTCATTGCAAAAAAGCTTAGGCCGGTTAGAGGGTTAAGTGCTTTTTAATGCATATTTGTGCATATTTTTTAATTTTTAGGAGCATTTTTATTTTGTAAAAAAATTCAGATTTTTATATTTTGATTCAATCAAAATAAACATTCTTAAAAACCTTATTGACATATGGAAAATCTTCGAGTTCTGTGTCTGTTTGCAAAATAACTAACTTAAATATATTTTTAAGTTCTAAATTGCATTATTTTTGCAAAAATAATAGTTTTGAGTGTATATTTCTTATATTTTTAATGCATATTTTTCTTTTCCCAGTGTAGAAACGGTAATGACATATCTTTATTTTTTGGACTACCAGTAATGACCCCGACTTACTTTCTGGATTATTTTAAAAGATATAATAATGAGCTACTAATAACTAGTTATTTTTTCCACAAGTTCAAAATAAAAAATAATGCATTACCAATAATGACTTATTTTTATCATTATTTCAAACATAAAGTAATGTCCCGAGTAAAAAAGTTTATATAAAATTATATATGAATGGATATATTTGCAATATGTAACTGTATATAATTTTATCCGAAAAATGGTTATATTAAATTATAACAAATCGGATATAATTATATTTACAAGGATACAAAGTTATATCAAATGATCAATTTATATCCGAGTTTTGTCCCGATCAAATTGGATATAAGTTAATAAAATATGATTAAATTTAAATAATAAAAAACCTTTGTATTGCAGGGCACCAGTTTCTCACGTCCTACACACTACCAGTCGCAGGCTACTGTTGATAATGAGTAACTATTAAAGACGTTATTGTATAAATCCGTTATTGTTGAATTCTTTAAAGTTATATAATTTTTTCTCAAATATGGGAATTTTCTTTGGACTTGGAAATTTTTTTTAAATATATTAAGTTTTTTATTTTAAATAAAAATTTAATGATTAGCCCGGCAATGCATTTCTTTTTTGTTAGAGGCTCATAGTTCCCGATTTATGGAGCTGAAAATGATCTATAACAATATTCAATGGCTTATTTCTCCACTCAAAACTTATCGGACCAGAACAAAATATATATGTCGTTGGAAATGTACTTGAAATACCTTACCAATGGTATGCAACATGCCTAGACTTATTAACCCATTAAAAGCCGGGTCATGATTTTAAATCTTAATTTTTTTAAATTGGATTTTTTAAATTAAAAAAAAAAACTTTTAAAAGTAAAAAAAAGCTCAGAAAATATTAATTTAATGAAAAAATTGTGTAAAACATATAAAAAATTGTTTTTGATGAAATGAGTTTCGAATTTATGTCTGATGTTAAGTAATATATTGTAATATTTAAATAAAATCAAAATTATTATTCGTATCTATTTATATATAAAATTTTGAACGGTTTTATCAATTATATATTCCTATATAAACAATTTGCACTAAAGCAAATACTGATATATGATTACATATGAGAAGATTTCTAAAAAATTTTCTAATATATCATCATATAAAACATATAAAGTCGCATACCATATTTTATATTATCATATATTTTAATATTAAAAAATATATGTTATATATACTATTTTTTACTCGGGGTTCTAGAATTTTTTGTAAATTTTTTTTAAATCTATTTTTAGACTCAATATTTTTTCAACAGTGGTTAGGATATATGTATGTAACCACATATTTTCTGATTTTTTGTATGTTGGCGAGTAAGCCGACTTGTGCGCGGCAGGTCAATTATGTTTTTATCTATCAAATATAACATCCCAGTGTAGAAAATCATTACCAGATATGTGGTTATGTAACTAGTTACTTTTGTTATTACATTTCTTATTACCTTTATATGGCGATGTCGCGAAAAATAATGAGTTGTCGTTACTCACCAGCATACGAAAAATCAAAAAATATATCGTTACATATGTGCTTACCAGTACTGACAAAAATAATGAGTCTAAAAATAGATTTTCTAAAAAATATATAAAAAAAAAATATATTTTTTATTGTATTTTTTTTTTAAATAAAATTTGCTGGTGCGGGAATCGAACCTGGGTCTACAGATTGCCAGTCAACAGCTCTACCATCTGAGCTATATCGACATGTAATATTTAATAGATAAAAACACAATTGACCTGCTGCACACAAGTAAGCTTACTCGCCAACATACAAAAAATCAAAAAATATGTGGTTACATATATCCTTACCAGTGTTTAAAAAATATTGAGTCTATAAATAGATTTCAAAAAATTTTCAAAAAATCTAAAAAATTATTTTCTATTTGAAATAATGATAAAAATAAGTAATTATCAGTAACTCATTATTATATGTTTTAAAATAATACAGAAGGTAAGTGGGTGTCATTACTGGTATCCAAAAAAATAATGATATGTCATTACCGTTTCTACACTGGGATATCGAGATAGCTCAGATGGTAGAGCTATAGACTGGCAATCTGGAGTCCCAGGTTCGAGTCCAGCACAAGAAAATTTTATTAAAACAATTTTTTACAATAAAAAAATATTTTTTTGTAGAACTTATTTTTTTAAAATCTATTTTAAAAATCATTATTTTTGTCAATACTGGTAAGCACATAGGTCACGACATATTTTTTGATTTTTCGTATGCTGGTGTGTAACTCATTATTTTTCGCGACATCGCCAATAAAGGTAATAAGAAATGTAATAATAAAAGTAACTAGTTACCATTACCAAGTATGTAGTTACATAACCACATATCTGGTAATGCTTTTCTACACTGGGTTTAGGCGCATATTTTCCATTTTTAAGTGCATGAAATTCCTTGCCCTAATGATCAGGTAGTCCTTTTCTTTCAAGTGAGTCAAATTAAAATATCTGCTTTGAAACAGATACATATGTATTTTTTTTTAACAAGAGCTTGTTAAATAAAATCTTTACCTCCTGGTGGTATTAAAATAGGCAGCTTTAAATGATACATTCCAGAAGTTACTTTGTATTACAATTAGGTTGTTCATAAGGGGTGTGCTATCTGTTGTATCGTTGTATCGTCCTAACAAAAAACAGAGTTGTTAAAATTTTTATTTGTGTTTAACAACGATTTTCTATTCAGTTTTCTATCTGTTAGCACACTCAAACATAGGACACTAAACATACGTAAAAATGTTGTATCGTGCTATTTTCAAATGTTGTATTTTTTCAATTTAATTTTTAACAACTCTGTTTTTTGTTAGGACGATACAATGATACAACAAATAGCACACCCCTTGTGAAAACCCTTAATGTGTAATTGCTGTAAAAAGTATTTAAATAAATACTGTAGAAATGAACTACCATTGATGGATTCAAATATTTATTTTGAAAATTGGAAGAAACCATACTATATTTATATACACTCAAAAAAAAAAAAAAAAAATATTGGTAAAAAATTTGTAAACCGTTTTCAGGTTTACTTTACTATTTTTATACTAATTGTTAGTAAAATATATACCTTAGTAAACATTTTTTCTATTCTTATTTTACGAGTTATTGAAGTTTTAACTAAAGTGGTTACTAATTTTTATACCCTACACCACTACGTGGTCAGGGTATTATAAGTTTGTGCTGATGTTTGTAACACCAAAAAATATTGGTCCTAGACCCACCTTATAGTATACCGATCGGCTCAGCATTTTTTTTATTTCGATTTAACGATGTCCGTCTGTCCGTCCGTCCGTCCGTCTGTCTGTCTGTCCATGCATTCTTGTGCGCACTCTAGAGGTCGCAAATATAAAGATATTTTAATAAAACTTGGTACACCGACTTATGTCGGCCCAAGGACGAAGCCTATTGATTTTGGTGAACATCGGTCCATGTTCAGACCTAGTGCCCATATAAGGGTCATACCAAAATTATATTGTTTATACGCTGCAGGTCGCAAATATTTTGATGAAATTTAGTACACCGACCTATGTCAGCCCAAGGACGAATCCTATTGATTTTGGTTAACACCGGTCCATGTTTAGACCTAGTGCCCATATAAGGGTACCCCCAAAATTATATTTTTTATACGCTGCAGGTCGCAAATATTAAGATATTTTGGTGAAATTTGGTACACCGACCTATATCAGCTCAAGGACGAATCCTATTGATTTTGGTTAACACCGGTCCATGTTTAGACCTAGTGCCCATATAAGGGTCCCCCCAAAATTATATTTTTTATACGCTGCAGGTCGCAAATTTGGTACACCGACCTATATCAGCCCAAGGACGAAGCCTATTAATTTTGGTGAACATCGGTCCATGTTTAGACCTAGTGCCCATATAAGGGTCCCCCCCAAAATTATATTGTTTATACGCTGCAGGTCGCAAATATTAAGATATTTTGATGAAATTTGGTATACACAGACCTATGTTGACCCAAGGACGAAGCCTATTGATTTTGGTTAACACCGGTCCATGTTTAGACCTAGTGCCCATATAAGGGTCCCTCAAAATTGGCTTGGTTACAAACTGCAGGTCGCAAATATTAAGATATTTTAATGAAATTTGGTTCGCTGACTCACATTATAGAAAATTTTGACACAAGTCCCATTTGAACCCATTCGAATTTCGGATCCAGAGATTAGTTGGATTTTAACCAGACTGGTGTACAGTGTTGCCAAAACTTATTTAGGAAAAAATGCTAGATTTGTTTGATAAAAATGCTAAAAAATGCTAAAAACTAAAAAAATATGCTAGAAAAAATATGCTAAAAAAATTTATAAAAAAATGTTTTAATTTGTTTAAAAAAAAGCATTTTAGTGACTTTTACAATTAAACTGAAAATAAGTCATCTATAATTATGAATTCAGTTCATTTTATTAACTAATATTATATAAAAAACAACTCAAAAGTTGATTCTTGCATAAAATTCAAAAATCCTTTAAAATAAGTTTATTATTATTTGATTTTGCAACTGTTTCATTGAAAATATATTATCTCAAAAAGTTACAGGCGGATAAACAAAAGTACCTACCCCAAAATGTTTTAAGCCCAAATTAGTTTGGAAGTATCGTAAAAAAAGTAACGTATCATTGTCATAATGAATAAAAAGAGTATAAAAAATAAAAATATTGCATTTTTTATCTTTTTCTTGTGCATAGAATTAAATGTCAAGTAATAAAATAGAAAATTTCTATTTTCAACAGAACTTTTTTACGATTTTACTTGACAACAGTTTCAATGCATAGAAAAAAGATAAAAATATATTTCTATATTATTTTAATACATTGAATTGATTACAGATACGTTTTTTTACTTTACGATTAAACTAATGAAGCCTTTATTTCTAAAATAGCAGGTAATGTGGAATACTTTGGCGGGTAATATGAATTTTCCATTCTACCTTAATTTATCTACTCCAAATAATTTAATGGTTTTTATTGCATACTCTGTTTCTAGTTTTCAAATTTCTCTATCTTAGGGCTTATCTGCGATTTTCGCGATTTAAAATTTCAAATTAAAATATCATAAAACGATATTTTTTATACTTTTGGGATCATTTTTTGAATTTCAATCAATCCAATTCTGTTAAATACACTTTTTAATTTTTTTTTCGCGTAAAATTTTTTTTCTTCGCAATTTTTTTTTCGAAAGGAATTTTTTTTTAACTCTTGAATATTTCTCTAAACCCTATTAAATATATACAAAATAACATAACACAGTCAATGTTGCCATTTTAGTGCTTTTCGGGTATTTTTTGGTGCTTTTTTACTTCCCGTACCCGGTGACTTTTTACAAATACCCGTTTAAAAAAAGCGGGTATTTATGGTGCTTTTTCATATTTCAAGCAGTGCTTTTAGTGCTTTTTGTACAGTTTATATTTTTGGTATTTGTTCTCGTTTTTTAAAATTTTTCTTGAATTTTCTGTCAAAATTTAAAAAATATAACGAACTATACAAGAAATACATTATTGCACAATGTTTGTAGTACAATTTTAAATAGTAACTTCGTTACATTTAAACTTCAAAATTTTGAAATATTAGTTTGGTGCTTTTTTACCCCTTTTTTGGTTATTTTTTGAACCTTTTTTTACACGATTTTTCAAAGTTAAAATTTGTTTTTAAATTCTTGATTTACATTTTTCAAAAAATTGATGTGCTTTTTTACCCCATTTTCGGTAAATTTTTACCCTTTTTACCCGTTTTCATAATGCCACGGTGCTTTCCTGCCTTCAAGAGTTGGCAACACTGAACACAGTACTTTTTATAAGCCGAAAAAAATGTTTTTGAGAAAAAAAAAATTTCGCGAAAACAAAAATCGCAAAAAAAATTTTGCAAAAAAAATTTTGCAAAAAAAATTATAGCTTCCTTAATGTTATTCATATTTAATCAAATTTGATAAATTAAAAATTATCGAATACGAGCGTTAAACTTGGAAGACGGCTATCACCATTGAATTCATCGTACTCAAATTAACTTTACCAGTAGGGTGCCCAGCTTGTTGAAATTTTCGACCATCACAGTGTAATTAATGTGTACGTATAAAAACAGTTCCTAGTACTTACTCTAGAAGTAAAAGAAATATGTATTTCTTTTTCATATTTGGTTACATTCAGAGCTTTGAAGAATTAATTCCTTAATTCAATTTTTCAATTCTGAATTAAAAATTCGATGAATTAATTCACTAAGCACCATATATTGAATGGAATTAATCATATTTGCTTTCGTTCGATTTATTTTGTTACGAATTAATTCAATTTCAATAGTTCTTTTTATTAAATCAAATGAATTAATTCACCGGTGAACGCGTTCAATTTTATAAATCGAACGGAAAAAAAAGTGAATTAATTCCTTACTGAATTAATTCACCACTGAATTCATTCAATTTCATTTTCATTCAGTGAATTAAAAAAAAATAAAATTACATTAAGTGAATTAAAAAAAAAAATAATAAGTTCACTGAATTGAAAAAAAAAATAAAATAAGTTCACTGAATTGAAAAAAAAAATAAAATAAGTTCACTGAATTCAAAGCCTGTTTTCTGCAGTTCAGTAGAAGAAAACAATAATGTACAAATAAAAGTTTTAAATAAGCAATTTTACAGCGTGTGCTAGTAACAAATTAGAAACCGGATGCTGTTTATCAACCTACATGATTCAAAAATAAAGCCTTTTACTATTAAAAATAAAAACTTTACAGATATAGATAAATTTGGAAAAAAAATATAACTATTAATTTTTCAAACTAGTTATATAGTTATATTTTTTTTCCAAATTTATCTATATCTGTAAAGTTTTTATATTTAATAGTAAAAGGCTTTATTTTTGAATCATGTAGGTTGATAAACAGCATCCGGTTTCTAATTTGTTACTAGCACACGCTATAAAATTGCTTATTTAAAACTTGTATTTGTACATTATTGTTTTCTTCTACTGAACGGCAGAAAACAGGCTTTGAATTCAGTGAAATTATTTTATTTTTTTTTTAATTCAGTGAACTTATTTTATTTTTTTTTAATTCACTGAATGTAATTTTATTTTTTTTTTTAATTCACTGAATGAAAATGAAATTGAATGAATTCAGTGGTGAATTAATTCAGTAAGGAATTAATTCGCTTTTTTCCTGTTCGATTTATAAAATTGAACGCGTTCACCGGTGAATTAATTCATTTGCTTTAATAAAAAGAACTATTGCAATTGAATTAATTCTTTGAATATGTTGTTTGATGAACGCATTCAGTTGAATGAATTCATTGAATAACTTAAGAAAAGGAATTCATTCAATTCTACAGAAAATTGAATTCGATTGGTAGTGAATTCATTCAAAAAGGAATTAATTCTTCAAAGCTCTGGTTACAGTTTAACTTAAATTGTAAAATAACAGATAATTATTCAAAAACGAGGGTTAGAATAAAGATTATTCATGAGGGTTAAAATAAACTGTAATTTTGAAACTTGATAATAGTGATTTTTAATGCTTATATTTCAATATAAATAATAAAATTTGGTGTTAATTTAACTATATAAAGTAGAGAACAGGGATGGAAATGAGTTTTTTAATTTTGTACCAACCACATAAAGAAATTGTACTTTTTCGTCCCTCACGGTACTAAGAAAACAATGTAATATTTTTTTTTTACTTTTCAAAAAATATACGAAAGAGGCGGGTTAAATTCTCGAATTTTATGAAGTAGCAGCACTCAGTCGACGCGAATTGATGAGCTGATTACGGGAACATAATAATACTACATTTATATTGGAGCAAAAACCAATTAGTATTTGTACAAAACTAGTTTTTGCTTGTTTTTTTGTATTCGTTTTGACAAGTTAAAAACTTAAAGGACCAAAAACCAGGTAGTTTTTGCTCAGGTATAAATGCAGTATAATAAATTAGTTGCAACATTGGGCCCAAAAGTTGTCAGTTACAAGTTTTTGTTAGAATGATTTCAGTCCACGTCTGCATTACTAATATTTGTTGACAGCTTTAAAGTACAACAAGTTCATTTAATACAAAAATTTTAAATTTGGAAATTTTTGAAATTGTACCAAATGGATCGCGGTAGTACCACGGTACCAACACAGATCAAAATGTACCAACAAAAGTACAATTGTACCATGTTTTCCATCCCTGGTAGAGAATATAGTAAATAACACAAAGAAAACGTAAAATTTAATTAAAATAGTTTAAAAAATAAAAATAATTAATTAAAAGTACCACTTTTAACATGTTATTACAAAACTACAAAATCCTAGTTCAGTTCTTAAACGACAACCGTGGAAAAATGTTGATTTAATATTGTTTGTTGCGTTTTTGTATCGGAAACAACATCAATAATATTTTTATAGCAAAAATTCAAATTAATGCAAAATATTCTAAAAACACAAAATAAAACTGTAAAAAATGCTAAAAATATGCTAAATTTTTTTGGAAAAATGCTGAAAAAAATGCTATATGCTAGATACATTTTTTTCATGCTAAATGATTTAAAAAAATGCTAAATCTAGCATTAAATATGCTGAATTGGCAACACTGCTGGTGTAGGTTATTGTATAGTCGGCATGCCTGACTTTAACCTTTTTATTCGTTTCTACTAGTTTCATTGTTCTACAAATCAGTAGGCATGAGTTGCTAAAATTACACTAAAAAAAAGTCAGTAAAGTTGCTGTGTCAGCAAATTTTTAGTCAGGAGCATGCTTGCAAAAAAGATGGTAATTTCATCAAAAGTGTTTGCTGAAAATCAGCGAGCTGATTTTTACCACAAAAAATTGTAATCTTAGCAAAAGTTTTGCTAACACTTAGTCGATTGCAAGTGAAAAAATCCTTGCTAAAATCACTAAAATGTTTGCTAAATATTAGTAGAGTGTAAAAAACTCAAAAAATTTGTAGAGAAATTTTACTTTAGTTAGCTTATTTGCTGAAAATTTAAATATAGAAATTGTGTAGAGTTGTTTTTTTAATTATCATTTCCGTTGTCTGTACTACATCCAGACAATCTGCGATATCTACATCTTGTCTATTTGGTTGTCGTCCACGCTATAATTGCGGTTATCAGCACAATTTTTTTTAGCAAAATAAATTAGTAAAACATTAGTTCAAAATTAGTTTAGTGCTAAAAAAATATAACTAAAACTTGATGAAAACGGAATTACAGCAAAAAAGTTGCTGAAAACTAGTAAACTTGATATACAAGACGTTTTACTAATTTTTCTACTAACCCTAGTAAAAAAAGTTTTAATAAAATGTTGTGTAATTTGATACAATTATATCTAATCAGGTGTGGTTAATTTGATATCATATGATTGAATCAACATAAATAAATTTATACAACTTAGATCTAATAACATTGGGTCAATTTCCCTATTAAATTGTATATAAGTATATGTGACAGCGCATAGAGAAAGGGACCTAATGGTAAAAAAACCATTTTTTTTTTGTGGACAACATCTGAGCATCGAATGAGACCGATCCCATGCTCTCCTGACCTTAGGTCCCTTTCTATCCTTAGGTCCCTTTCTATTTTGCGCGTCACATATATAAATTGTTGGACCATATATAACGATATAAAATTTTATAGGGGAAAGTTGTATAATTTTGTTTAAGTTGATGAAATTACATACAGTTTTATATGATATCACATTAACCACACTTGATTAGATAAGATTGTATCAAATTATATACCATTATATTATAACCATTTTTAATAGGGAACCTATTTTTTTGAGTGTAGCAAAATATACCGCAGGGATCAAAATAGCTAAATATCCCGTAATAACAACAACAATTTCAGTAGCCATTACAGACTTTTTTGTTGATGTAATCATATAGTATTACATATAATTACACTCAAATTTTTAGTCAGGAGCGTGCTTGCAAAAAAGTTGGTAATTTCAGCAAAAGGTTTGCTGAAAATCAGCGATCGGATTTTTACCAAAAAAATAGTAATCTTCAGCAAAAGTTTTACTAACCCTTAGTCGATTACAAATAAAAAAAATCCTTGCTAAAATCACTAAACTTTTTGCTGAATATTAGTAGACTGAAAAAAAACTCAAAAAACTTGTAGCGAAATTTTACTTTAGTTAATTTGCTGAAAATTTAAATAGAGAAATTGTGTAGAGTTGTTTTTCTTCTTTTTATCATTTCTGTTGTCTGTACTTCATCCAGACATGCCGACATCTACATCTTGTCTATCTGGTTGTCGTCCACGCTATAAATGCCGTTATCAGCACAATTTTTATAGCAAAATGAATTGGTAAAACATTAGTTCAAAATTAGTTTAGTGCTAAAAAAATATAACTAAAACTTTTGCTGAAAACGGAATTTCAGCAAAAAAACAATTGCTGAAAACTAGTACACTTGATATACAAGACGTTTTAAAAAATTATAAAATCATATCTAATTGTATCAAAATAAATCTAATATGATACAATTCCATTTTATATTATTAAATTAATTTATTAAATTAAATAAAACTTTATAAAGCTCATTCTCAATTTTTTAACTAGTAGTTTACAAAATTTTTAAAATTTTTCAGAGCACGATCGCAAAGTACTACCCTTTAGCAATAAAATGCTTTTTAATTTATATTCCACACGGGCTGCCTGCAATTATTCAATTGTTCATGAGATCTAAAGACCGCTTAATTCAAATATTTAGATTTTAATTGAATATGTATCTGAATTTTCTTTTCTGTAACTGACAAAACTTTAGTGGCAGGTCTGTGATATTAATTCTGTCGTCCAGTGTCATCAGATATACTCTTTTTTAACTAACAATAATAACAATACAATAACAGAGACTAAATTATGATTTCCGCTTTTATTTTGTTTTGTTTGTGTTTCTTTTTCAGACATCTGTTGATTCAAATTCAATTATAATTGAAACAGAAGAAGTTCGACCACCACCGGAACTAGATGATCTATCACATTTGGAATAGCTAAGCAAGTTTTAATATGATTTATATTTTTATCTTTTTAATATGTAAGTTAAAAATTTCAATGAAATTTTATCCTTTATGAGTAAAAACAAGTGAAGTATACTTAATAAATATATATAGTACATGATAATGTGTTTTTGGAAAGGTTTATTGGTTTTATCTCAACACGCAACAACAACGCATGTGCTGTGTACATTGTGCACAGTATATGTATATTGATTTTTTTTCCACTGCCTTAACCTAATACAAACCTCATTTGATTATGCTTGTTGGGGATGTTAACCATTAGCAAATGATGAACACTGGGAAAGTGCTTTTTGCAAATGTTGTCAAAACGTTTCAAAATTGTTGCATTGGTTTTATTTTATAAACAGTTGTTAATTTGTAAAAATGCACACAAAGAAAAACTATGGTTGGGATGGCCATATTTGAAGAGCATCATATGTTTTTGGGTTTACGATTGCGACAATCATATTATTAAATAGTTGTGACAATCATACTCTTACCTTTTTTTATAATAATATGATTCTTAAATTATCAGGTTATGACTTCAAATATTATTATAGTCCTACATGTCACTCTACCCTACGGGGAATGTGGGGTCAATTGCCCTCCAGGGACCTATCCCGTGACCGGTCAACCGAAGGCATAATACTAAATTAGTACACATATGAACAAAATAGAATGAATTAATTTTCTAAGTATTTTCCGATCCGTTACTTTCACTGTTACTTTTAAAAAACTTGACCGATAACGAAATAAAAAACAAAATTCGCGGCATATTTTTAAAAATATTTTTTTTTATTTATTTTACCATTTTATTTATTTTTAACTTTATTTTTTACGATTTGCTTCTTTTAACTCTTATTTTAACATTCTATAATGTTTTGCAAAGATATTTTAAGTTTTGTATTTTTAACGTTGTTTTAATGTTAAAGCTGTTTTAGTTTTAACAATTGGTATTTCATTTAACTTTTCTTTTTAACTTTAGGGGAATTTTTTAACTTTTTATTTATATAATCAGAGTTTTTGAGGTAATTTTCTAATTTAATTTTTAATGTGTTTATAACTTTTGAGGAAGGTTTATTCTTCTTCTTAACCTCAAACCTACTAAATTAGAATTAATAAAAATACATATTAATGACAATATTAATTGTATTTGGTCTATAAGACGCGTTTGAAAAAACAACACTTTACTATAAAAAATAAAAATGCCCTGTTGGCTGTCCAATATACACAAATTGCCTGCACTTGTACGTACAAACCATACGTCAATGTGGCAATATTTGTGAAAAGGTGACCCGGAGGAAATAAGAAGATAAACAGAGAAAATCTGAAGTAGAATGTTTGTATATGTCTGTTTGATCACTTCTGAAATTATTCATATAGAGACAATCTGACAATAAAAATATAAACAATAATACAATTTAATGGAAGCCTGTCCATAAAAAGGCAGAAACTAGATCTAGTCTGATTTGCAAATTTAATGTGTTTATAACTTTTGAGGAAGGTTTATTCTTCTTCTTAACCTCAAACCTACAAAATTTCTAATTTTTAATGGATTTTTTAATTTAATTATGGCCAACGCAAAAAATTAATCAACTGCCATTAAAGGACCTATCCTATGACCGGTCAATCGGAGGCATATTCAAGGCACTTCCACTATATTTGTGTGTGTGTTAATGTTGTTTTCTTTTCTATTTTTTCTTTAAATTTTTTTTTATTTGCTTGTAGGGTTTGTTTTTTCTTTTTCTTTTTTATTTGAATGGAAACTAAAAATATATAACTTTACCATCAGCCAGCCATCACGCATAAGCAACATTAGCTCAGACGGTAGAGCGTTTGCCTTACAAGCAGGAGGTTGTGTTATCGAGCCCTACTCCGACGCGAATTAGATTATTTTTCATTCTTAATTTTTTATTAGTTTAGTTTATTTGAAAAGCTATTTTTAGACACACCACCTTACTGTCACAAGGTGTCTAAACTGTGGCAATTGGTCATTTCCAATGACAACGACATGTAAAGTGATATGTCTCTTTCAAACAAAAATACCAATCAACGACCGGTCTCCGCCCTCTTGGGACCTATCCTTCGAGTCATCTGGGACCGGTCCCTTTCCCCGTAGGGTATGATCCCTATAATATTCTCCCAGCATTCTGTTGAAGCTGGATTAAAAAGCTATGTACTGTGAGCGTCAAAAGAATCTGTACACGTTGGTTTTTTATGTTAACAGTTTCATTTTACGCTTTTTTAATTATACTTTATCTAACATTTTATGTTTTTTTAATCATATATTTTCACCTCTCTTAATTTAAACAACAACAACATTATAGTAACAAAAAGCATACAACAAAAACAAAAAAATTTTTAGCGTAAAAGAAACTTTATAACATTTTACAATATTGGTAAAAAAATTACTGTTATTTTTAGTGATTTGTTTTATTATCACATTCTAACTAATAGGGGTTTTCATATAAACTCGTATTCTACTCGTAAACGGGGTAAACCTGGTATGTTTTTGAGTTTAATGTCAAACCCCATACATAAATTATTAACGTCCATACAGAGTATTAACGTAACGTCTGTTTTTTTATTTTTAAGTGGGCGTGGCTTTTAATGGAAAATTAGCGGTATCGAACTTTTATCAAATTACATAGTAACATTTAGCGAGTACTGGTGGGATCTATACAAACTAAGTATTGTTGGAAATCCTATAAAATTTCTCCAAATCCTGAATTATTTTTATCCATAAATGGTCTCCAGACTTACCATGGCAGTTTTAAGCGATTAAAAAAAAAATTTACCAACACTTTAGAAAAATTTGAATCGGCCCTACTATATTTAAAAAAAATTTCTTGGAACTAAGTTTGTTGGAACAAACATTTGTTGGAAATAAATTTGACTCAAAAATTTTTTTCATAAACAAAAAATCAATTTATTACTTTATTACAGTGTCGTTTAACGTCATATAGACAGTTACAATGATCTACCAGTGTATTGATTTTGTACCGTTGGCAATTTTTACTGGTAACCACTTTTTGCAAAAGTTGGCATAGCAGCCGAAACCAATTCTTCACCATTGGGTTTTTATAAACCACTGAAATTTCTGTAAAATGCTGCCAAAATGTCCCAAATGAGTGTCCTGTCCGTCATTCATTTTTAACTCTACAACAAGAGAAAAAAGTCTGTAAAAGTTTTAGTTAAAACAACTTAAAATTTGTTAAAAATTAACTTGCAGATAAACAGCTGAAATAAGCAGATTATTTTTGCTAAATACTAGTAAGATAGGAACAGCAAAAACAAAACTGTTAAATATACAGAATTGGAGTTATATTTGAGTTACATTTTAGTTAATATAAAATAACTTAACCTACTGAAATCAGCAAAAAATTTTGCTAAATATTTAGTAGACTAAAAAATCACAAAAAACATAAAAAATTTTCAAAGTTTTTTTCCGATATTTTTTTAACATTTTGAAATCAGCATTCTTCTATTTTCTAACAAATATTTCTGTTGATTTTAGCAGAATAGACTGCTGTTTGCACTCAACTAAATTTAACTTAAAAATAAAAAAAATTTCTGTGATATAGCAGTTTGTTTTTGCTATTTTTAGTCTACTAATATGTAGCAAAATTTTCTGCAGATTTTACAGTATAATTTGTCATTTTCAATTAACTAAAAGTTAAGTTATTTTACTGGTATTTAGCAAAAAAATCTGCTAATTCCAGCAGCTGTTTCTGCAAGGTCATTTTTAACTAAATTTCAATGCCTTTTTCTGCTTGTTTTATTTCTATGAGTGTACGGTTTTGTGTTAGTGCTAGTGTTTTTTTGGTATCGTAGGAAAACAACACTTTATCAGCACTTTGTTTATCATATCACTGCTAATTTCTGACTGAAAAATATCACATGGTAGACTTCCCTTCACTCTAGGAATCAACTAAAGGAAGATGTTGGTGGTAGGGGTGGTAAACAGTACGGTTTATTTCAACACGCATTGGAGGTAAAAATGCCAATACTCAAAAATAAGAGCAGAATCAAAAAAACAGAGAATACAATTTTCATTATACAGAAGTAGTTTATAGATACATCAGTAAACATCTTTGAAATAGCTTTAAAAGAAAGAAACTAGGATTTTTATAAAATTATTTTAAAAAAATAAAGTTTTTTTTTAAATAAAAAATTATAAAAACGACCTAAAATTACGTAAAATGCGTGCTCATTTTGCAAGTGATGTTCCTGCTTCACCCGATACTGACGCTGGTTTACAACAAGACTCCTCCAGCGTGATGTTGATGACAAAGGAGCCACAGCCCAATTCCACTTCAACTGAAACAACACAACATTTATTACACGACCGTATTGTAGAATTTAAAAGTGATTCATCTAAAATGGCTGTTGTAGGTGAATTTATTGATGATGTTTTACAAAAAGCCGAAGAAGAGGCAAATAAACAACAGAATATTAAAATTCAAAATTCGCAACAGGTTAGTAAATAAATCCTAATCCTCGCGAGCACAAAAGTAGATTATAATTTCCCTTCATATTTTTTCCCTAGGCTAAAACTAAAACACAAAAACCGAGTAAGTTTTTTTCTTGGATAGTTTTACAAAAACAGTTTTATTTGGTTTTCCTTTTTTATGGAAATTTAAAAACTTCTGGTGCATAATCCCGTACACATTTTGAAACATAAAATACACGATCGCATGATTCTTTGTAGTTCTTTTCTGAAAATGTATAATTTTAGAATAATTTTTATTTTAATAGTTTTGTTGCCACATATACTTACGTACTTCCTTGCATGCGTTTAATGCTGCTTTGGCAGTCTCCTGAATTTCTGGTGGTAAAATTATTGGTACTTGTGCTACAGCCTTTGCTATACTAAAATCACCTTTCTTCGTTAGCTGTGAAGTGTAAGATTTTATAGAAAGTAAAGAAAATATACACACCTCGTCGGAATCAAATTTAATCGAAATGTGCGATAACCAGAATTTTTTTCTTGATTATGTATTTGGGATGCCTCAGAATAATATTACGATAAAAATCAAAATCTTCGATCGAGCCGTTTATGAAAAAATCTTTCGGATTTTCAAAAATTTAAATATTCGAAATTATTCGAAAACTATAAGAGATGTGAAAAAAACACTTAATACTAATATTATTCCTCGGAAAAATGCAATTGCTTAGCGAACTCTAAAATTTTCATTGTAATATTACAACAGCCAAAAATTATATATTTTAAATTAAGTGCTACGAAAAAAATTATAAAAATATTGTTGAGATGATTTGAATATTCTAAAAATACCCCTCATTTCATAAATGCTTTGTAAAGTTATAGCAGGTTTACAAAACGTCATTTTCATACAAAATTTGTTCAATAAACCTCCTATAATTTTACAAAGCGTTTATGAATTTAGGGGATAGTTTTTAAAAAAAAAGCTTTAAAATTTCAGTGTTGTTAACTTTATTTTAAAATCGCTAAAAACAAAGAAAAGTTTACTCATATTTAAACCGGTGTCATTTTAAATCTGGCAGCCATTTGTGAATAAAAATAATGCAAGATTTAAGGAAATTTTATAGAATTTTCAACAATATTCAGTTTGTGCAGATCCGATCAGTACTCGCTAAATTTTACTATATAATTTGATGAAAGGTCGATATCGATGATTTTTCATTAAAAGCCACGCCTACCATGACAGTCCCTTATATATGGACAAATTTTTCTTTGTTTTTTTTAGCGATTTTAAAATAAAGTTACCAACACTGAAATTTTAAAGTGAATAGGATTATGCTATACCTACCTCGATATACAAATAAGTCAAGTTTTTTTTTATACGTAAAGAACCGTAAGTTGTTTTTCACGTGGAAAATTTTCACTCGAACTTAAAATGCTTCAAAAGTTCCCAGGTAGAAAAATACAAACGGCACAATGTCGGCCCGGTATTGGAGACGGTAGTACATGTACTGGCGTCGGATTTTCAACTTTCACTGTACTGGCATGTTGTCGAAATGATAACACCAATAAACGCTTGGCCGTAGTTATTTCCCAACGTTGGCGCAGGCTTGGGATTTTATTTTTTTGGTATTATCCCAGTACATTTAATAACAATTTAGTAGTTTATTAGTACTTTACTGTCCTTTTAGTGTACATCACACATTTTGTCGAAACTTTACAAGAAAAGAATGGTTATGTCTCTCTTACATAAATAATTGTGTAATAGATGCAAAAATACACAGAATTTATAAAATTGTTAATTTTAATATATTAAAAAAAGCTCGTTAATTTTCAGAAAACAGTACTGGCAAAGCACATTTTAAGTAGTACCGCCAATTCGTAAAAAACAGTGCTCTCCCAGTACAATTTTTGTTGCAACGTCGGCAATTTCTACCTGGGTTACTTTAAATTTGAAAAATTAATATTTTTTTATTTTATTTGAAAGATCTAATCACAATAAACACAAAATGACACTTTTTCACAACCAAAATAGAACATTAAATTTGCGTGAAAACAAAGTCTACACAATTTTCACGTGAAGTTCATTGTCGTGAAAAATTTTTTTTATATGGAGTATAACAGTTTTTTCACGTGAAATTGAAACAACTTAAGATGCTTAAAGTACCGTAAATTGTTTTTCGCGTGGAAAATTTTCACGCAAACTTTGGGGGCCTTAAATAATAATTTGAATTCTGACTATTCTACTATTCTGATCTTTAAAAATAAAGGCAACGAATAAAATTAGAAAAAACTTGAATGTTCCTACCCAGCAGAAATTACTGCTTGCTTGGAAGCAGTTTTGTCAGGGAAAGTTGAGCAGTGAAGCGATTGCATTATTGATGATATCATGCCTGATTTTTGTTCGAGATAGCTCGCGTGAAAGCACTTGTTTCGAGATCCGAAAAGCCATGAATTCATCGCTTTTAATTAGTGCTCCTGTTTTTCTTTTAAAATGTCGATAATTCATGCCTTCTCACAAAAGCACAACATTCCTGCATATTTATCCGTGAAGGAAAAATGTCTCTTATTTTTAGTAAAACCTCTTATTATCATTAAAATAACTTTTTCCGCATTTTAAAAAATTTTGATAAAAGAACCGCAAAAATATTTAAGCAATCAAAATGTATTGCCATTTCATGCCTTTTTGAAAAGCACAGCAAAAAGCGATGTAAACAATTAATCAACTTAGGCCTTTCATTAGTGCTGTTTACGAAGCTATACATTTTTAGAAGCGGTAAAATTAGCAGTAAGGAAGCAGCAATCGTTTTTACTGCTTCCACATTTTTGCTGGGTATTATATTTTCCAACACTGTATACATATAAAACATTTCTGGTATTCATACTATTATGTTTAAGTTGTTTTCGATAAGAAGTGGAGCAGATAGCACTTCTATTCTTCAAATTTTTTTTTAATAGTTTTCGGATAATTTTGAATATTAAAATTTTTCAAATTTGAAGGAGATGTTTGAACGGCCAATCAAAGATTTTGATTTTTATCGCAATATTTTTCTGAGACATCAAAAATATATAATCAATAAAAACATTTCTGGTGATTGCACCTTCATTTAAAATTCATTCCAACGATGAGTTGATAACGATTGGTATAGACCGTTATAATTTTAGAATAATTACAGTGTGCACGAAAATGAAACTTTTTTTCCCGACAGCTGGGGGACCCAGTGGGTCTAATTCGGGTATGCTGAATCTAGTGGTGTTAGCCGTTTTTCTAGTTTATCTCTTAAAAAAAAGAAATTTGAGTTTGAAAATTATGGTTTCAAGCATCCCTAAATACTCGATTTTTTAATTTGTTTACAGTTAATTTTTAGTTAAGTTGTTTGTTACACTACCAAGAAGCTTTGTGTTAAAAATAATCAAAATCGGTCTTGCGGTTCAAAAGTTGTGATTGAAAATGTGAGGATACCATAAAAACCTTTATGCAAAATTTTTCACTTCTATACAAATTTCAGTACATTTAACGAAGCAATAAAATGTACAATTTTGTACGGAAAATTTCGAAGTGTCCTCACATTTTCACTCAGAACTTTTGAACCGCTGCACCGATTCTGATAATTTTTAACCCAAAGCTGACTGGGGGAATTACAAATACCCTGGGCAAAAATGAATGGTCAAAAAGTTAGATAAATTGGGTTTTCTGGGGTCCTTGGACCCAGAATTTTCAAACACAAATATCTTTTTTTCAAGAGCTAATCTAGAAAAACGGATAGCACCACTGTATTCAAAGTACTCGAATTAGGTTTACCCACCTGGTCCCCGGCTTGTTGGATTTTTCAACTAGCACAATGTTATTAAAAGGCATGTAAGGCCAGAGTTATGCAGGCAATTCAAGGGAATTCCTCTCATTTCTCATTCCTGCAATTCCGGGCATTTCGGTTGCGGTTTCCCAGGATTTTTTATTCTTTATTCCTTTACAGAATTTTCACCTGACATTAAAAATTAATGTCTCAATTCATAAATGCTTTATAAAAAATGTACGGTCTAGTGTACATTCATACCACCTTACAGGCAAAAAAAAAGTTCGCGGCACAACTTCAAATATAAAGTATTTTTGCAAGGCAATTAAAAAAAAAATTCTTTTTTTGCTGAACGTAGGGGTCGTATTTTTTAATTTTTCGTTATAGCTTCTGCATTTAAAGTCGGATTTTAAAGTGTGATATATCGATTTTTTTGCCTCGAGGAGACCAGTGTTTTGTTATAAAGGAAAAATCCAATGAAAAAAAAATTTAAAAAGGCGACCCCTAAGTTCGGCAACCAAAATAATTAAAACATTTCTGCTGGGTTTATCGAAAAACTTCCTTAGCAAACGTTTAATGATTTTTTGCGAGCTTTAATTTTCTGGCATTAGGGTGGTACATTAGGGTGTAGCAACTTAGATCTGGTGGGTAACTACCCTACGGGGAAAGGGACCGGTCCCAGATGACACACATGATAGGTCCCAAGGGGGCGGAGACCGGTCGTTGATCGGTCTTTTTGTTTGAAAGAGACATACACTTTAACATGGCGTTGTCATTGGAAATGACATATTGCCACAGTTTAGACACATTGTGGCAGTAAGGTGGTGTGTCTAAAAATAGCTTTTCAAATAATCTAATAAAAAATTAAGAATTAAAAATAATCTACTTGGCGTCGAAGTAGGGCTCGATAACACAACCTTCTGCTTGTAAGGCAAACGCTCTACCGTCTGAGCTAACGTTGCTTATGCGTGATGGCTGGCTGATGGTTAAGTTATATGTGTTTCGTTTCTGTTCAAATAAAAAAGAAAAAGAAAAAACAAACACACACACAGCAGATAAAAAAAACATGGAAAAGAAAAAAATTGAAAAGAAAACAACATTAACATACACACAAATATGGTGGAAGTGCCTTGAATATGCCCCCGATTGACCGGTCATGGGATAGGTCCCTTAATGGCAGTTGACAAAATAAGAGCTAAAATAAGCAAATCGTGAAAAAATAAAGTTAAAAATAAACGAGTAAAACAGTTAAAGTCGGGCATGCCGACTATACAATACCCTACACCAGTCTGGTGTATTGTTTGGATCCGAAATTCGAATGGGTTAAAATGGGGCTTATGTCAAAATTTTCTATAATGTGAGTCAGCGCACCAAATTTCATTAAAATATCTTAATATTTGCGACCTGCAGTTTGTAACCAAGCCAATTTTGGGGGGACCCTTATATGGGCACTAGTTCTGAACATGGACCGATGTTCACCAAAATCAATAGGCTTCGTCCTTGAGCCAACATAGGTCTATGTACCAAATTTCATCAAAATAGCTTAATATTTGCAACCTGCAGCGTATAAATAATATAATTTTGGGGGGACCCTTATATGGGCACTAGTTCTAAACATGGACCGATGTTCACCAAAATCAATAGGCTTCGTCCTTGGGCCAACATAGGTCTATGTACCAAATTTCATCAAAATATCTTAATAGTTGCGACCTGTAGAGTGCGCACAAGATTGCATGGACAGACAGACAGACGGACGGACGGACAGACGGACATCGTTAAATCGAAATAAAAAAAAATTCTGAACCGATCGGTATACTATAAGGTGGGTCTACGACCAATATTTTTTGGTGTTACAAACATCAGCACAAACTTATAATACCCTGACCACATAGTGGTGTAGGGTATAATAAAAGAGTAAAATAAATAAAAAATATTTTTAAAAAATATGCCGCGAATTTTGTTTTTATTTCGGTATCAGTTAAGTTTTTTTAAAAGCAACAGTGAAAATAACGGATCAGAAAATACTTAGAAAATTAATTCATTTTCTTTTGTTCATATTTGTACTAATTTAGTAATATGCCTTCGGTTGACCGGTCACGGGATAGGTCCTTGAAGGGCAATTGACTCCTCATTCCCCGTAGGGTACTAGAACGGGATACTTGAGGCCCTTTGAGCAAAACATTGGTCCCTTCGAGAGAAAAACATCGATGTATCATACTTCAAGATTCGACTGTAAATGCCAAAGATATAACGAAAAATATAAAATGGCGACTCCTACGTTCGGCAAAAAAAAATTTTTTTTTTAAACCTTCTTACAAAACCAATTTAGATTGGAGAGTGTACGGCGAACTTTTTTTTTTGAGGTACGGTCTAATGTACACATAAAAGTTCTTATTAAAAAAAAAAAAAAAAAAAATACAATATTTAAAATAAAAAAAATTTTAAACTAAAGAGCTGTTGAAAATTTAAGAACTAATTAAAAAAATATCATTTAAAATTCAAAAACTATTAAGATTTTTGTAATTTTAATTAATATCTTTACGGTGGGTCTTATACTACACACTGAGAGAATTATCTGCATAATATTAATTAGTTTTTGCATAAAACTAATGAAGTCTCACTGGAACTCGTCCATTGAAACTTTTCATTGAATTAATGAAGTTTTTCATAAAATTATGTAAAAAATTTAATTTTATTTATTAAAACTTCCATACACTCAATGAAAAAGTTTCATTAAAACTAGATTCATAAAATATATGAAGCTTTTTCATCAAATTTAAGAAATTTTTCATTTAGTTTATCTTTGCCAAGTAATTAGGAGCATTTCAACTAATAAAGTTTTTTCGCATATATTATGCGAAAACTATACTCATTTTACCAAGCTTTTAGGTTTTTCTACTTAAATTTTGAATAAGTTATGCGAAAAACTTTATTAGTTGAAATGCTCTTAATTACTTGGCAACGATTTTTTTTTTTGTGTGTACTAATTGGTAGTAAAACTGTATACTTTATATAACATTTTTGCTATTCTCATTTTACAAATTACTAAATTTTTATACTAATTTTTGTTGCTGATTTTAAAAAAAATTTTCCAAATTTTTGGTAAAATTAGCAAAATATTCTACTAATTTAAAAAAGGATAGTACGAGATTAAAAGCATTTTGTGTTTTTATAATAATTAAAATTTCTACATACACATTAAAAATTAAACAAATGTTCATACTTTACGAAAAAGTCGACATTGACAGTTACTTTCGCCACAAATACATGGGAAACTACACAGAGAGAATTTTGCTGGACGAGTTTTGATGAAATTTTTCAGTGAATTAATGAGGTTTTCTTCACAAAGTAAATGAAAATTTTCTTAAATTCGATGAAAAAGCTTCATATATTTTATGAATCTAGTTTTAATGAAACTTTTTCTTGGAGTGTATGAAACTTTTAATAAATAAAATGAAATTTTTGGCAATATTTTATGAAAAATTCCACTAATTCAACGAAAAGTTTCAATGGACGAGTTCTAGTGCAACTTCATTAATATTATGCAAAAATTCAATAGTATCATGCAGATAATTCTCTCAGTGTACGCTCTAAAAAGTCAGTAAAGTCAGGGAAAAAGTTTGTCGACTTTTTAGACAGGAGGGTGCTAGCAGAAAAATTGCTCATGTCAGCAGGCGGTTTTCATCGCCTCTTTCGAACATTAACAGTTTGTATCGAAAAATGTTAGCCTTTGCAGACGTGTGTAATTCTTATGGCTGAATTTTTCGATACAAATTAAGAAGAGAGAGATTTAACAGAGGTAGGGAGAGTTGGATAGTCTTTTAATTATGTAGTAGTTGATGTCAGTAAAATCGTTGCTGAAAAATAGCGAGCTGATTTTTAGCAAAAAAAAAAAAAAAAAAATTCAGCAAAAGTTGTACTAGAACTTAAAAATGAAAAAAATACTTGCTAAAATCAATAAATCTTTTTGCTAAATATTAATAGACTAGAAAAAAACTCAAAAAATTTGCAGAGTAATTAAACGTTAGTTATTTGTTGAAATTTTCAATCTAGAAGAGTTGTTTTCTTAATTATCATTTCCTTTGTCTCAACTACATCTAGACAAGCTGCGACATCTACATCTTGTCTAATTTTCAGAAAAAAATGCGGAAAACTACTGTATTTGGTATACAAGACGTTTTACTAATTTTTATACTAACTTATTTTTTTTTTTTTTTTTGTTAAATTGCATGTTTCTTATGTCATAATTTTGTATTTAAAAAAGCTTTAGGGTTCCATTTTAAATCAACGAAAAAACGCTATTTTTGACCTTACCCTCTTAGAATTGTACAAAAATTAGCATGAATGTTCTACAGTACTAAACTATTAAAAATTCAAAAATTTTGGGTATATAGCTTTTGTTTTTCCCGAAATATGGCGCTTCGAAAAGTAGGGAATTCTTTAAAAACACACATAAGTGGTCTGCCATTATTATATACTTCAAAAGTTTTTAATATACGGGGTCAAAATTGGTCTCATTTAATAGGTATTGAAATTGGTTTCAAAACTACATTCAGCGTGTTTTTTTGCGAAAGGTCAAAGGTTACTGTCACACGATTTAAAGTTTAGAAAGCTATATCTCAAAAAATTAAGTTTTTAAAATTCTGAAAAAAATATATGTTAATCCTGATAGCCACCTCTGCATTTTGTGCCAAACATTTTGAGTGAGCTCTTATTAATTCCTGGATATTGATAAAAATGTGAAATAGTTTGAAAAAATTTTATACATTTTTTATAATTTTTTTTTTAAATTTATTTGGGTGATATTAAATACATTAGACCGACTCACGAAAAAAAGTAAAAAAAGTGCCCCCCTCAAAAATTTGATCAAAATGTGGTACAGAGCTCCGTAAAAAATGTATTAAATTTTAAAAATTCTAAACTATATCCACTCACCGGTGATTTACTTGTCAAAAAAAAAGTTTTGGTATCCATATTGCCCTATTTAGAACACATTGTTTGCACAACATTGAATTTCTGATAAAACGCAAACAATCGCAAATTTAAAAAAAATCTGAAACACGTGTTCACTTAAATCGACTGTAGATTATGATATGTACGTTTGACATTTCCATCACAAACTTTTCCATACAAAAGAGTCAAAAAAAGGGTCAAAATTGGTCTCATTTAATAGGTATTGAAATTGGTTTCAAAACTACATTCAGCGTGTTTTTTTGCGAAAGGTCAAAGGTTACTGTCACACGATTTAAAGTTTAGAAAGCTATATCTCAAAAAATTAAGTTTTTAAAATTCTGAAAAAAATATATGTTAATCCTGATAGCCACCTCTGCATTTTGTGCCAAACATTTTGAGTGAGCTCTTATTAATTCCTGGATATTGATAAAAATGTGAAATAGTTTGAAAAAATTTTATACATTTTTTATAATTTTTTTTTTAAATTTATTTGGGTGATATTAAATACATTAGACCGACTCACGAAAAAAAGTAAAAAAAGTGCCCCCCTCAAAAATTTGATCAAAATGTGGTACAGAGCTCCGTAAAAAATGTATTAAATTTTAAAAATTCTAAACTATATCCACTCACCGGTGATTTACTTGTCAAAAAAAAAGTTTTGGTATCCATATTGCCCTATTTAGAACACATTGTTTGCACAACATTGAATTTCTGATAAAACGCAAACAATCGCAAATTTAAAAAAAATCTGAAACACGTGTTCACTTAAATCGACTGTAGATTATGATATGTACGTTTGACATTTCCATCACAAACTTTTCCATACAAAAGAGTCAAAAATTTGAGATGTATACGTCTATGGCTTCCGAATTCATATAATTTATTCCTTATTAAACTTATTTTTGCGTTTTACAATATTCCTCCTATTTCGGGTTAGGCAAGATTTCATCAAAATCGGAGTGTTTTGGATGGGGTACTTTCCTTGTAAGTGGAGAACGGAATAATGTGACAAAAATGAGTTAACATCGCATTTTTTGTGAACATTTTTAAATCAAGTATGAATCTTATTAAAGTAAATATGATTCTAGTTAAATTAAAAGTTCCCGTACAAAAATTAATACGACGACATTTTAGATTTTTTTTTTCAAATTTTAAAAATAAATTGAAATATAATTAAATTAAAAAGAAAACAAACTTAGTTTGATTTCAAATCAGTTTCTATGTATTTGCAGTTATTGTTTCTCTAAACTGAAATCAAATTTTTTTTTTTTAAATAAAATTTTTTTTGGAAAAAAATACTTCCTAAAAAGAATCATAAAAGGCACAAAAATTTTATAGAAATTATTAGATTAAAATTTTTCATTTTACCGTAGATTTTAGTTGATCTGAAGATTGTTACTATGAGTGTTATTTTTGTTCGGTTTAAGATCAAATATGACAAATTCCAAATTGAATTCACAATTTATTTTACAATAAACAGAGAAAAGACTTATGAAAAAAAAACTTTCCTAGAACCAATGGTTGACAATTAATGCATTTTCAAGTGCTACCAAGCACTATCATCTGATTTTTTTTCATGGGGTTCTCTCTAGGTTATAATGTATATTTTAGGTTTTTGTATTTTCGTTAACTCAAAGTGAAACACTTTACGAGCACTAAACTCAAACATTTTTTTACTTAGTTATTTGTATTACAACGAAAATCACATGTTTTTTACAAATCTATTATTTTTCTCCATGTTATAGTTGCTGCTGTAAACTAAAGTTCCTTTAGTAGTAAAGCAAGTATTCGTATGTTGTGTTTTTAACATTCAAGCTTTTAATTCAATTTATAGTGATGATGAGGAATACAACAATTATTTATTTTTTGTATTACACCCTAACCCATCATGCCGTACGAATATAAATGACTAACATCCCAAGCAGAAAAATACGATCGGCACAATGTTGGCATACCGTTGGCGATGGTCGGTTATGCGTTGGCAGAACGTGGGATTAACAATCTTGACAGTATTGTCCTGTTACCCGATTGATAACAGCGGCCAACCGTTGGTTGGCGCTAACTTGCCAACGTTTTCACAACGTTGTCAAAATTGAAAAAAAAGGTGGTCTAAAAATAGATTTTCAAAGAAATTTTTTTCAAAAAAATTGTTTTTAGTATTTTTTTAAAAAACATGGTTCTGATGGGAATTGAACCCAGGCAGCCGCGATCTCTACACACTAAGCTAACAGGACTTGTAATATCTAATAGCTAAAAAATTAGATCAATGATAACAGCAGTTGTAGCTAAGTTACAAGCGTCGGCAAAAGGTTGGTTGACACTAAGCGGCCAACATTGTCATGATGTTGGAAAAACAAAAAAATTTATGGTCTAAAAAACTTAAAAAAACATTTTTTTGCGAAAAAAAATTAATTTAGAATAAAAATGTTGATTATAATTATTTTAAATAAAACATGGTCGGGCTGTGACTCGAACCCGGACCGTCAGACTGCCAGACAATCGGTCTACACACTAACCTAACGAGACATGTGGTACAACATAGCTTAAATAATAAATTAATGATAACAATGGCTAATATGTAAACATTTGCATAACGTCTACTGGATCTCACTTGCCAACGTTGGCATAACGTCAGGAAAACCAAAATATAGATGGTCAAAAAAACTTTAGAAAAATTATTTTGTAAAAAACAATTAATTTAATAAAAAGAAATGTAATTTTATAAAAGAAAAATATAATAAAATAAAAAAAAGAAAACAAAAAATTGTATGTTCGTGACCGGAATCGAACCCGAGACCTCCCGACTTTACCTTATTTTAACAAAGCGTAGTAATTTTTACAAAATCAGTGCTCTGCCAGTGTTTTGTTTTTGGTACAGTTGGCAATTTCTGTCTGGAATGTTGCAATTAAGGAATATTACTTAACAATTTGGACTGTACCTTGTCTGTGAATTGTGAATTCTATTTGGAATTTTTCATATTTGATCTTAAACCGAACAAAAATAACACTCAATTAGAAATTTATTAATTCAGTTCGAGGCCAATTTCCTTATTATGAATTAACATAATAAGTACTTTTTTCAAAAACTGCTATTTTTCTTCATCAGGATATTCTCCTAACAAATACTTCTAACACTTTCAGGAATGAAAAGACGATCGTTTCGGGGATTTTCCAAGTCCCCTTCTTCAGTTTTCTTTAGAAAGTGGTGGCAATAGTGCAATGCAAATTGAAACATCAAAATTTCATATTAAACGTAGTCTACTACATCAACGAAATGAGAATGGAGTAAACAATAAAATATGTTTTCGAAGTCTCTGCAAAGACATAATCAACAATAGAAATATTATGAAAGTTTTTGTTTAATTAATTTAATTTGTAATTAACAAAGAAGTGGTAAAAATAAAATTTGTATTTTATTTGTACCGATGGTACGAAATACAAAAACAAAAACTTTCATAATATTTCTATTGTTGGTTATGTCTTTGCAGAGACTTCGAAAACATATTTTATTGTTTACTCCATTCTCATTTCGTTGATGTAGTAGACTACGTTTAATATGAAATTTTGATGTTTCAATTTGCATTGCACTATTGCCACCACTTTCTAAAGAAAACTGAAGAAGGGGACTTGGAAAATCCCCGAAACGATCGTCTTTTCATTCCTGAAAGTGTTAGAGGTTTTTGAAAGCAAAAACTCTGTGAAGTATTTGTTAGGAGAATATCCTGATGAAGAAAAATAGCAGTTTTTTAAAAAAGAACTTATTATGTTAATTCATAATAAGGAAATTGGCCTCGAACTGAATTAATAAATTTCTAATTGATTAATAAAAAGGTCGAAAAAACAATTTTTATTTTTTTGAATAAAAATTAAAACCCAACATTTTTTAAAAATAACACTCACTGATTTAAAAAATTGTTCAGAAATGAATCAGAAATGAAAAAAAAAATTTGAATATTTTGTGAACAATTCAAAAAAACTTAACAAACAAGATTAAATTTTGGGCCTTTAAAATTGTTTAAATCTTTTTTTTGAGTAGGTTTTCAATAAAAAAGAATGTTCATTTCGATAAACTGTTTTTATACAAAAATTTGAAGTTTTTTTGGTTCGTTTTTGAGGCCGTTTTCTGTCTAGGAGAAGTACCCAGTAAAACAGACATTACCGAGTAATGAAGCGAGTAAGTAGCACACAAAGTGTTTCTCTACTTACCACGCTATTTACTCGCAACATTATTTTTGTTCGCGATGTCCAAAAATTCATGGGTGTTCATTACTCTCTCGCTTATAAAAAAAGTGCGAATAACGAGTTACCTATATTGAAAGAATAAGTAGTTACTCACAAAGATAGAATAAGTGTTTACTCAGAAGTTAGAAAATAAGTGGTTACCCTTCATTGCGAAATAGTTGTTCATATTGGAAATATGCAATAACTTTTTGCCTCGGAAAATTTTCTATTCAGTTGGAAAAATGTACGAAACAATTTAATAAATAAAATATTAATATTAAAAAAACTAAATCAGTACTTATTTAATCAATTACCAGTAAGTGATTACTTTGCAAGAATATATAAGTACTTCTATAACTTATTATTTTCCTATCATTACTTGGTAATCCATATGATAATGACCTGTCATTACCATGTTTTTGCTGGGTATTACAAAATTAATTATCTGAATGTAAGTAGTATCTTCGGTATTGATTGACTGGCTATAAATTGTTCTATTTTGATACGATATTATTAAATTGTATAACGACAATTTAATTTTACTTACCGTTCCTGCTAATTGTGCCACACATTTTGAATAACACTAAAATAAATTTAAATAAAATATAAATTTAATATCAAAGTTTAAAAGGTAAAAATTTTGAAATAAATACCCGTATTTCTGAACCAATAGTTTCATCAAAATAACCATTTCGCAGAGCATCTAATTGTTCTAAATTAACTTTAAATTTTGGGGCACAGCCATTACGCATCATATCCAATGATTGTTCAAATTGTTCCATAGTAACCTAATATTGAAAATATCACAACTTAAGATTTCTTCCATTTTTTAAATTAAAACAACACCACCTACTGCACTTATAATTCTTATACATGCTAATCCTATTATAAGAGATTTTAATTTTGGTAGTTTCGACGACATTTTTATCATTTAGTTTTAATTCTATTTGTGATAAATAACATAAGAGCCTTATTTGGAATACTGATTCTATTGAATTGCTCTGGCTGTTAGTTTTAATGTGAAGTTGTAAAAAATTTACTAAAATATTTGCAATATTTCTTGAATCATCTTATATTTATAGACTTTATCTAATAGGAAATATCATGTCTTATATGGTATTTTAATTATAGTCCATTTAAAAATAAAAAAGGTAATTAAAATTACTGTTACAAAGCTGTTAATTATAACTGTTAAGGTGTTTTAGTATGAGGTTCATGTGTTACGTTCATATGAGGCAAAATTAGTTAACCGTTATACTTGGAAAATAGAAATTCTTTAAAATCATCATAAATGATGTTCTACGAGTAGCTGATACAAAATTTTTGTAGAACTAATTTTTTATGAAAAATTGTATGTAGTGAGCAACGACTATATAACTAAAAGACTATCCGATACAAATTGTATATGTTCGAAAGAGGCGATGGAAACCGCCTGTAGTGAGTGGACTCAATGTCTATGTAATTCTTTCACCCTATGTTACCAGATTGTGCCTGCAAACAGCAAACGGGCAAGTTTTAAAGAAATTTAGCAAGTATAAAATAACTAAAGTATAAATCGATATTTCAACAAAATGTGCAATTAAAATTTAAATTTCCTACTTGCAGCCACATTTTATATATTTTTTAAAAAAATTTTATGGTGGAGTCAAACACAATAATTGACCAATTTTGATATATGTATACCTTTTAACTCTTTCACTACCTTTGTACACTACAGTGTACACATCTTTAAAAGAATATATAAAATTTAATAGTGCAAAAAAAATTTATACTTTTTGCAAATAACTTTATTAGGATCTTGGACTTCAAATAAAAATCTTTATATGTATAAGCAGTTCAACATGGCAATGAGGTCGCGATATTCGTTATTGAAGTCTAATTTTTTGAACATATCATAATCTCCGTGAAAAGGGGGTTTTGGTGTTTCTCCTTAATAAATGAAGATAGATAATTGAAATTTGGCATATAGCTTCGTTCTATGACGAGAAGAAAACACACTAAAGGATTTTTGGCTAGTCAGATGTTTAAGGGGTAAAACGGGACTCAGAAGTTTAAAAAAATCGATTTTCGACCGTCAGTTTTGGTGGGTAGGTGGGGGACGGGACAAAATATGTTATATATTTTTTTTCTAATTTGAGGACACTTAACAAGAATCTGAAGTCAAAACAACGATACATCCGCAAACAAAAAGTCGGTAGTGAAAGGGTTAATATTTCCTTTTATTCGATTTTTCTAAAAGACTTTTGGTGGCTATCGATTGGTGATTTTTTTATTTTTTTTAATTTCGGAACTGTGTCTGAAAATTTCAAATTAATATTAAAAATTTTTTTTCGATAAATTGTTTGATAATTATAAATTTTCAGACAAAGTTCTAAAATTTTTGAAACAATTTCACCAATCGATAGTCAACAATAGTCATGTCAAAATTCTTAAATTTTTTATGTTTGACTCCACCCATCATGCCCGTTTTTCACAAAAATTAAAAATATTGCTGAAGGAAAATTTTACGTTATAGCGAATTTACATTATGATCGAAATCGAGTTAAAAGTAGATTTCGATAGATTTCGACTGAAATCCAATAAAAATTTGGGATTTCAAACAGATTTCCCTCACGAAATGAAATCCCAATTTAATTAGGATTTCAGCGAAATCTCATCGAAGTCCAATTTTTCTCCCATATTTGCAGAAAAGTAGGGAAGTTGGCAGAAAAGTGGCAACATTTAGCAGTTGTTTATGTCATAAAAAATTAATAAATAATAAATTTTAATAACTTCAAAAAATTAAGGAATAACATAATAAAGTTTGTTATTTTTAATTGAAAGAAATATTTAAAGTTGAAAACGGCTATTTTATTGTTTCCGACGAAGAGAAACTATGAAAAATCATTTGATGGCGCCGGCAAGACCATTGACGAACATTGAATATTTTAGCTTTCTACTAATCATCCCTGTACTTAAACACATTTCTTAGCAAATATAACATTGTATCTTTTATAATATAAATGATTTTTGTATTCCGCCATTAAATGAAATGGTTTTTAGAAAATCTTTTAATTTTGGTTATTTTTTAAGGTTAGTTTGTTTACAAAAAATTTGTTGTTGGCTCATCGAAATCGCATTCATCTGTCAAATATACTAATGTAAACGATATAGATTTCGAATAGGATTTAAAAACGAAATCTAGTGAACATTTTAACAATGTAAATTCGCTATTAGCCAACATTTATGGTGAGTTTAAAGAATTTGTGTTTCTTAGAGTGGCAAGGTCCGAGTAATTTTCCCTCATATGTATATAACGTGACCAACAGTTTTGGATCAAAGTGCGGGATTCGAAAGAATAATAAAGGTTCGATTAATTTTGCTTCATATGTAGGGGAAGTGCGACACACTTGATCCGGAAAAAGTTGAAGCCGAATATCTTCTAAACTATTCAATATTTTTTTGTTTTAATTTTTTTTGAAAGCTTTCTGAAATAGTTATCTTCTATTCTGAAAAAAAATATTCTGGGTTTATAACTTTTTGAGTCATAATTAAAATTGTGTTATACCATGAATACACTTGATCCCTATATGGGTGAAAACATCTCAATTCAACACAAAAAAGTGCCATTTTCGGATTCACCATCTCCGATTTCAATGAAATTTCCCACAACTATCGTACATGATAACAGCTTATTAAAGCATAAAATTCAGAGCCAATACTTTTTTTGATTTCCGAAATATGACGTCACGAAAATTGGAAAAAACGGCAAAATTTGACTAAAGTATGATTACAAAATCGACAATAACTTAAAAACGATTCCAGGTATAAAATTCGTTTTGGTATTATTTATTAGGTAAGAATGTACCCTTTAAAATGGTATGCATATCGATTTTTTTCATGGAAGGGTCAAAGGTCATTTATTAAAATTCTTAAAAAAATATATGATTATTGTTAAACTCTCTTCTACATTAAACTCTATCTCGATTCGTTTCTGAGTTATAACAGAAATATTCTTAAAAAATTAAAAAACAATTTTTTGACACTTGCTTTACTTCTATATTTGTTGTAACAGGGTGTATCGAAAATTAATTATAAATGATACCGGGTGTATCAAAAATGCACATTTCAGATATTTTTACTTGGTTTTTGGCAAAAACCAGGTAGAACCTGTATGGAAAAATTAATTAATTTTGTAGTTTTCGGCTCAAAACCTTAAAATGCCCAAAAACTACTAGTTTTTGCAGAGTCTAAATACACTATAAAATTGTGTGGTGTTATATATTTTTAAATGTGTTAACAATTTTTTAAATTTAATTTAAAAACGTAAAAAACAGTGTTTAATAAAAAAGTTATGTGACAAAGAAAAACTAAATAACCAGTGTAAATGACTTGGGTTTTGTAATTTAGTTTTGTACAAAAACTACCTGGCGTTTGCTCAGTCTAAATTCAGTTTTTAAAAATACTTGTTTTTGGTTTTGGTGTAAATTGGGCTTAAAACAATAGTCCTCATATTTTAAAGTTTTTATTTCCTTGTTTTATTATTATCAGCAAATACCGTTTCCGTATTTTAACGGTTTTATAACAATGGTTGCCATATATTACGAAATTGAATTGTTAAAATGGAAAAATAAAAACATGAAAATATGGAGACAATTATCCGTAATACGAGGGTAACTATCTTTATTTTGAGCCTAACAATGAAAAACAGAAATTTTGTGATTAAAAATATCTTCATTCACTGAGAGAATATATACTTTTGCATGCGTTCGAACAACTTTTTGCAGCATTTTTTCCATTCCGCTTGAGACATTCTTATTCTGCTTACGAAAATCGTTGTCCACGTAGTTTATTTTTGATGTGCGGGAACAAGAAGAAGTCATTGGCTGCCAAGTCAGGGCAGTACGGCGGATGACCCACTAATTTTATCTTTTGAGTGCTCAAAGAGTCACTTGTTTGAGCCGATGTGTGAGAGCTCGAGTTGTCGTGGTGATGTTTAGCGGTTGGCTTTTATCTTTTCTCCGAACACTTCTGGCAAACAAATGGTGGTTTACCATTCAGAATTAACTGCTCTTCGTTGTTCTAACAACACTGTTGCCACATAACCAGTTTTTACAAAAAAACGACGACTGGTGGAACACATACCTAAGGTAGCCTCAATCGCAGAGTGTCACATGATGGTCTTGCTTTATCCGATTTTGCACAGCAGCAATGTTTCATGGCACAACAACTGATTTTGGACGACCTTCTCGTAATTCGTTTTAGAACGCAGGACGTCCGCGATTAAATTCGTTATACCAGCGTTTCACAGTTGCAAAGGATGGGCACTGTGGTGTAATGGTTAGCGCGTTGAACTGTTACACATAAGATTGCGTTTATGATCCCCATCCAAGGCAACTTCAATTTATGAAAAATAATATGTATACGTTTTTTTACCCCTCATACATATCGCAGCGTCCTCCTTTGGTGCTCTCATAGCACTTAACCCCACCGAAGTAAAATAGTATAACAAATTTTAAGATATTTTGACGAAATTTGGTACACCGACTTACGTCGGTTGAAATCGGTCCATATTTACACCTAGTGCCCATATAAGGGTACCCCCAAAATTGTCTTTTTTTACACGCTGCAGGTCGCAAATACGAATATATTCAATGAAATTTGGTACACAGACCTAAGTCGGCCCAAGGACGAAGCCTATTGATTTTGGTTAAAATCGATCCATGTTTAGACCTAGTGCTCATATAAGGGTCCCCCCAAAATTGGCTTGGTTACACGCTGCAGGTCACAAATACGAAGATATTTCAATGAAATTTGGTTCGCTGACTTACATGGTCCCAAGGAAAAAGCCTATTGATTCTAGATAGGATCGGTCCATATTTGGACCTATCGCCCGTATTTATTTATTTATTTATTTATTTATTTATTTATTTATTTATTTAATTGATTCCATTTCCTGTACAACAAGACTGTGTCTTATATTTATAGTACAGGAGCGTATTACGTTACAAAAAAGAATTTTTATATTATTATTAATTATAAATTCACATAAACAAACTTAGTACAAATATAACAATATTGATAAGCAAAGAAAGAAAAATTATTTGAAAAAATTAAATAAAAATGTTTTGAAACTATTAGCATTGCTGTTTACTTGTTGACTGAGTGGAAGATTGTTCCAAAGACGAGCGGCATGTACAAAAAACTGCCATTCAGACATTAGGCATTGATGTCGAGGAATTACAATATTCCGGTTTCGTGGCGATTGGAAAAAGCGTATTTTGTAAAATAAATAATTGGGGATCCGACTGTTTATTATTTTATGCAAGAATGTCAGTGTGCGAATTTTTAGCAGATTATCCAGAGAGACTCCGTAAAGATTATTTGAGACAGAGGAAACATGATCAAACCTTCTCAATCCATACACATATCTAATAATATTATTAAATAATACATTTAGTCTTCTATTGCTAACTGAATCACAGCTTCCAAATAATTCACACCCATACATCAGGGAAGGAATCAAGTACGTCTTGGCAAGTAATGCCCTTATTCTTAACGGGGTGAAATATTGTGTGAACCAGACAGCTCGTAGCTTTACATAAGCTTGACCAACCAGTGAGTTTATATGATCAGTCCATGTCAAGTTGCTGTTGAAAATTATCCCAAGGTTTTTCGCTGTGTTAACAATTTCAATCTTCTCGCCATTTATAACGATATCTTCAGAAATGGAGGGAATTAAACTTTTCTTACGTATCACAATACACTTAGATTTTCGCGGATTCAGACAGAGTCCGTTTGCAGAGGCCCAAAGGTAGATTCTGTTCAAGTCATCATTTAGATAGGATATGCCTGAAACAATATTTTGAACTGGGCTACTTAAAGTGAGTTGCACGTCATCTGCGTATAAATGTATTTTACATTTAGTCAGTTGTTTTGGCAAATCATTTGCATATAACGAAAATAAAAGTGGACCTAAAATAGAACCTTGAGGCACGCCCCTAATAAGGGATAAGCTATCTGACCATACATCGTTTATAAATACCGATTTTGTGCGGTTCGAGAGATATGATGATAGAAGTTTAGTAGATGTGTCAGCAAATCTAAAAAAGTATTCAAGTTTTTTAATTAGTATATCATGGTCTACCGTATCGAAAGCCTTAGAATGGTCTAGAAGTACTAAAAAGTTAATATTTCCATTTTCTAGTCCTTGCCGTATATTTTCACTTACTTCAACAAGAGCTGTAACGCAGCTATGATTCTGACGGAAACCAGATTGCATACTGTTAAGCAAATTATGAGTATTAACATATGCAATCATTTGTTTATACAAAAGTTTTTCTAAAACTTTCGATAGGGCATGCCGACTATACAATACCCTACACCAGTCTGGTTAAAAGCCAACTAATGTTTGGATCCGAAATTCGAATGGGTTCAAATGGGACTTGTGTCAAAACTTTCTATAATGTGAGTCAGCGAACCAAATTTCATTAAAATATTATCTTAATATTTGCGACCTGCAGTTTGTAACCAAGCCAATTTTGGGGGACCCTTATATGGGCGCTAGGTCTAAACATGGACCGGTGTTAACCAAAATCAATAGGCTTCGTCCTTGGGCCAACATAGGTCTGTGTACCATATTTCATCAAAATATCTTAATATTTGCGACCTGCAGCGTATAAACAATATAATTTTGGGGGACCCTTATATGGGCACTAGGTCCAAACATGGACCGATGTTCACCAAAATCAATAGGCTTCGTCCTTGGGCTGACATAGGTCAGTGTACCAAATTTCATCAAAATATATTTGCGACCTGTAGAGTGCGCACAAGAATGCATGGACAGACAGACGGACGGACGGACGAACAGACGGACATCGTTAAATCGAAATAAAAAAAAATTCTGAGCCGATCGGTATACTATAAGGTGGGTCTAGGACCAATATTTTTTGGTGTTACAAACATCAGCACAAACTTATAATACCCTGACCACGTAGTGGTGTAGGGTATAATTATATAGAATTTCTTTCCATTGCAAATTTTATTTTTAAGTCTCCAGAAAAATTAACTCCAAAAAAAAATTTTAAAAAATCAATTAGAATCAATTGTTTGATATTTTGTAATTCATTTCGACTTTTGTTGTTTTAGAAAAAGAAGTGTTAGACTTTAAGCCAGAGCTTCGAAAAACTTAATTCAATTTAAGCTTAAATCACTAAAAATTAAATTCAGATTTTAAAAAGATTCATGTACCATTCCCTTAACCATTCGTAAAGAATTCATTCATAAGCTTCATTCCCAAAAATTTAATATGAATTGAATGAATTCCTAACCTGAATCATTCAAATCGCATGTTCATTCACCATTTTACTAATTGAATGAAGAAATTTTATTACCATTCACTTAGTGCAGTGTAGTATGAAACTAACATATAATCAAAACCAAAGCATACAAGCTGTAACAAAGCATACGATACTATTTATTTCTGTAAGATGAATTTTAAACGTTTTTCATTGTATTATGCTAATATTTCAGCAATTACATACAAATTAAAATTTTTCATTTGATTAAGTGAATGAAAACAAATAATTTTTCATTCACTTTTTTATTAAATGAATTCAGGTAAATTGGGTTTCATTCAGTTAGAATTCAATCAAAATAGAATGAATTCATATAATTTTAAGCTATAGGGAATTAAGCTATCGAATTAATTCCATAAGAATGCTATTAGGGAATGAAATTTAACCCAAATTTCATTAATTTTTAAAAAGTGAATGAAAGAATTAAGCCTTTTAAACCTTTGCTTTAAGCACCGTAAGTTGTTTTTCACGTGTAAAAATTTCACTCAAACTTTAAAGGCCTTGAATAGTAATTTAAATTCTGAAAATTAATTTTTTTGTGTAATTAATAAGCCAAAATCACAATAAGCACAAAATGTTACTTTTTCACCAGAAAAATAATAGTCTTGTACACATGCGCGGTTCCAGCAATTAATGTAAGGGGAAAAATCATACGCCACCGTAGACAAATACATTGAGTTGGGCACTGAGGCGTATGATTTTTCCCCTTATATTAATTGCTGGAACCGCGCATGCTTGTACATTAAATTTGCGTGAAAACAAAGTCTACACAATTTTCACGTGAAACTCATTGTCGTGAAAAATTTTTTTTTTTATATGGAGTATAACAGTTTTTTCACGTGAAACTCAAACAAATTACGGTGCTTTATAGAAATTTAAGAGCTTAAGCGCCGTAAGTTGTTTTTCGCGTGGAAAAATTTCACTCGAACTTTAAATGCCTCAAATTGCAATTTAATTTAAACAAATGAACAATTTTTTTATTTTATAACAAAGACACAATAAAAACGAAACTCCGAAAACTCGAATGGGTTAAAATGGGACTTGTGTTAAAATTTTCTATAATCTGAGTCAGCGAACCAAATTTCATTAAAATATCTTAATATTTGAGACCTGCATTTTGTAACCAAGCCACTTTTGGGGGGACCCTTATATGGGCACTAGGTCTAAACATGGACCGGTGTTGACCAAAATAGGCTTCGTCCTTGGGCTGATATAGGTCGGTGTACCAAGTTTCATCAAAATATCTAGGTCTAAACATGGACCGGTGTGAACCAAAATCAATAGGCTTCGTCCCTGGGCCGACATAAGTCGGTGTACCAAGTTTCATCAAAATATCTTAATATTTGCCACCTGTAGAGTGCGCACAAGAATGCATGGACAGACAGACAGACGGACGGACGGGCAGACGGACATCGTTAAATCGAAAAAAAAAAAATTCTGAGCCGATCGGTATACTATAAGGTGGACCAATATTTTTTGGTGTTACAAACATCAGCACAAACTTATAATACCCTGACCACGTAGTGGTGTATTATAACGTACGTAGTCAGGGTATTATAATTTTGTGCTGATGTTTGTAACACCAAAAAATATTGGTCCTAGACCCACCTTTTTTTATTTCGATTTAACGATGTTCGTCTGTCCGTCCGTCTGTCTGTCTGTCCATGCATTCTTGTGCGCACTCTACAGGTCGCAAATATTAAGATGAAACTTGATGAAACTTGGTACAACGACTTATGTCGGCCCAAGGACGAAGCCTATTGATTTTGGTTAAAATCGGTCCATGTTTAGACCTAGTGCCCATATAAGGGTCCCCCCAAAATTATATTGTTTATACCCTGCAGGTCGCAAATATTAAGATATTTTGATGAAATTTGGTACACTGACATATGTCAGTCCAAGGACGAAGCCTATTGATTTTGGTTAAAATCGGTCCATGTTTAGACCTAGTGCCCATATAAGGGTCCCCCCAAAATTATATTGTTTATACCCTGCAGGTCGCAAATATTAAGATATTTTGATGAAATTTGGTACCTATTGATTTTGGTTAACAGCGGTCCATGATTGGACCTAGTGCCCATATAAGGGTCCCCCCAAAATTATATTGTTTAAGATATTTTGATGAAATTTGGTAAACATACTTATATTGGCCCAGGGACGAAGCCTATTGATTTTGGTGAATATCGGTCTATGTTTAGACCTAGTGCCCATATAAGGGTCCCCCCAAAATTATATTGTTTATACCCTGCAGGTCGCCAATATTAAGATATTTTGATGAAATATGGTACACCGACCTATATCAGCCCAAGGACGAAGCCTATTGATTTTGGTTAACACCGGTCCATGTTTAGACCTAGTGCCCATATAAGGGTCCCCGCAAAATTGGCTTGGTTACAAACTGCAGGTCGCAAATATTAAGATAATATTTTAATGAAATTTGGTGCGCTGACTCACATTATAGCAAATTTTGACAGAAGTCCCATTTTAACCCATTCGAATTTCGGATCCAAACATTTAGCGTTTTTTTAATCACGTGGATTTAGAATTTTTCATACAAAAAGTGGATTTATTAAATCCAAAAAAAAGCTGGATTTAATAAATCCATAATAAAAGCACAAATATATGAAACAGCCTATTAATTTAATGACAGAAAAAAATACGAACGAAAATTAAAAGAGAAACAAAAAAATTGAAAAACTAACAAATAAAAGGTTTTTATTAATTTTTTTTTATGAAATATGTTTAGAAAAAAAAACTACACCGCACTAAATACATATTTTCAATCTTGGACATGGAGAAATAGCTCAAATAGAAATGGCAATTTTTCACTCTAGAGTAAGTAATTTAATTAAATCCAATTAGTGAATATTAAATATTGCAATGGAATTTTTCAATTGTGTAAAAATATAAATTGAAGTTATAAAACTGAAAAGGAAGACTGTTTATCGCTGTTTTATATAAAATATAATTAAAAATTAAAAGTTAAAGTAAAAGTAAAATCCTTCATCATCGAATTCGTTATTAAAAATTAGGGTGAAAGAAATGTCGGACAGAAAATTTTTTTAAAATAGGGAGAATCTAACCCCATCTGTTGAGCACTTTTAGAAATACTTTTTGGATTTATTAAATCCAAGTGATTAGAAAAAACGGCTATTAGTTGGCTTTTAACCAGACTGGTGTAGGGTATTGTATAGTCGGCATGCCCGACTTTAACCTTTTTACTCGTTAAAATTGTGCACGGAAAATACACTATAGTAAAGACTCCTAATGCTGCAAATGAAATAAGTTCTCTTGTTAAACGGAAATTAATAAAATTTCGAAAATAAAGTTGATTTTAGATTTTTCACATACATATTTTAGTGTATAAGATATAGAAAATATACAAAATATATAAAAATCTTGAAGTGTTTTGCCAAATTATATGCAGAAGACGATTGACAAATTTTCTAGTGTGACTCTAAATGGGGTTATATACAATTTCATCTTAAACGAAATTGTGTTTTTTTAAATATGCCATTATATTAAAAAATATATTATTTTAGATTATGTACAAAATAGGTATATATAACATCATATAAAATTGGATTATCCTTATCTAAATGTAAATGCGATATACAAATACATATTGGTCGATATGTATTAAGATCAGTGTTGCCAATTTAGCATATTTAATGCTAGATTTAACATTTTTTTTAATTCATTTAGCATGAAATGTATATGGCATTTTTTTCAGCATTTTTCCGACAAAATTTAGCATATTTTTAGCATTTCTTACAGTTTAGTTTTCTGTTTTTTTAAGAATATTCTACATTAATTTGAATTTAAATGTAATATGAAAAAAAAATATTTTTTTTACTTTTAGAGTATGTACTAAGAACTATTTTTATACGTACACGTTAATTACACTGTGCAGTCGCAAATTTTAATAAGCTGGGAACCGTACTGGTAAAGCTATTCGAGTACGCTGAATTCAATGGTGATAGCAGTTTTTCAAAGTTAGCTCTCGTATTCGCGATATTCGCAATTAAAAATTTTGACGGGTACTAAAAAAATTTTATTTTTATATTTCTGGGATCATTTTTAATTATAAATTTATCAAATTTGATTAAATATGTAAAACATTAAGGAAGCTGTCATTTTTTTCACTAAATTTTTTTTATAGATTTTTTTTCGCAAAAATTTCGCAAAAACATTTTTTTCTGCAAATAAAAATTATGTGTTATGTTATTTTTTGTATATTCAATAGGGTTTAGAAAAATATTTAATAGAGTTAAGAACAAAAATACTCCAATTTTTGGTAAAAAAAAAATTATAATTTAAAGAATTGAGTTTAAAATAGAATTAATAGAATTGCAAAATGTTGATAAGATTCGTTTTTAATCTTTGCAATTTTTATTGATTTTTTTTAGGTTTGGGTCATAGAGGGTAATGTGGATAGCGTTTGTGATAAATTCCTATCTTTTAAGAATTTCAGTGAATTTTGATTATTTTTACTGTAACACCTGTACACTTTTCATTTAATCATACCAAAAATCTTACAACATCAACCAACACCACAAAAAGTATTAACCCTGATCGCGAAAATAATTTTTTTAAAGAATTTCATGCAGGTAAGCCCAAAGATGCAGAAATTTGAAAACGGTAAACAGAGCGTGAAATAAAAACCATTAAATTAATTTGGAGTAGATAAATTAAGGCTGAATGGGAAATTCATATTACACGCCAAAGTATTCCACATTACCACCTATTTTAGAAATAAAACATTTTGCGGTACTTTTGTTTATCCGCCTTTAACTTTTTGAGATAACATATTTTCAGTGACACAGTTGGGAAATCAAATAATAATAAATTTATTTTAACCCTTAAATGCATAGTGTAGCCATTTGGCAACATACCGATTTTTTAATAAAAAAACCCACTTGATGCATAAAACTGCATTTTTGGGCATTAGAGGCCCCTTCTGTACATAGTGTTCCTATATTTTAGCGCAGAATTTTTAAACAGAGTAAAAATCTTGGTTTTGCTCTGTATATTTGTAAAAAATCTAAAACACGCTTTTTTTACAAAAAGTGTAATATTCAAAAATATTTTTTTTAAATATTTAAAGTGGTATTCTTGCAATAAAATTCAGTTTGGCGACAATAAATGTATAAATTACAGTTTATAGAATTTTTTTTTATACACGTTAAAATAATCACAATTTAGAAATTTAACAAAAAACCATATTTCTCAATAAAAAGCACCTTATTTTTAAATAATTTTTTTTTGGTATTTTTCTTGAAATGTACACGCCTTTAGAAATTATATATTTAAGGGTTAAAGGATTTTTGAACTTTTTTACAAGAATTAACTTTTGAGTTGTTTTTAATTTTTCTTTTATATAATTTTAGTTAATAAAATGAACTGAATTCATAATTAGAGATGACTTATTTTCAGTCTAATTTTAAAAAGTCACTAAAATTGTTCTTTTTTTAAACAAATTGAAACATTTTTTATAAAATTTTTTTAGCATATTTTTTCTAGCATATTTTTTTAGTTTTTAGCATTTTTATGCAAAAATCTAGCATTTTTTCCTAAATAAGTTTTGGCAACACTGATTAAGATGCAACTAAATATGAAATCATATTAAAATTTTTGGAGAAATAAAAAATTATATATGGATACATATAATTATGTTCGGTTACATACACTGGCGTACACAAACATATATAAGTATATAACATTATATATTATTATATACAAACGTTTTTACTCGGGTGGTTAAAACTACCATATTTTTCCAAAAGAAAAAATTTATAAATTGATTTAGTAAAAAAAAAAAAAATTATTATATTTTTTGGGTGCAAATTTGCTTGCAAAACACATACAAAATTTAGAATTTTAAAATATCTTGAACCATTTTCCAGCCCGTACAAATAGTTCAAAATTCTGCTAAAATAACTGGAAATAGTACCTGTATTTGCGCTAGCAGAATTTTCAATGAAGTTGAGAATTATGATCTGATAAATTTAGGTAAACTAAATTTTACACACTGCTAAATACACAGACAATTCTAGTTGACTTAGCTAAAAAATTTGAGCTAAATTCAAGAGAAACATTACCTGATTTAACTAAAAATTTCTGCTAAAATAACGATTACAGTCTTGGTTTTTGGGCTCTACAGATCTGTCTCGAGACAGGCCCATATTTATCTTTGGGAGTATAGGTGGCTCATAAAGATTGATAAGTTCTTAGTATCGAATTTTTGTCCATTTTCCTCTATCTCGTTTAGTTTCCGAGATATAAGCCATTTTGTGATTATATAATAAAAAACGAGTAAAAAAGCTAAAGTCGGGCATGCCGACTATACAATACCCTACACCAGTCTGGTTAAAAGCCAACTAATGTTTTGGATCCGAAATTCAAATGGATTAAGATGGGACTTGTGTCAACATTTTCTATAAAAAGATAAGAGAAGAGAAAGTCGTACATATAGCCCATATGGGCGATAGGTCCAAATATGGACCCATTCTACAGGCTTTGTTCTTGGGACCATGTGAGTCAGCGAACCAAATTTCATTGAAATATCTTCATATTTGCGACTTGCAACGTGTAACCAAGCCAATTTTGGGGGGACCCTTATATGCGCACTAGGTCTAAACATGGACCGGTGCTAACCAAAATCAATGAGATTCGTCCTTGGGCTGACATAGGTCGGTGTACCAAATTTCATCAAAATATCTTAATATTTGCGACCTGCAGCGTATAGACAATATAATTTTTGGCGGACCATTATATGGGCACTAGGTCTAAACATGCACTGATGTTAACCAAAATCAATAAGCTTCGCCCATGGGCCAACATAGGTCTGTGTACCAAATTCCAATGAAATATCTTTGTATTTGCGACCTGCATCGTGTAAAAACGTCAATGTTGGGGGGTACCCTTATATGGGCACTAGGTCCAAACATGGACCGATTTCAATCAAAATCAATAGGCTCCGTTCTTGGGCCGACATAGGTCTGTGTACTAAATTTCATTGAAATATCTTAATATTTGCGACCTGTAGAGTGCGCACAAGAATGCATGGACAGACAGACAGACGGAAGGACGGGCGGACAGACGGACATCGTTAAATCGAAATAAAAAAAAATTCTGTTCCGATCGGTATACTCTAAGTTGGCACAAACTTATAATACCCTCTTCACGTAGTGGTGTAGGGTATAATTTTGAAAATATAGCGCCATGTCTATGTGATATTGATAGCAGAGACACAAAAATATAAACTTTGGAAAATAATTGGGGTTTAAATTAGATGAAAAATTTGTAAAATTAAGAAACATAAATTATGTACTAAAAATTAGGGTGCAAAGTTAGTTCAAATACAGATGAAAGTAATTGTTATGCTAAATGGGATTTACAAAAATATTAGTTCAATCCTAAATTTTAAGACAAAATAACAGAAAAAATCAGTTCATTTGCGCCAGAACGTGTTTAACATACTTTTGTACTAACTTTTTTTATAAGTGAAGAGGCAAAGAAAATTACCAAAATTTCTTTATGAAGCATTAATATGTATGTATGTGTATCTGCAAGGTTTGGATGAAAATTGTCTAGCGGGATAGATCTACACTAAAACGAGTAAAAAGGTTAAAGTCGGGCATACCGACTATACAATACCCTACACCAGTCTGGGTAAAAGCCAACTAATGTTTGGATTCGAAATTCGAATGGGTTAAAATGGGACTTGTGTCAAAATTTTCTATAATGTGAGTCAGCGCACCAAATTTCATTAAAATATCTTAATATTTGCGATCTGCAGTTTGTACCCAAGCCAATTTTGGTAGGTCCCTTATATGGGCACTAGGTCTAAACATATACCGATGTTCACCAAAATCAATAGGCTTCGTCCTTGGGCTGATATAGGTCGGTATACCAAATTTCATCAAAATATCTTAATATTTGCGACCTGCAGTTTGTATCCAAGCCAATTTTGGGGGACCCTTATATGGGCACTAGGTCTACACATGGACCGGTGTTAACCAAAATCAATAGGCTTCGTCCTTGGGCTTCCATAGGTCGGTGTACCAAATTTCATCAAAATACCTTAATATTTGCGACCTGCAGCGTATAAACCATATAATTTTAGTAGGACCCTTATATGGGCACTAGGTCTAAATATGGACCGATGTTCACCAAAATCAATAGGCTTCGTCCTTGGGCCGACGTAAGTCGGTGTACCAAAGTCGGTGTACCAAGTTTCATCAAAATATCTTAATATTTGCGACCTGTAGAGTGCGCACAAGAATCCATGTACAGACAGACAGACGGACGGACAGACGGACATCGTTAAATCTAAATAAAAAAAAATTCTGAGCCGATCGGTATACTATAAGGTGGGTCTAGGACCAATATTTTTTGGTGTTACAAACATCAGCACAAACTTATAATACCCTGACCACATACATAGTGGTGTAGGGTATAAAAAACTTCTTATATATCCAGTGTAATAGTTTCAGCAATTTTCTTTTTGCTGAAATTCAGCCTGTATGCTGTTGTCGTATACAACAAGAACTCATAATAACATAAATATAAAAACAAAAAGCCATTTAAAATAAAAATAAACTGAAATAATCATTCAGCCTTACTATCAATACCCAGCAAAATATTGGTAATGACACCTCATTACTATCTGCATTACCAAAAATGATATATCATTACCTTTTGCATTATTTTATAATATAAAATAATGACTTCCTTATAACGGCCTATTGTATTCATTGTTTCTAAATATAAAATAATGACTTACTCGTATTAGTTTAAATAAGAACTTTTTACACGGTTAAATTTTTTTATTATATGTAAATAAGTTTTATGTTTAAATTTTTATGACGTCCTAAAATTACACACTAGAGAAAACTTAGATTTTTCTGAATGTATTTCCTTAAGCTAATAGTATTTGCCTAACTCCTTATTTTTAAGAATCAAGTAAGCAATCGGATAACCACTTATAATTCATCTTTTTGTAAGCATGTGTGTAACCACTTATTATTCAAAATCTCATAACTACTTATTTCTCATTTTCTCGTAAGCGAGCGGGTAAGCGGGACTACTTATAAAAACGACCATGCCAAACAAAAATAATGAGTTTAGACGCCAAAAAATAAGTTGTGCGGAGCTATGAATTTCTATTATATAACCACTTATTTGGTAATGAAAGATTTTGCTGGGTATTTTCCAAACGTATATTTTAGTTAAAGTCGACTTTACCCAGCAAAATTGTCGGATGCAAAGAACCGGTTGTAGAACAACTTGTTCTTGCATGCAACCTGTTCTAATTTATGTTCTATCATCGGTGATTTTTGTTTGAGTTTGTCCCAAAAGCAACAGCGTATGTTTCTCCAAACTAGGACAGGTTGCTTTGGAACCGGTTCTGCGACAGTGAGGCCTTCCATTTTGGCTTCCAGGAATCAGTTCTAGAAACTCTTCCACGGAACCGGTGGTAAAAACACCTATTCTAGAACAGATTCAAAAGCAACCAGTTACTAAAAATTTTGCTGGGTAGTTAAAATATTGGGTGGCAGTTTGCCTTGACTTGGTTTATTTTTGGAGCATTCTGATTGGTTAATTTATTTTCAACCAATCAAAATGTTTGAAAATACAAATATTTTTGTAGGGTTTTCATACACAAAATGAACAAAACCGTATGATTAAAAATAAAGTCGACTTTAAATTTAAAATACTCTTTTATAGTAAGGGCCATTATTTAATAAACAATGGAAATTATAAATTTATATAGCAACAAATAGTGCACTGAACTATATTTTTGTTTGTAGAATTATGTTCGTGAGAATGCATGATTTCTAACTCAATTTAAAATAATCTATTAATTACTATTTTGATTTATACTTGTTGATTAGCTCGAATATATAATTATTATTTTTATAAGTAGAAAGAAATGAAATTAAATACCTATCCCTTTCATATCGGATATCACTGTGAGACAAATGGTAGGGGTCAGTGATCGGGAAGGGTTCAAACTACCAGGGAAAGTTATATCGGTAAAAAAGAAGTTATACGTGTCCCGGCGTTTCGCTGGGTCACCCCTAGGAATCGAGATATATCGATTTGACCTTTGGTGGTCTTTTTTTGACATAACTCGAGAACCACTAGTCCGATTTTGCTCAAACAATTTTAAAAAAATTAAAAATTACAATTCCTTTAATCTGTTCATATAACGTTTTTCTATATACTCAACAGTTTTGCCGGTAAAAATAAATGTATGAAGAAAAAAATATTTTTTGCCTAAAATATTAAAAAAAAGTAATAAACAAAAGGTTATTGATTTTTATGGTAGCGGTAACAAACATTTATTTTTACCGGCAAAACTGTTGAGTATATAGAAAAACGTTATATGAACAGATTAAAGGAATTGTAATTTTTAATTTTTTTAAAATTGTTTGGCAAAATCGGACTAGCGGTTCTCGAGTTATGTCAAAAAAAATATATATCTCGATTCCTAGGGGTGACCCAGCGAAACGCCGGGACACGTATAACTTGTTTTTGACCGATATAACATTTCCCGTTGGTTTCATCCCATCCCGATTTTGACTGTCGCATAGTGTATTCTATAGATATTTAAATTTCAGAAATATAAGAATTTCATTAATTATCTAATGTACCCAAAAACTCCAAAAAATATATCTTATTATTAAATTTCATTACACTTCAAATTATTTAAACTCGATTTCCTATCCATTTAGCTGAAATTCAGCTTCTCCATTTGAAATTCAGAAAATATCATTTAAAATTTATAAAATATCATTGTATATCAGTGTATATCAATTAAAATTCAGAAAATATCATTTTAAATTCAGAAAACATCAATTGTAATTCAGAAAATATCAATTGATATTCAGAAAAACATCAAATAAAATTTAGAAAATATCAGTTGAAATTCAGAAACCATGAATAAAAATCCACATTATGTTTTCTGAATTTCAATTGACATTATCAGTTTTTGATTCGAAATTTGTATGGAATTTGACAGGTAAATACAAGTAGTTTTCAAAAAATACAATATTATTATTTAGTTAAATGAAAATGTTGTATAATATGTATTTTCCAACCTTAACTTTTTATGCATGCTTTAACCCTCTCTCTATCGTTTCTCTAATTAAATTTTATTCCAATTTTTCATTTTTTCTGCATATTTTTTGTACCTTTAACGCATCCCCGTAACGTATTTTGAACAAACTACTAAATAAAGGTTTTGCTATACCAGATTTTAAAAATGGAAAGGTGGTCAATCGTGCCAGAGGTTTTGTGGTTCGTCTCTTTGAGTCCATATGTAATTGTGCAAATAATGCTGCAGCCGCTCCTGTGACACGCTTCAAATTTCGCAGTGGTAAAAGAGCCTCAACAAATTGTGATGAAGTGGAAAATAATGGCAAAGCGGAAGTTGGTAAAAAGGACGAAAAATCCAAAAAGAATAATAATGGTAAGAAGAGTGATAAAGCCAAAATTGCAGAACGTAATGGCGAAAAAGATAATAATGATATGCAGGAAGCCATTGAATTGCAATAGATTTGTTAAATGGGTGAATGAAGAATGATTTTTTTTTAACGGACTAATGAAGAAAACTAAAACATATTACAACTATAGACGTTAAAAAAAATAGCAATATTAATGGAACTAAAAATGATGTCTAAGGCTTCTATCCCCATTTCGAAAAACACTACATCTCACTTCACCTAAACACTGGTGACCGTCCTCGTTATTTAAGTAATTTTAAAACAACATTGTTTAAAAAAGTAAATTTTATAAATCCCCCGAGTGTTATTTTAAACACTTGAATTGTCAAATATACCACTTGCATTTTTTTAGGTATAGAGTGAAAAACATTCATTTAAATATAAAAAAAAAACTTTTTAATAATCACTATAAATTTATAATCTTAAGCACCGTAAGTTGTTTTTCACGTGAAAAAATTTCACTCGAACTTTAAATACAATTTTTTAATTTTATAACACATCCACAAGCACAATAAACACAAAATGTCACTTTTTCACCAGAAAAATAATAGTCTTGTACATTAAATTTGCGTGAAAACAAAGACTGCACAATTTTCACGTGAAACTCATTTCGTGAAAAAATATTTTTTATATGGAGTATAACAGTTTTTTTCACGTGAATTTGAAACAACTTACCATAAATATAATTATAAAAGTTAAAATAACACAGTTCAACAAAATAAAAAATTGATGCATCGCGATTGCGACACATCATTTCTAATAGACAAACATTCTTCTAAGAAAATTAAATTTTTTATAAAAATTTTTGGAAAAAAATACAAAATTGAAAGTAATAACGCTATCTTTTGCAACATTTTAAAATGATGAAATATGCCACTGCGATAATATTTCCTATATTCGCATTTAAAGTTGAAATTTCTTTCACGATTGCGTTAATAAATAATCTGCGATGAAAGGAATATCCAATATTTAAATTTGTACCTTTAGTAAACATCTCATGTTACTTAATTTATCAAAAAAATTTCTCATTTTCCGTTTTAATTTTAAGTTAAAATCAGGGACGTAACAGTTATAACTTTTATTCAAAAAAGTGATTGTTTTACAATTATTTCTTGTTTGAGTATTTTTAATTTTCGGTTTATTTGCTCTGTTTGATTTTTATTTTTAATTCAAACAAAAACAATCCAAACACGATTTTTATTTTTTCAAAAATAATAAAAGTTATTTTGTCATTTTTTTTTTCTTTATCAAAAAATAACAATTAAGAATATAAATCAAAAGCCATAGAATCAATGACTTCACCAATTATAATATCCTGATGATGTCAACTAGTGTTAATAAAAGATTGAACAGTGATTTAAAGTGAGTAAATATGTATATTCCAGCAACTTCGGGCATTCAATTTAGGTCAATTTTTAATTTTTATTTTATTATCAAATAAAAAAGTTAGTTCTTAATTTTTTCAAAAAAATCATTCTGTAACTTTTATAAAAAGTTTTAAAATAAAAATCAAAAAACAACAGAAATTTATAGAGTAAAATTATAAAAATTGAAAAAATTAAAATCTTTGCCAAACTTTGTGATTTTTTTGTGCAATATGATTTATAAAATATAGTGCATTATTTAAATATTATAATTAAATAAATTTGGGTGGTGACTTTTTTAGAAATATAACAGTTATTTTGGGTCTCTGGTTAAAATTGACTAAAACTGAAAATGACTAACTTTTACAATACCTAAAAATTAAGGAGTCTGTGACAAATCTTAAATTATAAAACTCAGATAAACACATTCCGAAATGTGAAACACATGTTTTCTATAAATAAATAAGAATTTTAAAATATGCATTAGAGCATCCACGAAATATATGGAATTTACAAACGTGTTATTTCTTCATCTCCCCACGAATTTTCCAATAGATTGGGCGTAAAAAACAGTGTTGTCAGTTTAGGGGATTTATCCCCAAATTGGGGTTTTTTTTCGTCAATGGGTATAAAAATTTTTGGGGATTTATTGGGGATGACACGAAATTTTAGGGGATTTTTTGGGGATAACATATTATTTCCTTTTTATATTTTTATGAATTTAACCCTGATAATTCTAAATATTTATATATTTCTTTTAAGTATGATGATAATAGTGCATGATTTTAGGCTACACAAATTTGTGTCTGGAAAGTTAATGTGCGTACAAACCTTAATTCCTTTTGGTGAAAATTTGAATTCCTTTTGGTTCCAAAATATTTAAGGTTATTCGGATGTAATATGAGTTATAAGAAGCTCTTTTTAAATTAGGTATATACTTTACATGTTATTCAATTGTCAAAAATTCAATCCATTTGCTGAAAAATTTAAAACTTTTTTATACAGTACCATACTCAATAAAATGTCTGAAGCTGATGAATCGGAAATATTTAAAACGAAAAAATTTGGCTCCCATTTTTTTATGCTGTTATTTAAATTTATTTGTTCTTTTTTATAATTTGTTAGAATTACAAAATTTATTGAGTTTGAGTGTACAAGGTACCGAAAAGAGTTAAATAAATATGGTATTTTTACATTGATTTAAAAAAAAGTTAACGAATACGAATTTTTTACAGAAAATAAAAAGTGGGGATTTTTAGGGATAAAAAATTGAAAATTGGGGATTTTTGGGGATAACAATTTGAAAATTGGGGATAAAGTCTGAAAAAAAAACTGGCAACACTGGTAAAAAAATACTATCCCCGCAAAAATTGATCCTCTTTTAGCCCTAAAAATGGACTAAAATTAATTCAAAGCTTCTTCGCGCTATAACTCTTAAAGTAAAGGTTTTACAGAAAAACACTACATGGCCATAACACAACAGGCAATGAAGTGGCTAGCATTTTTCTCATAAACATTTTTGATGTATCTATGACGCGTCATGGTGATTTAAGTGGTTAAAGTCAAAATTTGTGTTCAACCATATTTTAACCACATAAATCACCATGACGCGTCATTGATATGTCAAAAATGTGTATGAAAAAAAATGGTAGCCACATTATTGACTGTAGATATGCTTATTTGGTATTTCTCTGTAAAACCTTTACTTTAAGAGTTATAGCGCAAATAAACTTTGAACTAATTTTAGTCCATTTTTAGGGCTAAAAGCCGCGGGTGACTGGCCTGTTTAAATCCGATATGATCAAATTTGGCGGGAATACTTTCTTTTACGCCCAATATTCCGGAAAGTGCGTGTGGAGGTGAAAAATAACACTTTTGCACATATGGGTGCACTTTGAGCGCCAATCTGAATAAGCACGAAATTAACTCTTATACACATTTTAAGTTCTGACTTATTTCTGGCATTGAACCTCAATTTTAAACTTTGATGTCTTCAGAGACTTATAGTAGAATTACATGACAAATATTTTTGCAGAACAGTTTAACCCTCTAACTCTTCAACTTATGGGTCGTTTGTGACCCTTTTTAAAAAGTGGCAAAAAGTCCCTTTAATTGAAGAGTCAGAGGGTTAAAATGTTCCACAAAAATATTTGTCATGAAATTCTACTATAAGTCTCTAAAGACATCAAAGTTGAAAATTTAAGTTCAGCGCCAGAAATAAGTCAAAACTTAAAATGTGTTTAAGGGTTAATTTTGTACTTATACATAATTGGCCCCTAAATGCCCACAAACCTGGATTTTAGAAGGAAACCGTGTGAATCTTCCATTTCATGTAAAACACTATGTGGACCATTTCTGTGGAACATTTTAACCCTCTAACTCTTCAACTTACGGGTCTTTTTTCCCTTTCAAAAATGGGGCCAAAAAAGTCCCTTTAATTGACGAGCTAGAGGGTTAAATAGTTCCACAAAACTGTACCTCGTAGTGTTTTACATAAGTTCGCTGAACACATCCTATAGCCAAAATGGAAGATTTACATGGTTTCCTAGTGCACATATGTATGTAATAAATCTATAACTCAGAATAAATTTTTGGGCGTTCTTTCATGGAGTGGATGAAATATGAAAAAAAACTTATTTTGCTTTTAATGTACGCTAAATTTCCTATAATACGATGAAGTGTATACGTATTTGCAGATCTCCAAAATTAAATGCGAGACATTACAAATTTAGTTTTGACACAAATTTTGAAGTATTCTGCTTAAAACACCACTAACAGTCATGAGAGGGTCAATAGTTTGTATAAAGAAAATGTTTGTCTTTTCATTCTGTAAACAACTGCTATGTAACTTAATCACCAGAAGCTTCTAATTTAAGAGTTATAGATGGATAAATTCATTAACCTTTTTTAGGGTGATTTTGAGGACATAAATACAAACGGCATGGCCGGTTTACATCGCAGAAACCCAATTTATGCACAGATCTTATTTTTTACTCTTAACCTATTCCAAAATGAGCGGCGAGTTGGAAAAATAACACTTTTGCATATATGGGTGCTCTAATATGCATGTTGAAAAAAGTACTTTATTTCCATTTGCCATAGTAAATTCATATACAATTAATTTGAAATAAAGATGATATAAAATTTGTATTTCAGATTGAATTTTCTGGAATTGTTGATGCAGAAGTTGTGATTCTTTATATAAAATGAATTTAGTGAAATATGAATTTAGGTCATGTGTTAAGAGTTTGTAAATCCGATTAAGGGATTTTACTAGATTTGCAAAATAGGAAAATAAGTAAAGTTTTCACTTTAATTGCATTTATATCCTAGATCCTTTACCTAATCAGAATAAGTTGATTTGTTTCTAAAAGCCTATACTTTTAAGCCATATTAAAAATTATCTGTGGTTTAGTCAGGTATATGAATAATTAAGAAATTTTAAAGAAAAAAGTGTCCTTTTGCTAAAAGTTAATTTTGCGCATATGTCAAAAAGTATAGCTAATTTTAAAATTTGATATTAATTTTAAAATCTATCAGAATTGATATGTCGCATGTCCGATGCATTTTTAGTGTTGTACTGTGTAACTTGCCCGGTGGAATAAAATCACATATAATATACATATATTTTTTTTTACTTTTTATAAGATTATTATTTTTTATTGTTAAAATTACACAAATACACATGTGAAAAATATTTGCAATCACTGTTTATCGTTGAAATTAAATTCACGCTTTATAAATTTATTTCAAATAAATAATTTTTTTTGTTCCTTGGTTTCCTTTTTATTAAATTTTTAATCATTGCCAATACTAATTTATACGAGTTCCTACAAAAAGGAGTCAACATTTTTTCATAAAAATGGCAGTCTAAAATGTAAATATTTGCCAATTCAAGTGATAATCAAATTCAAACAAAAATTAATCGCCAAGACGTTGGGGTTTACAAAATACCATTTTTCAATCCCCGCGTTTGGTGAGTAAAGTGTCGGTGATGTGATGAACGTAGATGATTAACAAAATTTTCCATATTTAGCACTATCAAAAGGTTTCCGTAAACTAATATTAGTATTTGTCTAAATAACATGATAAAAAAACTCAATCAGTTAAGAAAAAGAATAAGAACGTGCCGTATTTTTCCATATAAATTGACACATAAAATATGTCGAGCGATGTAGTTGTGACATAAAATTTATTTTATTTTCACGACGTTGTTAACAATTTTTGTAACCAAAAAACATATGATAATTATGTTAAATTGCTATTTTATTAAAATAATTAATTTTTTCATTATATTTTAATAATATTTATTTGAATGTAAAGAAACAAAAAAATATTTTGTTAGTAAGCAAAACAGATGCTGGAGGGGAAAGAAGCTCTACGGTACTCTTTACATTTCAATAAAAATGAGTTTTTTAAGTAGTTGGGAGTACTTTCCCGCACAGTGACAATCGCAATACGTCACGTTCTTATTCTGGGCCGGCACTCAGTTCTTACTTAAAAAAAACAAAAACAATAAAAAAATAATTGTCAATTTTTAAGAATAGTTAGAGAATATATATTCAAAGACTAAATAAATGGCACAAACAACTTTATAATAATCGTAAGTCCAACTTTCTATACAACCAAAAAATAGTAGTTTTGAAAAACTTTTAAGGTCAGTTTTATAGTTAGAACTACGATCAATTTTTGTCCAAAACATTTCTTAATTAAGAAATTTTGTTTGGAAAATTCCTACTTAGGAAGTATTTAAAAATCAAATCGATCTTAATTCAGACTATAAAACTTACCCTTAGTTTTTGATTCAAATTTTTTTTTGGATTTTTCAAGTAACTACACGTAGTTTTCAAAAACTATTAGTTTTTGGTTAATGTAAATGTAGTATTAAGTATCATGTTAAACTGTTTAATATATGTCAAAAATAATATACAATAATGCAAATCAAAAGAAGAAAATATAATTATAAATTTTTGTAAATCCATACGAATGTGAAATGTAGGACGAATTTAACATTTAAAGAAATCGCAGGGTAATGCGTAGTTTTAATCGATTTACTCAGGCCCACATCATACATTTTTGATAAATTTCGGCACAGAAATATTTAATAAAAAATAAGAGAATTTGGTTCCGTATTTACGCCTTAAGTTCGCACTACATATGTAATTTTTGTTTGGAAATTATTAAAATTTTTTGAATATTCTTTTGAAGTATTGCAAAAACATCATCACATTAATTTGAAAACCAAAAACTGATTCCAAGTGGTAATCTTAACCTTCCTATACCCTCGCTAATTTTTGTAACACCTATACCCGCTCGGGTTCTCACAGACCGAAAGTTTGAAACCCTATTTCTTCATACTTTTTCCTAACAAAATCTATAGAGATAATTAAGTTGTTCTCAAGAAGTGTGCTATCTGTGGTATCGTGCTAACGAAAAACAGAGTTGTTAAAATTTTAATTTGACTTTAACAAGGATTTTCTATTAGGTTTTCTATCTATTACTACACTCAAACATAGGACACTACCCAGCAAGCATAGCAATACGAAGAAGATTCCCCGATCATATTGCCAGGAAGAAAACATTTATTGCCGGCAATATCAATTTCGTATTGCGGAAGTTTCCTCCGTCGGGAACAACAATTACCCGAAAGCAATACTTCCAGGCAACACGAAAGCGATACCCCAGGAAGATAAATCGCCGATATCGCTAAGTTATCACCTGGAAGATAAAAAGGTGATATCGCCAAATAAACTCCCCGGTGAAAATAAAGGATATATATTTTTTTCATTATTAAATTTAAGCCTGAAAATAAACATCTGCATACACAGTCCATTAACCAACACATTAATTATCTTGATTTCATTGTAGCCGATTTTTTCCGCGCATTAAATCTTGATTTTTTAGAGGAATTTGTTTCCTATGTATCTGTTGATTGTTTTTGTACAAATTTTGTTTTAATTTTTTCCAAAATGACAAAGAATTTCAAACAAATTTTCTTTATCTTCCGGATGATAAAAAGGTAATATTGCCGCAATATTAACATACAAAATTATGACAAGGAATTCAATTTTTGAATTATTTTTTTCCAAATATCACCGAATTATCTTCCAAGTGATAAAAGGAAGATAATTTTAAAATACTACTTGATTATTTTCATTCAAATGAAAAATATAAGATATCGCTTTAATATCTTTTTGGAAGATATCTTCCAAATGCTTGCAGGGTAAACACATGTAAAAATGTTTATTGTCGTGCTATTCTCAAATGTTGTTAGGACGATACAACAAATAGCACACCCCTTGTGAAGGACCCTAATATATTTTTTTTAAACTTAACCCAGCAAACATAGCAATACGAATACGATTCCCCAATAGTATTGCCTGGAAGAAATAATTTATTGCGGCAACAATCTGCTTTATGTACAGTAAATTGTTTCAATTTCACCTGAAAAAACTGTTATACTCCATATAAAAAAATAATTTTTCACGACAATGAGTTTCACGTGAAAAATGTGTAGAGTTTGTTTACACGCAAATTTGATGTACAAGACTATTATTTTTCTTGGGAAAAAGTGATAATTTGTGTTTGTGTTGTTAATTTTTATGATTTAAATTACAATTTGAGGCCTTTAATGTTGGAGTGAATTGGAGTGAAATAAATAACGATTTGAGGCCTTTAAAGTTGGAGTGAAAATTTTCTTAAAGCACCGTAATTTGTTTGAGTTCCACGAGAAAAAACTGTTATACTCCATATAAAAAAAATAATTTTTCACGACAATGACTTTCACGTGAAAATTGTGCAGACTTTGTTTTCACGCAAATTTAATATACAAGACTATTATTGTTCTTGTGAAAAAGTGACATTTTGTGTTTATTGTTATTGTGGCTTTCTAATTACGTAAACAAAATTTTCATTTTCAGAAGTTAAATTACTATTTAAGGCCTTTAAAGTTTGAGTGAAAAATTTCCACGTGAAAAACAACTTACGCTGATTTAAGGTAAAATCGTTCTTACGCAGATTTACACGCAAGAGAAAAATGCTGCAGATAGAGCAAAAGACACCCGTAAATAGCTTGAGTCGTTCATAATAGAGGTATTTACAGGTGATTATTTCTCTATCTCCAGCAGTTTTCTCTTGCATCTAAATGTGTCAGATATAAGACTACAGAACTGGCTCTAATACAGCAAATCGTCTAAGCATATATCCGATAAAACTGACAGGTCGTCAAATATGTGTTTACTTAAGGAGCTATGTCGGATAGCCGGATATGCTGAGCAATAACATAGGGGGTGATACACTACTGTCTCCGAGGCTGTTACCGTGTCTTTTAATAAACCAGTAACTAGTCAATACGGCTGTCAATCCTTAAACGATTCTTCCACGGAGGATCGATTTAGTTGAAATTTAGTCTCGCGGTTATAAATGTCACCACGAAACCTGCTTCTTGCCTTACGGTGGTACACTCAAAATAATACGTCTGTTGGCTGGACAGAAAAATGTGTTACTTTAACAATATTTCTTCCTGTTTTTTGGCTTAAAATAAAATTTGTTGATTTTAACACTTTTTTTTGTAAAATTAAACAAATCTAAATTTAAGTAAAAAATTTGTAAAACTACAGTTTTATCTGCAATTATACTGAGTCGTAGAATTTATCCAAACTTAGGGTCTCGGGACCCTCTCCGGACCTATTCCATATCATGTGAGGGCATATAAAGGCACTCCAGTGGAGCAAACATTTTGTCCGTTTTTCTCTATATCGCTTAGTTTTCGAGATATGGGCATTTTATGAAGTGGAAAATTTTTATTAAAAATTTCCGAGGGTCCAAGGCCCCGCCAAGGGCCATTTTTGGATAGAGATAACCCCTTTCGGGTTATCCCGTACCGGGGTATTGTATGGTTAGGGGTAGTCCGAAATTTTCAACAATTTTGCTCTATCTCTCTTAGTTTTCGAGATCTCGGTCATTTTAAAAAAATCGGGAGGGAAAAAATAGAGCAATCTTTAAAACTTCGGATACATTGTTGGCGCCATCTACCGGGTAATAACAGTAACATGAAAATATTATATTTTAACAATAAATTTTGTAAAATTTAACTTAAAAATTAGTTTTAAATAATTTTGAAAATTAACACTCAAAATTAGTTAAAGTACTGAGGATTTGTAGTATTGTCTTAAATGAAGATAACTAAAATCTTTGCTGAAATCAGTGTTTCAACTAAAAATTTGTTAAAAATTAGTCAAATCGATTTGAAACCGGTTTGACAGATTTTTCTACTGACGTATTATTTTAAGGGTAGTATTCTAAGCCCTAAATTCATAAACGATTTGTAAAATTATAATTTCTGAGGCTATTAATAATAATAATTCTTGAAGTTGAAATAAGAAGCCATTCTGTTATTACTCTGGTACTGGTACCTGGTCACAGGGACTTCCACGGGATTGAACGGTCAAAAGCAGATTTAGCTGTTTTTGCTTTTCCTTATTGTCGATTGCAACATGGCTGGTAAACATCAACGGTGGAATCTTACCCCTCAATTCATAAATGCATTGTAAAGTTATAGCAGGTTTACAAAACGTCATTTTCATACAAAATTTGTTCAATAAACCTCCTATTGGTTTCTGTTGTCACAACTGAAAAACTTTGCTATCACAACTAAACCATTCGATTGGCACCGAATGTGTCTTCTGGGTGTGATTTTATGGTAGGGCCAGAAAATGTGGAGAAAAATCTGAATAAAAAGTCCGAAAAAGTGAATTTTAGGAAGGTGTGTATTAGGAAGGTGGTTTATATGGGGACTAGGTCCAAAAGTGATCCAATGTTTTGGAGACATGATTTTTATTACATTAACTACCCGAATAAAAACAAGATATCTATGGTTTTGTAAGTTTTAATGTAATTTAAGCCCTATTCAAATATAACGCTTCTATGGAAGGTGGGTCTAGATATGGACGGATTTTTACGAATTTGGCCAATAAAACTTTATGTACCAAACTTCGCCAAATCGGGAGTATATTCAGATTTTCGTCTTCAGTTTATTTACAAGCTTTACACGGCATCGTTAAATCGATTCACAAAGTGATTCTGAGTCGATCGCTGTACTATATTGTGGGTCTAGGTCCAGTATTTTTAGTACTTACACTTATAGAAATAAATCTGTAAAAGTAGCAGAAAAAGTTCCTAAAAATTAGTTAAAAATTATGCTGCAGAAAAAACTGTTAAAATTCAGATTTTTTTGCTAAAACTAGTGAAATGAGAACAGCAAAATTAAAACTGTTAAATTTACAGAATTTTAGTTATATTTAGGCTAACTTTTAGTTAATTGAAAATAGCAAATTGTACTGTAAAATCTTTAGAAAATTTTGCTAAATATTTGTAGACTAAAAATAGCAAAAGTAAACTGTTAAATCTATAAAATTTTTGCTATTTTTAAGCTAAATTTAGTTAAATTCAAATAGCAGTTTATTCTGCTAAAATCAGCAGAAATATTTGCTAAAAAATTGTAAACTGCTGTTTTCAAAAGGCTCGATTTTTATTTGCATTTAAAAAAAAATCAAAAAAAACTTCGAAAATTTTTAATTTTTTGGTGATTTTTTAGGTTACTAATTATTTAGCAAAATTCTTTGCTGATTTTAGCAGGTTATTTTGATATTCTCCATTTACAAAAATTTAGCTCAAATATAACTAAAATTCTGTATATTTAACAGTTTTACTTTTGCTGTTCCTATAGTACTAATATATAGCAAAAATAATCTGCTAATTTTGCAGTTTTTTTCTGCAGCATCATTTATAACTAATTTTTAGTAGTTTTAACTAAATTTTTTACTGACTTTTTTCTATTAGTGTAGTTACAAACATTAGCACAAACTCAATATAACCTATCCCACAGAAGGGTAAGATGACTTGAAAAACAAACAACCCTTTTCGAATCGTTAGGTCCAAATTAAAGCCCACTAAAAGAATTTGTATTCATTTCGCATTCAAATGGATGTTAACAAAATTATGGTTATTTAAAATTAAATTATATTTATAAATTATATATGTATTTTCGGTAGGTTTCATATTGTAGGTTTAATTTTAACTTAATCATTAAACAAAAGACAATGCCGAGAAATTATATAGAAAGCAACAACAAATTCTTGGGTTAACCTATAGTTAACTCAGAAACCTTCAGTATGAAACCCACCGTTTATGTTTAGACAAAACAATTAAAAATTAAATTTCCAATACTAAAAGAGCATACTACGCACAGAATGATTTATCGTTTAAATTGTTTTTGATAAAATACTTAAAACTTTATGTACTTGTAAATTATTTAGTTAAAACTATAATTAATACTTTATTTAGTTGTTATAATCATATGAATAATATTATTTATTTTTTAATTTTCCTAACCTAAAATCTATGTATTTTTGTAAAAAAAAAATCTATAGAAGAAATTAACATAAAATGTTAATGGGTAATGTTTGGTAATTTAATATTTTTGAGCATAATATTTAAAAATTAAAAAATCAAATTTTAACTGAAATACATCTAAGATTTGTGTAATAGTATTTTTTATAAAATAATTGTATTTAAATGAAACTATTGACCTATTCTATATATTTTTTAGCTAATATACCAATTTATTATGTATATTTTATATACTGTACCTATACATATTTATATTTTCTATTCGAAAAAGTTTTTTTTGTATAATTTTTATTTATGAAACCTTTTTATAAAATTTTCACTCAATGCAATCTATGCTTTAAATTTAGCAATTTCAAATTGAAACCTAAATTAGGATTTTTAATAAACAATCATATGATCTTAATTGAAATCTCATAGTGTGAAAACTAATTTTAAATAGTATATTTATATGTATGTGTATTGTAAAAATAATGAGAAAATTTATTAAAAACATAAAGCAATTTGTTGTACCAGTAAATATGCATTCGAGAATTCAATAGAAAATTAAATCAAACATGCGAAACAATCAAATTTGGTGTTTTATTGTATGGGGAAAAATTTCTGAACGGTCCACACTGAAAATGTAAAGCAGTCCGATGTTGATAAAATTTTGGTAACCTAGTGTCTTCAAATGCAATGAAATGTGCAAAGAAATTTGAAATTAACACACAAAGCAACAACAAAATTATTTTCGTTGTTGTTGTTTTGTGTGTTTTTTCAAATTTCTTTGCACATTTCATTGCATTTGAAGACACTATGTAAAATATTAATATTGTGAAATGGTGTTTTTACCTTTATGTTTTTAGTGTGGACCGTTCAGAAATACTTTCCAATATGTACTACATTTTTGTATTTAAGGCTGGGTACGAACTGAAGAAACTAAATCCCAATTGGCTAAAGTAAATCAAAGGGTCTAAAACTAAATCCAGGTTTATAGTTTATAAGAACTGTGACAAATTTTGCACATAGTTTTCAATGCAATTTTAAATCCTTTTGTTAATTTGTATTTTCAAATATCGCATGGGCAGTACTGTAAACCAATTTTGTTGAAAAATCATAAATTTTAGTGGAAAATATAGTCATTTTGTAAAAGAGATATAGTCAATTCAAAAACTCCTTATACTGACGGAGCAAAAACTACATATCGTCATATGAAATCAAAAAAGCCGTTAATTACATTTAAAAAATTTTACAGGAGAAGCAAAAAACTTTTTAAAATTGTTTGCGCTTACACTTGGGGCTGTTTAGAATTTTGTTAATAAAATCGTCGTGTTTAGTCGTAGGATTGTAAAATTTTGCAGGAATACATATGTACATATTTTGATACCGTGCATCATAATCGATCAAAAAGTCGATTTTGAATTTTTTGTAACTTACGGCTTTTTTGATTTCATATGTCAGAAAAATACAAGGGGAAAAGTGATTGAAAGGCACTTTAACAGGTGGCACAAGTACTGGCAAAAAGTACTTTTCCATTCCCAAAATGATAACACCATTAGACAAAAGGACCGGAACAGCAACAGGAAAACTAATTTTTCAACGTTGGCAAAACCAACGTCTAGAAATACATTTTCCAAAAAAAAAATTAAATAAAGTTCTTATGTATTTTTTTGGCCGTGCCGTGAGTTCTACCCACTGAGCTAACAAGACATACATATAATACATGGTGGCTAAAAATATCAAGGTAGGTTACCGAAACGAATAACGGTAAGGGTAACGGTATTAAATTTCATTTGTTTCGGTAACGGTAAAGGTAATGGTATTTAATACTGTTTCGGTAACGGTATACCGTTATCGAAACAGCAATATCGGTACGTACCGGTATTATAAATTATGTTAAAAATATATAAAAATAAGTAAAAACTTAACATATATTTAATTTTACGTGTTAAAAATACATATTATAAGCTTTATCTTCAATGCTGGTAGTTTTAATAACTAAAATTATTATCCATAAATTTTTTTGTACAAAAAAAACTGAAAATTATTACAAAAAAGTTTAAAAAATTTGCATTTTTATATGAATTAATAAATACCGGTAAAATACCGGTAACTGCCATTAAAAATAACGGTATCGGTAACGATAACGGTATTTGGAAAAACTTTTAGAGGTATTGGTAACGGTAACGGTATTCAATTTGAAACGGTATTTTAGCGATAACGGTATTATAACGATAACGGTAACCAACCTTGAAAAATATAAATGAATGATAACAGCTGGAGAGCTATTTGCACTAAAATGCTAGCAATATCTTAAAAGGATAAAACCTGCTAAAGAACACATAAGGAGTGAGATCATAAAAATGTTAACACACATTTTTGCCTATAACTTTGGTTTAAAGCTTCTCATATTTTTTTTTCGGCAATTTACATTTTAAAAATACGTCAGTTAATAAATTAATTTACATTATGAGTTTTAATTTGCAATTTTTTACACAATGGACGATGAAGGAAAAGTGCGTTCAAACATAATTAAACTTTTTCAACAAAACCAAACATGGACATACAAAAAAATTGCCAAAGAAACTAATGTATGCCGCCAAACAGTTTCAAAAGTGGTGAAAAGGTATCTGGAACAGCTACCAATTTAAAGGAAGCCAGGAACAGGAACAACAACTGGTTATCGTGACATTGGTAAGGCATATAAAGTTAAAAGCATCCTTAAGAGAGCTCCTAACACATCTGTCAGAAAAACAGCTCGGTTAGCCCAATGCTCGGACTTTTTTGTACGTAAAGTGAAACGTAAGGCAGGACTAAAGTCCTTCAAAGTTCAAAAAGTTCCCGATAGAAACGCTTTTAAAAATTTGGAGGCCAAAACCAGAGCTCGAAAATTGAAATCAAATTTTATACAAAAATCCAACTGTTGTGTAATGGACGACGAAACTTATGTCCTGGCTGATTTTTCGCAGCTCCCTGGTCAAGAATTTTATATTTCCGATGTTCGAGGAAATGTTGCGGAAAAATTTAGGTCGAAAAAGGAAACGAAATTCCATAAAAAATTCCTCGTTTGACAAGCCAGTAGCTGCGGCCAAAGAAGCCAGTCATTTGTGACATCTGGCTCTATAAACAGCGAAATTTATATCAAGGAGTGTTTGCAGAAGAGACTTCTTCCATTTTTGAGTCAGCACAATGTATCCACTTACTTTCGGCCCGATTTAGCATCTTGTCACTACAACAAGAAAGCGCTGGAGTGGTATAATGGTAATAATGTGGTTTTTGTACCAAGAGAGGAAAATCCACCAAACCTCCCAGAGCTCAGGCCAGTGGAGAGATATTGGGCTCTTGTTAAAAGAGAATTAAAGGGCACAAAACAGGTCTCCCAGGACATGCAAGATTTCAAATGTAGATGGACCACCTGCTCTAAAAAGGTGACAGAAACTACCATAAAAGCCTTAATGGGAGGGTTTCGGGAAAAAGTGGATAACTTTGTTCGTAGCGGTTAGAATTCCATGCGCTTTTTTTGTTTGATTTTGTATTAAATTTCATTTAATAAAAATTTGGTTTGAAGTCTTAATATTCAGTGGTTTGTTTTTTATTTGACTTTATGTGTGTTAACATTTTTATGATCTCACTCCTTATATAGCACTACTTTTGACGATTACAAACTGGCAAGCGCCATAAACTAGGTACTTTTTGCTCAGTCTAAATGCCGTATTATATTTCTATGAACACTGCTGTAAGCCACATTCACAATAACGGAGTACTCCATTATTGTGAATATGGCCATCTCTATTTTAGTTCACTGCACTCTACACTACGAGCAACATTTTTATGGAACCCCCTAACTGTTGAATTAAAGGGACTTTTTTGGCACCTTTTTAAAAAGGGACAAAAACAACTGTATCACAGTTGTTCCAAACCCCAAAAAAATGGTTATAATTATGGATCTTCTAAACTGCTGATCCAATCGGAAAAAAATGTTCACAAGAACTGAACAGAAAGATCTAGACTTTTAGAAAATTAGTCCAGAAGCCACCCTATTTTATCACAGGGTGTGCTACAGGGTGTCAAAGTTGACCGACCATCTTGGGTATACAAAAGCTTTATGGTCGTACAACTTTTACAAATGTGAACCGATTGTGCTGATTTTAGACTTTTTGTAATCTAGATTACAAGATAAAAAAAAAATTTCGTCAAGTACCATAGTAGCTCTTATAGCTACTATAAGAGCTGCTATGGTTTGAAAACTATTTAACTTTGAATTTTAAAATCTTCACTTTTTACCTTGACTTTATTTGGTTTTTTTCCCAATAAGTTTTTCATTATCAGAAAAAAATGTTTGAAATTTTGTTGTGTCATTTCCATGACCTTTGTAAATTTCAGAATGTAAACTATTTTCAATTATCGCGATCCGTTTAGCAGTGATTTTTAAAGTCAAAACTATTAAGTGTGTCCTGAAAATGGCATTTTTTGCAAAGAAACGCTTTTTAATATTTTTGGACATTTTCTAAAAGAATAAGCTTAAGAAATGCTTAAGAAATGCTAGTGCAATTTCGCATATTTTTGAGCATGCACCCTCGGCATTGGTGGAAAATAATGAATTTTTGAACAAAATTTAATGTTTTTCAATGTGGCAAAAAAAATCACGCCTCTTCAATAAATTTTTTTTATTTTGAACCATAAGCAAACTTGCTCCAAAGGATTTGCCCCTTAACAAAAAATTTTAACCCCCCAAAAAACATAGGGCCAGACTAAAAATTTTAAAACGCCGATACAAGTATATTTTTTTTTGGTTCCCTCTACCGGAATCAGTTGTCAGATCGTTGTTATTTTTTTGTGTTGTTTAATGTAATCTAACACTGGTGGAGATATAATAGAAAAACCCTTAGATTCTGAGGAAAGCCCTCAGGATCCGAGCAACTCTTTCTATAGTAAAAACCTTTATCCTTCAGATAAATCCTCAGATTTTTTAGGATTTCTTCCTTCAGAAAAACTTCAGGTTCTAAGGCCTTTTTCTCTATTTTTCTTTGGGAAAACACTTTGGCTGAGAGGGCAACCCGTCGATTCTGAAAAGTTTTTCCAATAGAAGATTTTGATTTTTTTTATATAGAAAAATCCCACATACTAAGAGCTTTTTCCTATAAAAACACATAAAATCTAAAGACTTTTTCCTATTGAAAAATATTTAGGTCCTAAAGGGTTTTTCTATCCACTCTAAAAAATGCTTGTAAATTTACTAGTATAAAATAAGTAAAGTTTTGTTGCATCCCAGTGTAGAAACGGTAATGACATATCATTATTTTTTTGACCACCAGTAATGACACCCACTTACCTTCTGCATTATTTTAAAACATATAATAATGAGTTACTGATAATGAATGATTTTTATCATTATTTCAAATAGAAAATAATTTTCTAGATTTTTTTTTCAAAATTTTTTGAAATCTATTTTTAGACTCAATATTTTTTAAACACTGGTAAGGATATATGTAACCACATATTTTTTGATTTTTTGTATGTTGGCGAGTAAGATTACTTGTGTGCAGCAGGTCAATTATGTTTTTATCTACTAATATTACATGTCGATTAGGGCGGGTCGATTTAATAATCACCCATGGCTCAGTGAAAATAGTATTCTAGGGATCAAAATAAGAAACTTTGACGAACTGTTGACTTTTGTCCCGTAGGGTCAAGTTTTGAAAAATCCCACTTTGACCCATTTAGAGTGCCCCAATCGAGTCCAAATGTATGACCAACCCCCACTAACTTTGGAGGGCCGATCCACCCATGCCAGTGGCACACCCCCTGGAACTCCCCTGGGGGGTTCCCCATACAAACATTTTAAAAAATCACCATTTTTGGCACTTTATTTTATTATTTTTTATTTATTTTATTTATTTTTATTATTTTATTTATTTTTTCTCTTTAGAAATTTATTTAGTCAGAACATATGTAAATGAAAAAATTAATTTAACTTAGTAATAGAAAAGAAAATAAAAAAAATTACTGTTTGAAGTCTTTTTTGCTTTCAAGTCTGGGCAATTTCGCACGGCTCTCTAATGTCGTCACCATAACAGCCTCTACATTTTCCGGTATAACTCGTTTGGAAACGCTAGCTAGCAATTGAACGTGTCGTTCTGTTGCAGGTCGTAAAATAGGTTGTGTGGGTTTTTTAAGCCACCACAAGACACAGCTGCATGTCGTAAACTTACTTAAGCTAAATCGGTTACAGGTAGAATTGAGCATAAAATTATCATAAAGGATTTTCCAGAAGTAATAAAAGGCGCACTTGCTTAACAGAATTTGTGGTCAGATTAACGTTTAATTTACATGTAAGTACTTTATGGGCAGTTTTGACAACAAAATCGGTTACAGGTAGAATTGAGCATAAAATTATCATAAAGGATTTTCCAGAAGTAATAAAAGGCGCACTTGCTTAACAGAATTTGTAGTCAGATTAACGTTTAATTTACATGTAAGTACTTTATGGGCAGTTTTGACAACAAAATCGGTTACAGGTAGAATTGAAATTACCATTTCATTCTTATTACCTCGTCTCCTAGACCATATATAACGCAACAGTTTTTGTGAATGCATTAAGTCGTTGTGAAGAACTCGAAGTGTGAAGTGCTAATTTGAGATAAAAAAATATTTAAAAAAAAATCATTCCAAATCCACCATCCTCTACACCGCAAGATGAAGCAATAACAACATCAACAACTATCGAAAACCCAATGAGTCATATACCCAGGCATGATGTTACTGTTTTTGGTGTGTCTACTGATTTGACTGATCTTAATTTACCAACCCATCTGGATATCTTGAGATATTATTTTTACTTGAGCGAACAAAAAAAGTTGTCCTATAAAGCATTCACTATTCAAGTACAAGATAAGTTGATTGGAATTTGGGAAAAACTTGGTATGGAAATAATGCTGAAAAAAAGTGTATGTAATAAATTGAATAGATTGCTTGACAAATAGCAAGAGCAAATCAAGAGAAGAAACAAACCCCAACAATTTACAGAGTATGTAAAATCTCTGGAAACAATTTTTTTCATTGGAACATGTAAATGCAATTTGAAGGCAGCTCCATGTGCATGCGGTTTGGTTCCCGAACGCCTCAAAGAGTTTATGCACGATCAACATAATCAGAGAAGTCTAACAATGGATGGATTTGCGATGGAAATTGAAGAGCAAGGAGCAACGTCTATGTCATCAATGCCAACATACCAAGATCCCGATGATTCAACATACGCACCGCCACCGGTTCAAGAAGATTTGGATATAAGCACAAGTTCACAATACACACAGAGATACGATTGTTTTAACTTTGCCTTGGTATGTGACAGATTTGGCGTGCCTGATAGAGTAGCATCAGCAATGGGAACAGCTCTTTTCCAAGATTTTAAAATGAAAGATATCCATGGCAAACCTCTCATCATGGATAAATCGAAAGTTCGCCGAGAAAAAGAGAAATGCAGACAAGAAGTGCTTCGCAAACGGTTAGATGATACCAATTTGTTAGCATTTTCATTCGATGGCAGAAAAGATGATACTTTAACGAGAGATACAATTGATGAGAAGTATCATACTAGAATGGTAAAAGAACCTCATCTTGTTATTTTGAGAGAACCGAATTCTGAATTGATTGGTTACGTAAGACTGGAACATGAAACCGCTGAATACAAAACAACCAAATTAAATGATTTTTTCAACGATAAAAATATATCACTGGATGCATTAATTGGCATATGCACTGACGGTGAGCCAACAAACACTGGCCCAAACGGTGGAATTATACGACGATTCGAATTGCTGTTAAAAAGACCATTGCATTGGTTCGTTTGCCTTCTACACTTCAACGAACTTCCGTTTCGGCATTTGTTTGAAGCTTTGGATAAATCAACCAGCACTGGACCAAGATCGGCAACCGGAAAATTGAGCCGTCAAATCGAAACTTGTGAAACTCTTCCGGTAAGTTATTGCTATCACTCATTTATTATAATTGTCAACCGTTTTTAATTGTTTTATTTTTATATATTTTCAGGTGGTGGACGGCTTTCAGAAAATTGAGTTGAAAAATATGCCCCCTGCTCCAGAAAAAATTGAATTTTCCACCGATTCCAAGTACTTATACGACATGGCCCATGCAATTTCTAGCGGCGTGGTTTCAGTGGATCTGGCAAACATCAAACCAGGGAAAATTCTACATTCTCGGTGGCTCACCAAGGCCGCTAGACTATTACGATTATATGTGACAACGGAAAATCCAGATGCAAATTTAAGAATACTGGTTGAATTTATAGTTACATGTTATGTGCCAATGTACTTCAATATCAAGTACTACAGCTCTGTCGTGTACGGTAGTAGATTATTTTTCAAATTCATTAGTTGGTCAAGATTTCTAGAACCTCGTTTACGCAAAATTGTCAATAAAGTAATTACAGATAATTCATATTATGCGCATTCGGAAAATATCTTGTTATCAATGTTGTTTGATGATAGCAAAGAAAAGCGCGACTGTGCTATCAAGATAATTCTACGCTATCGAACCGATGTTGACGACCCAACGGGACTTAGAGCTTATAAAAAACCTGATATAAACCTTTATTGCACAAGTTACACGGAAATGATCAATATGAATGACATAAATGACGTATTTGAACCACCATTCACGCGAAGCATTCCATACGATACTTTGAAAGAATATTTAAATCAAGATGATCCACCGTTTAATGATCCAAAAATTCCATCACACATACAAGAAACAGAACCACACGTTCAATTGCTAGCTAGCGTTTCCAAACGAGTTATACCGGAAAATGTAGAGGCTGTTATGGCGACGACATTAGAGAGCCGTGCGAAATTGCCCAGACTTGAAAGCAAAAAAGACTTCAAACAGTAATTTTTTATTTTTTCTTTTCTATTACTAAGTTAAATTAATTTTTTCATTTACATATGTTCTGACTAAATAAATTTCTAAGGAGAAAAAATAAATAAAACAACAAAAATAAATAAAATAAATAAAAAATAATAAAATAAAGTGCCAAAAATGGTGATTTTTTAAAATGTTTGTATGGGGAACCCCCCAGGGGAGTTCCAGGGGGTGTGCCACTGGCATGGGTGGATCGGCCCTCCAAAGTTAGTGGGGGTCGGTCATACATTTGGACTCGATTGGGGCACTCTAAATGGGTCAAAGTGTGATTTTTCAAAACTTGACCCTACGGGACAAAAGTCAACAGTTGGGGGGTAGTAGAATTTGTTTTAGAGGTATGGTTCCTTCAGCAAAGTTTCTTATTTTGATCCCTAGAATACGATTTTCCCTGAGCCATGGGCGATTTTTTTGCCTCCCCACAAATCGACCCGGCCTAATGTCGATATAGCTCAGATGGTAGAGCTATTGACTGGTAATCTGTAGACCCAGGTTCGATTTCCGCACCAGAAAATTTTATTTAAAAAAAAAATACAATAAAAAATATTTTTTTATATAAATAATTTATTTTTTTGAAAATCTATTTTTAGACACATTATTTTTGTCAGTACTGGTAAGCACATAGGTAACGATATATATGTTGATTTTTCGTATGCTGGTGTGTAACCATAACTCATTATTTTTCGCGACATCGCCTTATAAAGGTAATAAGAAATGTAATAACAAAAGTAACAAGTTACCATTACCAAGTATCTAGTTACAAACCACATATCTGGTAATAATTTTCTACACTGGGATGTAACCAGAGCTTTGAAGAATTAATTCCTTTTTGAATGAATTCACTACCAATCGAATTCAATTTTCTCTACAATTGAATGAATTCCTTTTCTTAAGTAATTCACTGAATTCGTTCAACTGAATGCGTTCATCAAACAACAAATTCAAAGAATTATTTCAATTGCAATAGTTCTTTTTATTAAATCAAATGAATTAATTCACCGGTGAACGCGTTCAATTTTATAAATCGAACGGAAAAAAGTGAATTAATTCCTTACTGAATTAATTCACTACTGAATTCGTTCAATTTCATTTTCGTTCAGTGAATTAAAAAAAATAAAATTACGTTCAGTGAATTAAAAAAAAAATAATAAGTTCACTGAATTGAAAAAAAAATAAAATAAGTTCACTGAATTCAAAGCCTGTTTTCTGCCGTTCAGTAGAAGAAAACAATAATGTACAAATAAAATTTTTAAATAAGCAATTTTACAGCGTGTGCTAGTAAAAATTAACAAATTAGAAACCGGATGCTGTTTACCAACCTACATGATTCAAAAATAAAGCCTTTTACTATTAAAAATAAAAACTTTACAGATATAGATAAATTTGGAAAAAAAATATAACTATATAACTAGTTTGAAAAATTAATAGTTATATTTTTTTCCAAATTTATCTATATCTGTAAAGTTTTTATTTTTAATAGTAAAAGGATTTATTTTTGAATCATGTAGGTTGATAAACAGCATCCGGTTTCTATTTTGTTTATTTTTACTAGCACACGCTGTAAAATTGCTTATTTAAAAAATTTGTTTGTAGATTATTGTTTTCTTCTACTGAACGGCAGAAAACAGGCTTTGAATTCAGTGAACTTATTTTATTTTTTTTCAATTCAGTGAACTTATTTTATTTTTTTTTCAATTCAGTGAACTTATTATTTTTTTTTTAATTCACTGAACGTAATTTTATTTTTTTTTAATTCACTGAACGTAATTTTATTTTTTTTAATTCACTGAACGAAAATGAAATTGAACGAATTCAGTAGTGAATTAATTCAATAAGGAATTAATTCACCAGTGAATTAATTCTTTTGATTTAATAAAAAGAACTGTTGCAATTGAATTAATTCGTAACAAAATAAATCGAACGAAAGCAAATATGAATTAATTCCATTCAATATATATTGCTTAGTGAATTAATTCATCGAATTTTTAATTCAGAATTGAAAAATTGAATTAAGGAATTAATTCTTCAAAGCTCTGGATGTAACGCATAGTGAGTAAATATATGCACAAAATGCGTAAAATTATTTTGTATATTTACGCAAAAAATAAAAAGTGCATAATTGGCGTAGTATTTTGGTAAAATACAACTTCAAAAGTTTTCTGCTAAGTTACACAAGTCTTTAATTAAAATACTTATAATATTTTCTAAAATAATTTACAAAAGAAAAGTGAACGAGTATTAGGGCGGGTCGATTTGTAGGGAGGCAAAAAAATCGCTCAAATGACAAGGAAAATCGTATTCTAGGGATCAGAATAAGAAACTTTGCCCGAGGCAAAGTTTCTCTAAAACGAATTCTGAATCCCCGACTTTTGACCCACCGTAGGGTCAAATTTTTACACTTTGACCCATTTAGAGTGCCCCAATCGAGTCCAAATGTATGACCGACCCCCACTAACTTTGGAGGGCCGACTCACCCATGCCAGTGGCATACCCCCTGGAACCCCCCTGGGGCGTTCCCCATACAAACAACAAATCACCATTTTTGGCACTTTACATGAAAACTACAACTTCATTTAAAAAAATCACCATTTTTGGCATTATACATGAAAAAATGTTTGTATGGGGAACCCCCCAGGGGGTTCCAGGGGGTGTGCCACTGGCATGGGTGGGTCGGCCCTCCAAAGTTAGTGGGGGTCGGTCATACATTTGGACTCGATTGGGACACTCTAAATGGGTCAGGTCAAAGTGAGATTTTTAAAAATTTGGGACATCAAAAGTCGGTGATTCAGAATTCGTTTTAGAGGTTTCTTATTTTGATCCCTAGAATACGATTTTCCTTGTCACTTGCGCGATTTTTAAATCGACCCGCTCTAATGAGTATGGAATAGGTCAGAAACTAAGGTATGTTGACAAAAAGCAAACATTAATAAATCTACATGTATTTTTTTACTAACTTACAAAAAATACTTCTGAAGTTGTATTTTACCTAAGTACTTCGATAATTATACAGTTTTTATTTTTTCCGTGTACACACTTTCATATAAAAACAAATATGTGAAGGTTCATTGAAAGTGCTGAAAGAAAAACACTACGATTCTGATTACTTTTTCCGGATTCCGAGAACACTGCCTATAAAACCCCAGATTTGGGTTCGAGCTATTTATGTGTGTCTCACCATAGACCATTAGATATTAACCTCTAAATTAAATTACAATAAGAAAGCAAAATATTAAATTCTTACATATTTTTCAAACAAACATACACTAATAAAAAAAATCCCGTACAAATAGGTCAAAATTGTGTTGGCGCAAATACATGTACTATTTCCTGTTATTTTAGCAGAATTTTTACCATTTGTACGGGCTTTTTTAGAGAAAATAACATAAAAATTAGTTCAACTTAATCAGAACGCGTTTAACAGACTTTTGTACTAACTTTTTTTTATGAGTGTATGTATTTAAGTGTAAACATTAAACATTTATGCCGAATTTTATTTTCTTATTACCTTTTGTAATATCGTAAATATCATTGTTTTGAATCTTGTCAAACCTTTTTTATCGACATTCTCTGAGTAAGCTTGCACAAAAATTTTCATTTACATGTAACATGTTGTCAACTCATATTTCTCTGAATCACAAAAATATAATTACCAGGGCAGCGACTTTCATGCAAATGCATGTTTGTAGTCATTAATCCAACAATGATTTTGACCAAATACTTTTTCGAATCAAAGAATTTGCAAAAAATTGGCATCGATTTTTTGTTGCATATTTTGTTATAATTGCATATTTTTGCATATTTTGCTTTTAAGTGCATATTTTTGTACATTTTTAATAACTAAAAATAAGATTTAAAGAAAAGGAAGAATTTGTAAACCTTAACTCAGTACTTAACTAGAAGGAAAACATCAAGTTGTCATCTACTTAGACATTTATATTGGATTTAATTTTTAACCAAACGCTCTCGAGTAGTAAATATGATTTTAAAAAATCGATAAATTAAAAGTGCATTTTTTGGTTTTAAGCGTTAATTTTTGGACCTTTAGTGCACATTTTTTTGTTTTTAGGGCATACAGTAGACGCTCGCAAATTAGAACCGCTTTGTTTTTGAGGCAATTCTAATTTCTGAATTATTCTAATTTCTGTACGTTTTTTTTTCGTTTCGTTTCCAATGATAAAGTGTTTTTTTTACGTTTATTTAACATTTTAAATGATACACTTTCACTATTTAATAGAGACTGCCAAATAATATGTACACGCGTATCAAATTTCACAAATAAACTAGCCAAAAATGTACATAAATGCGACAAAAAAAAAAAACAAATACGATAAAACATATATAATTTGGTGATTCCCGTTTTTAGTTTTACTTTATTCAAACAGAATAAAAATAAATTGGGGATTTCCTGTGTATTCAAATAACCAAAAAAAAAAAACGCTCAGAAATTAGAATTTTAAATTCGAATTTCAGAGCGTTTAATGTATTGCAAACATTGATTCTAATTTCTGGACGTTCGAATTATTGAAAGCTCTAATTTGCGAGCGTCTACTGTATTTCCATTTAAGTGCATATTTTGTATTTTTACTGCATATTTTAAGCGCATATTTTCGATTATTAAGTACATGAAAGTCGCTGCCTTTATAACAACAATATTTCGCATTAAATACGATAAATGTATAAAAATCTTTTTGAAGAATTGTTTAATCCGACTAAATATTAACGACCTTCATATAAATAAGTAACACTTTTGTGATAAAATAAGGCTGCGTTGATGAGAGGCCAACAATTTATACAGTAAACTCTAGAGAATTACGAAACAAGAGAATTAAATGAATCCAAACCTTTCAATGAATAAATTCACTGTTAAATTTATGAAGTGGTGTCGCACATTTCAACCACAATTCTTCATTGATTTTCAATTTTTTTTGTCTGTATTTAGGTTTAAATAATAATTGAATGTTTTCCATTCGATTTGAGACCAAAAGTTAACTATCACATTTTCTTTTAAATTATTTTCAAATTAATATATGAAATATGATAACATTTTTACAAGTAAATTACAGAGAATAAAAACTGAGAAAATTCGATAAGGCAAGCAGGATAGAATACGTATTTTAGGGTCCCGCTACAGATCCATCCTAGGTATCCTATGCCTTTATGGGTTAATAATTGATGATTTTTTTTTTTAAGAGAAGCAACACTCAGGAAATTCTTCCTATTAATTAACGTGTTGCTTCCTTTGGAAAGGGGATAGAGAAGAAGTGAAAGGTGGTGAAAGATGAATGGCTTCAAATATGGCAAGACTGTAATTGCGAGAGATGTTTAATTTTAGAACAGTTGTTGCACGCCATCTGATGGTGAGTTGGCGAACTTTGTTGTTGAAGCTTTTTAGTTCATAGCCCTGTTATATTATTTTACTTCGGTGGGGTTAAGTGCTATGGGGATAGAAAAAACTCATACATATTACTATTTTTCATAAATTGATGTTGCCTTGGTTGGGGCTCGAACCCGCAACCTCACGTGTAACAGTCTCACGCGCTAACCATTACACCACAGCGCCCCCTAATGATGATCTATTTATATTGTATGTGAAACAAATCAGCAAATTGAAACAACTCAATTAGACTAATATCAACGAAATTTTAACAATGCTATTGTTATCCTCTGTTATTACAGTTTTTGATTTGAACTTTAATTATTAAAGTATCGCAGCTTGTTCTAATTCAATTATGATAGACAACTCATGAAGCACAGACTTATGAACTACAACGTACCGTTAATTTTAAATGAATATTCAAATAAAATACAAGATTGTTTTATAATAATAATGAATGGAGAAGCAATTTGTTGTTAATTGCAATAAAAGTTTTTATACAACTAACAAATAAAAATAAATAAATTGTTGGTAATCAAAATTGTTTTCCAAAGGAAACTTAATTACAGAATGAACAAAGTATTTTAACACAAGTATTTAATTGTATATTTTAATACCCCTACCCAATTAAAGAAATCCAACCATATCTCTAAATTTAAAAGGTACTTTAGGCAAATATTTTGTAAAGAAATCAACAACTTGTTCCTTGGATGATTTGTATAAAATTTTAAGAATGCCATCTTGAACTAAATGACGGACATAATTATATTTGATATCAATATTTTTCATTCTTTGATGCTCTTTTGGTTCTTCTGCAATTTTAATACATGATATGTTGTCCTCAAAAATACAAACAGATGTTTTTATTATAACATCGAAATCTTTTAAAATTTTCTTTATAAAAATGATTTCACAGTATGTAACACAGAGCGCAATGTATTCCGCCTCAGTAGATGATAAAGTTACTGTAGGATGTTTCTTTCTAACCCAAGAGATGGAACAACCAAATACTTTAATTAAGTAACCACTTAAAGATTTTCTGTCCTCAACGTCATTTCCCCAATCTGCATCCGAATAACCAAATAAAATAACCTCAGTTTTTCCATCACATAAAGAGTTCCACGTTAATTCAAGTATGTCAGAATCCTTTTTAAATGATTCCAATGACAATCTGTAGCACAATTTTAAAAACGACTTAAATAACACAGTAATACAAAATTGAACTTTCCGAATCGGAATGGGATGAAACCAAAAGCAAATGAAAGTTGATATTTTCCATAACAAAACGCTCAAGGGTTTTTTTTAGTTTAGTGCGAGATTTTTTTTACACGCTTTTGAAGTTGGTGAACGCTGTCTAACAAGAAAATATCATAAAAAATTTGATAAATCAATGCTTATTTATTTTTATTATCCTGGAAAGTTGTGGTATCTTACGGTTTTTGGGGTCGAGGAATGCATTTTTGATATTTATTTTTACCTAAAACTCACGCTAGAAGGCGCTGTCATACAAATTTTGCTCTTTCTTAGGCATATTACATTATATTTTTCTTTCAGTATTTCTTTCGTTATGTTCTTGGCTTATTGCTTCTTCGAACTGATCATCATCATCACTATTTTCAAAACCATGAAATTCTGAAAGTTATGTACTATTATTAGTTTCTTCTATTTGAACTTCTGACAATATTTTAATTTCAACGGTTTTTGAAATATTTTTATTTTCTACTTCAGATTTTGCAAAAACTGTTTCTAGACTACACAGTTTTACGATTCGTTGGACTTAATAATCTATAACCATTTCCACTATAGCCGACCATAATTAATTTGTTAGATTTTATATCCAATTTCTTACGATTTATTTTTGGAATATGAGAGTATGCTACACAGCCAAATACTCTTAAATGCGATAAATTCAGCTTAACACCATACCAAATTTCCGCAGGAGTTTTAATACACGAAAGAGAACTTCGTGTAGGACTTCTATTTGTTTGTCCACAAAGACTTATCTATCCCACAATCAGAAATTAAAGATCTTGCCTTTTCAATCAGGGTACGGTTAATTTTTTTAGATGTACCATTTTGTTCAGGAGTATAAGCATTTGTGTACTGAATAGTATTTCCAGAAGTTTTACAGAATTCTTTAAAAGCAATTGACGAGTATTCTCCTCCATTATCACATTAGCAATTTTTGTATTATGTAAATTTTCGGCCATAGATTTAAACGTTTTGAAATGATCGAAAAACCTCTGATTTATTTGACATCTTATGAACTGACGTAAAGTGGGAATAATCATCTAAAAACGTCACCATCTAACGCTTACCATCCCAAGAATTAGTAGCCATTGGACCACACACATCAGAATGTACCAGTTTCAAATTCTAAATGTTCCTTTTATCTTTGGTTTTTCTTTAAAAGGCTGGCGAGTTTGTTTCCCAAAAAGACATGATTCACAGAATGATTTTCCACGTAAAACTTTACCCATTCCATCCGCTATAGTACTAAGCTTTTTGATGTCGAAAAAATTCAAATGACCTAGTCGTTGATGCCACAGATAAATGTTCTGTTGGTTATCGGTAATATTAGCACTTGCACTTCGACAAAGGTTTAAATAAAACTCATAAAGTTTGGTTTTTTCTTTCAGCTTTAAGTACCAAAGATTCACCTTTATATATAAATATGCAGTTCCATTCTGAAAAACTGCCTTCATTCCAACTTCGTCCATGTACAACATAAATCCATGTTGATAGTAAACAATTAGGCATATTACATTATATTTTTCACTGTATCCAGTTTGTTCAGATGAATGAAGGTATGTATAGTTGATCTTTTAATTGGTAAATTAATATTTTTCATTCGATTTGAGATCAAATATTATATCATTTTCCTTTAAATTGTTTTCAGATTAAAGAAAGATGATAAAATTTTTACAAAATTAAAAAAAAAATAAACTTTTTGGTTTTTTTTGGCAAAAAAAAACAATTAAAACTTCGGGGGATTCTGTTTCTTTACTTTTTGGGTAAAGTTCGGTAAAATGAGAGTAAGTACAAAATCCTCTCACAAAATGACAAAATTACCCAATAATACAGGAACGCAAAAGACCACTTTACTAGCCAAAAAACTTATTTCAAAGAATAATGTGAAACAGTGATGGGACTTGAAGAATTTTGTTTTGTGCCAAGTGCGTGACTAAAATGTGGCAAATGGGCCTTAATTGTGCCAAAACTCAATTTTCACTCAGTACCCGTGTTTTCAACTTTAATTTAATTTCGTAATAGCATTCTTATGGAGTTAATTCTATTTTGAATGAATTCTGACCGAATGAATTAAAATTTTCTTGAATTCATTCAATTAAAGGGTGAATGATAAATGAAATTCATTCGATTCTTATTACAGATTGGGGAATGCAGCCAATGATAAATTCTTTAGGAATGGTTGCACGTAATGTTATACATATAAAGATTTTCTAAAACTGAATTAAAGTTTTCATGAATTAAACTTAAATCAATTCTTTCGAAGCTCTGAGCTAAATTTAAAGCATTGAATTTTCAAAATTCTATGGGTTATTCGGTAATATCTTCGATGACATTGGGTGCGTTCGGCAGATACAATTTATTAGTCAACAGTTCTACAACAGTTGTACAACTATCTGCTGAACGACCTGATCACTTACCGCTCAGTCTGAGCGCTCAGGTAGCGCTGTCATATTTGGGTAGCATAAAAAATGTTAGCTACTTTTGATCAATAAGAGATACATTTGTTGTTGTTCATTTACAATAAAAATTGTTTTGTAAGAATGACAAATAAAAACATACAAACATAATTCGAAAACAAAAATTTTAAAAAAATAAAAGGAAACTATAGAAAAAGTGTATTTAAAAACAAAACAAAGAAAACATCGTTCAGCAGAGTAAGTAATCACAAATCGCTACAAGTCACCGAATGCTACCATTTTTTAGTTTTGTTTGAAAAGGTGATTTAATACTAATAAGTAGAGATGAGCGATCCGGTGATTTTTGAATAACGCTGCTACCAGTGTTCGTGATTTTCAAATCACCGTTCTTTTAAACAGTGACCGTGATCATGGGTTTGTAATAGAGATGGGCGATCTGGCGCTTTTTCAGTAACATTGTTCTCAGTGAATGTGATTTGCAAATCGTTGTTCTTTTAAACTGTGATCGTGATCACGGTTTATTTATTTTTTTTATTTATTTATTAATTTGAAGTTCCGTACACAAGACTTAGAGTCTCATATTGCAGTTCAGAACTGATTGTTTGGAAAATTACAGAAATTGTTATTAAAATTTTAAAACTAAAAATAATAAAATATAATAAATTTATAACATGTATCAAATTAACCCTTTCAGACACAACCAGATGCAAAAATTTATTGTTTTTGTAATTTTAAGGTAAAATGGTATTAAAACTATTAAAATTTTCTGATGTCAATTCATATTTTATGAAACATAATTTAGGTAAAGTATAATTGTAATTTTTGTCTAAGTAAACCTATCAATATTGAAAATATTTGCAACTTTAAGGAAAAACATCACATCACACAATCGTGTATGCTGGGTCTAAAAGGGTTATAGTCAAATTAAAAACATAAAAAAATATCATATAATTAATTTAACAGACCAAAAATCAAATATAGTTTCCTAATTCGAATAAGCTCATAATTTTATTTTTGAACTGAAGTGCATTACTTATAACTTGAGAGTCATATGGAAGATTATTCCAGAGACGGGTGGCGTATAAAAAGAACTGCCATTCGGATATCAAACTATGATGTCTAAAGAGTATCAATCTTTTCCCCCTATTGGATCTCGAAAATCTCAATCGTTCGTATAAATGCTGTGGTTGTTGAGTGTAAATAATCTTATGTAAGAATAGTAAAATTCTAGTTTTAAGGAGATTATCAAAACTTATGCCATACAATCTTATTGAAAACGCTGAAACCCTATCAAATCGTTTCAAACCATAAACATATCGAGCGATATTATTAAAAACGACGTTAAGTTTCCTTTTATTATGTGTGTCACAACTAGCAAAAATTTCACACCCATATAAGAGAATAGGTATTAAATAGGTTTTGGCAAGAAGTATCCTAATATTTATTGGTGTGCAGTGTTGTGTTTGCCAAAGTGTTCTTAACATAGAATAGGTACGACCACAAGCATAATTAATATGGTCAGACCACGTGAGAGTATTGTTGAAATATACTCCAAGATTCTTCACGGAGTCAACTATTTCAATTGGTTGATCATTAAGGGTTATGACAGGTACAACATTAATTGTTGTTGAACGCTTTCTAATAACTAGGCATTTAGATTTCTTCGGATTTATACTAAGACCATTTGCCGAGGCCCATATAAAAATTCGATGCAATTCACGATTCAGATTGTTCACACAGAAATCAATGGAAGTGACCTTACAACTAACGTGAAGTTGGACATCATCCGCATACATCCTAGACTTACATATCTCAAGTGTATCCGGAAGATCATTTGAGTAGACTGAGAACAGAAGTGGTCCAAGAATCGACCCTTGAGGCACACCCCGAATTACCGGGAGGGGGTTAGATTTAACATTGGATGACTTCTATGGAAAAGACTGCGATTTTCTGATAAATAAACGAAATAATATTTATGGCGAGTTTTTAAGATGTCAGTTAAAATTGGTTTAGTTAAACCGAAAACGAATTTTGTCAGCCATTTCAAAGTTTATTAACAAAAATTTGCCGGAAAATCTTTTTCTCGAGTATAATTTATTTCTTTATTGAAATAAAACAAAATAAATTACATTTTAAAAGCAGTATTCCAGTTACAAACTGCGTTAAACTAAGTTTAAAGATAATCCACTTCCTAAAAACTGGGCCTTAAAAGAAGAATAGTTGCGACCGGTAACAAAGACATGATAGAAGGAGACATTTTATGCAGAAAAGTGTGAAAGCAAGTCACTGTTATTAAAAAAAAACATGTATTACTGTGCACAAAGAAGTTTGCAAGAAAGAATAGTACAAAAATATGTATTAAAAGAACGACATTTCGAGTAACTGCGACTTGAAATATTTGATCACTGCCGTTACCAGTGATTTATCAATAACTGTGATTAAATCACCGGTATGAAAATATCGCTCATCTCTACTAATAAGTGCTTAGAAAATAAAAATTAAAGAATTTTTAAAGAACTGTTATTTTTTAAATTCATTTTCTATTAAATTTTGGAGATACTCCAAATGTGCCAAAATAGTATCGATTGCGCCATTGTAGCAATCAATCTTAGATTGTGTCAAAAATCCCATCACTGGTGTGAAAATACGTATAATTTCAGTTTGCAAATTGGCATATTTATTCGCATTTAAAAGTTGTTTTTGATTTTATTCAATTCTTACAAAAACCAAGTTTTATACTCTCATTAGCGCTCTCATTTACCCAATTCTCGAGTAGGGGAACGCTTTTAGGTAAATTTCGGTAACTTTGGGTACGTACGGGTACACTCATAGAAAAAAGTTTGTAGAAAAGTTAGTAAAACTGTTAGTACTTGAACTTAACAAATTTTTAACTATTTTTAGTTAAAATTTAATTTTTAGTTAATTTTTTTGCTACCTCCACATTACTAACTTACAAATTTTTTTTGTATTTTTTTTGCTGAATTTACCCAGGTAGAAATTGCCGACGTTGCAACAAAAATTGTACTGGGAGAGCACTGTTTTTTACGAATTGGCGGTACTACTTAAAACTTACTTTGCCAATACTGTTTTCTGAAAATTAACGAGCTTTTTTAATTTATTAAAATTAACAATTTTATAAATTTTATGTATTTTTGCATCTTTTACACAATTATTTATGTAAGAGAGACATAACCATTCTTTTCTTGTAAAGTTTCGACAAAATGTATGATGTACACTAAAAGGACAGTAAAGTACTAGCAAACTACTAAAATTGTTATTAAATGTACTGGGATAATATCAAAAAAATAAAATCCCAAGCCTGCGCCAACGTTGGGAAATAACTACGGCCAAGCGTTTATTGGTGTTATCAATTCGACAACATGCCAGTACAGTGAAAGTTGAAAATCCGACGCATTGCCAGTACATGTACTACCGTCTCTAATACCGGGCCGACATTGTGCCGTTTGTATTTTTCTACCTGGGTAGTTACTAATTTTTAACAATAAATTTGCTAACTTTACAGTATTTTGCTGAATTTTAGTTACTAATTTTTAACAGAAGATTTGCTAATTTTAAAAATTTTTTGTAAACTAAACCACCAATTTTGGAGCGCTTATAAACAGAATGTTAAATGACTCATAAAAATTACTGCACATTTTTAACTCGCCAAAAATAATGCAATAAGTTTTTAAATAAAGCTAAATTGAAATGGTTGAAAATTTGTCCTACTCGTAAAATATCTAAATTATTAAAATTTATGAGAAAAGTTTCTATTTATCGTAATACATTAATTTTCCAAGATCAGGGTTTATTTTGGACAAACCATTTTAATATGAAAATTGTGATTAAAAGTATCTCTGGGGTGCAAGTGGAGTTCAGGGGGATCACCCTAATTTTTTCCCCCCAATATTGTACTTTTTAAGCTTATTTAAAGAATACGATATTTTTAATCGGCCACACCTTCTTTCCTGTGGGTGGAGCTTTAGAGGTGAAAATGGAACCTCAAATAAATTCGGAAGTACATATCCGATCAGAAAACAATGAAAATCAAAAGAAGGGTCTCTATACAATACATTTTCCCAATCAGAAGAATACAAACGGGAAAGCGGTGGTAAAGCACTTTAACAGGTGGTACAAGTACTGGCAAAAAGTGCTTTCCCATTCCCGTTGGCAAAACTAATAAATAGGTGGTCTGGAAATATATTTTCCAAAATAAAATTTAAAAAAAGTTCATATGTATTTTTTTTGGTCCTGCCGTGATTTGAACCCAGGGCGTCAGATTGGCAGACGATTGCTCTACCCACTGAGCTAACGAGACATATAATATTTGATGGCTAAACACATAAATGAGTGATAATAGCTGGACAACTACTGACACTGTCAAAAGGCTAGTACTGGCAAACAATTTTTTGTAACTAATATGACAGTGGTGTACACCACCACTAAACCAGTCACTATAAAAAAAAAAAAAAATATTTAGGTACATTATTTTTTGCTGGGCAATCGATTGAGACTATTTATTTTAGAATCGGAGAGGGGTCGTCCAAAAGGTGATCGCTTTCATATGGAATTGCTCTATAAAGAACACTTTCCACTTTTACCAGGACAGAGACCCCAAACATACCGCTGGAGTAATAAGAGAATGGTTATTGCAAATTGTCCAAGGGTCGTCAAAACTCCACCGTAATCAGCAGATTTAAATATAATCGAAAACTTGTGGCATAAACTAGAGTTATAAATCCACAAACATCCGATTTCTAACGTAAACGACCTCAAAAAGGCTTTACAAGATGAATGGGAAAAAATGTCTCCTGATTTTGCAATAATGATAACTTACTAAAAACGATTCGCAACAAAGTAAAAGAATATGAAAAAGAGCGAGTTTTTTAAACTTAAAATTAACTGGGTCATTTTCACTGTGAAATCTTGTGATAGATTTTTCAAATATATTAAAAATTAATGCTGATTTTGTAAAACTTTAAAAATAATTTGTTTTTTGTATTAAGAATTAAAGGTGGGTGCGAACTAGCTAAATAAAACCTGAACTAAATTCAAGTTTCCAAATTTTTATGAAATTTGAAAAAGTTTTTAAAAAATTTAAGAACTTTTAAACCCTCTTGTCAATTTGTATTTAGTTTAGAATTTATTAAGCCACCCTGTGCGAGGCCTAAATAAACTTTATTTGAAAAAAAAAAACATTTTTCAATTTTTTCTTACAAAAAAAACAAATATTGGCAAAATGGTAAAATTTTTAAATGTGGGTCATTTTCACTGTGCGTCACTGAATATCTATAACTACTTGTAAAAAACGACTATCCATGCTTACCTGACTTTTCTTTTAAGGCACATCTACACGGGATAGAAATCTCGTAGAGTTTGCGCTAAATTTGTCATCTCTAATATAGTTGGCACTAATTTTTATCGTAAAAGTATAATCTCTAGCTGTCAAGTATTTGTTTTTATTAAAATTGTTATATTTTAAGAAATAATTTTTTCTCCAAATACCTAAAGGTGAACTTAATAAACTGCAATGTTCAATAATGTTACAAGACATCTTAAAAATTGTTACTAATTAAAGAAATTATGTATGACAGCAATTGTCAATGGCCTAGAGATTACATTTCGTAGATTTATATAGAGCTGCATTTCCATAAAGTCTAGAAAGTTTTCTATCCCGTGTAGATGTGCCTTTACAATATTTTTTGAAAACAAATAAAATTTAAACATTTGGGGCTGCGTTTATTCAAAAGCTGTTTTTGTATATGGACTTCCACGGAACGCGAAATAGAGCAATTATCTTGAGTGACATGCTCTACCTTTACTAACAAACATATGCATTTGTTGTTTTTAATAGTTTAAAAATACTAAAATTTCAAAAAATTTTATGACAAATATTTTTGTTTATATTTAACAGAGAAATACTTCAATTTATATGGAAAATTTGTAAAAAAAAAATCGAAAACCTCATTTAGAATTTGAATTTTTTTGACAAGTAGTTTTTAATGCATATTTTGTTATGTGTTTTACTGTAATATAAAAACCCTCTATTTAGATATTACAACGAAACAGAGCTTAAATTTAAAAGTTTAACGAAATATGTATGAAATAGAAAAGAAAAAAAAACACTCATAACTGAAAGATGATAGCGGCGATTGGCAGCAAAATACAAAAATAATATATTTACGTCAAAATTCAATAAGAGCTTATGTCGTGAACCGTAGTTCTAAAATATCAAGCTTTTTTCTAGGAATATACATATATTATCTCCCGAAACGATTATGCTTTTTTGATTTTTAAGTAAACATTTTTTTTCTATTAAATAAAAAATACTTTTGACTAATTTTGTGATCTCCAAAGTGGTATGTGGGACCAGATAGAGAATTGCCGCCCACTACAGCTTTTATGGTCCTAACCCCCGTCTACAAATCTTTTTTACATATTCATAAAATTTCTTATAACTTTCGAAATACAGAAAATTTCTAAATGATATTTGAGAAAATTCTCAAATTTTAATAAGGATTACATTAACATTAAATAAACAATAATCAAAACAAAAGAAAACAATGGCCCTTACCATAAAAGATTATTTTAAATTTAAAGTCGACTCTATTATTAATCATACGGTTTTGTTCATTTTGTGTACACTAGAGTGGGCCGAACTTTGCCGAATTGCGAATTTCAAAAACGGGGGGTGCGGAAAAGTTGCGTATGCGTCCAGTAAACAGTAAAAAATAAAAATTTTGAAAATCGGTTCACGTTCAAGGTCCCCCCGCAAAGCTGTTGAAATTTCGAAATTTCGGAAAGTTTAAAAAAAATCCTTAAATATTGTTAAAAAATATTTTATGTTGTAAATTATTTCTAATAAATTATAGTTCGCTGAATCCAAAAAAAATAAAAATTTTTTAATCGGCCGAAGGGGTTCTGAAATATTGCTACTTGAATATTGCTGAAAAACACGATTTTTCATTTTTCAGTCGAGCCTTCGAAAAGTTAGTCTCAAAATGTTTTTAATTTTTTTCATTTTTCAATCTGATATCTCTATAAAATTATCTTTCATCTGAGTGTAAAAAAGTTGAAAAATGTTGAAGGATATTCCAAGGCCGCTGCGACAAAAGTTGTAAAAATTTTCACATTTAAAAGTGATTGTTTTTTGTGATCACTGTTTTTTTATTAAGTGATCAGAGATTTTACCCATTTATTGTTTTGGATCAACATAAAATAACATTTTTATGACTGATCCATCTTTTTTCATAATTTTGGGTATTTTGATAATAAATATAAAATAGTGTGATTGGATCTCGAGATTTGGGACACAATGCTCGAAAAGTATCCTCTTTTAGTCCACAAAATGTTCGAAAAGTATCCTACTTTATATTTTTTGTTGTATTAAAAGAATATTTTAGCATAAAATTAAATACCTAATAGTTTTTTTGTAAAAGTTTTGAAAAATATTTTTTTACACTGTGCCACAAAAGTATATATAAAAAAATGTAATTGACTATAACTTAATACATTAGTGTTCAGTAAATATTATACAAAATTAAATTGCGTGCTTGGATTTAAAATTTTGTAACACAATGTTCGAAAAGTATACCCTTTTTTGTCCATACAATATTCGAAAAGTAGTCTACTTTATATTTTTTGTTGTAGTAAGAGAATATTTTAGAATAAAATATTCTCTTACCCCCGCACCCCCGTTTTTGAAATTCGCAATTCGGCAAAGTTCGGCCCACTCTAGTGTACACTCATAATAATCCATAGGTAAAATACACGAAAAATGTAGTTCATTTTACGAAAGTTTTGGTTATTTTGACATTACGAATATTTTTGTAATATGTACAAATGATATTTCGTTTCTAGTATCGAATTTTTATTTGTATATTTTACGAAATTTTATAAAAGTACAAAAAAAGATTGGTAAAGATACAAATATTTGGTTTAAATACAAAATAATTTTGTATCTAGTAGAAAATTGGGTGTATATTTAACTTAAAAATGCTATATATTTGGCAAATTTTGGGCGTTTATGTTACTGTGAAATATTGGCCATCGTTAGCTATGATCTTTTCCCAACTTTCTGGAAACGTATTTATTCCACGCTAAAACAACTGCTAATTTTTTTAGACCAAGAACTAATCAAGCCAATTTCGGATACCCTCTTCTGAAGTGAAGCGTATTCCAGTGAGATCGTTCTGCATCGATCGAAACAAATGGTAGTCGGACGGTGCAAGGTCTGGACTATAAGGCGGGTGAAGCAAAAATTCCCAACCACTATTTTCTAAATAGTTTTTAACCAGTCTTGCAACATGTAGCCGAGTGTTGTCATGATGGAATATAATATCTTCATGTCTGGTGCATATTTCGGGCGTTTTTCGGCCAATGATCGCTTCAAACGAATCAATCGTATTCGGTACAGGTCCCCTGTGATCGTCTGGCCCGATTTCAGCAATAGATGAGACCCTTCTGCCATGCTTCACATATGATTTTTACGTTCGGGTTGTCGTAATGGATCCATTTTTCATCGCCAGTAATGATTCGATGCAAAAATGACTTATTTTTATGGCGTTCAAGCAGCATTTCGGACATGCAAAATAGTCTTTCAACGTCTCTCGGCTTCAAAACATATGGTACCCATTTCCTTGCTTTTGTATGAATCCTGCTGCATGCAAACGATTTGAATTTGCTGCTTGAATAACTCCCAATGATTTTGCAAGTTCTTCTTGAGTTTAACAACAATCTTCATCGAGAAATGCCTCCAATTCATATCTTCGAACTTTTTTGGCTGACCTGTTGCGGTCTTTGTCTTCCGTGTCAAAATCACCACTTCTGAACCGCACAAACCATCTCTAAACACGTTGAAATCAATGGAACATATTCAGGATAAGCTTCGGTGAGTACTCGATGTGCTTCAGCTGTACTTTTTTTCAAAGTGAAGAAGTAAAGCAAAACTTTTCGTAAATTATGTTTTCGAGATTTCTGAAGCAAAGAAGAACTTTGTTGTTTACACTATTTCGTTCAATGGCCAAGTGAGCATTAATGACAGATGTTTACTATATTTTACGAAATGTTGTAAATGTGGGAAAAAGTTTTGTAAATATATAAATATTTTGTAAAAATGCAAAATAATTTTGTTTATTCTACAAAAAATATTAATGATTAAATCTAAAATATTTGTAAAATATACAAACGAAATCGTTAAATAAAAAAAATTTTGTATATTTACTAAATGGTATTTGTTAATATTACGATATTTTTGTACATTATACAAACATTTTTTCATTATACTTTATTTGTATAATTTACGAAATTCTTAAATTTAATAAATTTTTTAACATCAACTTAGTACAAACATTTTGTAGTATTACAATTTTTTTGTACTTTATACTAAAAATAATTTACAAAATCGTGTTTGTATTATTTACGAAACTTGTAAATTTATGAAATTTGTTGTATACAAAAGATTTGTAATATAAACCAAAGATTTGTATATTGTACGAACAAATATTTTCGTATTTTTAAGCATGGATTATTATGAGTGTAGTTTCGAATTTCCGAAGCACCTACTTTTTCTTTCTATAAGTTGTCAACTATACAAAACAAAGACAGAGACCCAAAAGCATTCCCGAAAGCATAAAAGGCAAGTTTCATAGTCAGAACTAAGATTGACTTTTTAAATTTCTGAAAATTCTAGGTGAAATTGCAACGTACATACGTCTCGGGAGTACTACGGTACTTTTTTGAATCAATATCAAAAAAAGTACGATCGTATCAACTTTCCATCCCTGACATAAATCCATGTTGATAGTAAACAAGTAAAAAAGTTAAAGTCGGACATGCCGACTATCTATCTGGTTATCAGTCTGGTCAAAAGCCAACTAATGTTTGGATCCGAAATTCGAATGGGTTAAAATGGATTTGTGTCAAAATTATTTATAAAATGATAAACGAAGATAAAATCGAAAATATAGTCCATATGAGCGATAGGTCCAAATATGGACCAATCCTATCCAGAATCAATAGGCTTTGCCCTTGGGACCATTTGATTCAGCGAACCAAATTTCATTGAAATATCTTCGTATTTGCGACCTGCAGCGTGTAAACAAAGTGTAAACATGGATCGATTTTAACCAAAATCAATAGGCTTCGTCCTTGGGCCGTCGTAAGTCGTACCAAATTTCATCAAAGTATCTTAATATATGCGACCTGTAGAGTGCTCACAAGAATGCATGGACAGACAGACGGACGGACAGACGGACGGACAGACGGACATCGAAATAAAAAGTGATTCTGAGTCGGTATACTATAAGGTGGGTCTAGGTTCAATATTTGTTGGTGTTACAAACATCAACACAAACTCATTATACCCTCTCCATGTAGTGATGCAGGGTATGATGAGTGAGTTTACCAGACGCTCAACTGTTACTAATCCGCTACTCAATAATCTGGTGAACGATTTGATATCTACCACTAAGGCAACATGTTGTGGTAGGCTATCTTGTTATGGTAGCGTACAATTTGTACGCTACTTGTAAGCAGTTTGTACGCTACTTGTAAGCAGTGATACATCAGCTGTCGTTTGTTTTTTTTGTATTTTTTTTTAAGAATAGTAAACATATGCAAATATAAAAAAAAATTAATTAAATCATAAGGTAATAATAAAGCGCTACATATCAATTGCAGCGGTAGCGGGTTGCTCTAGTAAACCTGCCTAATTATTTAGGCATATTTCTGTTCTTTATAAAATCTCTTACGGAATTGGATTCTGTAAACGGGCTTATAAAAATTAACGGAAATGGCATTACTGGTGCTTTAAAGAACTGTCACGAAATACAATACCTTTTATTACAATAATAGAAAATTAAATTAAAAAAGTAAAAAATTCAAACTACAATTAGATGAAATTTTAAATTGAGCTTTGTTAATAATGATATATCTTACAAGAATATTATCCAAACAACAATATTATCCAACAACTATGGGCCATTCTCTAATCCACTTTTTAACACCTAAATATAAAATTGGGCTGGCAAAAACAGTTTTTCTAAGTTTTACCTTATCTACAATAAAACAAGTTTCAATAAGATCTGAAAGTTCGACTCGGTTGAAAGTTACTCCATGTTAGTAAGGATTCCTTACTAAGGAAATGAATAATATCAAATAAATTCGTTCCATTATATTGACATAAGCTGTTATAACTTGTTGCCACATTTATCTATACATTTCGTTTCATAACTATAGCCGCACTATAAAACAGCTGATATGTGAGGTTCTGAATAATTTAGACATACAAAAGACCTTATAACTAAAAGTTACATCCAAAATACATATATTTCCAAAAAAAAAAAAATTTTTTTAATGTAGACCCAAGAAACATTTTTACGGACTCTCCGGCACGTACAGATTCATGAATCCCGCTTTTACGGCACGTTAACTTTCCGTAATGTACGTATCCGTCAATGCTTGTACGTATACGGAACATTAACGGACCGTATAAATGGATTTTCGAACACAATACGATTTAACTCCGTTTTGGTGTATCCGTTTCCGTACCTTTAAATACGGATTTCATCGGTTGCAGTTTGTTTACAAAATAAAAAATTATATTTTTGAAAAGTCGGTGAAAATATTATTATAACGGGAATATATGGAGAATATGCAATAGAGGGAATTCTTTCCATCACACCATTAATCAAACAACATCAAGTAACAAGGTAAGATTTATGAAACTTATTGTTTTGTGTATAACATGTGAGAATTTGCATCGTGTACACAGTCAATTAAACCATAACTAATTTATTGTCTCTTATATAGATGTTGGATTTTACTCTGGGTCCCTAAGCGCTGGATAGATAGGTAAACCGAGCCGGATGTGCTAAATATTGTAATTGTATTATTTAGAAATTTATTAATAGTAATTGTAAATAATAATTATTAATGAATTTATAAAAAAGGAAAAAAGTATTGTGTATTTTAAATAATAAACATATGGTCTATTTTTGTGGAAAAAATCGGTAGGATACGGACAAGGAAATACTCAGTTTTTCACACGACATAACGGTCCGGAAACGGTCCGGCATTGACGGACTTTCAGCGGACTAGTCCGTTTTTTTACATGACATAACGGTCCGTAAACGGTCCGTCATTGACGGATTTTAAACGGACTTGTCCGTTTTTAATACGACATAACGGTCCGTAAACGGTCCGTCATTGACGGATTTTCAACGGATTCGAATCAGTTTCGATGTTCCTTATGTTCCGTTTTCTGGTCCGTATACGGATCCAGGGTATGGTTGATTTGGTGTTACCTGGTACACGGATGAGATCACTCAAGTATGCCTAAATCCTGGAAGAGAAATTTATGCAGCGTTTAAGAAAAAAAAGTTTGTACACTCATACAAATAAGTCCGTAAAAATAGCAGAAAAAGTTACTAAAAATTAGTTAAAAATTATGCTGCAGAAAAAACTGCTAATATTAGCAGAATCAGTTTGCTAAATATTAATAAAATGAAAACAGCAAAAAAAACTGTTAAATTTATTGAATTTTAGTAATATTTGAGCTAAATTGTTGTTAATTGCAAATAACAATTTAACCTGCTAAAATTAGCAAAAAAAATTGCTGAATAGTAGTATAATAAAAATAGCAAAAAAAATTGTTAAATTTACAGAATTTTAGTAATATTTGAGCTAAATTTTTGTTTATTGCAAATAACAATTTAACTTGCTGAAATCAGCAAAAAAATTGCTAAATAATCGTAAAATGAATTGTTAAATCTACAAAATTTTTCCTAAAATTTTCTGAAATAGGCTTTCCAGTACCGATTTCGGTAATACCGAAATTGTCAAAATTCGAGCCATTTTAGAACTATACCGATTTCGGTATTGCATACAATTTTTTTGTTTATTTTTTAATATTTTATGTCTTTTTTAAAAGAAATTTTAACAAATTTGACAATAATTCTGTTTTTGTGTTTGCAAATTTTTACAAATTTTATGTTTTAAAGATGTAAATATTAATAAATACGAGTATATTGCATTTTTACTCAACCAGAACTTTGTACAACGCAAAACTAAAATAAAATTAACCCATTCAAAAAATGTGTGATTGTGATTACTTATAAATAGTATGAACTTTTCAAGGGTTATATCCACGAGTTTTAATTAATTTAAACATAAAAAATCCTAAAGATTTTCTTGAGAGAAAGTCAAAAGATTAAAAAATTAGTCTAATAAATATTTGTTCACTTTTGTGTCTACGATTTCCCAGTATTGGTTTGTGATGGTAATTGTCAAATTTGTCCAAATTTTCTTTCTAAATTTTCTAAAACAGAATAAAAAAAAAATAATTTTTGATTATGTAGATTTTTTTGTTTCTCGCGAATGATATTTTTTGTTTTTATTTGCGAATTAATTTTAGTCAATAATATGTCTTCGCGAATCAAAAAAATATAAAAATAATTCGCGACAATTATCTTTATATTTCTTTACTCGTGAATTTATAACTCAGATTTTTTATCATCCTTGAAAATAATTTTTGAATCAATTCTTCAAAACTCTGGAGGGTTTCCGCGTAACTCGATTCGAAAAAAATTTTCGAATTCGTAACTTTTGTACCTTTCGTAAAAAGAAAAGTTTTTGCAAAAATCTTACTTTTTTAATTTTTATGTGTAGTGTACAAGGTTTACGATAAAAATAAATTAAAAAGTAGAATTTTTATGCAGAATTATATTTTTAACAATATTTGCAAGATTTACAAACTCTAAAATTTTTTTTCCAATCGAGTTACGCGGTTACCCCCTGATCTGATTTATTCTTCGCGAATTATCTCTTAAAACAAATTATTCAATCGAATCAAAATTGAATCAAATCATTCATTACAAAATATTTTAAAACATTTACTGATTCATAAAATTAGTAAATTTTTATTCGTATTGATTCAAAAAAGAGTTATCTTTTCTGGCCTGATTGGAATCAATAATTTTCGTACACAATTTTGAAATTTTGAGATGTGCTATATCTAAGTTTACGCGCTAAATAAGAATATTTATATGAATACCGAAAATTCGGTACTGGAAAATTTTCAATACCGAAATACCGATTTCTCAATACCGATTCGGTATTGGAAACCCTAATGTTAACCCATGATACAACCACACTAGGTAGATGCATTAGAACAACAAACACAACAAACAACAACAAAAAATGTAATCGGCTACTTTTGATACATAGCGAAAGCATACGAAAAAATCCATGAACTGTCATAATAAAACCCTGAACTGTCAAACTCTCCCTAATGCATCTACCTAGTATGGTTGTATCATGATGTTAACCATAACAAAATGTATTTCAGAGACCCTTCTTCCGATTTTCATTGTTTGCTGATCGGATATGTACTTGCGAATTTATTTGAGTTTCCATTTTCACCTCTAAATCTCCACCCACAGGAAAGAAGGTGTGGCCGATTGAAAATATCGTATTCTTTAAATAAGCTTAAAAAGTACAATATTGGGGGAAAAAATTAGGGTCATCCCCGTAAACTCCACTTGCTCCCCAGAGATACTTTTAATCACAATTTTCATATTAAAATGGTTCGTCCAAAATAGATCTTTGAAAATTAGTGTATTACGATAAATAGAAACTTTTCTCGTAAATTTTAATAGTTTCGATATTTTGTGAGTAGGACAAATTTTCAACCATTTCAATTTAGCTTTATTTAAAAACTTTTTGCATTATTTTTGTCGATTTAAAAATATGCAGTAATTTTTATGAGTCATTTATAAGCGCTCCAAATTTGGTGGTTTAGTTTACAAAAAATTTGTAAAATTAGCAAATCTTCTGTTAAAAATTAGTAACTAAAATTCAGCAAAATACTGTAAAGTTAGCAAATTTATTGTTAAAAATTAGTAATTAAATTCAGCAAAAAAAAATAGCAAAAAAATTTGTAAGTTAGTAATGTGGAGGTAGCAAAAAAATTAACTAAAAATTAGTTAAAAATTTGTTAAGTTGAAGTACTAACAGTTTTACTAACTTTTCTACAAACTTTTTTCTATGAGTGTAAAAACTAATTTTTCAACCTAGCAACGCATCAGGCATTAAAAATCAACTTATTTAGGGATGCATTCACACCGAAAATACTAAAGCTATGGAATGGCCCATATATTTTCGGGATAAGAGCCGAATTTAGAATACCTACGTTACACTGAACCAAAAGTCGTAAGTGAAATCAACATAAAAATTTTGTTACTTTTTGATGAAACGAATTGTTAAAACAATATATTTTTTATTCAAATTAATCTGTGTTTTTTTTTAAATCAACTACTTTTTTTAAATGAACATACTTATTTCCGTCAATAATTCTCTACAAAACAATTGTTGTTTTGATAATTTTTTTGTCCATTTTTTAACAAAATTTAATTTGTTAACTCTAAAAAATTTTGTAAAAAGGCTGCAACGTAAATTTGATATAATTTTTCTTCAATTTGAAAAAAGAGTATTAAATCTGTGGAAAAGAGTTTAGTGAGGTTAGTTTTGTCTCGTCATTACTCGTGCTAGCATGTGTATTTGTAATTGTCGGAAATATCAATAAATTGACATTAAGTGTTTTTGTTTTTCAAAGTATAGATAATTAACAAATTCAGTGATTTAAAGTGAATTGCTAATTGAAGATTTATTAATTTTAATCTAAATAAATTTATATAATTTTGAACGTTCTCAATTAAATCGTACATTAAAATTTCTGTCATTAATTTTGATATTATTATCTATCTTTTTGTTATTTTGTTTAAGGCAAACTATTAATGAAAGTTATATAATGTACTTATTTGAATTATTAATTTAAATAAAGTTATATGTTTTTGTATATAAAATGGTACATGTGTTTTAAATAAAGAGTTTTTAGTATATGCTATATTATAATTTCAATTTTATATTTCATTATTTTTTATATTTTATCAAATTCATTATAAAAAAGACATTGTATGTATATTGCTTAAAAAAATTTTAAATTGGTGAAATATAAAAATAATGAAATATAAGTCTAAAAATTAATAATAAATCGATAAAAAATTAATTAATTAAATAAAATGCATTGTTGAATTTAATAAAATGCATTGGTAAAACAACAAAATCATTATGCAATTTAATTAAATATAATTGTTAAGACAACTAATTTTTGTTAATACATTTGACGATATTTTGTCAAAATAATACCACATAAAATAGTTAAACGTCAAAATATAAATCTACTAAACAATGCGTTAAATTGATGGACAGGTTTTGTTAGTTGTATAGTGACCACCCATTCATCAATTAAATATGGATTTTAGTTGATTTCACAGCTGTTTTTGGTTCAGTGTATGTAATTGTTTTCCACAAAATCGATAATATCAAACAGTTTTTGATCTCAAAAGAGCAGAAACTCGTGTTTGAAGACCAATGAATGAACAAAATTGGTGGACAGTGTACAATGGCGGATGCCAAATGGAATTTTTGGTATTAATTAAAATCAGGTCGACTTTACCTAATATTAAATTATTTAATTTTTTGCTCAAAGTTTTTTAACTTCCAAATCCATTTTTCTGAAACTGCGGCTATAGTTATGAAACACTAGTAAAAAATAATGGCGATTTAAATTAATCTATATAAAATTTTTTTTTTTTTGGAAATATATATATTTTGGATTTAACTATTAGTTATAAGATCTTTTGTATGTCTAAATTATTCAGAATCTCATATATCAGCTGTTTTATAGTGCGGCTATAGTTATGAAACGGAGTGTAGGTATATGTATATAAAATTCATTTTCTGTTTGTTTGTTTGTTTGTTTGTTTGGATGTTCAGTATACAAATTCTTATTTTTTAACGGATTTCCCTGAAATTTGTTACACTTAATTCTCATATCTCGGGCGAGGTCGCCATATACTTTTCATTGCCCACGCCTACTTTTACGCCCACTTTTTCTTTAAAAATATGAATATGTATATAAAAATGGATTTTCGCTATGGTAATTTCTATTTTCCAACCGATTTCGCTCAACTTTGGTAGACGCGATCCTTTCAACCTAGCCGAGGTCAGCATGTACTTCTCATTGGCCACGCCCGCTTTAAAGCCCACATTTTTTTATTATGAGTTTGTAATATAACAATGAATGATCGCTATGGAAATTTTTTCGTACACATGATCCTGATATTCCAGGCCAAGTGGCGATATATTTTTTATTGACTAGGCCCACTTTTGCGCCTACTTTTTTAAAAAATTATGAATTTATTATGTAACAATGGATGTTCGCCATGGAATTTTTTATTTTACAACGGATTTTGCTCAATTTTAGTACACATGATCCTGATATTTCAGGTCAGGTCGCGATATACTTCTCATTAACCACGCCCATTTTTCAGCCAACTTTTTTTTGATTATGAATTTGTTATATACAGACATGTGATGAATATCGAAAACGAAAACGATCTGTACAATACCAATTATTTTTTATTTCCTTATTTAGATGTTATGAATCAAATAAACCGATAAATAATAATTTGAAGCTAATTTTATTTTCGCTAAACTAATTATTCTAGATTTAAAAACTGTTCATTTTCTTCACACCCCTGATAACAATGGATGTTCACTATGGAGATTTTTTTACAAAGGATTTCACTCAAATTTGGTGCACATGATCCTTACAGTCTATCCGGGGTTACCATCACTTTCCATTGCCCACTCCTACTTTTACGCCCACTTTAAAAAATTACAACATTCAGCCTTATTGCGGTAGTCGCTGTCGTATTACGACAGTAGTCGTTGTCGTTTTTATTATATTTTGGTATTCTGTAAAATATACGACAGATCACAAGAGAATATAAAGAAAATTAAATATTTCATTTATTTTTGTAGTGATTTCATAAAATATTAAAACAAAATTAAATTTTGTAGTAATAAAACAATTAAATATTGTCCCATAAAATCACGGTGTCTGAGTGAAAATTTTCATTTTAAGGATAGTGTGTTTTTCCACAAGTTGCAAAATACCCAGTGCATTAAATTTTTTTTAATTTTTATTAAAAAAATTATTTAAATAAAAAATTTCTCCTTTAATTTAACTTCTTAATATATTAAAGTGATTTTACGTTTAATTTTACTTATTTTAATACTTTTTTTTTTTTGAGGCTGTCGTGAACAAAAATTTATACGACAGTTTTTGGTGTATTTGACCAACAAAAACAACACTGCGGTATCAAAAAATGGCTTTTGCAAAATCGACAAATTTTCTTGCCATATACGACAACCGCAATTAGGCTGATTATATAACAATTGAAATTTTTATTTTCCAACGGATTTTGCTCAAATTTGGTACAAATTATCCTTTTATCCTAGGCCAGGTCGCGATATGCTTTTCGTTGACCAGAAATGTTCGTTGTGGAAATTTTTATTTTCCAACGGATTTTACTCAAATTTAGTTAGTACACATGATCCTTATATCTCAGGGCAGGGCGCCGCATACTTTTCATTGACCACGCCCACTTTTGCGCATTTTTTTAATATACTCACGCCACGTACAATTTCGTTATTAATGTTCAAATGATCACAAGCTTTTTTACTTCCAATTTTTCTCAAAATTTTTAAAATTGCTGTTTGTCATAGTCCTCTTTATTTTTTTGTTTACTCCTTTTCAAATTTTGTTAAAATTTTACACATTTTAATAGTTGAGTACGGTAGTGGCGAGTGAGGTGTAGGCGGGCGCGGTGGTGGCGGCAAGAATCATATATAACTAGGAGATACAATCGCTATCGGATCGCACATCGTACCGGACATCGGGCAGCAATTATGACCTTCTTGATAACATCACAATTTTCTGTCCGATGTCCGGTCCGGTAGCGATTATATCTCCCAGTTACATATGGCGGCGGCATCTTTTTCAAATCTTAGGATACCTAACAAGGGGTTGTCAACCATATTATTATATTTTTAGTTTTTATGGTAGAAGACTTTGAATCCCGGGCAAGACCGGATAAAATAGCTAGTGTATAATATGAATTTAATATGTGTTATTGCATTTGTTGTACTTGAATTTACTTAAAATACAGTCAACGTACATATTTTGTATATATATATATATAAAAAAAAGTGGGAAATCAACCGGCATTAAAAAACTAAAATAAATTAAAATTCACAATTTGTATCAACAACCGCAGTAAAGATTCTAGTCACAAACAACATTTGGTCTTAATATTTCAAACAAAATAAACGTGTTATCGGTTTTTGGAACCAAAAAAATTACAAAATATAAAACAAAGTTCACAGTATAAACCCAAAAATAAATATCGTTAAAAGTGTTAAATATTTTTAATGAAATTACTTGTTTATCATATTTGATACTAGTAAATATTATTAAAATAAAGTATGAAAAATTGTTTTAGTTAAAAAATATATGTAAATAAAACGGAAATTAAACACGATAACGTGAATTTTCATGTTTTTTCAAACACGAAATGAAAATAAAAGTTTTTTTAAAGATTAAATTAAAAGTTTATTTTTTTGTGCAAATTTAAAATCTGCTGTGATTGAACATTTTTTTTAACATTATTAAAAATTTAATGATAAAGTTTCCATAAAAAATAATTTATTAAAAAACGCGATGCTTTTCATAAAGTTTAATACAAAAATTTTAGTCATTTATAAAATAGTTCCAAAATAGCTAAATATTTGCGACCTGCAGCGTGTAACCAAGCCAATTTTAGGGGGGGTTGGGCCATTATATGGACACTAGGTCTAAACATTAACCGATTTTAACCAAAATCAATAGGAGTCGCGCAGTGCTTTGTCCCATAGGCAAAATTTAAAAAAAATGTATGCGGAACGTTAGTGACTATACATTTTTAAAGAGGTGACATAATACCATAAATAAATATGAAAGAGGAATTCAGTATCTCCTCTTTTTGTTAACAACAGAGGGAGCTAAAGTCAAAATAATTTTAAGCTAAAATAGTTAAACGAAAATCTAATTTTAACTGCTTTACAAAAAAATTGGCAAAAATTCATTTTTAAAGATAATTCTTTCAGGGATATGGCATCACCTAAAAAATAAGTTATAACAAAATCGTTATCAATAGATGGTAGAGATGAGCGATATTTTCATACCGGTGATTTAATCACAGTTCTTAATTAATCACTGGTAACGGCAGTGATCAAATATTTCAAGTCGCAGTTACTCGGAATGTCGTTCTTTTAATATTTTTGTACTATTATTTCTTGCAAACTTCATTGTGCACAGTAATACATGTTCTTTTTCAATAACAGTGACTTGCTTTCACACTCTTCTGAATAAAACTTAGTTTGTTTGTAACTGGAATACTGCTTTTAAAATGTGGTTTATTTTGTTTTATTTCAATAAAGAAATAAATTATACTCGAGAAAAAGTTTTTCCGGCAAATTTTTGTTAATAAATTATGAAATGGCTGACAAAATTCGTTTTCGGTTTAACTAAACCAAGTTTAACTGACATCCTAAAAACTCGCCATAAATATTATTTCGTTTATTTATTAGAAAATCGCAGTCTTTCCCATAGAAAGACCGTGATCACGATCACAGTTTAAAAGAACCGATTTGCAAATCACATTAGGTGTGTTTCTTTACTTTTTGGGTAAAGTTCGGTAAAATGAGAGTAAGCACAAAATCCTCTCACAAAATGACAAAATTACCCAATAGTACAGGAACGCAAAAAACCACTTTTCTAGCCCAAAAACTTATTTCAAAGAATAATGTTAAACAGTGATGGGACTTGAAAAATTTTGTTTTGTGCCAAGTGTGTGACTAAAATGTGCCAAATGGGCCTTTATTGTGCCAAAACTCAATTTTCACTTAAGCCCAAATTAGTTTGGAAGTATCGTAAAAAAAGTAACGTATCATTCTCATAATGAATAAAAAGAGTATAAAAAATAAAAATATTGTATTTTTTATCTTTTTCTTGTGCATAGAATTAAATGTCAAGTAATAAAATAGAAAATTTCTATTTTCAACAGAACTTTTTTACGATTTTACTTGACAACAGTTTCAATGCATAGAAAAAAGATAAAAATATATTTCTATATTATTTTAATACATTGAATTGATTACAGATACGTTTTTTTACTTTACGATTAGACTAATGAAGCCTTTAGAAACCGTGTTTTCAACTTTCATTTTGTAAATGCATTCTTATGGAATTATTTTGAATTCTTATGGAATTAATTACATTTGAATGAATTAAAATTTTCTTTCAATTAAAAGGTGAATGATAAATTAAATTCATCCGATACTTATTAAAGATTTGGGAATGCAGCCAATGAATGAATACTTTAGGAATGGTTGCACGGAATGGTATACATATAAACATTTTCTAAAACTGAATTATTTTTTTTATGAATTAAACTTAAATTAATTCTTTCGAAGCTCTGAGATAAATTTATAGCATTTGAATTTTTAAAATTCTATGGATTAAGCACCGTAAGTTGTTCAGTTTTCACGTGAAAAAACTGTTATACTCTATATTCTGGTGAAAAAGTGACATTTTGTGTTAATTGTGATTGTGTCTTTGTTATAAAATTAAAACATTGTTAATTTTTTTAACTTAAATTGCAATGTAACGCATTTAAAGTCTGAGAGAAATTTTTTGATGTGAAAAACAACTTACGGTGCTTTATTCGGTAATATCTTCGATGCCATTTTTTAGTTTTGCTTTATTCGAAAAGGTATTTTAATACCAATAAATGCTTAGAAACTAAAAATTAAAGAATTGTTATTTTTTAAATTCATTTTCTATTAAATTTTGTAGATAACCAAAATGTGCCAAAATAGTATCGGTTGTGCCATTGTACCAATCAATCTTAGATTGTGGCAAAAATCCCATCACTGATGTGAAAATACGTATAATTTTAGTTTGCAAATCGGCACAAATAGACATATTTATTCGCATTTAAAAGTTGTTTTTGATTTTATTCAATTAATTTTAACAAAAAACTAAGTTTCTTTTACTTATTTCTTTATTTAATTACAATTTTTAATTTAATTTCACAATTGTTTTTTGTTTATATTTGCATCAGCTGTTTTACCAAAGTTTACCCGAAGAAAAAGTCTGGGTAAATTTTGGTAAAAAGAGAAGCACTAATACACTCTCATTAGCGCTCTCATTTACCCAATTCTCGAGTACGGGAACGCTTTTGGGTAAATTTCGGTAACATTGGGAACGTACGGGAACACACTGATTCACTGAGAACAATGTTACTTAAAAATCGCCGGATCGCCCATCTCTATTACAAACCCGTGATCACGGTCACTGTTTAAAAGAACGGTGATTTGGAAATCACGTTCACTGGTAGCAGCGTTATTCAAAAATCACCGGATCGCTCATCTCTACTAGATGGCACTTTGTTAAAAAATTGACAATTTTCGTATTTTTATTTAGATTTAAATAATAACAAACAACAAAGCAAACAAACAAACGGATATCTCAAATTTTATTATTTGAATATATTCCGCCTTTGTTTCTTCCTTATTTTGAGCAGTTTTCAGCAGTTTTTGAGTTTGTAAATATAGGCTCAGCTGATACTAAATAGTGGCTCAAGTAATACTAAATATCTGCGCCCTCTACTCGTGAGTAGTATAATTTTTGATTTATTATCTCTATAATTAATAGTCTCTGAATTCTTTGAAACACGTTGGTTTTGTTACTTACTATATTCACAATAAGCAAAAATTATTTTAAGTGAAAATTTTTTATAGAATAATATTTGGTGGCATCAAAAACTTTAGACATTTTTTGACTGAAAATCCCAAAGTTGCTTAAGTTTGGTAGAGTAAAAAAAATATGAAAAAACGTCTTTTTTTATTTATAATTTTAGGACATCTTGAAGCTCTTTAATAGAATTTAAAAAAAACCCTTTCAAACCCTTTTACCTGAGTTTTAACAAGAGAAAGGCTAAATTTTAAGGTACCACCAAAAGTTAAAATAATAACGTCTAAAAAAAAAAGAACTTGAAAATTGAAACACAGGCTTCGTTTTTATGTGGTGTAAAAATAAAAAAATTCAAGAAACTTAAAAAAAAATTTTAAGTAATAACTAGGGTTTGCCGGGATATCCCGGGAAAAGTTTGCCGGGAATTCCCGGGAAAATAATATATTTTTCCCGGGAAAACGGGAAATTTTAAAAATATTAAATTATTTTTATTTAGAATAGGATTTTTTAATTTTAGTCATAAAAAACATTTTAAATACCAAAACAAAATGTTATTAACATTTTTTAAAAGGGAATCAATTTTTTTGACACACAAAAAAAATCGTTGCCAAGTAATTAAATTAAGTAATAAAGATTTTTCGCATAACTTATTCAAAATTTAAGTAGTAAAACCTAAAAATAAGTAGTAAAATGTTTAAAAGAAATATGAACAAAAAGTTTTGTTTCTTACAAATAATCGCCCTTTTTATCTAAATTTTTCAAATGTATATTTTAGTTAAGGACGACTTTAGTTAACATATTGGGTGGCAGTATACCTTGACTTGGTTTATATTTGGAGCATTCTGATTGGTTAATTTATTTTCAACCAATCAAAATATTTGAAAATATAAATATTTTTGTAGGGTTTTCATGCACAAAATGAATAAAACCGTATGATTAAAAATAAAGTCGACTTTAAATTTAAAATAATCCTTTATATTAAGGGCCAATAATTTTATAACTAACGTTTCCATTTATAAAATATTTTCAAGTAAATTTACTTTATTTAATTACACCTGCTTTCAAACTAATATATTATTTTATATTAAATAATAAAATGTCAAGAGTATGGAAATACTTTACAAAAAAGGACAATACAGCGCAGTGCAATATTTGCCCCAAAAGACTAATGGTTAACGGATGTAGTTTATCCGACATCTAAATTTGGTTCACAAAAAAAATTGATATTCATGCAACTTTTCTTGAAGAAAACAACAACAAGAATAACGTTCTAGCTAAAATTAGCAAAGTACCCGAAGAAAAAAGTGTAAGCGAATAGGCATTGAAAGTTTTATGGTAGGGCAAACATTTCCTGAAATGGTATCCAAATTAGCCGCAGTCGGCGGAATGTCAATCCGAACCATAACTAGATCTTCGTTTATTCCAGAAAGTTTTTATAATAAAAACCTGACATTGCCAAAAAATGAAACCGATGTAAAGAACATTATATTAAATTACTACAATCATGTAAAAGATATCATGGTAAAAGAAATATCGAGCCATATTTCTAACAATAGGAGATTTACTATAATCTTAGATGAATGGGCAAGAATATCACAAATTCATTTTATAACCTGGGGTTGGTTAATATATCAGGAAGATGTAATGCTAGAAGAGTTTTATTTGTCTTTGGAAAATAACATTGTGGCCAGCATATCTAATGAGCCAAATGTAATAAAGCGGTTTGTTTCCGACAGTCCAGTAGTGGGTGCTTTCCGCTGAAATCATGCAATTTATTTGGCAGTGCTTAGAGTAATTTATGTGAAATCAAATGTTCAACATTCTGATATTTTTACTTTGAATTCTCACTATACAGACTGCATTTGTACTGAAATAGTGTTTTTTTTTTAACAAAAATTACTTATATAGGTGGTTTTCATTAACAATTTTGTTAAACAATATTTCCCGGGATTCCCGGGAATCAAATTTTTTTATTCCCGTTTCCCGGGAATTAAAAAAGTCCGGGAAATCCCAAACCCTAGTAATAACACTTTTTTTTGAGGAAAACCTAAAATTTTATCAAGTTTAGTGAAATTTAAAAAAGATATAAAAAAACGTATATTTTTTTAATATTTAGATAGTCCATAAGGAGTATAAGTAATTTTCTGTAAAAAAGAAATTAAAATTTTGAACCGCAAATTTAAAATTTTTAACTTTTTCTACATATCCCAATATTTCAATTTTATGTAGATACCCAGCCAGAAAAATACAAACGGGAAAGCGATGGCAAAGCACTTTAACAGGTGGTACAAGTACTGGCAAAAAGTGCTTTCCCATTCCCAAAATGATAACATCATTAGACAAAAGGACCGGCTGTTCAAAAAGCGCCGGAAAAGCACTGGAAAAACAAAATTTTTGAACGTTGGCAAAACGCTGGCAAAACCAATAAATTGGTGGTCTGGAAATATATTTTCTAAAATAAAATTTAAAAAAAGTTCATATGTATTTTTTTTGGTCCTGCCGTGATTTGAACCCAGGCCGTCAGATTGGCAGACGATTGCTCTACCCACTGAGCTAACGAGACATATAATATTTGATAGCTAAACACATAAATGAGTGATAATCGCCGTACAACTACTGGCTGTGCGAAAAAGCTAGCACTGGCAAACAGTTTTTTGGAACTAATATGCCAGCATTGGGAGAGCAAAAAAAAGTTGGTCTTAAAGGATCTTTTCCACAAACAAAAAAATTGATTTTATAGAACAAAAAAAAATTTAAATTAAAAAAAAACCCAATAAAAATTTGTTGCTTGCAACCGGATTTGAACTCGGAACCTCCTGACTGCAAATCTTTTTTAACGAAGTATCAGCATTTTTATAAAATCAATGCTCTACCAGTGAATTGGTTTTTGTAATACTGGTAGCATTGGCTAGGTAGCACTGGATAACCACTGGTTGCAAACCTTGGTATATCACTCTTAGACCATTTTTTGCCAGTGGTTTTTTTTATAAACCACCGAAATTTTTGTAAAACAAATACTGGAAAAACGCTTTTTGCGTCCCAAATAAGTGTTCTTCCAGTCATTTATTTTCAACACCGTGGTTACCCAGTGGTATGCCAGTGCTTGATTTTTTGTACCACTGGCGATTTCTGATTGGGTATGTATGTATGTATATGCTGCCCCTTAAAATACGATTTGTCGATTTTCATTCATTACACTGCCAAGTTTTCATCTAGTACCCAGCAAAATATTAGTAATGACACCTAATTACCATCTGCATTACCAAAAATGATATATCATTACCTTTTGCATTATTTTGTAATATAAAGTAATAACTTAATAACGACCTATTATATTCATTGCTTTTAAATATAAAATAATGACTTACTCGTAATAGTTTAAATAAGTACTTTTTACACAGTTAAATTTTTTACATTTTTATTTATTATATGTAAATATGTTTTATGTTAACCACTTATAATTCAACTTTTTGTAAGCATGTGTGTAACCACTTATTATTATAACTACTTACTTCTCATTTTTTCGTAAGCAAGCGGGTAAGCGTGACTACTTATAAAAACGACCACGCCAAAAAAAATAAGTAGGGTAGGTTCAAAATTGAAGAATTTAATTTTCTTTAGAAAACTTTAACTCGTGCTGAATTGCGGCCGAAAATGTCCCATTTTTGAAAAAGAAAATAGCATATCAATTAAAAATTCACAAAATTGTTCATTAAATATACTTAAAATTATTCAGATACGGAATTTTGGTTTCGCTGGATATCATTAACCCACTTTAACCTAGAACCGAAATGCCCATAAATTTAACAGAAAAGCAAAAACGGCTTCTTTTTTATTTATTTTTCAAATTCAAATGTCAAAAGCTATTTTTGTAATATAATAGTTATTAAAGAAAAATAATAAATTGAAAAAATAATAATTCGGGTTTTGTGTGGGGAGCGACTCCTTTCCAGGATTGTCAAAAATTGTTTTCACTAAATTTTAGCAAGTTACCAATATTTTTGACCATGTGTGTGTCATATTAAAGGTTTTGCTAAAATAAAATAACATTGCACCATAAAAAAACTTGTAAAAATTGAGCAATAATACTGCTCGTCTGTGGCGCCCTTAAAATTGATAATGAATGAGAAAAAGGCTATATGGGAGATAGTCATACCCTTGCACCGAATGAAACAAAATTTGCCACAGAGATAAAAAGTATAATTTTATAAACTATTGTAAGTTTCTAGTGCATTCTGATCTTAAATCTGGCCAAAATATAGTTTCTGAGAAAAAGGATATATGGTAGGTAGTCATGTTCTTACACCGAATGAAACAAAATTTGCCAAAGAGCTAAAAAGTATTATTTTACAAACTTTTTTTAAGCTTTTAGTGCATTCTGATCATAAATGTAGCCAAAATATTGTTTTTTAGAAAAAGGATATATGGGAGGTAGTCATGTCCTTGCCCCGAATGAAACAAAATTAATCATTAATTAAAGGACATAATTTGACCGGCAGTAACCAATTTTCGCTTTATTCTGTTTATAATTGTAGCTAAAATTAAAAATTTTAGATTAATGATGTATGGGAGGTAGTCATGTCCTTGCACCGATTTGCTGAAACTTCGAATTTTTCTTAATTTACATATTCTGAGCCAGCACACCGAATTTCATTATTCTACGATAACTCCTCTAATTTTGCCGATTCGCTATATGGGGACAAAGCACTGTGCGTCGTACTTGGGCTGACGTAAGGCGGTGTACCAAATTTCATCAAAATATCTTAGTATTTGCGACCTGTAGAGTGCGCACAAGAATGCATAGACAGACAGACGGACGGATGGACATCGTTAAATCGAAATAAAAAGTGATTCTGAGTCGATCGGTATACTATAAGGTGGGTCTAGGTCCAATATTTTTTGGTGTTACAAACATCTCCACGTAGTGGTGTAGAGCAGGGATGATAAATTTGGTACTATAGTACTTTTTATGGTACTATTAGAACCTCAAAAGTACTATGGTACTCCTATCACTCATTTAGTACTATTTCCAAATTTTCATAATTTATTTTTTAATTTTCATACCAAATACTGCATTTTAAATGAACAAATCAACTATCGGAGTTTTAAATAAAAATGTGTGTAAAACCCCAAGTAAAAGATTTAAAAATTTAAAGAAATGTAATTAAATGAACGAAATTATTAAAATATAAAATTTTTTCGAAAATTTCGTATTTTTTATTTTAAAAAATTGGTTATCACAACTATTAATTGTTGTGATAACCAAGAAGTTGCGTTCGTCGAGGATTACGTTAATTGGGGTGGTACTTAATTTAATAGTTGAATAAATCAAATGCGCTAAATTGATTAAGGTGCCTATTCCTGCTTGTGACTCGTTATGACTATCTTAAGACTATTTTTAAGACTGAGAGTCACAACTTTTCATACAAAACAACAACAAAATTAAAAAAAATTTAATTTTATTTGTCAATGTTATGATTGTATAGATACCAGGTCTTAATTTTTTAGAAGTTTTCAAACAAAAATTTGAATAAATATAATTTATTATGACTTTGCAGCAACAAATACAAGGGAAATACACTCACAACTAAGAGTCACAGACTTTTCGTAGGATTAGACACGTAAATCCCTTTAAAATAATTTTCGCCTTCAAACGAAATTGAATACGACTTTCTGGGACTTCATTCAACTAAAATTCTGAATCAAACGTCAGCACAAAGTTATTGTATTCCATACCACATAGTTCATTGTATAATTACATTGAAACTCGTTTAACAACTCTCCTATATTAATTTTTTCAGATATTTTGTTTTTTAACTTGACACGTTGGTTTTCTAGACTAGTCTAACAGTTGTCTCGATAGCGAATAAATAGCAAAGAATAAAAAATCCAATAAAATATTCGTAATTAATCGAACTTTTCGGCCTTCAGAATGCTGTAAAAAAAGAGCCGGGAGGAACTAAGCTAAATGTGAGCCTGGGTTTTTCTTGGAATTATCACTACCTCATTAACGAATAAAATTATATAGGTCCCCTGAAAGAAATCGTCTAAAATCCCTTTCGTTTGGTTATACCACTAATATCAATACATTCAATATCAGATAGGACCTCTTCATGATTATTAGTTCAAAACTTAGACCGATTTTAACCATTTTCAATAGCGTTAGTCCTTCATGCATTACAAACTTACATATGTACCAAACTTCGTCAAATTATTAAAAAAAAAATGCGACCTGTAATTTGCTTACAAAGATCGTTCATTTTATATGGACAGACGAACTGACATCATTAGCACCAAATCAATACACTCATAGGGGTGGTTAGAATATAAAAAATATTTTTTGGTACTATGGAGGTTAAAAAAGTACTATTTTTTAAGCTGGTTAGTACTATTTTGAAAATCCCATTTATCATACCTGGTGTAGAGTATAACAATAAGATTTTATTTTTTTTTATTTTATAAAACAACTAATACTTTGATTTATAAATGTGAGGTTCAAATGTTCGATCAGCCGACTACGCGTTCAGCAGCATGATGGTGATTTTATTCAATAGTGAGTTTAGATGAGTGATTAAATGTGAATAAAACATGTTCGACAGATGACTCGAACTGATCCGGTCTACGCGTTAAGCAGCATGATGTTGATTTTATTAAACACCCAGTGTTGTTGAGTGATTAAGTACCTAATTTCGTAAAACACTTGGGTGAAGTGAGAGAACATTCAATGTAAATTGTTTTTGTAACAAAAACAATTTCTATAGATATAACACAACACTTCACCGAAGTGTTTTACAAAATTACCCCCTAAATGTGAATAAGAATTTTAGTGTATGATTAAATCAAGAAAAAAAGTTGATTTTGCAGTTCTCTGGTTGATACTAAAAAAATTTCATTACCATTTAATGGGTTCCATAATTTCCATCCCCGATTTCAGCAAGTTTTTCCCCCCATTTTTACGTTTTTCTGTCAATGGCAATTATTTTTTTTAATTGATGCATTATCAATGGTAATGAAATTGAAAACCGTTCATTAATTAATGAAATGAAATTTTAAAATCATTACCATTAATTAAATAAACGGTAATGAAAATAATTTCATTACAATTGATATGAATGCAATGGTAATGAAATCAATTCATTAGTCCACCTAATTAATTGGTCCCATGTATGATGTGAATACATTCGAAATTATCAGATAAATACAAAGTCGGATCAACAAGTCCCTGACTTTTTGAGCTTGCCTCGTAGCTAAATAAAAATCAACACTGCCTCCGTCAAGTACCATCTGTAAATAGACATCTGTCAATTAGCAAGCTACCTCACTAACTTTGGCAGCTATTCAAATTAACTTAATTTTTGTAAAAATTAAAGAAACTGAATTTTGAGACCTAACAAAACATAATCTTTGGCTGAAAACAACTATCACTGAAACCAAAACTTTAAAAATTTTTACAGTCACTACATGACAGTTGTTTGTGCAGTAATCAGTAGTTATTTTTAACTGTAATTCCAAATGTTTTCCTATGCAAAAATACAAAACAACTATTTTGACAGTTATTTAGGAAAACAACTAATGAAAAGTGCTTTAATTTCGTAACAGTTGTTTATAGCACTTATTTTTTTTAATATCATAATAAACAACTTCCAAAACAGTATTTTTCTGGACGGCCAATTGAGGCCTCTACTCCCAAAAAGGTCGAACAAATTTACGATATGTTGTTGGTCGATAGGGGAGTAAAAGTGCCCGAGATTGTTAGTGTCATAGGCTCTGTCATAGGTTTAACTTTAACTTAACTATAAACAAAAGAAAATGTCAAAAAAATGTACACAAAACAAAAACAAATTTTTGGGTTAACTATTAACTAAAGTTTAAACCTGCAGTATGAGACCCACCGTAAGTCTCTAAATTGAATTATAATCAAGGTTGGTTACCGTTATCGTTATAATACCGTTATCGCTAAAATACCGTTTCAAATCGAAAACCATTACCGTTACCAATACCTCTAAAAAAATTTCCAAATACCGTTATCGTTACCGATACCGTTATTTTTATAAGTAGTTACTGGTATTTTACCGGTATTTATTAAATTATATAAAAATGCAAATTTTTAAAATTTTTTATAATAATCTTCAGTTTTTTTTTCTACAAAAAAATTTATGGATAACAATTTTAGTTACTAAAACTACCAGCATTGAATTTAAAGCAGGAGTCGGCAACACCTATGCCCATGGGCCAGTGTTGCCACTTTTTGAATAATTATTCAAAAATGGGACTGTTTACACATTCCTTGGATAATTTTTGAATAATGACATTTTTGTGTAGTTTTTGTGTAATTTCACTTTTTACTGAAAAATTTACTAAATTCCATGCTTTTAAGTCCAACAGTAGATAAAATGAGTTTGTTTGTGAAACATCTACCAGAAATTTCCAGTTTCTACTGAATTTTTGTAAATTTTTTCAACATAAAACCCAATTTAGTTAGAGGAAGTCAAACATGTTGTTTTATATTTTATTTGTATATAAACCCCATATTTTGTTAGTTTCTTGAGAAAATTATTGTCAAACTGAATGCAAAATATTTATTTTTGTCTTGGGTGCAAAGATCAGTTGAAATTAAGCAAAAGAAATTTGGGTTTATTATGATTACGACTTTCTCATGACTGAAAAAAACTTGTAATTTCCAAAGTTTTTGTAACAGTTACTGGGCTGGGCACAGTTGAGCAGATTTAAATATCTTTAAGAAATTCATTAATTCAGTCTTCGTTAACATGCAAAGGCTATTTTTATTACAACTGGCACTCTATAATTGACTTTTTATATGACCTTTGTAGGTAAACTGTGTCCAAATATTAACCCATAGATATGAATGAGGGGTATGTATAGTTGATCTTTTTTATTTGGTAAATTAATGTTTTTTAGTTCGATTTTAGATCGTAAATTAAAATCACTTTCTGTAGGTTTGAGGTGAAGAAGAAGAATAAACATTTTTTCAAAGCTATAAACACATTATTAATCTGCAAATCAGACCTAGTTTCTGCCTTTTTCCTTTGGACAGGCGTCATCAGTGATTTTCCATTAAATTGTATTATTGTTTATATTTATTGTCAGATTGTCTCTATATGATAATTTTTTCAACAACCTGTCGGCTGTAGGAATCGAACCCATGCATTCCCACATTACAAACGCAACTATACTAGAGTTCGACAGCATAGCCATCTAACCCACGTAAGGGCTTGTTTAAATTATTTTTCAAATTAATAATAATATATTTCGCTTAAAACTAATGTAATATTATTTTAGCCTAGAATGACTGTCATTGAGACTTGACTTTCCTTTCCTTGGCATTGATTATATTACCACTAATTTAGACCGTTTTGTTGTCACTTTGTTAAACTTTTTTTCTTGCTTTAAAATGTATTGTGGCTGGGGAGCCAATTCGATTTATACCAATTAGATTTATCTATTCAGTATGTAAATATACATATATATATTTTTTAATGTAAATAACTCAGGTTTATTGTTACTATGTACTATATTTTTTGGCCTTATAGGCTTTATATTACGGAAATGAATTATAAAATAAATAAATTAAAGAAAGATGATACCATTTTCACAAGTAAATTACAAAGAATAAAAAATTTGAAAGATAAGACCAGCAAGACAGAATACGTATTTTCGGCTTTCGTTACAAAGCCATACAGAAAGTGATATTAATTTATGATCTAAAATCAAACTAAAAAACATTCATTTACCATCTGAAGATATATCGAAAAATGGCTTTCTTTGGAGCTGAATGGAAGAGCTCCTGTTGCGTCCATGGATTCGGGCCTCAAAACTTGAGCTCTATGACATTATAACAAGATTTTGTCGTCGGCTGAGGTAGTCCAGTCGCGTCCAGGGTCTACTTGAGGACTCGTAAACCCTAAGTAAAAACACAATCGATTTTTCATTTTTAATGTTTATAATATTCGGCCTAATTGCGGTTGTCGTATACGACAAGAAAATTTGTCGTTTTTGCCAAAAGGCATTTTTTGGTACCGCAAGTGTCGTTTTTTTCGGTCAATACACCAAAAACTGTCGTATAAATTTTTGTGCACGACAGCCTCAAAAAACATTTAAAAAAGTATTAAAATAAGTGAAATTAAACATAAAATCACTTTAATATATTAACAAGTTAAAATAAAGAAGAAATTTTTTTTTATTTAAATAATAATTTTTTAAAAGAAAAATTAAAAAAATTTAACGCACTGGGTATTTTCCAACTTGTGGAAAAACACACTATCCTTAAAATGAAAAGTTTCACTCTGACACCTTGATTTTATGAAACAATAATCGTTTTATTAATACAAAATTTATTTTTTTTGATTATTTTATGAAAACACCACAAAAATAGATGAAATATTTTATTTTCTTATATTCTCTGTCGTATATTTTACACAATACCAAAATATAATAAAAACGACAACGACAACTACTGCTGTCGTAATACGACAACGACAACCGCAATCAGGCTGATTATCTTTATTAATTAATTAAATTCAAATACAATACATTTCAAAAATGGCAACACTTTGTTGATTCACTCGGGTTTATTCGGTTCGGAGAATTATCTGTCGGCAATACGAACTTCGGCTTTAGGTAGTCGTCCTCCGACTCGGTTATGCTCGGCAGGTAGTCGTCGTTCGACTCGGTTGGGTGTCGGCAGGTAGTCGTCTTCCGACTCGGTTATGTGCTCGGCAGGTAGTCGTCTTCAGACTCGGGTATAGGTATCCTCGGGTTGGCGACCTCCTCTGCGGTGGAGTCGCATATAATCCCGATCACCTAGGCAGTGGTGATCAATAGAACAGACCGCGAAGGCTGTGATATTAGAACAGACCGCGAAGGCTGTGATATTAGAACAGACCGCGAAGGCTGTGATATTACAACAGACCGCGAAGGCTGTGATATTAGAACAGACCGCGTAGGCTGTAATATTAGAACAGACCGCGAAGGCTGTGATATTACAACAGACCGCGAAGGCTGTGATATTAGAACAGACCGCGAAGGCTGTGAAATTATTTATGAGACAACCAACCGAAGTCTATCGTCTTTCCAAAAATTTAGCTCGTTACTGGCAAAGTATCGGGCTATGGCAGTTAGCTTTGACCACCCCGTGTGTGTAGCCACTTGAACTACTTATTTGAATTAAAAAATTAACGAAATGAGAATTATATGTGGCTTAAAAGCAAAGCACAAAAATGTATAAAACAATAAACAATAGTGTGTGCTTTAACATCCACACAAACTAACGTTTGTGTATACAACATACATACGAACCCATATAAAGAATACAAGCAGTACCTGTATCGTATTCACACTGCATAAAAATAAATATTATCGATAAAGTGCGTTATGAAATTTCATAGCAATTCAACCAGTCGGTAAGAAGTGGCTGCATTATTTCGATTCTACCCCACTATGCGCATAGGGGTCCAAAGAGCCACATAACTTTTTTTTTTTTATAAAAATAACTATTATTTTAAAGTAATAAAAATATTAATTTTTTGTGTAATTTCATACGGTTTTGGATAATTTTTGACCTACTGATGTGTATTTTTTTTGTTTTACTGGTGGCAACACTGCCATGGGCGCTCTCTCACACCTACATAAACTCACACATAGAAGAAAAAATAAATAAATTCACTCCAGTCTCAAACAAGCAGTCAATGAAGTAGGATTTTTTTACACTCTGCATAATGTTTATTGATACATTTTTTTGGTAATTTATTTTTAAGCTTTTTTGTTTTCATTTTTTTTGTGTTGTTGTTTTTGATATTTGTTTTTGTAGTTGTTGTTTGCTTTTAAATTCTTATTTTATATTACCATTATAAACATTTCAAATTATTATACAAACGTTCTTTGCCAGTGCATTGAGAGAGAGAGGCTGCAACTCACTCATACAAGCACAAAATAATGTTGTATATGTTTGCCGATGCCTGATTTAAAGCTTATAATTGAATTTTTTCCAAATAAAATGAAATATATGTGAAGTTTTTACTTGTTTTTAACATAAATTATAATACCGGTACGTATTGGTATTGCAGTTTCGATAACGGTATACCGTTACCGAAACAGTATTAAATACCGTTACCCTTACCGTTACCGAAACAAACGAAATTAGATACCGTTACCCTTACCGTTATTCGTTTCGGTAACCAACCTTGATTATAATTAAATTTCCCACAATACCAAAGCAAAATCAGAGATGGGAGTAATTAATTACTTTGTAATGACCATTGCGCGTTTTCATTACCATTGAATCTATAAAATGAAAATTAAAAAAAATTAATTACCATTACAAAATATAATTGCAATGAAAAAAATGTTCATTTCATTTGTTTTCTTTACATGTAATGAAACGTTTTTAGAATTTTCATTACATTTACACGCAATGGTAGTAAAAACAAAAACTCATTTCCATTTTTTATACACTAGGTAGACAAATGAAATTTCATTACCAGGGCAAGGACTATCATGCACTAAAAAATCGAAAATATGCGCTTAAAATATGCACTATAAAATAGAAAATATGCACTTAAATATGTATTTATAACGAAATATGCACTAAAAACCAAAAAATATGCAATTAAAAATAAATGCTTTTTTTAATTATATTTATTAAAAACTAACATAAACGTAAAAATTCAGGTATCGGTTACAATAAGCTTGTTCGTTTACTTACTACAAGTTACTATATTTGCTACAGCTGGAAAAATTCAATACAAAAAGTAAACAGAACTTTGCAATTGTAGTAAAAGTAGTAAAAAAATCGAGTAAACGAACACACTGAATATTTTTTCAAATACACGTAGTTAAATATATTTTTAGAAAATTCAGTGAAAATAAAAAGAAATACAGTCGATTGTAAATATTAAGGGTGTGTGGCATTTTACCTGAAAAAACTTTATTATAAAATAGAACTTAAATATGTGTACTATAAAATCGTACTCACTTTCGTAACTCAGAGAAAAAGTGGCACAAATTAATGTTCGCGGACAAGTTTCCTTAAAATAATTTTTATAAAATTTTTCTACTTTCTGTTTGTGAGCAATAACACCCGAAAACGTTAATTTAAAATTACATCTATAAAAATGTGTTAGTGGATGACAACATATTTTATACTAAGTGTTTCTCTTTCTAGTGTAGTGTTGTATTACCAACAGAGCTTCCAAATAAATAATTCTTAAGATTTTTTTTTTTAGTTTTAAAGTATGAATTCTTAATCGAATTTCATATTTAAAAATATTAAAAAAATATGCAATAATGTGCAAAATATGCAATAAAAATCATAAAATATGCAATAAAATATGCACTTAAAAGAAAAATATGCAAAAATATTCATTTATAACAAAATATGCAACAACACATCGATGCCAGTTTTTTGCAAATTCTTTAATTCGGAAAAGTATTTGTTCAAAATCATTTTTGGGCCACTGACTACAAACATGCATTTACATGAAAGTCCTTGCCCTGTTCATTATCATTACTTATCACAATGGTGTAAAGAACGTTTTGTTCTTTGTTCTACACTGAAAAATTTTCCTTTATGAAAATGTTTTTTAGATATTTTTTTTTTTTGCAACTAGCCACCAAACTTTGATGTAGATATAAATGCAATTAAAAAATTTTAAAATTATGGCGGAATGCGAAAAATGACTTTAGGAGAAAAATTCAATTAAAAAACAATCAGCGATTAACCACAACTAACCACCAAACTTTGTTATATGAAATGGGCATTATAGTCCCAAGATTATAAATTTGAAAATTTTAAAAAAATTTTAAAATAATGCGGAATGCGAAAAAAGATTTTGTGGTACAAAAACTGAATTGAAAAACCTAATCAGCGATTAACATTCTGCAAACAAATATATTGATGTAAGAAATTTCCTTTTGGAAATTTTTTTCTCGATATTTTTTCGCGATTTTTTTTTTTCAACTAGCCACCAAACTTTGTTATATGAAATTTTAAGAAACCGCACTTAAAAAATTCCAAAATAATGGCCGGATGCGAAAAAAACTTTATGGTCCAAGCAAACTGCCATATAGCCAGTTTTAACTGTTTTTTTTGCGGTTTTTTGGGATGCCTAACAGTTTTCCAGTTTCTTCATGTAAAAAACAGTTTTTTTAACTTCATGGATTTTTTTTACAGTTTTTTATATTAAATCGTCACATTTGTTTCATTTACAATTTTTTTTTATTTTTTTTAACTAAAATTTAAGAATTAAAATATAAAAGTGCTTATGCATAATAATTTGAAAACTTTATAACACGATTATAAAATGAATTTTGTATAAAATATTTGTTTTATAAGCCATTTAGCTATATAAGCTTAGAAAGTGGTTATGCATATACCCAAAAATTACAATAAAACTTTCAAATTGTCAGAAATTAGGTACAAATTGAAACAATTCTGAATAACAATTTCCTACTATTTTTTCAATTATGATCAAGGACAATTCTAAAAATGTAATTTTTTCAAACAAACAATTCCCGACATAACAATACTCAATCAAATGAATATCAATTTTATGTGGAATGCAAATCAATAAAGAATATTTTTAAGTACAACGTTGACCAGTACAGTAGTCAATCCTAAGTTAGGGGTTAATCTCGAAAGAGTGATTCGATGAACTTTTTCTAACTTTAGATTCGGGCCTAGGAGACCAAAATTCTTAAAAAAAAAGTTTTATTAGGAGGCTATGCAAAAAGTCGATTACTATAAATGCCAAAGGCAATTAAACTATTAAAATATCGATATTTTGAAAATTGATACACTGGGATAATATTTTAGTCCCAGGATACTTCGGGATCCCAGAATTTCTTCTGATTTTTAAAATTTTTTCGAAGAACAGTTTTTCTATAAAGAAACAGTTTTTATTTACAGTTTTTCTAAAAAAATATATGGTAACACTGGGTGCAAGACTTGAATTAAAACTCTTCATCAGCGATTTACATTCTACAAACAAATATATTGATGTAAGAATTTTCCTTTTTGCACTTTTTTTTCCGCGATTTATTTCGAGATTTTCGTTTTTAACTAGCCACCCAACTTTGTTGTATGAAATGGGCATTATATTTAGTCCCTAGATTACAAATTTTAAGAAACCGCACTTAAAAAATTCCAAAATAATGGCCGGACGCGAAAAAAAACTTTATGGTACAAGACTTGAATTAAAACTCTTAATCATCGATTTACATCAGTGGTCGGCACAAAGAGAGAATGTGAATGTATTGTGTTTCTACACTGTGAGAAATTAGTTTATCATTTTTATATTTGCAAATTAAGAACATGAATTAATGAAAAAATGTAATAATGAATGCATGAATGAATTAAAGAAAAAAAAAAAAATAATTTATAGCAATTTAATTTTGTAAAATAATTCATAATAAATTTTATTATACACATTATTTAAAAAATATTTATTTTTTTGTATATAAATTATTTATTCTTAAAAAAGTATTTCATTAGTTAGTAAATTTTAATGAACTAAAGAAATAAAAATAATTCATAATAAATTTCCTGTTCTTGTAAAATTTTAAGAGTGTAATATTTTTATAAAATTTCTTAAACAAAGCGACGTCAACCTGCTTTGTTGAAAGCTACCATGCTACTGAATAAATTTTACGCTCTTAGTTGAGAGTTTTGTTGCCATTCGTGTTGTGTACGTGTGAAAAGCCGATTATGATCGGCCACTGGTGGCTATCAGTGATGGTATTTGAGAATTTTCGTTTGGTGCATAAATGATGCCAAAAAAGTGCCAAAAAAGCTTTAAAAGTGCCAAAAAAAAAAATTTAGCAACATGCAAATGTTTCAAAAAATATGTTCAGCTTTTATTTCAAATATTTATACATTTACACCCTTATTATAAACTTTATAACAATAACAAAATTGTCACAAAGCTGGTGTGAGTGGAAATTATCATAATTTTGGTATTCTAAGAAAAATTGTCACAGCAAAACCTTGACAAAATTGTCATGTAATAAAAAGCACATATATTTTCATTCGTCAACAATTTAAAATATAAGTTTTATTTTCTTTTGAAGAATTTTATAATTTTTCTTCACAGAAATATAATACGAAATAACTCATTCATATTTTGAGATATGATTTTAAGATGCATCGAACCTTTTACCGTTTCTAAAATTCCTGCAAATTCCTCCAAAACATTATGTAGTAACATTGGATTTTTGGGGCTAAAGTTGTTAGGAATATGCTCAAAATACTTGATGCTAAAATTTAAAGGAAACTCCAAGTGCTTAGCACTAGTTCTCTCGTGTTCTGCTGTTCCTGGACATTTTTTTTAAGTTTTCATTTCATTTAAGATTTCATAAAATTATCGAAAAAATCGTAATTTTTCACAAATTACAGTTTTTAAAAATTTTGTTTTATTTTTGGCAGAAATGGTGAGCATTGTGTGGTGAAATTTTTAAAACTTTTGCTTGTCATAAAAAACTAGAATACCATAACAAATTTTTAAAAAATTCCAGTGGCGGACAATACAATAGAATCAATTAAAGTTTTTCTAATTTTTCCCCATTGCTTTTATTTTTAAAGATCAAAATAATGATTAAATTGTCCCCAGAGAACTGGAAGGTGGTCCAGAAAATTGTAGAAATTTTACGTGTGGCGTTTTTTTTTTTTAATTTTGCTACCCGTTCTAAGTAGACGTCTCTTTTAATGAAAAACCGGCGATATCGACCTTTTATCGAATTATATAGAAATTTTCTTAAAAAGTGCCAAAATTCTATGAAGAGTGCCAAAGTGCCATTGAACATTCAATAGTGCCACAAATGGCACTTTTGTGCCACTTTTACCAACAGTGGTGGCTATGGGTGCCGACCACTGATTTACATTCTACAAACAAATATTATATTGATGTAAGAATTTTCCTTTTTGCAATTTTTTTCCGCAATTTTTGTTTTTAACTAGCCACCAAACTTTGTTGTATGAAATGGGCATTATAGTCCCTAGACCAGGAGTCGGCAACACCTATGCCCATGGGCGCTCTCTAACACCTACATAAGCTCACACATATAGAAGAAAAAAATAAATAAATTCACTCCAGTCTCAAACAAGCAGTCAATGAAGAAGATTGTCACATCGCTTGTTTGCCAGATTTTTTTACACTCTGCATAATGTTTATTGATACGTTTTTTGGTAATTTATTTTTAAGCTTTTTTGTTTTAATTTTTTTGTGTTGTTGTTTTTGATATTTGTTTTTGTAGTTGTTGTTTGCTTTTAAATTTTTATTTTATATTCCCATTATAAATATTTAAAATTTTCAAATTATTATACAAACGTTCTTTGCCAGTGCATTGAGAGAGAGAGGCTGCAACTCACTCATACAAGCACAAAATTAGGTTGTATATGTTTGCCGATGCCTGCCCTAGACCATAAATTTGAAAAAACCGCACTTAAAAAATTGCAAAATAATGGCGGAACGCGAAAAAAGAATTTATGGTACAAAAACTGAATTAAAAAACCTAATCAGCGATTAACATTCTGCAAACAAATACATTGATGTAAGAAATTTCGTTTTTGAAAATTTTTTTTCGCGAAATTTTTTCGCGTTTTTTTCAACTAGCCACCAAACTTTGTTGTATGGAATTAGCATTATAGTCCCTACGCGAAAAGACTTTATGGTAAAAGAACTGAATTAAAAATCTTAATCAGCTATTTATGTTCTGCAAACAAATATATTGATGCAAGAATTTTCCTTTTTGGAATTTTTTTTTGCAACTAGCCACCAAAACTTGGTATAAGATATGGATACCATAGGACTCCGATTATGAACTTAAAAATGCTTTTATTAAATTCTAAACATCATGTTTTTAAAATAAAAAACTTCGACAAAAGGCAAGTAATGCCTGTGTAAACATTACTGTGAACATTAGGTAAAAGTAATGAAAATTAAAAAAAGGTTGATTTTAATTTTCAAAACAATTAAATATTAAAAAAATATTCATTACCATTTTTTAACGCAATGGTAATGAAAACAAAAAAACATTACAATTGCGTTAAAAAATGGTAATGATATTATTATCATTACCATTACATCAAGTAATAGTAATGAAAATGTAATGGTAATGATTTTAGCCTATCTCTGAGAAAAATACTCAAAATTCTTACACTTAAAAAAAATCAAGATTGACAACCGAAAGGAAAGTTTGGAATCTAAGAACATGTCAAGATACTTTGATTTAGTATCCGTGGGTGAGTTATTAATAAGAATTGGTTGCTGGCCACTTAACTTTCAATTGATATAATTAACATGGGTCGCTGTTGTCCTCTATACTCCAGGAAATCAAAACTTACACTACTCACCGGTAGAGGGCGCTGTAATTTAGTATTACCTGAGCAACTATTTAGTATCAGCTGAGGCTATATTTAAAAACTCAAAAACTGCTGAAAACTGCTCAAAATAATAAAAAAACCAAGCGTGGATTATATTCAAATAATAAAATTTGATATATCCGTTTGTTTTTCTTTTTGCTTTGTTGTTTGTTATTATTTAAATTTAAATAAAAAAAAAAAATTTTCAATTTTTTGAACAAAGTGCCATAATTATAGAGATAGGAAATCAAAACTTATACTACTCACCGGCAGGGGGCGCTGAAATTTAGTATCACTTAAGCAACTATTTAGTATCACTTTAGTATCAGCTGAGCTTACATTTAAAAGCTAAAAATTGCTGAAAACTGCGTAAAAATAAGAAAAAATCAAGAGCAAAATATGTTCAAATAATAAAATTTGAGAATTCCTTTTTTTTGCTTTTTTTGTTTGTTATTATTTCAATTTAAGTAAAAAAAAAAGAAAATTGTAAATTTTTTGAACAAAGTGCCATCTAGTGATAACGATGTCGTTATAACTTTTGTTTTTGGTGATGCCATACCCCTGGTGCCATCTAGTGATAACGATGTTTTTATAATTTATTTTTTTGGTGATGCCATACCCCTGAACTTATTTTCAGCCATTCAAAATATTTGAAAATATAAATATTTTTGTAGGGTTTTCATACACAAAATAAACAAAACCGTATGATTAAAAATAAAGTCGACTTTAATTTAAAAATACTCTTTTATAGTAAGGGCCAATATGTGGCAACGTTGTAATGATATTCCAAAATTTTGTTATTTGTAGCTATAGCCAAACTTTTATACTATTTTATGCTTTTTACTACGCTGTTATATCGAATGGTTAAAATTCAAATCAACTTGTTTTTTTTTAATGTTGACACTTTCATTATTGCCTCAATTTTGAAGTTTTCACATCGCTTAAACCCCGTTCACATTATCACACATTTGCTTATACTTTTCTTCACACAAGTATGACAAAAAGTATGCTGAAATTGTCTGGTTGTCAAAAAAGTATAAAAGATCAATCATTGTTCAGATTGTTATCGACACACACAACAAATAAATTCAAACAGTTATTTTTTCTTCAATTATTACTTTTTTCACCATTAGTTGTTTTTAATCTTTGTTTACATTTATTTGTGAATAACACAACACTTCACAGAAAAAACAGTAGGCACCAACAATGGGAATTTGTAGAACCAATCACATTTGCTTTTAAATTGAAATTTTATTTCCAACAATTTTTTTGTTTGAAATATTTGTTACTCGTTTTTAAATTGTTATCTTTCATATCGTCACCTAAAATGCAAAAGGGCGTAACAACACTTTTTATTTTTTTACACGAGAACAAAAAAAACGTTGTAGAATTTCTTCTTCTTTTGTTTAAAACACGACTATAGACTTATTTCTACATATAAGTTTAAAATTTTGCAGGGAAATGTAATTTAGTCTAGTGCATCATATTCAATCAGAAAATCGGCTTAAATTTTTTTGTTACGCCCTTTTGCATTTTAAGTGACGATATAAAAATTGTTTAAAAATAAAAATTCAAAGTTACAAAAACAAAAAAATTTTTTTTTTGGATTTACAAATTTTTTTGTTGGTGCCTTTTTAAAAAGTTTTTTTTTTTATTTACAAATTTGGTATGAGAAAGGTGTTTAAAAATTTAATTAGAATTTTGTAAATTCTCTCTGTTTTGAGACAATTGGGAACTTTATGAAATATCTCAAAAAATAAATCTTGTCAAAAAAGTGTGACCGCATTTTAAAATATGTGCAAACATTTTGATATGTGTGTAGCGAACTGTGTTCACACTGTTATACATTTTCTTTATACAACACATTTCTGGCATGTATAGCACACTTGTGTGATAATCTAAAAAGGGCTTAAGCGACATTTAAAAATTTCTCAAACCCATTTAGAACGTCCCAAATTTACAACCTTTGATTGCAAACACCAGCGTTTTACAGTTTTACACATGTTTTTAACTTGTTCTCTGAAACAATTAAACGCGTGCATTGGATTACATTGCACGACAGTTGTAAAATATTACAAATATGGGGAAACATAACTAAAAATTACAACTTCCTACATTGCCCCATTTCCAGAAGAACCCATGCTCTATAGTTGTAAAAGTATTGAGTATTTGGGTATTGAGTACCCAATATCGACATTTTTCGAACCTACTCAATACTTTCAGAGTTGTATTTTCTGTAAAAAAGCTTAATTTTACCATAAAAAGACAACGGTATTGTTTTTTCTTTTTTTTTTTGTATTAAAATATAGCCCTGTTTTTGTATTATTATTATTATTATTCTTTATTCAGTCTATGGAACATCATTTCCTTACAGACTATGATTAAACTATAAAATAATTATAAATAGTAATTATTATTATACATGTTTTAAGATATAGGCTTTTGAAAGAACAAGAACGGACGCACTTTTACATTAGTAGGCCACAAGGAAGGCTCAAATAGATTATCATATAATTCAGCGGAGATCCCAATTTTAAAAGAAACACTCCTCAATGTGTTCTGCTCAATTTCCTTTTTAACCAATTTAAAACATTTTAGATGGGTTTTGGAAATATTAGCACCTTTTGCAACATAACTCAGGATTTGTTCTGCTGTTACGCTGGGCTTAAATGAGGAAATATGCACCCATTTTTGATTAGCAATAACTTCTAAGTCTTTGGAATTATTATCTCCAAACACCACAGGCTTACGTTGCTTTTTTTTGTAGTTAACATTAGTCCATCCAGCATTGTTAACTGGGATATTACTTTCTGCTTGAGAGTATGCAATTGAAGCTGAGCCAGGGCTGCCATAATTGCAGATTTTTCGGCATTTTGCCGATTTTTTATTAAAAAATATGCAAAATGCCGATTTGCCGATTTTTGGTCGAAAAATGCCGATTTTTTGTTAAAACTCAAAAACACGAAATTTTAATTTTTTGTGATTTACAAATCATATTAGGATTTGCACTTTAGGTAGAACAATATTCTCTTCTGATTTCTAAATAATTTTCAAAATTTTTTTGATCCCGAATACAAAAATATCAAAGTTAAATCAATTTCTGACGATGATAAATGGCAATTTTCTATGTTTAAACTACTTTAAAAGACAAATATGTAATACTAAAACTGAATTGATAATATCAAAAACGTTGGAAAAATCAATAATAAATGCATATTTATAAAATCTTAAGTGCATATTTTTAGATTTTAATCATAATACATCTTATGTACATAAAACACGATTATAAATGCATGAATATACGAGCCATAGTAATTTTTTTTTTTTTTTTGGGCTCTACAAATTAAGGAATGTAGACAGACATGACAACCTTTTCTCTGGAGAGGGGCGCACCAATAATAGGCCTTTTTTTAATCACTCTATTTAGTTTTAGATTTATTTTATTTTGTTTTTTAATTTTCAAAATTTAATATTTTTATCCAAATTCTACACTCATTCGCTAGGATAATGTGAAAGAAAAAATTTTAATTTTTCGAAAACGCAATTTCTGGAATTAAATTAAGCTAAATCCAAAACGGATTTATTTTATTTATAAATCTATTTTGGATTTAGTTTACTTCAATCCCGGTGTTCACATTTTTACAAAATTTAATGATTTTCATTCACATTATCAGTGTGTTCGTTTACTCCAAATTCTTACTACTTTTACTACATTTGGAAAGTTTTGTTTACTTTTTGTATTGAATTTTTCCAGCTGTAGTAATAGTAGTAACTTGTAGTAAGTAAACGAACACGCCTTATATTAGCGAATATGTATTAGATTTTGAGAAATATATTAAATTTTGAAAGTTAAAAAACAAAATGTGAATACACACAAATTATTTTGAAGGTAAAATTAACTAAAAATACAATTTAAAACGAATAAAATTCAGTTAAAAACCGGTCTACTCACATTTTCATTTAATTGAACAATTTTTTTTTATTTGTTTTTGACTACCAATAATTGACTATAAGAAACCGTAAAATCAACTTAAAGTTAATTTATTTTTACTATAAAAATAACAAGCAAAATGGTGCGAAGAACTAAATTTATATTTGATTTTACTAAAAAATTAAAAATAAAAACAATTCAAATAATTGTATTGTTGTTTTTTTTATTTCAAAGAACTTTTACTAAAAAATACCTTTTTTTGGTTCATTTTTTTAGTTTTACTTTAAAACAATAAAAATTGACTAGAACATTTGAATGTTACGAAATATCCCTATTTTCATTTAATTAGATTTTTAAATAACTTGTGAAAAAAGTTAAAAATTATTTTTCTTCTACGAACAACTGTTATTATTTTTAAAAACAACTCAACGGAAAAACTTCAAAAACAACTAACAAAAAGTGACTGTATTTATTTTCTGAGTGTACTTAAACGAAATAAAATAAATCCAGTGATAAAAAAGATCCAATATTTGCATAATATTTCAAGGTGTACGGGTACCTTAAGTTCGGAGAAGAACTATTTTTAAAAGCTGTAAAAATAGTTCTTCTGGAAAATCCCCGAAACGATCGTCTTTTCATTCCTGAAAGTGTAGAGGTTTTTGAAAGCAAAAACTCTGTGAAGTATTTGTTAGGAGAATATCCTGATGAAGAAAAATAGCAGTTTTTGAAAAAAAGTACTTATTATGTTAATTCATAATAAGGAAATTGGCCTCGAACTGAATTAATAAATTTCTAATTAATCAATAAAAAGGTCGAAAAAACAATTTTGATTTTTTGAATAAAAATTAGGAACCAACTGTAAAATTAATTTATGTACATAGTATTGGTGAGGTAATATCTGAATATGTATCCTAAAAATATTCATAAAATTACAACTAAATTTTTTTTATTATCATTTCATTTATCTCTTAAGCCTTTATTTTTATTTAATTGTTAAACTTAAAACATATTATTTTACACGAAATGTATTTTTCACATATTTTTTTATGTAAAGTAACTTACATAAATGAGTATTTTTGAAATTGACGATTTTTTGCCGATTTTTTAAAATCAAAGTGCCGAAAATGCCGATTTTTTTGAGAAAAAGTGCCGATTTTTCATCAAAATCATCTGGCAGCCCTGAGCTGAGCTAACAGTATTGTCAGAGTTTTGAGAACAACAAATGCTAGCTCTTCGTTTAGAATTTAAAACGGCATTTGGCTCAGTAGCAGCAATAACATCATTTGGTTTAATTGTAGCAATATTATCATTATGAATATCATCATCATCATGTAAAGAAAGACAAAGACTAGCTCTACGTATTCGCATATTAGAATTTAAAACGTTTTTACTTGGTTCAGTAGTATCAACAACATCTTTACGAAAAGCATAATTAGCAGAACTTGAAGAAAAGGAATCACTCAGAGTTGAACAACCTTTTTGTTGTAAATCATTATTTTTTTAATTTAAGCTTGACTCAGCATGTATGTTTTTATTTTTAATGGAGGCACTCTCAACTGCATTGTTGTTGTATATACAGGCATTGAATAACTTTTTTAATTCTCTTACTTCATTTGACAAAAATGTTATTATAGCAATTAAATTATTAGATCCTTTAGCGCATTTATTGCAGTTATAAACAATATTATTTGATGAAATTAAAACATTAAAATCACGATCACTATTGACACCAGAGCACCCTTTATGGAATAGACCACTGCATGTTATGCATCTAATAAATATACTACCAACAGCTCTAAAGCAACTAACACAATCAGTATTAGACTGCATTAGGAAGAAAAAATAAAAATGAACTTGTTTAAACGACAATCACTACTGAACTATTAATTAGGGTTTGGGATTTCCCGTACTTTTTTTATTTCCCGGGAAACGGGAATAAAAAAATTCGAATCCCCCCCGATCAAAAAAATTTATATATATTCGTATATAGTAATATCTTGTTTTATCTTATAATATGTGAGTATATATGTTGTCATGAATAGCCATATATAATTATATGTTTCTTATATGGTTCCTTATATAACCATATATTTTTATATATTGTCTTTTATAAAATTAGATATCAATCATATATGCTATACATAATGAGATATGACAGATCTATTGTCAGATATAATTATAAATGATCATATATAACATAATATATGATAACATATGGTGGCATATAAGACATATATTTTGAGATATAGTAATATATGCCCTGTTATAAAATTTTTTTGGTTGTATGATGTAAGATATTTTTATATATGATTATATATTACATTAAATGATATAAGATATGATTATATATGATTTCATATATGGTGCAAGATTAACAATATAATTTTAGATATGGTTATATATGGTCCCACATCAGTAATATTTTCTATGTGTTTAATATATAATTATATATAGTCACATATTACCTGAGAGACCCTACTATCGAATCCCAGCTCGGGCACAAAAAAAAATTTTTTTTTTTACTTTTTTAACTCAATTTAATTTACTTGTAAATATTCTTTTAAAAGATCTTAAAAAAATTAACCCATTTACTGCCAACAGCACCTGAAAGTTATGTTAACTGCAACTTTGAATTAATAATATTTTAATATGTTATTATATATTGTCATAAATAACCCCACACATAATTATATATGTGACTGAGGTACTATTATCGAATCCCAGCTCGGGCACAAAAAAAAATTTTTTTTTCTACTTTTTTTAACTCAACTTGATTTACTTATATTTTTTTTACAGATCTTAAAAAGGTTAAACCATTTTGTGTCAACAACATCTGCAAATTATGTTTTCAATTAATAGTATTTTAAATATATAATTAGATATCGTAATATATAATAATTTCGTTAAGGTTCTGAATTTGAGTTTTTCCAGAGCGAAATGATTTTTTTTTGTAATATTTGTACATACATACAATTTTGGCAATATTTTGATTTTTGTACACCTACTTTTAATAAAAAACAAAACAATTTGTGAAAAAGTGTTGGATAAGAGTATTTTTTCCAAAGGATTGCTAAGCTTATATGTGTCATACCTTATTTAAAATACATTTATATTACCTTTTAAATAACATGTATATTGCTCATATCCCATTATTAATTTCGCAAATACAGACTGTTGATATTTAGATTTTTGAGCCATATATGTAAATCGGTGCCTTGACCCTTCAACAAACATTTTTTTTATCTTATTCACCAAAAAATTTCCGTCAGTGGAAAACATTTAAGATTTTTAATTTTTGTTTTTTTGAAAGAATGTTATTAATTTATTTTTTCTAGTCTATATATATAAATTTATATAATTATATATAACTCAGTAACACGAACAATGTTGTCTCATATAGTCAGTCATGTTGTATAGCTGTGTTTGGCTGAGTGGGTTAAGTGGCCGACTACAACGCCAGCAACCTGGGTTGAAATCCTGCCGACGGCATTGGGTCATATGAATAAAACTTAGCAATTACTTCGAAGTAATTACTTTGGGCTTAGGAATGGCTTTTAACTTCAAATTTACCAATTGGCTGGTAGAATAGCATGAAATGTAAACGAAAATTAAAAAATTAAATTTCTAGTCTACTCCCAAGCAGACTAGATTTGTGAAGTAATTGCTTAAAAAACCCTGTATTTCCCCCTATTAGTAATATCTATTTTTTATTCATATGAGCCATTTTTTTTTTTAATGAAATAAATATTTTTTAAATAATAAATGTTTTTTTTTAATTTTTTATGTTATTTTTTAAATTTTTTTAAAATTTAAATAATTCCAAATATATCATAGGATAAATTTTGATCTCAAATTATCCAATTCGATCTGCCAAAATTAGCTTATCCGTTTGCATTTAATTGGATGTAAATTAATCCCATGGGATATTTTGGGATTTATCATGATCTCAATTTGATATTATTGGAAATTATTGGATCTCCCAATTTTGAGATCTATTTGGATCTTATTTAATCCTGTAATATATTTGAGGGATCTGATTGGATATTACTGGATACCCCAATTTTAAGATGAACTTGGATAAGATCATATGTCGATCTATATCAAATGAGATATGACTACATATGCCAGATATAATGTTTTTTTGATCGGGCCGGGAAATATTTTTGAACAAAATTGTTAATGAAAACCACCTATATAAGTAATTTTTGTTAAAAAAAACACTTTTTCAGTACAAATTCTGTCTGTGTAGTGAGAATTCAAAGTAAAAATATCAGAATGTTGTACATTTGATTTCACATAAATTACTCTAAGCACTGCCAAATGAATTGCGTGATACCAGCAGAAAGCACACACGACTGTCGGAAACAAACCGTTTCATCACATTTGGCCCATTGGATATGGTGGCCACAATGTTATTTTCCAAAAACATAAAAATTTTCTAGTCTTATTTCTATAATTCTTCTTATTTCATCAGCATTACATCTTCCTGATATATAAACCAACCCCAGGTAATAAAATGAATTATTTCCGTTTATACATATGTTCAAATATCTCTTTTGTGATATTCTTGTCCATTCATCTAAGATTATAGTAAATCTACTGTTGTTAGAAATATTGCTCGATATTTCTTTTATCATGATATCTTTTACATGTTTGTAGTAATTTAATATAATGTTCTTTACATCGGTTTCGTTTTTTGGCAATGCCAGTCTTATATTATAAAAACTTTTTCGAATAAACGAAGATCTAGTTATGGTGCAGTTTGACATTCCGTCGACTTCGGCTAATTTGGATAACATTTCATGCCTATTCAGCTTACACTTTTTCTTCGGGTACTTTGCTAATTTTAGCTGGAACGTTATTCTTTATTATTCTTTTTTTTGTGAACCAAATTTAGATGTCGGATAATACCTCCGTTAACCATTAGTCTTTTAGGGCAAATATTGCACTGCGCTGCATTGACCATTTTTGTAATTTATTTCCATACTCCTGACATTTTATTCTTTAATATAAAAGAATATATTAGTTTGAAAGCAGGTGTATTAAAATAAAGTAAACTTACTTGAAAATATCACATTTATTAGGTGTGTTTCTTTACTTTTTGGGTAAAGTTCGGTAAAATGAGAGTTAACAAGAAATACTCTCACGAAGTGACAAAAATGCCCAAAAGTAAACGAACGCCAAAAACCATATTTGCAGTCCGAAAAACAAAAGTCAATAGATTTGTGCATTATAGTTCGTTTTGGTGAGCGCTCTTTCTAGTTCTTGTTCAATTTGTGGTAAAATTCTAGATAGATTTTCTAGTTAAACCCCTTTTTAAATCAAAAATTTTAATAAAAATTTTCTTCTCAGGCATTTTTATATACAAAAAGCTATACGTACTTTATTAAATTTGATAAAGATTTTAATATTAAACAAAAGCTTCGATTTATTTACATATTTATCTCTTTAACACATCCCAGCAAAATCTTTCATTACCAACTAAGTGGTTATATAATAGAAATTCATAGCTCCGCACAACTTATTTTTGGCGTCTAAACTCATTATTTTTGTTTGGCCTGGTCGTTTTTATAAGTAGGCACGCTTACGAAAAAATAAGAAGTAGTTATGAGATTCTGAATAATAAATGGTTACAAACATGCTTACAAAAAGTTGAATTATAAGTGGTTATCCGACTGCTTACTTGATTCTTAAAAATAAGGAGTTACACAAATACTATTAGCTTCAGGAAATACATTCAGAGAAATTAAAGTTTTTGCTAGAGTGTAATTTTAGAACTCGTTATAAAAATTTTAACACAAAAAATATTTACATGTAGTAATCCCAGTGTAGAAAATCATTACCAGATATGTGGTTATGTAACTATATACTTGGTAATGGTAACTAGTTACTTTTGTTATTACATTTCTTATTACCTTTATATGGCGATGTCGCGAAAAATAATGAGTTGTCGTTACACACCTATGTGCTTACCAGTACTGACAAAAATAATGAGTCTAAAAATCGATTTTCTAAAAAATAAATTATATAAAAAAAAATATTTTTTATTGTATTTTTTTTTTAAATAAAATTTGCTGGTGCGGGAATCGAACCTGGGTCTACAGATTGGCAGTCAACAGCTCTACCATCTGAGCTATATCGACATGTAATATTTAATAGATAAAAACACAATTGACTTGCTGCACACAAGTAAGCTTACTCGCCAACATACAAAAAATCAAAAAATATGTGGTTACATATATCCTTACCAGTGTTTAAAAAATATTGAGTCTTAAAAATAGATTTCAAAAAATTTTCTTAAAAATCTAAAAAATTATTTTCTATTTGAAATAATGATAAAAATAAGTCATTATCAGTAACTCATTATTATATGTTTTAAAATAATATAGAAGGTAAGTGGGTGTCATTACTGGTAGTCCAAAAAATAATGATACGTCATTACCGTTTCTACACTGGGAATTATTAATAAATGTATAAAATATAACTTTGTAAAAAGTACTTATTTAAACTATTGCGAGTAAGTCATTATTTTATATTTAAAAGCAATGACTACAATATTTTATATTACAAAATAATGAAAGGTAATGATATATCATTATTGGTAATGCAGACAGCAATGAGCTGTCATTTAAACATTTGAACAAGTTTTTAGGTTTTACTACTTAAATTTTGAATAAGTTATGCGTAAAATCTTTATTAGTTGAAATGCTCCTAATTACTTGGCAAAGATTTTTTTGTCAAATAAATTGATTCCCTTTTAAAAGATTTTAACAATGACATTTTTGTTTTGGTATTTAAAATGTTATTTATGACTAAAATTAAGGGCCTGTTTATCTATTACGAAAATACTCAAAACGATAGCAATTGACAATTACTTTCGTCAAAAATATATGGGAAACAAAAACAAATTTTCGTTACTTTGCTTTCGTTTAGATATTTTTAAAAATTCCCGTTTTCCCGGGAATTCCCGAACCCCAAACAAACCCTAGTATTAATGTGAAAAGTATTGAGTAAATACTTGAAAAGTATTCAAAAGAAGTATCAAATATTCAAAAGTATTGCATTTTACAACTCTACCATGCTCGCCTAAATTTTGCGTTTTTTACAAAATGTTTTAAACTTTTTTATGTTACCGGTAGCGTTGTCATCCCAGACAGCCAATATGTCAATAATCTTTTCTAATACACGTTGGTCCCCTAAACACAACTCAAACGGATTTCGAAATATGGAAAACGTGGTAGTGCTAAAAATTGACCGCAGATAGGGCAATCATTTTCTGGGCGTATTTATGTACATTAGAGCGTACCACTTTACAGGCAAAAAAAAAAGCGCGCCGTACACCCTCCAATATGAAGTATTTTTGCAAGGATTCAAAAAAATTTTTTTATTTTTTTTTTGCAGAACGTAGGGGTCGCCATTTTACAATTTTCGTTATATCTTTGGCATTTACAGTCGAATCTTAAAGTATGATATACAGTAGACGCTCGCAAATTAGAACCGCTTTGTTTTTGAGGCAATTCTAATTTCTGAATTATTCTAATTTCTGGACGTTTTTTTTCGTTTCGTTTCCAATGATAGTGTTTTTTTTACGTTTATTTAACATTTTAAATGATACACTTTCACTATTTAATAGAGACTGCCAAATAATATGTACACGCGTATCAAATTTCACAAATAAACTAGCCAAAAAAAAAACAAATAGGGAAAAACATATATAATTTGGTGATTCCCCTTTTTAGTTTTACTTTATTCAAACAGAATAAAAATAAATTAAGGATTTCCTGTGTATTCAAATAACCAAAAAAAAAAAACGCTCAGAAATTAGAATTTTAAATTCGAATTTCAGAGCGTTTAATGTATTGCAAATATTGATTCTAATTTCTGGACGTTCGAATTACTGAAAGCTCTAATTTGCGAGCGTCTACTGTATCGATGTTTTTCTCTCGAGGAGACCAGTGTTTTGCTCAAAGGGCATTTTGAGCTCAAGTATCCCGTTCTAGTAGTTACCCACCAGATCTCAGTTGCTACCACCCTAATGTCAGAAAATTAAAGCTCGCAAAAAATCAGTAAACTTTTGCTAAGGAAGTTTTTCGCTAAACCCAGTAGAATTTTTTTTCATATTTTGGTTGCCGAACGTAGGGGTCGCCTTTTTAATTTTTTTTTAATTGGATTTTTACTATATAGCAAAACACTGGTCTCCTCGAGGCAAAAAATCGATATAACACACTTTAAAATCCGATTTTAAATGCCAAAGCTATAACAATGCCAAAGCTATATAAAAATTTTTTTTTTGAAATCGCCTTCCAAAAATACTTCATATTAGAGGGTGTACGGCGAACTTTTTTTTTGAGGTACGGTCTTATGTACATATATGTTCATTAAAAGCGGATTTTCTTTTGCACCAAATTTTTATAGAGAACTTTCATAACTAACTATATAAATACAGTTATTCGTTTGGTACTCGTACGTATAAGTAATTCCTATTTAAAAAATTATCATCCAATAAAATTCCTATAATTAAATATCTTAATAGAAACAAATAAAAAATAAAAAAAATGATTTTACAAAACTCATTACTAATTATATTCTACATACAATTATTGGATTGGTCAGGAGCTGTTGTAATATCAAAAGATTATACAGGTAAGTTAAACGTTAAAAAAAAATTAAGATGTATTAAATATTATATTACAGAAATACAATGCAAAAAAGTTTTTTGCTGGAATTATAAAACAATAGAATAAAATTAATATTTTGACGTGTTTTCTTTTCACTATTGTTACGATAATTGATAACTGTTTGTAATTAAATACTTGTACACAGATTTACTTGATTTAACGGATAATGATGAGTTTCACTGGAGTAGACACGCAAACGGGGCTGGTGATGTCGCTACTGTTGTCAATAGAGATGATGTAGAAAATTCAAATATAACAGATTTTCTAATACGTCATAGTTTGAGAAAAAGACAAGTTACGGGCACTGGACAACTGCAGGTATTTTTTTTATATTTGTAATAATTATAATCATCAAATGTAAACTGAATATACATATCAGAGCTTCTCAAAGGGAATGCTGCGGTCTATACAAGATCCTGGAGACATTAACCGTTTGAGAAGCACTGATGTGAATAAAAAAGAGAAGGTTGTTTTCATAGAAATTTATTTAATTAATTTTAATAGGTGTAATACGTTGACAGTAAAAAACTTTTCTATGATGGAAACATGCCACTGTTTTGTTTTACTGAATATATGGATATATTAAATTGTAATTGTTTTATTTTATAATTTCTTAGGAAAATCGTGACTATGGCGCTTGTCGTACTCCAAGCGGAGAAGAGGGCAGCTGCCGTCACATAATTTATTGTCGTATACCTGAATTAAAAGACGATATTTGGCGTTTGGTCTCACAATTATGTGTTATACAAGGAAGGTATGTATATTAACAAACAGTTTTAAGTGTTAAATTGATTTAATATACCAATAAGAGGGCAGTTCGAAATGTTCTTAGCCTAACAATGAAAAACAAGAGCTAGATTTTTAAAATTATTTTATTTTTCAATATAATCTCCTGAAACTTCAATACACTTAGTACAACGTTTTACTAGCAATTCTATCCCTTGATTAAAATAATTTTCCTGAAGCTCCTCAAAATAATCGTTTATAGATGCCATTGCATCGTCATTCGAGGTAAAACGTTTGCCAGCAAGGAATTTTTTTAGATTTGGGAACAGGTAGAAGTCAGAGGGAGCATATGAAGGAGCACTTTCACCTAACACATTCACCATATCATTATGAATTTCTTGTCCCGATAATTTTAGAAAAAAATTTTTTTTTTTAATTTTCACAAAAAAAAAATTTTTAACCCCTTTTGATTGGCCATACACTACTTGTTGGACGTTTTTGGACTCCACAGCGCAAGGTTAACGATTTTATGAGCGACGCTTTAGGTATAAAAGAAAACATAAAGTCCAATAGAAAATTATAAGTTATATTTTTCATCAAAAACTTTAATATTTGATACGTATTTGACATCCAACAAGGATGGGTTAGTAATGCCTAAAAAAGTTTATATTAAATACCCAGCGTAGAAACGGTAATGACATATCAATTTTTTTTGGACTACCAGTAATGACACCCACTTACCTTCTGCATTATTTTAAAACATATAATAATGATTTACTGATAATGACTTATTTTCATCATTATTCCAAATAGAAAATAATTTTCCAGATTTTTTGAAATCTATTTTTAGACTCAATATTTTTTAAACACTGGTAAGGATATATGTAACCACAAATTTTTTAATTTTTTGTATGTTGGCGAGTAAGCTTACTTGTGTGCAGCAGGTCAATTATGTTTTTATCTATTAAATATTACATGTCGATATAACTCAGACGATATAGCTATTGACTGGCAATCTGTAGACCCAGGTTCGATTCCCGCACCAGCAAATTTTATTTAAAAAAATACAAAAAAAAAATATTTTTTTTTATATAATTTATTTTTTTGAAAATCTATTTTTAGACTCATTATTTTTGTAAGTACTGGTAAGCACATAGGTAACGATATATCTTTTGATTTTTCGTATGCTGGTGTGTAACGACAACTCATTATTTTTCGCGACATCGCCATATAAAGGTAATAAGAAATGTAATAACAAAAGTAACTAGTTACCATTACCAAGTATGTAGTTACATAACCACATATCTGGTAATGATTTTCTACACTGGGTAACATCCCAGCAAAATTTTTCATTACCAAATAAGTGGTTATATAATAGAAATTCATAGCTCCGCACAACTTATTTTTTGGCGTCTAAACTCATTATTTTTGTTTGGCGTGGTCGTTTTTATAAGTAGCCACGCTTACCCGCTCGCTTACGAAAAAATGAGAAATAAGTAGTTATGAGACTTTGAATAATAAGTGGTTACACACATGCTTACAAAAAGTTGAATTATAAGTGGTTATCCGATGGCTTACTTGATTCTTAAAAATAAGGAGTTAAGCAAATACTATTAGCTTAAGGAAGTACATTCAGAAAAATTTAAGTTTTCTCTAGTGTGTAATTTAAGACTCGTCATAAAAATTTTAACATAAAACATATTTACACATAATAAATAAAAATTAATAAAATTTAACTGTGTAAAAAGTACTTATTTAAACTATTACGTGTAAGTCATTATTTTATATTTAGAAACAATGAATACAATGGGCCGTTATTAGGAAGTCATTATTTTATAGTACAAAATAATGCAAATGGTAATGATATATCATTATTGGTAATGCAGACAGCAATGAGGTGTCACTACCAATATTTTGCTGGGATATAAAATAAACAATTAAAATTTCCGCACTCTATTTGAATTATATGAAACTTGCTAAAACTTGGAATACTTTGTATAGCTAAAATTGGTGTTCAATTTGGGGAAAATTATCAAATTTGCTATAGACTTTCCGTACATATTTGGGTCTAACTTTTGTATTATTTTAGCTATGTGACTGGTTGATATATCACTTTAAAGCTTCTGAAAGCGTGCCTGAAGTTGGTCTGCAACTCATTCTTTAATTTGATAATTTCTGATTTATTAAAAAAAATTTTAATTTTTGAGAATTTTTCTACAATTAATTAATTGTTTCTATCCTTTTATAATTGAAGCAATGATTGAGCCACGTGAATAGTTACTATTTTGAAATGAACTTTAACCATTTATCGTTATCAAAGGTCTAAAGCCGCGGTTCGGGATACTTTATCGTAGCCTTTTAATATTTTTGTATTAGTTCTTAGTTTTTTATCAATGACTCTGTCAAATATCAGAATTAAATAAAAAAAACAGTTCGATTTTTCAGCATTTGTATGAAAAAAGACCCAATAAGAGTGCCAGTATAAGATTTCGTGAAGGCAAAAATAAAGTAATGAGGAACAACATAAGCGTGTTCGTTTACTTACTACAAGTTACTACTTTAATACAGCTTCAAAATTTCAATATAAAAAGTAAACAAAACTTTCCAATTGTAGTAAAAGTAGTAAGAATTGCGACTAATCGAACACACCGCATATATTTTTTTTAGAAATTTTAAAGAATCCATTTTTCGATATACATATGACGATTTAAATCGCGGATTTCATTAAATTAAACTTTGAAAATTTTACGAAAAACGTTGCCGGAGTCTGAAAATTCCTCAAAATTTGATTGAGATGATAACAAGGATTTAACTCAGAGATTACTTTTTAACAACAATACAAAAAGTTAATATTTCTTGAAAAGTTTTGATATTATTTTCATTATTTTTATATTCAGTTTATTTATTAGAAGCTGATTTTTTATACTTCAGTTATAAATTTTAACTAAAAACTTCAAATATTTAAAAAATTCTTGTTTTTTAATTATTTTTTTGGAATGTTTCGCAGACCTCCTAGGATGCGATTAGGGACGCTCAGGGGTTCGTGATCAACATTTGGAAAACTTTGTATAATTAAATTTTCATATCGGTTTTGGTATAGCTGTGGGAGTCAGATGTCGTTATTAAAAAAAAGAATTACTGGCCAACTTTACTTTGACGCTACACCAACATTCCGTATTTTAAAGTTAAAACACTTTGCAGGTTGGGAGGAAGTGCAGGATCTAACGCTAGTCAATAACTCGCAGGCAATCAAAAATTCAGTATTTCAAAAGAAATTATTTCAGGAACATAACTGTATACTCTACGATATCAACATGTATACTCAGGATTTCCGAAAGACAGACTGGAATAAGTTCAATACGATCCTTTGGAAAGACCTAAAAAAGAACTCCACCATATCTTTCCGAATGAAATTTGGAGAATTTCAAGTGAAATTAATTGTGAATTCTATTTGGAATTTGTCAAATTTGATCTTAAATCTGAACAAAAATAACGGTAATTGTTTTCTTACAATATTGAGAAAATTTTAAGAGAAATTTAGATTTTTTATTTCGAAATGAGAAAATTCTAAAATATAGTAGCATTTACCACTTCAAATTTAGAAAATTCCATTAGAAGTTCAGTTCTGCAATTTTAATGAAAAAAATTCAAAATAAAATTTAGTCTTTTTCCCAAAAGCACCGTAAGTGGTTTTTCACGTGGAAAAATTTTACTCGAACTTTAATTTTACTCAAATTTTAATTTAAATTATAAAAATGAACAATTTTTCAATTTTATATCAAAGACACAATCACAATATACAAAAACTGTGATTTTCCCCAAGAAAAATAATAGTCTTGTAAAGGGTTTTTCAATAAGAGCGCTACAAAAGTTTTTTTAAATAAAACAAAAACGGTTTTGGATATCAATGAAGTTCTTTATTCCTGTGAAAGTACGTTCGATGCCATTATTTATGGAAATCGATCTCTTTTGCATGGCCACCACGGGCACGCTTGCAGAAGTCCAGACGCTGAACCCAATTTTCGACAGTTTTCAAGCATAAATCGGCCGATACTGCTGCAATTTCACGTTCGATATTCGTACGAAGTTCATCAATCGTCGCTGGCTTGTTGGCATAGACCATAGATTTGACGTAGCCCCACAGGAAATAGTTCAACGGCGTCAAATCGCACGACCGAGGCGGCCAATCGACTGGACCATTTCGTGAGATAACACGTTCTACAAACTTGATTTGCAATAAATTGATTGTGACATTCGCTGTGTGGCTTGTGGCGGCGTCCTGTTGGAACCACATGTCCTCCAAGTCCATATCATCCAATTGGGGATATGAACGGTAGCGATTCCCATTCACAGTACCGTGCCGGTCTTGATCATCACGGAAGAAGTACGGCCCAATGACGCCGCCGGCCCATAAACCGCACCAAACCGTAATTTTTTGGGGATGCAATGATGACTCATGGAATACGTGTGGATTGTTGTCTGACCAATAACGCATATTTTGTTTATTGACGAAGCCATTCAGCCAGAAATGAGCCTCATTGCTGAAGATGATTTTTCGATGAAAATCCGAATCATTTTCAAGTTGTTGCTCAGCCCAATTCACGAACATACGACGCTTCTGGTGGTCAAGCGGCTTCAGTTCTTGCGTCAATTTGATCTTGTAAGGATGTAGGCTAGAGTTGTGTCGTTCATGAACGAACTAGTTCATTTGAACGGTTCAGTTCATTGAACGATATGACATCGTTCACCATTATTCGTTCTTTTCGTTCATTTCGTTCTTTTTTGTAGTCATAAAAAGTTTGAATACCTTTCTTATTAATTTTATTACAGAATTAAATGTTTTTCTTAATAATTTCAAATTTTTAATAAAATTGTAATTTTCTGACACTATTAGTCTATGCGCAATAAAATTAATATAAACATGTAACATGTAGTGCGCCAATAAATTGTCGAATGAACGACGCCGTTCACGAATCACTGTTCAGACACAGCTCATGACAAAAAAGAACGATAACAAAAAAGAACGATTGAACGATTTGAACGAACTAGTTCAATGAACTTTATTGAACGATATGACCGAGTCACCAAAAAGAACGATTAAGCCCAACTCTAATGTAGGCCAAGATCTTTTCGCAAAATTCGCCACAACGACGTCACAGAGATGCCCAACGCTTGAGAACGACGTGTGAGAGACACATTTGGCCTTTCTTCAACTGAAGCCTCAGCGGCAGCAATATTCTCGACACTACGGGCACTTCTTTGTCTCACTGGCACGGGAAAATTTTGTACTGTGCCTGTGGATTCAAATTTTTCCACTAGACGCTCAATTGTTGATCTGCTAGGACGATTATGACGACCATAAATTGGACATAGCGCTCTTAACGTTGAGGCCACTGACTCCGAATTTCGGTAGTAAATTTTAATAATTTCGACTCGTTGTTTGCTCGTATATCTTTCCATCATGAAATGGCGAACCTTACTGAAGAGAAATGTCAAAAGAGCGGCAAGAAATATTGTGTCGTTTGCTGTCCCTGTTTTTCTACTTTTGTAGCGTCCCTGTTGAAAAACCCTTTACATTAAATTTGCGTGAAAAATAATCTCTTCTCAGTTTTTACGTGAAATTCATTGTCGTGGAAAATTATCATTTTTTTATATGGAGGAGTATAACAATTTTTTCAGGTGCTTTACCATCAAACAGTATTTTACTTTTAAAGTCGACTTTATATTTAAACGGCTTTGTTCATTTTGTGTATGAAAATCCTAAAGAAATATTTACATTTGCAAATATTTTAATTGGTTGAAAATAAATTAACCAATCAGAATGCTCCAAAAATAAACTAGGTCAAAGCATGCTGTCACCCAAAATTTTAACTAAAGTCAACAAAAATATACATTTGGAAAATTTAAATAGTAAGGGCGTTTATTTTTATTTAAAAAAATTTCAATTAAAATTGGAATTTTGTATAAAAAAATGCGAAATTTTAAAACGAAATTTGTTTTTGTCATTTGAAATTAGAAAAATTTCAAACATCTACATTCAATTTTGAAAATCTAATTTGAAATTTAGATCTTTGAACTACATTTCTCCACAAACTTTAATTTTTTTATAATCAAAACTGATAATTTTGATTTTTGATTTTTAATGAGTTTGTTAAAATATCTATTGAGATTTTTAAATGACGACTGGTTAAATGAAAATAAGGAAAAAATTTTATATTTCATATTATTATTCATAACAAATTTGTATTTCTTCACTTTATCCTTTTTTCTCCTCTTTTTTCTCTCCTTTTTCCCTCTTCTTTTTTTTTCTTTTTCGATTTCGCTGAGGGGGGGGGGGGGAATTTCCCCCCTGGCGTTGTACTTTACAGAGCTTTGGCGTGTCAGTTTCCGGCAGAACCCTTGACCACCAAACAATCGCCGCATAGGTGAATATACAAAAAAGGAATTAGATATAAGAGTATTTTCAGAGTATAGTTTTTGAAAGGCTCATAAAAAATAATCAAATATGAATAATTTGTGACTCAAAATTGTGAGCGCTCACAAAAGGCACATATTTTGAAAGCGGGGTAAACCTAATTCGAGTACGCTGAATCCAGTGGTGCTACCCGTTTTTCTAGATTAGCTCTTGAAAAAAACATATTTGTGTTTGAAAATTCTGGGTCCAAGGACCGCAAAAAACGCGATTTATCTAACTTTTTGACCATTTATTTTCACCCAGGTTATTTGTTATTCGCCCAGTTAGCTTTGGGTTAAAAATTATCAAAATCGGTGCAACGGTTCAAAAGTTCTGAGTGAAAATGTGAGGATACTTCGAAATTTTCTATACAAAATTGTACATTTTATTGCTTCATTAAATCTACTGAAAGTTGTATTGAAGTGAAAAATTTGCATAAAGATTTTTGGGGTGCCCTAACATTTTCAATCACAACTTTTGAACCGCACGACCGATTTTGATTATTTTTAACACAAAGCTTCTTCGTAGAGTAACAAATTATCTAAAAGTTAACGGTAAACAAATTAAAAAATCGAGTGTTTTGGGGTGCTTGGAACCACAATTTTCGAACTCAAATTTTTTTTAAGAGCTAATCTAGAGAAACGGCTAGCACCACTAGATTCAGCGTACATAAATTAGTTTTACCGACTGGGTGTCCCACCTGTCGGGGAAAAAAATCTCTGATTCGTGCAGAGTGTAATTTATGAGCACTCCGAAAATTGTTGTCTTTGTAAAATATCCCTGCATGACACTCAAAAAATTAATGGAGATATGACCATCAGTCATATATACTTCAGACATGCTAATTATAATGGCGTATTTTATTTTTCGATCTAAGGTACAGATTTTTCGGTAAATGTCTTTAAAGTTTGGCGGTTTTCTATTTAGTGTTTTATATACAAAAATTTTAAAATCAATCAATATACATTTATTGTTGTGAAATGTAGGCACAGGACCTGTATTCATATTTAGTAAAGGGCTGCGTGAGTGCAATCGGTTTGTTGTAGTCATTAAATCACATGGTGCTAGTATGTGTGCATTACGATTTAAACCACCCTGTTACGACTAGAAGACAAATCAAAACGTAAGCGAGCTTAAGCATTAAACATGGCAACGAAAAAAACAATAAGTGATTGTAGTGACACAGGATTGTTCGCTACCATAACATAGCAATTAGTACTTTGAACTAGTGTTTAAGTATCGCAATGAATGCTATGGATGCGATGGTGTGTTGTGTTATAATATGTAGGTTTTATAAAACGAAAAAGTATAAATGTACACTCAGATAAAAAAGTTAGCAGTTAGTTAGTTGTTCTTTATTTTCAATTCAATGTTTGTTTTACAATTTTTATATTATTATATAAAAAAGTTAGTCAAAAAAAAAAATTAATAATGTTTTTAATGCATAATAAATTATAAAAACAAAAAAAATAATTTATATTAATTCTTATTAATATAAATATATATAGCTTTTTGGCGATTTTTTTAATGTCGATGATTTTTTAATTTTGATGATTTTTTTCTAATTTTCGACGATTTCTTTAATTTTGCCGATTTTTCTAAATTTTGCAATTTTCAAGATTTTGGCGGTTTTTTATGATTTTTTCAAATTTTGACAATTTTTAAATTTAAACGATTTTTTTAATTTTGGCAATTTTTAAAATTTTTAACTTGGTTGGGAAACACTAACCGTAAAATACCGTTAACGATTCGAAACCCTTTCAACGAACTATTTTTAACCCTAAAATACCACTAACGAAGTAACTTAAAATACCGTTAACCTTAAAATAACCTAACGAAATAAATTAAAATACCGTTAACCCTAAAATAACTTAACGATATAACTTAAAATACCGATACCCTTAAAATAACCTAACGAAATTCTATAAAATAAAATTTACCAAATTCATTCCAAAAAAAAAAACATTTAAAAAGAATCGGTGGTATAATTAAACAATATTGAAAAATAAAATTAAAAATAAATAATATAATAAAACCAATACGTAGTAGAGTTTGCTAAAAACCCTACTCAATGTTCCTTAATGTATTCGTCGCTTTAGAGCTTTTTTTTGGTATCATTAGAGTATTTCACATATTAAGTAGTTGAAATATTCATTACGATCAACTAAAGAATTTTTTGGGGGTAACATTTGTCTATTTTAATTTTTTCATTATACCATTGGCCGATCATAATCGGCTTTTCATACCTACACAACACTGTTGGTAAAAGTGGCACAAAAGTGCCATTTGTGGCACTATTGAATGTTCAATGGCACCTTGGCACTCTCCATAGAATTTTGGCACTTTTTACGAAAATTTCTATATAATTTGATAAAAGGTCGATATCGCTGGTTTTTCATTAAAAGCCACGCCTATTAAGAAGGGGTAGCAAAATTAAAAAACAAATGCTACACTAAATATATCTACAATTTTTTGGACCACCTTCCAGTTCTTCGGGGACAATTTAATCATTATTTTGATATTTAAAAATAAAAGCAACGGGGATAAAATTAGAAAAACTTTAATTGATTCTATTGTATTGTCAAATTTAATTGTAAAATTTTTTGAAAGTCTTGGACCTGCTAACTTATCTTAAAATAACGTAAGTTTAGTGCTTTACTATAGTTAAGAATGGTATTTTTATACGAAAATATTTGTGGTAGGTAATGTTAAACTCGGGTTACTTTTTAGATAAGTTGCCCGCCTTTTTTTTTTTGTCTTGTCTTTTTACTTAACCCTTAAATGCATGATCTCTACAATTTTAACCATTTTTTTATATATGATTTCTAAAGGCGTGTACCAAAGGTTTAAAAGGCTTAATTCTTTCATTCACTTTTTAAAAATTAATGAAATTTGGGTTAAATTTCATTCCCTAATAGCATTCTTATGGAATTAATTCGATAGCTTAATTCCCTATAGCTTAAAATTATATGAATTCATTCTATTTTTATTGAATTCTAACTGAATGAAACCCAATTTACCTGAATTCATTTAATAAAAAAGTGAATGAAAAATTATTTGTTTTCATTCACTTAATCAAATGAAAAATTTTAATTTGTATGTAATTGCTGAAATATTAGCATAATACAATGAAAAATGTTTAAAATTCATCTAACAGAAATAAATAGTATCGTATGCTTTGTTACAGCTTGTATGCTTTGGTTTTGATTATATGTTAGTTTCAAACTACACTAAGTGAATGGTAATAAAATTTCTTCATTCAATTAGTAAAATGGTGAATGAACATGCGATTTGAATGATTCAAGTTAGGAATTCATTCAATTCATATTAAAGCTTTGGGAATGAAGCTTATGAATGAATTCTTTACGAATGGTTTAAGGGAATGGTACATGAATCTTTTTAAGATCTGAATTTAATTTTTAGTGAATTAAGCTTAAATTGAATTAAGTTTTTCGAAGCTCTGGCGTGTACATTTCAAGAAAAATACCAAAAAAATTGCCAAATAGCTAAATTGTGATTATTTTAACGTGTATGAAAAAAAAAGAAACAAAAAAATTATATGAAATATTAATTGTACATTTATTGTTGCCAAAATTAATTTTATTGCGAGAATACCACTTTAAATATTTAAACAAATATTTTTGAATATTGCACTTTTTGTAAAAAAAAACGCGTGTTTTAGATTTTTCCTATAACTGTTTAAAAAATCTGAATTATAGTTTATAAGAGCATTTTGTGCAGAAAGGGCCCCAATGTCCAAAAATTGAGTTTTTTGCATCAAGTGGCGTTTTTTATTAAGAAACTGGTATGTTGCCAAATGGCTACACCATGCAGGGTTAAAGTAACTGAATGTATAAATATTTGAAATAAAAGCTGAACATATTTTTTTTGAAACATTAAATTTGCTTAATTTTTTTTTGGCACTTTTAAAGCATTTTTGGCACTTTTTTGGCATCATTGAGGCACCAAACGAAAATTCACAAATACCATCACTGCTACACAACACGAATGAAAACAAAACTCTCAACTAAAAGCATAACAAAAAAAAAATACTCCATTCATTAGCATGATAGCTTTCAACAGAGTAGGTACTAAAGGGCTGCGTGAGTGCAATTGGTTTGTTGTAGTCATTAAATCACATGGTGCTAGTATGTGTGCATTACGATTTAAACCACCCTGTTACGACTAGAAGACAAATCAAAACGTAAGCGAGCTTAAGCATTAACCATGGCAACGAAAAAAACAATAAGTGATTGTTGTGACAAACGGTTGTTCGCTACCATAACAAAGCAATTAGTACTTTGAACTTGTGTTTAAGTATCGCAATGAATGCTATGGATGCGATGGTGTGTTGTGTTATAATATGTAGGTTTTATAAAACGAAAAAGTATAAATGTACACTCAGATAAAAAAGTTAGCAGTTAGTTAGTTGTTCTTTATTTTCAATTCAATGTTTGTTTTACAATTTTTATATTATTATATAAAAAAGTTAGTAAAAAAATAAATTAATAATGTTATTAATGCATAATAAATTATAAAAACAAAAAAAATAATTCATATTAATTCTTATTAAATACAAGAAAGTTAAAAATCTCTGCGTTGTAATTGTTTTTAATATAAACAATTAACGAAGTAACTTAAAATACCGTTAACCTTAAAATAACCTAACGAAATAAATTAAAATACCGTTAACCCTAAAATAACTTAACGATATAACTTAAAATACCGATACCCTTAAAATAACCTAACGAAATTCTATAAAATAAAATTTACCAAATTCATTCCAAAAAAAAACATTTAAAAAAAATCGGTGGTATAATTAAACAATATTGAAAAATAAAATTAAAAATAAATAATATAATAAAACCAATACGTAGTAGAGTTTGCTAAAAACCCTACTCAATGTTCCTTAATGTATTCGTCGCTTTAGAGCTTTTTTTTGGTATGATTAGAGTATTTCACATATTAAATAGTTGAAATATTCATTACGATCAACTAAAGAATTTTTTGGGGGTAGCCATTTGTCTATTTTAATTTTTTCATTATACCATTGGCCGATCATAATCGGCTTTTCATACCTACACAACACGAATGAAAACAAAACTCTCAACTAAAAGCATAACAAAAAAAAAAATATTCCATTCATTAGCATGATAGCTTTCAACAGAGTAGGTACGTATTTCGGTTACATACATCAGTGTTGCCAGTCTTTTCATACCTTATCCCCAATTTTTAATTTGCCATCCCAAAAAATTTCCAACTTTTATTTTATATAAAAATTTGTTTTCGTTAATTTTTTCGAAAAATTAGTGGAAAATACCATATTCGTTTATTTTTTGCGGTAAGTTGTACACTCAGACTTAATAAATTTGTGCTTACAACAAATTATAAAAAAGAACAAATAAATTTAAATAACAGCAAAGAAAATTTGAACCAAAATTTTTCATTTTAAATATTTAATAATAAACAGACATTTAATAAATAACAGACATTTTGTTGTGTATGGTACTGCATTAAAAAGTTTTAGCATTTCAGCAGATGGATTAACTTTTGACAATTGAGTAACTTGTAAAGTATATATTTAATTTAAGAAGAACTTCTTATAACTCTTATTAAATTTAAATAACTTTAAAAATTTTAGAACCAAAACGAATTTGAATTTTCACCAAGAGGAATTATAGTTTCTAGGAACATTACCTTGCCAGACTCAAATTTTTGTAGCTAAAAATCATTCACTATTATCATCATTCTTAGAAAAAAATATAAATATTTAGAATTATCAGGATTAAATTCATAAAAATATGAAAAAGCAATAAAATATTTTATCCCCAAATGATCCCCTAAATTTCGTATCATCCCCAATAAATCCCCAGTTCTACAAACGGAAGTTTTTATCCCCATTGATGATACAATTCCCAATTTGGAGATAAATCCCCCAAACTGGCAACACTGTTATACATAAGTTTTCAGAAACACTAAAACGATGGTGTTGATATTGTGTTGGTTGCTTAAGTTCACAATAATATGATGTGGTAATGTACGGTTGCCATCCGTGATAAACGATTCATGATGGGATTCGTCTCACTATCCATATGCTTTTTTGCCATCGTGTTTTTTTTTGTTGTTTGTACTGAGTCAATCGTTATAAAAAGTAAAACCACACAAATTGTTATGGCTTGTAGGCTATCATGTGTCTTGAAATCTCATTTAAGATGAATCGTTCAGCCCTTTAGTAGGTACGTATTTCGGTTACATACGTCAGTGTTGCCAGTCTTTTCTTATCCCCAATTTTTAATTTGCCATCCCAAAAAATTTCCAATTTTTATTTTATATAAAAATTTGTTTTCGTTAATTTTTTCGAAAAATTAGTGGAAAAATACCATATTCGTTTATTTTTTGCGGTAAGTTGTACACTCAGACTCAATAAATTTGTGCTTACAACAAATTATAAAAAAGAACAAATAAATTTAAATAACAGCAAAGAAAATTTGAACCAAAATTTTTCATTTTAAATATTTAATAATAAACAGACATTTAATAAATAACAGACATTTTGTTGTGTATGGTACTGCATTAAAAAGTTTTAGCATTTCAGCAGATGGATTAACTTTTGACAATTGAGTAACTTGTAAAGTATATATAAAAGTATATATATTAGGGTTTGGGGTTCGGGAATTCCCGGGCGAGAATTCCCGGGAAAAGTTTGGCGGGAATTCCCGGGAAAATAATATATTTTTCCCGGGAAAACGGGAAATTTTAAAAATATTAAATTTTTTAAATTGTTTTTGTTTCGAATAGGATTTTTTAATTTTAGTCATAAAAAACATTTTAAATACCAAAACAAAAATGTCATTGTTAAAATCTTTTAAAAGAGAATACATTTATTTGACACAGAAATAAAATCTTTGCCAAGTAATTAGGAGCATTTCAAATAATAAAGATTTTTCGCATAACTTATTCAAAATTTAAGTAGTAAAACCCAAAAACTTGGTAAAATTTTTAAAAGAAATATGAAAAAATAGCTTTGTTTCTTACAAATAATCGCCCATACTATCTAAATTTTTCAAATGTATAATTTAGGTAAAGTCGACTTTAGTTAAAATATTGGGTGGCAGTATACCTTGACTTGGTTTATTTTTGGAGCATTCTGATTGGTTAATTTATTTTTAACCAATCAAAATATTTGAAAATATAAATATTTTTGTAAGGTTTTCATACACAAAATGAACAAAACCGTTTGATTAAAAATAAAGTCGACTTTAAATTTAAAATACTCCTTTATATTAAGGGTCAATAATTTTATAAGTCACGTTTTCATTAATAAATATGAAAAGAAAAGACTAATGGTTAACGGTGGTATCTAAATTTGGTTATCCGACATCTAAATTTGGTTCACAAAAAAAAAAAAAAAAACTGATGGTCATGCAACTTCTCTTGAAGAAAACAACAACAAGAATAACGTTTCAGCTAAAATTAGCAAAGTACCCGAAGAAAAAAGTGTAAGCTGAATAGGCATTAAAGGTTTTATGGTAGGGCAAACATTTCCTGAAATGGTATCCAAATTAGCCGCAGTCAATCCGCGCCATAACTAGATCTTGCTTTATTCGAGAAAGTTTTTATAATAAAAACCTGGCATTGCAAAAAAATTAAACCGATGTAAAGAACATTATATTAAATTACTACAATCATGTAAAAGATATCATGATAATAGAAATATCGAGCAATATTTCTAACGTTAGGAGATTTACTATAATCTTAGATGAATGGACAAGAATATCACAAAAGAGATATTTGAACATATGTATAAACGGAAATAATTCATTTTATAACCTGGGGTTGGTTTATATATCAGGAAGATGTAATGCTGATAAAATAAGAAGAATTGTAGAAATAAGACTAGAAGAGTTTTATTTGTCTTTGGAAAATAACATTGTGGCCACCATATCTAATGGTCCAAGTGTGATGAAACGGTTTGTTTCCGACAGTCCAGTAGTGGGTGCTTTCTGCTGGAATCATGCAATTCATTTGGCAGTGCTTAGAGTAATTTATGTGAAATCAAATGTTCAACATTCTGATATTTTTACTTTGAATTCTCACTAGACAGACTGAATTTGCACTGAAATAGTGTTTTTTTTTAACAAAAATTACTTATATAGGTGGTTTTCATTAACAATTTTGTCCAAAAATATTTCCCGGGATTCCCGGGAATCAAATTTTTTTATTCCCGTTTCCCGGGAAATAAAAAAGTCCGGGAAATCCCAAACCCTAATATATATATAAAGTATATATATAGTTTCTAGGAACATTACCTTGCCAGACTCAAATTTTTGTAGCTAAAAATCATTCACTATTATCATCATTCGTAGAAAAAAATATAAATATTTAGAATTATCAGGATTAAATTCATAAAAATATGAAAAAGCAATAATATATTTTATCCCCAAATGATCTCCTAAAATTTCGTATCATCCCCAATAAATCCCCAGTTCTACAAACGGAAGTTTTTATCCCCATTGATGATACAATTCCCAATTTTGGGATAAATCCCCCAAACTGGCAACACTGTTATACATAAGTTTTCAGTAAAACTAAAACGATGGTGTTGATATTGTGTTGGTTGCTTAAGTTCACAATAATATGATGTGGTAATGTACTTTCTTCATCCGTGATAAACGATTCATGATGGGATTCGTCTCACTATCCATATGCTTTTTTGCCATCGTGTTTTTTTTTTGTTTGTACTGAGTCAATCGTTATAAAAAGTCAAACCCCACAACTTGTTATGGCTTGTAGGTTATCATGTGTCTTAAAATCTCATTTAAGATGAATCGTTCAGCCCTTTAATATTTAGGCCTAAAATTTTATGCATAAAACTTGATAATAAAACCACAGTTCGTGTTTTATATGGATTTTTGTTTTTTTAAGGTTTTAGCCAATTGAATCGCTGAATGCAAAATCGGCCTTAATAAATGCAATGGCCTGTATCTTGGAAAATAAGCGAGATAGAGCAAAACGGACAATTTTTTTTGCAAATTTTGGATCAATGTACACGCTCCTATTATTTACATGAGGTAGGTCCGAGAGCGATTCCCAGGAATCAATTTTTATGAAACAGTCACGGTGACCCACGTGACTGTTCTATAGAAATGGATCCATCGGAAGCTTTACAAGACATGGCCTATTTGTATTATATGGGTGAGTTACTACTATCAGCGAGCTGATTTTTACAAAAAACAGCAAAAGTTTTGCTAACACTTAATCGATTACAAATGAAAAAAATCCTTGCTAAAATCACTAAACTTTTTGCTGAATATTAGTTGACTGAAAAAAAAACAAAAAAATTTGCAGAGAAATTTTACTTTAGTTAATTTATTTGCTGCAAATTTAAATATAGAAATTGTGTAGTTGTATTTTTTTTTAAATTATCATTTACGTTGTCTGTACTACATCCAGATAAGCTGCGACATTTACATCTTGTCTGTTGTCGTACATGCTGTAAATGCGGTTATCAGCACAATTTTTGTAGCAAAATATATTAGTAAAACATTAGTTCAAAATTAGTTTAGTGCTAAAAAAATATAACTAAAACTTTTGCTGAACACTGAACTTCAGCAAAAAAATTGCTGAAAACTTGTACACTTGATATACAAGACGTTTTAAAAAAATTTTTTTCCGTTTTGATCTATCTCGCTTAGTTTTCGAGATACAGGCCATTTTATAAAAATCGCCATTTTACAAAATGGCCTGTATCTCGAAAACTAAGGGACAAAATTTTTGCAAGTTTTGGATTAATGTACACGCTGTGACAGCGCATAGAGAAAGGGACCTAAGGGTAAAAAAAATCAATTTTTTTTTTTGTGGACAACATCTGAGCATCGAATGAGACCGATTCCATGCTCTCCTGACCTTAGGTCCCTTTCTATCCTTAGGTGCCTTTCTATTTTGCGCGTCACACGCTCCTATTATTCACATGAGGTAGGCCCGAGAGCGATTCCCAATAATCAATTTTTATGAAACAGTCACGGTGACCCACGTGACTGTTTTATAGATATGGATGAATCGGAAGCTTTCCAAGATCCTTAGGGAGAGATCCCGAGGGATCCATTTTTATAAAAAAGCTAATGTAAAGCAACCCAACCATCCCCTTTTTTTAGTAAACAAATGCTTTTTTTATTCAAAAGCATAAGGTAGTATGGACGTACTACGCAGTTACATACATGGATAGTTAAATTCATAGGGTACATTATTTCATTGTTATATGCATAGAATAGATTCGTTCACTTCTCAGTAACTTGGAATGAAAACGTTTTGTTGTCGTCGTTGCTTGAAGATCATTACTTGTATATGTTGAGATATTCACCATTAATTTATTTCATTTATCCCTTTCTTGTTGTATTGGCTCATAATCATTCGTTTACAAAGCATATACCATTCGACCTGAAGTAACTTTTAGGCTATCATGTGTTTAAAATCCATTCAAAATATAATGTACATCCCTTTAGTATCTACCTGATATTGTTATGCAATGGGGGCAACTAGAAAAGGTTAAAAACTAATTTTTAAGCTGAATGCAAAATATTCATCACTAGACGTTTGGTGAAAAATTGTGACGGACGATAATGTGAAATTGTATGTAAAATTTCCTGTAATTTTTACTCATAAAGCTACATTCACAGTGATGGAGTACTCCACTCTACAGAGTGGATTTTGTTCCTTTCTTTTTCGCACTTACATATTTTTTTGTATCATGCCATCTCTATTTTAGTACACTCCACTCTGCAGAGTGGTGTACTCCATCACTGTGAATGTAGCTTAACTGTATGAAATAATAAAAACCCTGTATGAAATTTTGAATTTGCCTAATGTTGGGTGTATTTAAGCGAAAATCCGAAATATAGTCCACATGGGCGCAAAGTCCAAATATGGACCACCTCTATCTAAAATCAGTAGACTCTATCTTTGGTTACATAAACAGAGAAACATAAAAACACGCTCATGAACGCTCTCATTTATCCAATTTCTAAGTACGGTAACGCTTTTAGGTAATTTTCAAATTGATCAAAAATAAAATTCACTTTAAACCCACTCCTAAAATGAAAGAAAATCGTAAGTCAACGTACAAAATTATTGTTGTTTCACATATTATTTTTGTCGAATTTGACACACTCCTAACGCCGACGTACTGATTTAGGCCGTACGCTTAATATAAAAAACAGTTGTAAGTGAAATGCATGTTAAGTTTTTTCGATCTTACTATTTAATAGGTAAATCTTTGAGCAACATTTCTATCTCCTAAATCCACGAGAAGGTCCAAAGGCAGATATACGACGATCTTGGTTTTTTTTTATCTGCTATCCAAAATTTAATTGAAATCTCTGTATTTAGGTTAGAAAATCTTCCTTGTTATCCAATTAACTGATTAAAAGATCTTAAATAACTCTTTACCATATATTAATTTGATTTTATTTCATTCAAATTCAGTACCATTGGCATATGCTGTCCCACACGGTTTGCTGGTCGCTTAGGACCTCAAGATTCAAATAACATAGACTTGGAAGAACCACGAATTATTAATCGTCCCGAACAAAGAGGATGTGGTATTACAACAAAACAATTTCCCCGTGTAACCGGTGGTCGTCCAGCTGAACCCGATGAATGGCCGTGGATGGCAGCTTTTATAAGACCGGGTTTACCTTATGTTTGGTGTGGTGGTGTATTGGTTACGGATAGACACGTTTTAACCGCAGCTCATTGTATATACAAAATTAAAAAGGAACAAATGTTTGTACGTTTAGGCGAATACAATACCCTTTTGTTGAATGAGACGCGTGCCAGAGACTTCCGTATTGGAAGTATGGTAACCCATATTGATTATGATCCTTTGACTTATGAAAATGATATTGGTTTGGTAAGAGTTGATAGACCTACAATATTTAATACGTACATATGGCCGGTGTGTATGCCCCCCATAGGAGAAAACTGGGAAGAAAAAAGGGGTATTGTAACAGGATGGGGTAGTCAAACATTCGGTGGCCCGTATTCAGATATATTAATGGAGGTAAGTGTAAATTTATAAAATATAATTTAAGCTTTGATATACTCACAATGTTTATTATTGTCAGGTTTCTTTACCTATTTGGAAACAAGATGAGTGCCGTGACGCAATGGTTGAACGGGTACCAGACACTATGTTATGCGCTGGTTTCCCGGAAGGTGGTCAGGATTCTTGTCAAGGGGACAGTGGTGGCCCCTTGCTACATCAATTACCCAATAGACGTTGGGTTACCATAGGCATCGTTTCATGGGGTATTCGTTGTGGTGAACCCAATCGTCCTGGCATGTATACTCGGGTGGATAAATATTTACATTGGATTATTGAAAATTCAGATATTTAACAAAAATGACAACAAATACCACTATGTTTATTTTTATTATAATCAATATATATATATACATTCTTGTACTCAAAATTGTGAAAATTGTTGTTCTTTGAGCTGTTATGATTTCCAGAGTTTGCCGAAGTAACTTACGGGAACACACCTAATGTAATGTGTTATAATTTTACAATGAGGGTATTCACAGTTCATGCTATTTTTAGTAGTAAATTAGCATTTATCGTAAATTTGACAATTTTCTATGGGTTAAACTTCATTAAACACATTAGCACTTAGAATGTGAATTCCTTGAATATTGCTAAGCAATAGTTTTATAACAATTAAAAAAAATCAAGATATTTAAAATTCTATTATTCAGTCTCTGTGAAACCCTGTACTTGAAAATAATCTTTAATTTAAGTGTTTATAAGTAGGAGATTTCACAAAGACGTGAATTGTTTCAATAGTATTTATACGCTCGTATAATGCTTAGCATTAATAAAAATGTAATGTTTGGTAAATTTAACTAATCCTATTGTTGCTGCTGCTTTTTCACTTCATTCTCGGAATAATCAAATGCAATCTTATAAACATCATCATAAACAGCAGCAAAATGAACTTCAATGTCGTCCGTGATAAACGAAGGCAATTCAGCCCAATCTTTACGATTTTCTTCGGGTATTATAATGCAGGTAATACCGCTACGTTTAGCCTGAAATAGAAAAGTAAAAGAAAAAAATCAAATTAAAATGGTAAGTACTTAATTGATTTAAGTAAAACTTACGGCTATAGTTTTTTCTTTTATGCCACCTACTGGCAATACTTTCCCTTTTAAAGAAACTTCACCAGTCATGGCTATATTTTGACGTACAGGTTTATTTGTGGCTAATGACATAAGAGCCGTTACAATTGTAACACCTGCACTGGGACCATCTTTGGGTGTGGCTCCTTCAGGAACGTGTAAATGAATGTTGCTGAAACAAACAAAGATATATATTTAATAAACTGCTCTTCAAAATTTCCAATTTAAACTTATTTGTCTATAAAACTAGATGACACTTATGAACAGGCCAAAAATTTTGACTGATATTCCTTTTGAACAATTCTCAGATTCCAATACTCATTTGCAGAAATATTTATTCTTTAAAAAATGTTCACATTTTGAGACAATCACAAACTTTGAGACATTTTTCTTATGAAAAATTATTGAAATTCTAAACAAGTTTTTGCAACAGATTCTCAGATTTTGTAGCGATTTGTTTCCTACTGTGGCTGGGGTATGTTTAGGGCTCCTAGACGAGAACAAGAAATTCTTATTGAATTTGTAATTTAACTTAACAAATATTTCCAGAAATTCTCAAAACGTCGTCCCCTGACGTTTCCTTAGGCAAGAATGAAACCTGGATAGGGACATGCCTACAACGGATTATTTTTCACAATTTGTTAAATACGTTTGAGATTTTAGCATATTGAATTCCTTTAATGCAATTAATGTGTATTCCGATAAAACTAAATTAAAAAAAAAACTAATATGCAAGTACTTGTGTAAATTTAAATGTTACTGACACTTTAGAAAACATTGGGTGCGTTCGGCAGATACAATTTAATAGTCAACAGCATATTTTGGTAGCGTAAAAAATGTTTGCTACTTTTGATCAATAAGTGATACATTTGTTGTTGTTCATTAACAATAAAAATTGTTTTGTATGAATGACCAATAAAAATACACAAATATAATTTGAAAATAAAAATTAAAAAAAAATAAAAGCAAACTATAGAAAAAGTGTATTTAAAAACAAAACAAAGAAATCATCGTTCAGCAGAGTAAATAATCACAAAGCGCTACAAGTCACCGGTATCAGTTTAAGGTTTCTCTGCCGAATGCTACCATTGTTTTCTATTGTTGTTTATATATGAATGGATGTCACTACATTGCTAGATCTGTCAAAACAACAGAGTAGTATATTGGAAGATGACAAAGCAAATGGTGGTAAATTTTCTGTCGTTGTTTTTGTTTTTTCTTTGATATTTTAAATGTTTAATAACGCTCCTAGACGAGAACAAGAAATTCTCATTGAGTTTGTAATTTAACTTAACAAATATTTCCAGAAATTCTAAAAATGTCGTCCCATGCCTACAACGGATTATTTTTCACAATTTTTCTTTACCAAATCATAGATAAGGATATCCCCAGTTCCACAAAAGGATAGTGACCTGGGCCAGCACATTTCCTTACCAAACTCAAAACTAGGATGTATGCGAGCCCTCAGAAGGATAGTGACCTGGTACGGCACACCTCCTTACCAAACTCCAAACACATTCGAAGATCTCCGCAGGACCTCAAAAGGATAGTGATCTGGAGCAACACACTTCCTTATCAACAATTACACCAGGTTGTTTTCTATCACAACACATATAGCAGGACATCAGTAGGAGAGTGGCCTACGACAACTCACTTAATTACCAAACAACAAACACAAGGATGTCCACAAGATTAAGAAGGGATGCAACCATGAACACATTCCACACTTCTTTTGCAAAATACCAGTACTATTTTATTTTAAACTTGAAATGGCGATGGATGCAGATGCACAATGACAAGTATTAGAATGTGCTTTTTTTTAAATTTTCATTCGTGTACCGTACTACCAAATCATACGATTACGATCATGGTTAGTGATGTTACGTGGTTACTGAGATACAACAGTTATCCCATACCTAAATGACATTCCAGCAGAGATTGCTTCGTAAGCACCTGGCAGTGTTCCTTTACTGTAAAGTACTTCGTTTCCTCATGAAGATGTTGTAGTAAGTACATTCGTTAGCAACCTACCGCATAAGCCATCAATGTCATGAACACGCAAGTATCGTACAATCGTCGGCGTATTATATCAGTTCCACCATTTCCGGTGGTACCGGGAGCCTTGAAACGTAGTAATTAAACAACATCCTTTTTTAATTCTACTGGGCTTGGACTTCTCGTTTCGAAACTCCACGAACGACTGGCGACCACATACAGATCATTTACTATCCACCTCTTGGTACAGTTAGGGAGATTGGAGTTAGTCGAGTGCCACTAGAAAAGTCCTTTCACGAGGGCGGTTCTGATTTAGACCGTTGCTTATCGTTGTGGCAATAGCGGTTAAAGTTTCTGTCGTACTATGTTGCTTTCCGAATCCATGTTGGTGTTTGGCAGGTTGAATATACTGTGTCAGGCTGGGGAACAGTAGTACCCCAAGTGTCTTCGCGACCGGTGACAATAGGGAGATGGGTCTGAATGATGTACTCTAGTCGGCGATCTTTCCCGGCTTAAGAAACAGTATCACCCTGCCCATTTTCCAAGCCTCGGACACAATCAGGGTGAATAATGACAAATTGAGAACCTTTGTTAGGAAATTATGTCGGGTCTGCTTTTGATGGCACGGCACTTTTGATAGCCTCGGCAACCTCTGATGACGTGAAAGGTAATGGTTCGTCACTGCCTCAGAGTTCATGAAGTTTCCCTACAATGATTATTTTCGCATTGGCTCTCTCGGGGTGCTCTATAAACTGCCGGCTTAAAAAGATCCTTCACCTCTTTGAGTTCGATATGGTTGTCGGCAGATGTGATCGGAACCACGTCGCGTCTCGAGAGAGATTTGACTGTAGACCATATTTTGTTGGCTCCGGTGCTGAGGTTGCACGACTTCAAGTGACCTACCCAATAGTTCCGCTTGTACTCGATGACCAATATACTGATATCCCGATTGAATTGACTGATCCTGGGGTCGTTGCTTCTGCTGGAAAATTTGACCCGATGATCGGAATCCTTACAGCTGGTGTAAAGCAAGCAACCGCTGCGTTGACGATTTCACTGAACTTCTTTTCCGCGGAGCGCACGTCGGTTGGGATGGGTAGGCCATTGAATTTGCGGTTGTTGAACTCTCTGAATTCTAACCAGTCAGATTTTTTCTGGATAATATACGTGCGGCGTTCAGAGACGATGAAGTCGCTTGGTCTGTCGAGCGTGACTATTATAGGAAGGTGGTCTGAAGCCAACGGTATAATCGGTCACCAGGAGGGTAATTTATCAGACCTGCCTGGCGAGCTATTGCAACTTCCTATAATTCGGATGGGGGCATCCTCATTCAATGTTCAGAATGTGGAGTCATCGATCTGTTCCGCCAGGACTATCAGTCTATGATCTTCCCCCAAGTTTGAGTGTTGGAGCTCATGGTGGGCATCAAAATCTCCTAATTACCTTTCCAGGAGAAAGGTGATGTTAGGGTGATATCCTGTGGAGTAGCTGGCCACTGGCGGAATATACACATTGTACAATTCGACCTTACTGCTATACCCTGGTCTAGGTATAGGTCACGCACATTTGTGTCATGCAAAATCGTTCTCTAATGGAGTGTTGTCAATAATGAATGCGAGACCCCCGCCTCCGCTCCGTGTACGATCCTTGCGCAGAATATTGTAATTATTACAATTCTGGGGGCTGCAGGTGACATTCAGCTTGGTGTCTTGGACCACAGCGACCATGACTATGGAGTTGCATAAATCGGGTTATCTCGGTAGTCTTACCTTGGAGTTAAACCGTTGCAGTTAATCTGCATTAAAGTTATCACATCAGGTCGAGGGACAGCCACGTGTGGTGTTAGTTGCGGCATCTTTTGTTGTGTTTGCTACTGTTGGGACGGGAGAGGTCAACCGGTGATGCCAGTGCCGACGACGTCGATGACATTGACGACGGCGCTGACAAGATATAACGTGGGTTGGTACAGGCCATGTAATTTTTATCTCAGTCCCTTTGTGTTCTTACCCCACTGCAATTTCTACTGCTGTCCTTCCAGAGGTGAACCCGCTGAGTGCAGATGTTACACCTGACTGTTGTTCAATTCCGCCAGGGACCAAAAGAATTTCGAGCTAATTCGCCGGATAAAGTTGCTCTATATTGTTGGTTGCCATTTCTTGGTCGGGGATTGGTGGGTTTAGAGTCGTTCCACGGTGCCACGGGAATGTGCAGTTTGGTAATACAATTGTTAATATACAGGGGTTGAAAATATAATAGAAACAACTAAAGTTTTTTCTAATTTTCTTCTCGTTGCCTTTATTTTTAAATATCAAAATAATGGCTAAATTCGCCCCGAAAGCGAAGAGATGGTCCAGAAAATTGTGCAGACTTTTTAAGTAATGTCTGTTTTTTCTTTTGTTACTTATTTTAAGACTTTGCTTTTAATGAAAAATTAGCGATATCGACCTTTTATCAAATTACATAGTAAAATTTAGCGAGTACTGATCGGATCTGTATTTTGGTTTAAAATTCATTATTTACCTTAATTTTGGCATTTTATTTTTTACCGGTAAGATTTTATTTCGTTAATTTGCGTGATTCACGTGAATCACTCGTGATTGTGAGTAAAAACTAAACCATTCGTTGCTGGATGGGCTGGAGTTGTAGTTATCGGAAATAAAACAATCGAAAAATTCCAAAAACTCTTCACTTTTGGAAATAAGGACATTATCAGACGCTATGAAATCGGGATATTCAATTCTTGAGAAAATATTTGTAAAATTTTAAGTACTAAGGCTGATGTTGGCGTAGATATAGTTACTCCAGCTTCTGCAAATTTTCCCTTTAAATCGATATGTACCTAAATAGTCGATTTGCTGTGGAAGAAGCTTGTAGATTTTTTGTAGAAAATGTTCCTTAATTTCATCATATTAGTTAAAAAGGTATTATGAAGGGTTAGGCCACAATACAAGAATGACAGGTAATCGTTACAAAAGTTCTTTGCCTTAGTTTTAATTATATACAGAACAACAAGCTTGACTGTTAAATACTACAAACACATTTTCTTTACTGCTGAAGGAACTTTGGTTGAGGCAACAACATTAATATAGATGAAAGTAATGGGGGTGTTCTGGAAAACGAATCCCAATAAATACAATACAAAATGACGTGTTGTTGTTGTTAAAAATCGTATGATTTTATGTGGATTCGTTTTCTAAATAGAACAAGTATTTTTGCAAAAACATGAGCTTTTCGTTATAAACAAAAATAACTGTTAAATATTTTAGATGATTCTCAAAATGTATTTACTGTAAAGTTTGTTCAAATACCAAAACTTAAATCTACATTTATTTCTAGAGAGAACCCCATAAAGACAATCTCATGGTAGTACTTGAAAATGCTTTAATTGCCGGCCGTTGGTTTCAGGAGTTTTTTTTTTTTAAAGTTTTTCTGTATTTGTTGGAAAAATTAGTTGTAAATGAGTGTTATTTTTGTTGGGTTTCAATATCAGAGACATATAATATAAAGATGCAACATCGATAATTTTGTAAACAAACTGTAGATGTCGCTAGCATGTGGGAAATTTTCTCAAGGGAGGATTTTTTTATGTCAAATGAGGTTTTACAGAGTTGTTTGGTAAGGGTATTTGGGCCCAAATTAGGGATTTCGCCTTTGGTTTGGGGAGAGATTAAAAAATGATAAATCTTAAAAGATTTAGTTTTAGGCCCAAAATAAGAAGAATTTTGGTGCAAATTTTATGCGTATTATTTCAAATTAAAGTCGATCAAATTAGGTCTGTTAAAGAATTTTAAAATTTCTACAAAATATTTGAATTATTGAAGAAATGTTCTCCAAATATTTATAAATCTTAAAATAACGAAAAGCAACCAAGTTCAATAATTAATCAAAAAATTTTCTATTTTCCAAATACTGAAATTGTTTCATGCAAAGGACTCAGAAAAAATAAATTTTGTGTAGGCTCAAAAAGTACCAGGGGTTTTCATATAACCTCTTATGTACGTTTTAAATCGTGTAAACTCGACTTATGCAAACTTAGTGTTCAAAAGAGTTTACGAGCCCCAGAACTTACACCTTACAAGATTTACAAATTTTTTACAAAAAAAAGACTTTCCACCATAATGAACTTCGTGTGAAAATTGCGTACAATTTTTTCTCTTGAAAATTTAATATACGACTTTTAATTTGAAACGGCGACATTTCAGCTTAAAGCCCAGTATATTGTTCAAAAGAGCAAAAAATTTCGCTCTATGTTTGGAGCTCAAAAACTATAATAAAAATATTAAAATGCACAAATTTTTTATGGTCTATAAAAAGTTATAATCATTATTAATCCAAATGTCACTTTTTCGCTACATTTTCAAATGGTCCTGTCTATTAAATTGATGCGAAAAAAATTCCACCGCAATTTCGCAAAAATTCCTCGCAAGTGAAAAATAATTTTTTTATATGGAGTTTGACAAAATACCGGGCTTAATTGTGATTTGTCTTTCGTATAATAAAATTTGTTTAGTTTCACAATTTTAACAAAGATTTGAGGCCTTTGGAGTTCGGGTGAATACGTAAATATTTCTTAGTAAAATATTCAATTTTATTTAATTTGCTCACTCATTTCTAAAAAATTTTCTGAACTTAAGAGCGATGCTAACTTAGCCCCTTTTTTTAGTTTTTGTTTAAATTAAAATGAATTGGGTATAACACTGGGGATTTAAACATTTAAAATGGGTATAAGCTAAAATTTTTGGGCAACACTTCTCCCCAATAAAAGAAACAGTATTGCCAGAAAAAACAAAACAGCAGTCAGCGCCATCTGATGCATTAAAAACCGGTGTTGCCATTCATCAGGACCATGGGAGACCCCTGTTCAATATCGAATATAAAAAATTCCAAATAGAATTCACAATTTATTTTACAACAAATAGAGAAAAAACTTATGAAAAAAAAACGTTCCTAGAAATTAATGACAATTAATGCATTTTCAAGTGCTACCAAGCACTATCATCAGATTGTCCTTATAATGTAGATTCTAGTTTTTGTATTTATGTTAATTCCAAAGTAAAAAACATTTACAGAAGTAAACTCAAACATTTTTACTTATTTATTTCATATTAAAACGAAAATTACATGTTTTTTACAAAGCTATTACTTTTCTCTATGTTATAGTTGTTGCTATGACTAAAGCTCCTTTAGTAGTAAAGCAAACGCTTGTTTCACTTTGGAATTAACATAAATTCGAAAACTAAAAACTACATTATAACCTAGAGAGAATCCCATAAAGACAATCTGATGATAGAGCTTGGTAGCACTTGAAAATGCATTAATTGTCAACCATTGGTTCTAGGAAAGTTTTTTCATAAGTTTTTTCTCTATTTGTTGTAAAATAAATTTTGAATTCTATTTGGAATTTGTCATATTCGATCTTGAAATTGAACAAAAATAACGCTCATTGTAACAATCTTCAGATCAACTAAAATCTACCGTAAAATTAGAATTTGTAATTTGTAATATGATATTGTTAAAACCGAACAAAAATAACACTCATCGTAGCAATCTTTAGATCAACTAAAAATCAGCAGATAGTTAACAACTATTTCTTTATTTCAAAATCCATTTTTGTAAGAAAAATGTGTATAAAAATTGTTTGAATCTGATATTTTCTAAGCGGTAAGGGATTTGATTTTGGGTATTTTTTCTTTATTTTGCGGTAACTTTCGACTGAAATTTAAGAGCTTAAAGTACTCACCTATTTTCTAGGAAACTATTGCTATCATCTATACCGCGAATAAAATTACGCGCTACTGTTAAAGCTATATGTGCAGATTCTTTCATAACATCACCCAAATTACCAGTCACATTTATAGAACCACCGGCATTTTCTCCTTTCGTTGTCTGTATGGTATTACGTTTGGCGGTTTCAATATATAGGGCAGAACCACCCATAGCAGTCCAAGCTAAACCCATAACCACACCAGGTGGTGTAAGTTCGTACATACGATCCGATGAGAAGACATGTTTACCCAAATATGAGGTAAGATTATTATTGCTAACATCATGATGGTCACCCTCCTTTTTGACAATCTTATAAGCCACTTTACGTATCACTTTTTCAATTTGTTTCTGAAGATTACGCACACCAGATTCACGACAATAACTGCGTATAAGAGTATTTAAGGCATCCTCATTGAGCGTGATGTGTTTTTCTTCTAAACCACAATCACGCATAGCTTGAGGTATTAGATATTGACGGGCAATAGCTACCTTTTCCTCTGCCACATAACCAGACATTTCAATAAGTTCCATACGATCACGTAATGGCTCGGGAATGGTATCAATAACATTAGCGGTACAAATGAAAAGAACATGAGATAAATCTACTGGAACATCAAGATAATGATCTAAGAAATTAGCATTTTGTTCTGGATCTAAAAGTTCCAGCAGAGCAGAACTGGGATCTCCTTGATAACCTCTAAAAGGAACAAAAATTCACCATGAGTTCAGGACAAGATTTTTGAGTTTTTTTTTATAAATACTTACTTGCCAATTTTATCAACTTCATCTATAAGAACCAAAGGATTTTCAGTCTTTGTTTTCTTTAAACATTGTATTAATTTTCCTGGCATGGCTCCTACATAAGTACGTCTATGACCTTTAATTTCAGCCACATCCGTCATGCCACCAACACTAAACCGGAAATATTCTCTATTCAAGGCACGTGCAATGGAACGAGCTAAGAATAGGATACTTCAAATAGAAATCTATTTGATTTGTATAAAATTAAAGAAATACCCACCAATACTTGTTTTACCCACACCCGGTGGTCCATGGAAACATAAAATTTTACCCTGAGTTGATCCTTTCAACTGACTTATCGCTATAAACTCCAATATTCTCTTCTTTATATCTTCCATTCCATAATGATCGTTATCCAGAATTTCGGTAGCTTCATCTAAACTAAGATTTTCTTTGCTGGTAACACCCCATGGCAGCGATGTTAACCAATCCAAGTAGTTACGCGTTACATTAAATTCAGAACTATGACTTTCCAAAAAGTTCAATTTATTTAATTCTTCATCAATGACAGTCATAACGTTTTCGGGTACTGTTTTATCTTTAAGTTTTTCACGATACTTCTCACCAATGGCATCTTTGTCATCTTTTTCTATGCCCAATTCTTTTTTGATGGCTTTTAGTTGTTCGTGTAAAATGTATTTACGATGCTGTTGTTTTACTTTCTCCTCAACTTCACGGCCAATTTTTTGTTGTAACTTTGAAAGTTCTAATTCTTTTTTTAAAATGCCCAAAGCCAAGAGAAGACGTTTTGGAATCTGAAATAAAACCGTGGTGTTAAAAAAGAACAATCATTTGGGACGCTTTGCCAGCGTTTGAAAAAAGTGTTTCGCCAGTATTTGTTTTACAAAAATTTTGGTGGTTTGGGATTTATAATTTGATGGTTAATAGCAAATTTTTTATTATTTAAAAGTTTACAATACTTCTTATGAACATATTCAAGAAATTTTTGACAAAAAAAGTACCATTTTAAGAAATCTAGCAATAAAATCGTTAAATTTTTGCACTGTTTATAAATTTAGTGATTTTCTAGCGATTTTTGGGACTGATCTAGCCATTTTTTTCGTTTTATGGCCGTTTAAGGTTTTTATTATTTTTTTTAGACATAACTGTATGCAATAAGATTCAAAACGAAGACTAAAAGTTCTGAGCTTAAATCTGTGTACGGATAGTCACAAAGAAATTTTATTTGTGAAATTTCCAGCCGGGTATATAACGCCCGATTAAAGACTTTTTTGGTATTCCCTGAATGAAAAAAAATGAAATTTCATTGGAGACATCCGAAAATAAAATTAAGGACAGAAGAATTTTTAGACAAAAAAAAAAGTATTGGCAAAAAAAAATAAAAGTTTAAACGGCCATATAACTTGACTGTACCCACAAAGCGCCAAATCCTTTGGGGGTTCTACTATATTAATCCAATACATTTCTACGAGGGCAGTACGAAATGTTCTTAGCCTGACATAGAGATGGCGGTATAAACAGCAAAAAGCTGGAAACTTCCATCCGTCATACGAACACATGTTAAATTTTATTTCGATCTGTCAACTCATTCGTATTCGTATATTATTCAAAAAAGGCGCTTCAGTGATTTTTTTGTAATGGAAAAATTAGAAATTCGTGGTGTGTTTAAATATTTACATAAGGTTTTTCGGGACAAGAAATTCATAATGACATGAAGAATGTGTAAGGTGAAAGTGCTCCTTCATATGCAACAGAAAAAAATTGGGTTGCTGAATTTAAACGTGGTCGTACAAGCGTTGAAGATGAACCACGAAGAGGACGGCCAAAAACTGAAACAACGCCAGAAATCATATCTAAAGTCCATGATATGATATAAGACGATCGACGAGTGAAAATGCGTGAAATATGGAATGCCATAAGCATCTCAAATGATCGAGTACATTTTATTTTGCATCAGGAATTACAGATGAAGAAGCTTTCTGCAAGATGGGTGCCGCATTTGTTAACAGTTGACCAAAAACGCATTCGAATGAAAATTTCTCATTTTTCTGATTTAGCTCCCTCCAAAGAGTATACATAATAAAGAGATTGGGGGACTCTCTATTACTGAGAAAGCATTTGTTCTATTATGTGCCTTAGAACAGGAACATACTCAAACCAATATCACCCAGCAAACATGGCAATACGAATCAGATTCTCAGAACATATCGCCAGGAAGAAAACATTTATTGCCGGCAATATCAATTTCGTATTCCGGAAGTTTCCTCCGTCGGAAACAACTGTTACACTAAAACAATACTTCCAGGCAATATGAAAGCAATAACTCATATGGGAGATAAAAGGGATATCGCTAAATAAACTCCCAGTACAATAAAAAAACGATTTAATTTTTTCATTATTAAATTTAAGCCTGAAAATCAATATCTACATACATAATCCATTGACTTATAAAGTATTTTGATCTCATCTTAGCCGATTTTTCCGCGCAATTAATCTTAACTTTTCACGAGTTTATTTCCTATATATCTTTTGATTGTTTTTGTACAAATTTAGTTTTAATTTTTTCCAAATTGATAAAAGATTTCAAACAAATTTGCTTTATCTTCCAAATGATACAAATATGATATTGCCGAAATATTGTCATAAAAAGTTATGACAAAAGATAAAATTTTTAATTTAATTTTTATTTACAATTTCAAACCAAGCCCATAGGGCCAAATATGGCTCACAATACAACTCACTAAAAAATACTACTAAATAAAGTATATATAATTAACAACAAAGTAACAATAATTAATTTACAAAAAATAAAAATAAAAAAAATAAAAATAAAATAGAAATGTGTATAGAATTCTTTCACTTTATATTTACTTCTCCCTAATATGATTCCCTGTATAATATTGCGTTCAAATATATAAGATATAAATTAACAAATGCAACAATTAAACGTTATATAATTATTAAATTAATTTAAAGATTGTTACAGTAGGCATATTCTTTTAGTTTGGCTTTAAATACATTGACCGAAAAGTCAAAACTTCTAAGTAATAAGGGTAAAGAATTCCAAATTTTAGCTACCCTGTACTGAAATGATCGCTGAAGGATCGATGTGTTATAAAGAGGATAATTTAATTGAGGGTTCCTTAAGGAACCTGAAAGTATAAAAAGTTCTAGTAAATATTCCGGACATTTGGCCCTGAAAACTTTATAAAAATGTATTAACAACCGCGCGTGTATAAAACTTTTAAAATTGCTTCCTAGAAAGTCTACTACATAATCAGAAACGTGGTCACGGTATATAAGGTTGTAAATAAATCGAATAATTCGATTGAAAAGAAGGTTGTATCTACGCATTACACGACCCTTGACGCCTGTAAACACTTCAGCACAATACAACATATTTGACATCAGCAATGCGTGTGCAATACGCTTTTTAATATAAACAGGTAGATAAAGATTCAATGAATATAATCGGCGTAATGTAAAGTTAATAGTAGAACACAACCAATTTATATGTTGGTCAAAATTAAGTCGGGAGTCAATTAAAACTCCCAGACATTTAATACATTCTACAAACTCAATTTTGTCACCATTTACTATGATATCTAAATTGACGTCATACCTAGGAGATTTAAAAATCATTGCCTTAGTTTTCGCAGAATTAACACAAAGATTACAACTAGACATCCAATCTGAGATATCTGACATTAAAAAATTTATCACACGTTCCAAAACATCTGTAAACTGATGTTCACCAGAAAAAAGAAGCTGAATATCATCTGCAAAAACAAAAATTTTACAAGAAAACCCTTGCGTAACTGTCATAAGATCATTCATATACAATAAAAACAACATAGGCCCAATCACTGATCCCTGCGGGACACCACTAGTCACAGTGGAACAATCAGAAACAGACTCCCTACAATGGACATATTGACGTCTTTCCGTCAGATAAGAATAAATTAGAATACAAGCCGATCGAGAAAAATTGAAGAAATTGCAAAGTTTACGTACTAAAACTGCATGACTGATGCGGTCAAAAGCTTTAGATAAATCGAGTGATAACAAAACGCCTATCTCATTTTTATCCAAAATTCTTCTAATCGAGTCTGTAAGACCTACTAGTAGGGATGAGGTGTTATAACCCTGGCGAAATCCTGACTGATAAGGACTAATTAAGCAATTTTCATCCAAATATTGTACCATTTGTGCCTTCATGACGTGTTCAACAATTTTGGACAATATAGGAACTATAGATATCGGCCGTAATTCATTCACTGATCCATTTTTAGCAATGGGAACAACTTTGGCCACTTTCCAGTCCGTAGGAAATACAGAGTATGTCAGAATATTATTAACCAGATGTAAAAATTGTTTTTGAATATATGGGAAAATAATTTTCAAAAATCGTAAAGGCAGACCATCAGGGCCTGAAGCATTGGATTTAATATTAGAGAATGCAATACATAATTCGTCCAAATCAATAGTACGAAATGAAAAACCATTATCAACAAAGGAATAAATAAATTGGAATTAAAAGGGTTAGTGGTATCAACAGATCTATGAGACAAAAATTCTCTATTTAACTCACTTGCATCTAAATCATAAACAGATTCTATAGATTTCATAGTTCCATTAGTTCTTAAAAATTTCCACATACCCTTACCATCAAGGTTTTTAAATCTATCTAAATGAGCTTTCCTTTTCGCATTACGAATAACAGTTTTAGCCTTATTTCTCGTTCTACAATAAATTCTCCAATTCTCCTGTGAAGGCAAACGAAGATATTCCCTAAGAGCCAAATCTCTAAGAGATAAATTAAATCGAATAGCTGGTGTATCAAACCAGTTTTCATTAGCTACGTTAAATTTACACCTTTTGGTGGGGACGTGAGAATGCAAAATACCAATACACTCCATCAAACTACAAAGTTGGTTGTCAATATTAGGACTCTCAAACAATTCAGTAAAATCAAATTGGAGCACCTGATTCTCCAACAATTCAATGTCAACATTGTTGTAGTCCATAAATTCGACATATTCATCGACAGGGGTAATAAAAGTAGAAACACTCATGAAAATAAAGGAATGATGAGATATAGCCGGGCACTGCATCTGATTAGACAATATGACAGATACAGAAGGACTTACAAGGAAATAGTCCAATAATGAAGTAGATGAACGAGATACATCAAAATGAGTCGGTAGGCTATTATGAAGACAATATAGTCCCAGCCTCTGGCAAAATGAATGAACAGAATGAGAGTTAATTAAATTAAATAAATTCAGATTAAAGTCACCCATAATTATAATATTAGAGTATTTCACCAACAAATCACTTAATCTTTCCTCCATAATTTGAATATTCTCAGTATTCTTATTAGGTAGATAAACAACACCGAGTAAAAACTTGGCACCTCGTGTATCAACTTCAATAAAAATTGCTTCAAATTTTCCATAATCCTCCGATTTATAAACTAATTTAGCCTTAATTCTGTTAGAAACAAAAAACCCTACACCTCCGCCTCTAATTTTATCAGATGGTCCATTTCCAATCTGATTATCACGATTTGTAACTACACCACCAACATCAATTCTTCTTTCACCAGGTCTATCATTCCTGTAGAAAGTATATCCCTGAATCGAAATGACTTGCGAGGCAATATTTGGCTTCAACCAAGTCTCACTAACACCTACAATATCTAAAAGACAATCTCGAAGAATATGCCTTATTTCATCAAGCTTTGATGAAGACGATTTTGTCGTAAAACTTTGACAATTAAAGTGACCAATATTGAAAGCATTTACTAGGGATCCTAAATTTGAACGCAAATAAGCGTTGTCATGAACAACGGGTCCTAAATTTAAATTTACTGTCATTAGATTATAATTAACAATAATTATAATTATAATAATAGCAAATAATGTAGATTATAATTAAAATAAATAAAATTAACTAATAAAAAAATTCAGCAGGTTGACTATGATGGGAAATTTGATAAAAAAAAGCTCAAAGAAATGAAAATAACTGTTTGTAATTATCATTACCAGAAAATTATTAAATTTAAATTTATAAATAATGAAAAAGAAAATAAACTCTTAAAATTTTAGGTAATATAGCAACTACAATTTTAACTAATTGAAGGACGACCAGCAGATGAACTAGACAATGACATACTATTTACTGGGGCTTCTATCAATTCAACACATTGCCTAAGATCCAAAACTTTCTCTAGCCCATTGAAGAAAGTTATACTTGCCTTCGGTCTATCGCCATTAAAAAGTTTAAATTTTTTTATTTTTCTTTCTTCCCACAATTTACGGCAAATGTACATAAGCTTGGAAGAAGAATCATTCAAGTGATCATACAAGTATATTCGACTCGCCACACGACCGCCAATAACATCATTGAGCTTTATGGGATTAATTTGGGAATAATTTGACATAATACGGTCTCTTGTATAAACAGAGTTAAATTTAACTAAGACCGAATTCCCACCCATAATATAACAGCAATGTTGTATATCAATCGGCCACAGTTGAATATTACAGATTGAAGCGATCCGAGCAACTGGTATTCGAAGATCTTTAATTCCCTTCGGTAAACCATTTATTACTATATTTGCTCTATTCAGCCGTCGTTGTAAAATATCATTTTGAGTCTCAAGGTTATGTATTTTTTCTCTCAGTGTTCTATCTACCTGATTTACAACATTAGAGCAACTACGCACTTCCTCCTCTAAATGTTTGATTTTATTCGAAAATTCTGTACGAACAGCATTTAGAATCTCATCAACTTTCTCCTGGAAAATTTTTATCGAACTTTGTAGTTGTTTTTCCAGCTCAGCTTTATATTTGTTTTGTTGCTTCTCCAGGGAGGACGAAAAGTCTGTAAAACATCTACGTAAATCATCACTCAAATTTGATATGTTGTTCTGAGCGATATTATTTGCAGCCCGGTTGACGTCATCAGTATGTTCAACACTTCCTTTTGAGGTAATGCAAGATTCGCATGTAAATTTAAAAATTTTGTGACGAAACAAAAACGAATGCTGATCTCTTGTTATTTTTAAACATGTACTGTGATAAAACGTACCACAAATACTGCATCCAAGACTATTTTGGTTCTCTTTAACGTTTTTCTTGCATTTCGGACAAGTATATGATTCTTTAGAAGTTGGCTTTTTTTAGGTTAGTGAATGCACTATTTTCGAACTCTGGTTACTTTACAAACAAAGTGAGACTCCACCAGACTATTGTTGATATTAAATAAACTTTTGAATAAGCAGATGTTAAGGAATTTAACAATCAAAACAAACTGTGTTGTTTATTAATATTCTGTTGCGCTTCTCCAAAATTACAAATGGCTGAGATATATATATTTTCTTTTTCTTTTATACTCCACCAGCAGAAGTATGCAATGTGTACACTTTAACAAATTACCAACTTTTTCCAAATAAAACAACACTATTATTACTGATGCTTTTAAATTGTTTTCTTAATTATTCTACTATTAAACAATTTTATTTATTTAATTTTAATTAATTTTCCGGGAACACAAAACTTTTTCTAGTTAGCCATAGCAGAGTTGCCAGATTTTTGAATTATTTTTTTCCAAATATCGTCGAATTATCTTCCAAGTGATAAAAGGAAGACAATTTCAAAGTAAATACTACTTGATTATTTTCATTCAAATGACAAATAAAATATATCGCTTTAATATCTTCTTGGAAGGTATCTTTTAAATGTTTGCAGGGTCATTATGTGCGCTCTTTGTATGACTCAAAACATCGATTGTAACCAGGGATGGAAAATAATAATTTAGTTATAAAAATCAAGAATGGAACTATACTATGGAATTATACTATTCCAACAGTATTATAGCTCTAGATTATGAATTTTAAAAAACCATACGTAAAAAATTGCAAAATAATATCGGAATGCGAAAAAAGGCTTTGGGGTTCAAAAAATTAATTAAAAGATTTACATTCTGCAAACGATGCCAAAATTTTATTTTTTTGCAACTAACCACCAAACTTTGTTTTATGAAATGGGCATTATACTCCGTAGATTATAAATTTAATTAAATTAAACCGCACTTAAAAATTGCAAAATAATAGAGGAACGCGAAAAAAGAATTTGTGGTAGAAAAAAAATAATTAAAAAACTCAATCAGCGATTAACAATCTGCAAATAAATACAATGACGCAAAAATTTTCCTTTTTGCAAATATTTTTTTCGCGATTTTTTTTTTTTTTTTTTTTTGCAAACTAAGCACCCAACTTTTGTGTATTATAAATTTTAAAAAACCACACTTAAAAAATTGCAAAATAATCGCGGAAAGCAAAAAAAGGCTCTATGGTACAAAAAATTAATTAAAAAACTTAATCAGCGATTTACATTCTGCAAACAAATATATTGATGCAAAAATTTATCCTTTTTGCAAATTTTATTTTTCGCGATTTTTTTTTGCAACTAGCCACCAAACTTTGTTGTATGAAATGTGTATTATAGTCCCTAGATTATAAATTAAAAAGAAACGTACTTAAAAAATTGCAAAATAAAAGCGGAACGCGAAAAAAGACTTTGTGGTACAAAAAATTAATTAGGAAACGTAATCAGCGATTTAGATTCTGCTAACAAATATATTGATGAAAAAATTTTCTTTTTTGGAAATTTTATTTTTCGCGATTTTTTTTGCAACTAGCCCCCAAATTTTGTTTTTTATGCAACTAGCCACCAAATGTGTATTATAGCCACTAGATTATAAATTAAAAAAAAAAAACGCACGTAAAAAATTGCAAAATAATAGCGGAATTTGAAAAAAGATTTTATGGTACAAAAATTTAATCCCTAGATTATATATTTTAAAAAACCGCAATTAAAAAGGTGCAAGATAACGGCGGAATTCGAAAGTTTTTATGGTACAGAAAATAAATTAAAAGAGGTAATCAGCGATCGACATTCTGCAAGCGAATATATTGTTGCAAAAATTTCGCTTTTTGCAATGTTTTTTTTTTCGCAATTTGTGGTAATATTTGCTAATATCTAAATATTTAATTTTTATGTTTTTTAACGAGCCAAAGAGGAAGATATTTTTTAGTTACTTACATTTTTAAATATGTAAGAGCGATCTAACATTTTTTTGGTATAAGAGCCCGATTAAGTGAGCCTTTTCCATCTCTGATTAACCAGTCGGAGTTAGTTCCTGTTCCAAGCCGCCTAATATTTTTTTAAATAAAAAATATTGAGAGAATTGCAAGGCCATTGCTCCCTCTGACTTCTACCTGTTCCCAAATCTAAAAAAAATTCCTTGCTGGCAAAAGATTTACCTCGACTGAAGATGCAATGGCAGCTGTAAACGATCATTTTAAGGAGCTTCAGAAAATTATTTTAATCAAGGGATAGAATTGCTAGAAAAACGTTGGACTAAGTGTATTGAAGTTTCAGTAGATTATATTGAAAAATAAAATATATTTAAAAATCATTTCGAACTGCCCTCGTCTGGCATATGATTCATCGACGCCCAAAAATATTGTTGCACAATGTAAGAGTTTCCATTCTGTAAACTTCGGCTTAAAGATTGTGAAAATCTTTCCTACCATTTGATGATACCAAATTTTTTTTATAGATTTTGAAGAAAATTTCGTACATAATCACGACTATGAATGTAAAAGCACCGGCGATTTTCTATACTATTTAATGTTTTCCTTGATAACATTCTTTACTATTATTTATTTATTTTTAACTTACATCCATTTCTTCCATAATCTTTTGTAAATCTTCTGGTTCAGCAGCTGATAAAGAAGCACCCAAATCACAAAGATAAACCGGATTATCAACAACACGTTGATTTTGATGTAACATTTGTTGCAAACTCTCTCTGGTGATAAAAACGGGGAAAATATTTATATTAACAAAAAATTCCTTACACTTATTTAGCTTAAATACCTGTATAGTGGATTCATAGTGATAATATCACGTATAGTTTTAATGACTTCCTGAGTCAAAGCTTTAACTTCCTCAGTTTGTTTGAAATTTTCATGTTTAACATTGACCACTTCAACCATAAGAACCGCCATAGGGTCTTGCTCTGTTTGAGCATCAGTAGAAGTACTTGATGATTTTGTGGCATCAGACATTGTTGATGATTTCACATCGCTCGATGTAGCTGCTGTTGAAGAGTCTGCATCAGAAGCTGGATTTGTACCAGTGGTATCTGTGGTAGTTGTCGAGGTGATTGGTGTCTCTGGTTTCAGTTCTCTTTTGTGTAAACGGGCTGGCCTTGATTTTCTTGCCATCTTACGACGTTCAGCATCTGCTGTTTGTGGTGTAGTTGAAGTCGATGAACCGGTCTGAGCTGTATCATCGGCTGGTATTTGCATTTTCATATTAAATAATGGATAATGTATTGTCGTAGTTTTTTCTGAATACGAATTATATAAAATATATGTTGCATTTGGACAAAGAAAATATATGCAATATATATATGATAATTTTTTATGGTGATTGCATATGATATTTTAGGGGAGGTCGATTGGCTGCGAGATGTGATGCGATGAAATTGTTAAAAGCATTTTTTATGGATTTAAGTGTTTAATAAGGATTTTGATCATTAATATTAAATCAAAGTTTTAAACAAATTTTTCTACTACTTAAAATAATTTTACTGGCTCGATTTTCATAATAAAAAAAGTAGTAGGTCATTTGAAACCCGAACAACTTAAAGATCCAACTATATATGCGTTCCCGTACGTTACCGCTGGCACCCGCGGGATCCCAAAACAGCCCAAACAACAACAATTTACACGAAATTTTGAGTACGGGAACACCTTTGGGCTAGTTTAGGTAACCGCGGTAAAGTACGGGAACAGAAATTATATATTAAGATTACATAGATATCTTACTCTTCTTCTTTTGTAAACAACACATTTTTTTCACACACATTCAAATATTTTTTGTGTAGGTGTGTGCAATACATTCCCATGAGATACGTGCACAGACAACAAAATTCAAAGAGTATAGAGCTATTCATAAGTTTAAACTAACGTCTAACATCGAGTGAACAACTTTTTTTTACACACAAATTCCCATAAGGGAAAGTTGTGCATTGATTGAGCGCTCGTTATTTTTAACTTATGAATAGCGCCATAGTGCCGCCTACACACGAAGAAAATTCGTCAGAACATGGGCATGTTCTACTTAATGTTCCATCGTCTGTATCAATGTTTCATGTTGAAATTGTTCACCTGTGGCATCGTCTATATTAAAAATGTAAACAAAAATTAACACATGATTGACACAGCATAAGAATTCTATGTACTCCAGCCAGACTATGAAAAAGATAAATTATTTTTTAATCAAATCGCATAAAATTTGATTCATTTTATGAATCATTGAAGTTTTGCAAATCGGCATGCTTAAAATTTACAGGCCTGACTCCAATATTGTGAATCAGGGATGGAAAACATGGTACAATTGTACTTTTTTTGGTACATTTTGACCTCCGTTGGTACCGTGGTACTACCGCGATCCACTTGGTACAATTTCAAAAATTTCCGAATTTAAAATTTTTATATTAAATAAATGAACTTGTACTTTAAAGATGTCAACAAATATTCGTAACCTAGTGTCTTCAGATGCAATAAAAAATGCTATAAAATTTACGAATTACACACAAGCAACAACAAAATTATTTTCGTTCTTTTTGCTTTGTGTTATTTTCAAATTTCTTTGAACATTTCATTGCATTTGTAGAAACTAGGTTATGCAGACGTGGACTGAAATCATTCTAACAAAAACTTGTAACTGACAACTTTTGGGCCCAATGTTGCAAAAAAATTTATTATACTACATTTATACCTGAGCAAAAACTACCTGGTTTTTGGCTCTTTTAGTTTTTAACTTGTAAAAACGCATACAAAAAAACAAGGAAAAACTAGTTTTGTACAAAAAGTATGTAGGTGTATAAACGTAGTATTATAATTTTCCCGTAATCAGCTCATCAAAACGCGTCGATTGAGAGCTGCTACTACATAAAATTCGTGAATTTAACCCGCCTCTTTCGTATATTTTTTAAAACGTAAAGAAAAAGATTACATTGTTTTCTTAGGACGGGTAACTTAACTTAAAAATAACCAGAACAAAACGTTAGCAACATATATTTGCATATAAATTTGATATTCACAACTATTGGTTATTTTTATATCAAAAAAATTGGTGAGGGCTGAAAAAGTACAATTTTTGTAGAATATTATTTTCTGTAAGTTTTGATACGGAAAAATTTTCTATATATGAAAAATTTTAGTACCGTGAGGGTCGAAAAAGTACAATTTCTTTATGTGGTTGGTACAAAATGAAAAAACTCATTTCCATCCCTGTTGTGAATCCAGCTTTACATTCCGTTTTGGGGCAATATCATTAATACATTAAATGTAATGTACCAACCAGCAATGGCAACCCTGGTTTAAGAGAGTGCCCTGATTAGGGTGACCATGCATTTCCAAATTGAAAAATTAATCATATAGCCCCAATATTTTGTTCAAAAGAGCGAAAAAATTTCGCTCGATGTTTGGAGCTCAAAAACTATAATAAAAACATTAAAATGCATAATTTTTTTTATGGTCTATAAAAAGTTACAATCATTATTAATCCAAATGTAACTTTTCGATACATTTTCAAATGAGCCACACAAGTGAAAAATCATTTTTTTTATATGGAGTTTGACAGCTTTTTTCGCAAAAGTACGAACAAAATACCGGGTTTATTGAAAAATTTTTATAGGATATTTAGACTGCCGTTTTTAGTGAAAAGGTGTTTTTAAGTTTTTGTAAAAAATTTGCATTTTAGCTGTAGACAACATACTCAATAACAAAAATTTGTTTTTTTTATAGAATATCCTTGAAAATAGGACATGTCTGGATATGCTTGAACATGTTGTTGTTGTTGTTGTAGCAACGCCTCCTACAATAAATATGTAAGCATATATAATATTAATCTTCTTCTTCATCTTCTTCTGCTGACTCAGCTAGATCCAGACCCAGGAACCGGGCCGCCTCCACCGGGTGGGTCCATAGTGACGTGGGATCTATGTGAGTCGGGTTTGCCGTGCAGCCAAAGAGGTGGTTTACGTCGTGGGGACCCCTCTGGCATGCGGGACATGTGTTCGGGATGGTGGGCTTGAACATGTTATATATACCGGTGGACGCGCCTTCAAAAACCTTTCATATGATACCAATATTGTGTATATTGTCTTTAGGTAAATACCAAAATTCTGCCAAAAACTAAAAAAAATACCCTTTTTAAAAACGGTCCAGCTCGTGAGGTCTCATTCATAGACCCGAAATTTTTTGGGAATCATCATAAAACAAACCAAGGTTTATTTTGATAGGGCACTTTTTTTTTTTTTTTTTTTTTTTTTTTTTTTTTTTTTTTTTTTTTTTTTTTTTTTTTTTTTGCTTTTTTCTGTCCCCATAAGGTGAGTCGGTCTAATATACATATGTATGTAACCACATATTTTTTGATTTTTTGTACGTTGGCTAGTAAGCTGACTTGTGCGCAGCAGGTCAATTATGTAATATATCAAATATTACATGTAAGGCCCTATGCTCCTTATAGGAACCGAGGGAACATATATATAAATATTACATGTCGAGAAAGCTCAGATAGTAGAGCTATTGACTGGTAATGTGGAGTCCTAGGTTCGAATCCTGTATGAGCAAATTTTATTAAAACAAAATATTACAATATTTTTGTTTTTTTTTTTTATAAAACTTATTATTTTGAAAACCTATTTTTAGTCTCACTATTTTTGACAATACTGATAACGATATGTATTTTTTTTTCTCGTATGATGGTGTGTAACCATACCTCATTATTTTGCGCCATACAAAACTAATAAGAAATGTAATAATAAACGAGTAAAAAGGTTAAAGTCGGGCATGCCGACTATACAATACCCTACTCCTGTCTGGTGTATTGTTTGGATCCGAAATTCGAATGGGTTAAAATGGGGCTTGTGTCAAAATTTTCTATAATGTGAGTCAGCGCACCAAATTTCATTAAAATATCTTAATATTTGCGACCTGCAGTTTGTAACCAAGACAATTTTGGGGGCACCCTTATATGGGCACTAGTTCTAAACATGGACCGACGTTCACCAAAATCAATAGGATTCGTCCTTGGGCCAACATAGGTCTATGTACCAAATTTCATCAAAATATCTTAATATTTGCGACCTGCAGCGTATAAACAATATAATTTTGGTAGGACCCTTATATGGGCACTAGGTCTAAACATGGACCGATGTTCACCAAAATCAATAGGCTGCGTTATTGGGCCAACATAGGTCTGTGTACCAAATTTCATCAAAATATCTTAATATTTGCGACCGCAGCGTATAAACAGTATAATGTTGGTAGGACCCTTATATGGGCACTAGGTCTAAACATGGACCGATGTTCACCAAAATCAATAGGCTGCGTTATTGGGCCAATATAGGTCTGTTTACCAAATTTCATCAAAATATCTTAATATTTACGACCTGCAGCGTATAAACAGTATAATTTTGGTAGGACCCTTATATGGGCACTAGGTCTAAACATGGACCGATATTCACCAAAATCAATAGGCTACGTTATTGGGCTAACATAGGTCTGTGTACCAAATTTCGTCAAAATATCTTAATATTTACGACCTGCAGCGTATAAACAATATAATTTTGGTAGGACCCTTATATGGGCACTAGGTCTAAACATGGACCGATGTTCACTAAAATCAAACTTGTTCGTCCTTGGGCCAACATAGGTCTGCGTACCAAATTTCATCAAAATATCATAATATTTGCGACCTGTAGAGTGCGCACAAGATTGCATGGACAGACAGACGGACGGACGGACAGACGGACATCGTTAAATCGAAATAAAAAAAATTTCTGAGCCGATCGGTATACTATAAGGTGGGTCTACGACAAATATTTTTTGGTGTTACTAACATCAGCACAAACTTATAATACCCTGACCACATAGTGGTGTAGGGTATAAAAAGTAACTAGTTACCATTACCAGGTATGTAGTTACATAACCACAAATCTGGTAATGATTTTCTACACTGGGTACCCTTACCGATAAATGCATCGTTTCGGTTACCATCCATGAAAAATATACCAATGTGTGAAAAAAATGTTTGTTGGCAAAAGAACAGCAAAAGGCCATTCACATGATCGAGATAACTAAATTTCCTTATTTTTATTCCTTATTACCAAATAAGTTAATTTGACACTATATGGCAACGGTAGGCAAATGCGGCCCTTTGCTGATTTTTGTGCGGCCCTTGTTAAAATTCAAATTTATATTTTTTTATTTAAAAACATTTTTTTTTTTATTTCGAAATATTTTAAGTATTTTATTTCGAAAAACTTTAGATACAAAATAAGGGACAATTTTGTAGTCGGAACTAAGATCGATTTGAAAACTGCCTACTTAAAATATATTTAAAAGAACAATCGACCTCACCCTTAGGGCCAAATTTGTTATTTAAGACAAAAATCGATTTTAGTTCTGACTAAAAAACTGGCCCTTATTTATTTACAAAATAAATTCAACTTCTTTACGAAATAGTCGACATTCACAAGTACATGAGAGACTATCATTTCATAAATATAAAAAACATCTAATTTTGCACATTTGTCAAGTTTTATTTTTGTTTTTCATCACATTTATGAAGCTTTCTATAAATATGACGGAGGCTTTTCTTCGAGTGCTGCTAATATTCAGTAAAATTTGTTGCTAATTTTTAGCAAATAATTTTTAAATTACAGTTTAACACAATTTTATTAAAATTTAGTAGCGGTTACTAATTTTTTGTACTAATTTCATTATACTACAAATCAGTAGGCTTGAGTTGCTAAAATTAGCAAAATATTCCGAATGGCGCAAAATAGTTAAATTTCCAGTAATAACATCAAAATTTTCTGTAACCATCGTTGACCTTTTTGTTGAGTAGGCGAGTTTTATAGTCAGCAAAAAGCACGAGTTTAAACTTAAATTTTACTTTAGTGAGAACATTTGTTTGAAAATTTATTACTGAAGTAAAGATTTATTAAAATTCTTACTTAGTGATGACTACAATACTGCACCGCATTGGTCTGTGTGAAAAAATTGGCGATTAAATTATCAAGAGCACTCAAATTACTGACTAAACCTTTAAGGTCGTAATCATCGTTTAAATAACCCCTTTAGCTGCGAGATTTTCCTTCTGCTGTGCGCAACGAAATTATTAAATAAATATTCGAATCCCGGAGGCTATGAATGAATGAATTTTTATACGTTTTTGTTGTCGGAATAATATTCAGTCTCTTATAAATTGTTGAGTTTCCAAGTTTTCATTGGCCGATACCGCGACACAGCTGATCTATGTAAAAACTATTAAAAAAAAAGTGTTCCAATAATGTTTAATTCTACTTATGTAATTCAAAAATACCAAAACAGAATTTGGAAAAGTTGAGTTTGCAGTGAGTGCTTGTGGAACCAGTTTTGGAATAGATGGATTTCAAAACCGTTTTTGTTCTACAAAAAAAAAAAAAAAACATTAGTTCCTTCCGCTTTTATTTTACTTAACGATTTGTAGTTTTCTTTTCTTTTAACCTTACGATGCATGCCCAACTTTTTCTACCTTTCTGACCTTTTTTGCCTATATCTCTTGAACCAGGTAGAATATTTACATGAAAGAAAAACTATAACATTTGTAAAATATTAATATACCCATTTAAAAAAATAAGAATGAAATTGGAATTGAAATTAGAAAAAGCTAATATATGCTAGTAGGTACAAACGTCCCGGGTGTGTGTTTGGAAGGTGTCAACTTTGCAAGCTCGTAGCTCCTGAACCACTGATCCGAATTGGATCAAATAACCTTTAAAAGATTAGAAATTACTTATGTTTCCTACATCCCAAATCTCTATACCCTAAATTAAGCTGTTCCTGAGTTACAACACTGCAAAGTACTGTGGTGCGGCCCTGTATAATTTATGAAAAACCACAATATGGCCCTCGGTGACAAATCCGTGCCTACCCTTGCTATATGGTAATATAATATATTCCTCTAACTCCCACTGAAGCATAGGGCGCCAACATTTTAATAAATAGAATAAAGAATACGAGGAGACTAGAAATCTCGTTCATGTGAATGGCATGTAAGATATCTATGTAATTTAGGAGAAGTAGATGTACCGATCAAATGAGTACAAATGGTCACCTCAATCATGATTAAATTCAAGTATGACAAATTACGTGATAACAGGTCAAAAATGATGTTGCAGTACTTATGAATAATAAAAGAAACTCTACTGATTGTCACATACCTTTTGGTGGGACTAGTTCTTCCAAAATTTGTCCCGTTATTTGTATACGTCTATGAGCAACAACAACCATTCTTAACTTATCGCCAAGATCTTGTAACTCCAGAATCTGGGCAAAAGTGCCAATTTTATAGACATCATCAAGTTTTTCTACAATTTCCGCCTCATTTTCATTGTCTTTCTTCATGAATACACCAACATAAGGTTGATTTAATTTAACCTTACGCCTTATTAAATCAATCAACTGAGGATTGGAAACCTTTTTTATATCGCATAAAGAAATAGAAAAAGTAAACAAATGATTTTATAAAACAAATTTTTTACGCAGTCACCTCTAGAATTTTCATAAATCTTGGAAAAACAGGATTACGCTTTGTAGCTAAAAGCGGCACATGAGGCCATACTTCTGGCACTGCTACGGTAGCCGGCAATTGGGGATCTTTATTGATAATGAAATCTTGATCTTGTTCAAGCAATTCATCTTCTTCAGGTTTATTACGACTGCTACAAAATGTTCTCGAACACACTCGCGTTGCTAAAGCAGTTCTGGCTAATTGTTGTTTTTCCAAATGTGTATTGAATTGTTTCACCACTAAAGAACGATGCGCTCCTCTCTGATTTGCCACCAATTGTGTAATGTTACGAGACAAAAATTGTCTTGGTATTGTTCTCAAACGTGTTAACATTTTCTTTAAGTTTATAACTTTTTATTAATATTTTAATTTATAATTCTGATGCAATTATTAATTTTTTTCACACCAGGAACAATAAACGCCGCCAATTCTTTCTGACACACTTTCTGACGTCTAGAAGTGATTATATGACTGATAGAAAGTGTTGCAATTTACGTGCTTTTTTCAATCTCTGACATTTTTTTTTGTGCTTTTTTTGTATAAAGCCCAGTATTTTGTTCAAAAAGCCCAGTATTTTGTTCACAAGAGCGAAAAAATTTTGCTCTATGTTTGGAGCTAAAAAACTACAATAAAAAGTGTGTTCGTTTACTTACTACAAGTTACTACTTTAACCCGGTGTCTTCAAATGCAATAAATTATATATTAAATGTCAAAACGATTTCAGAGAAACGTCAAAAGTGGCGGAGAACACTTGACCATGTCATAGATAAGAGATATCATAGATTTTTCTTCGAAAAACACAAAATTTTATAAAACATTCATTTTTATCTACAAATAATAAAAAATTAAACACTCCCTTTCTTTTTTACCAAATTTTCTGTTGTTTTTTTATTACACAGAACCAATTTTGTTCATAAATAGTAGAAACGGCTTTCATTGATTTGAGTTCATAATATGTATGAACATGTTCCTACAATGAATGAATTTTTCTTTTGTTTGTTTGTTTGATATTTAAGTTACTCTACCAACAGTTGCAATGTAACACCCACTGATAAAGATTTATTTGGCCAATGAAATCGCCATCACCAATAATGTCCAGTATAGGATATGTTAGTTTGAAAAGATAAAATTGTCAAACAAATTTTCTATTTTGATTTGAGAACTAAATTTTAAAAGAATATTCCAAATTATTTACCGTGTTAAAGGAAAAGGTATGCGAAATTCATTTTTGTTTACGTAAAAGAATTTATAGTCATTATTCAATGTTTAAATCAAAATGCATTCATAATTTATTGACGGATGAAAGAGAACAATGTGAATAAATGATGGTTGTCATGGAGCTGATAGAATACACAACAGATAAGTTCACTAAAGAAGGACGCTCCTATGCTATTTACGAAAAGATTCAGTGGTGTCTTCATTGTCGTAAACACAACGCATCCAGGTTAATCAGATAGGTCAGTTTATAATATTTTTGTGTACATTAATCGTGTTAAAATTTATCATTATTATTTAATAAACTGACTAAAACTGCATCGTCTGTAGTGCTAAATTATTGTTATTATGTATTTTATAGCAAAAATATTTATATTTTTCAGAAAGTACCATCAAGATTTTTTTCCTACTATGTATGAACAAATTCATACATAGTATAAATAAGTTTTGGGAAAAAAAATTAATGTTGGATTCATACATAATATGAAAAAAATTATTCCAGGTATGAACAATTTTTTTCTGTGTACAAAAAAACCAAAAAAGACATTTCATGGCAGGCATCATTGTAAGAGCCGCTTGCATGTCAGCGATATCATGATATTGCAATAATATTGAAATTGAGTGTCTTCACTTGAGATGAGATCATTTTGAAAATTACTTGCTATCATTTTTTTTTTTTTTTTTTTTACAAGAGAAGCAACACAGGAAATTCTTCCTATTATTTAACGTGTTGCTTCCTTTGGAAATATCATTTTGAAAATTACTTGCTTTCATTTTTTGTTTTTTTTTTTTTTACAAGAGAAGCAGCACAGGAAATTTTTCCTATTATTTAACGTGTTGCTTCCTTTGGAAAGGGGTATTATTTTACTTCGGTGGGGTTAAGTGCTATCGGAACACCGAAGGAGGACGCTGCGATATGTATGAGGGATAGAAAAAACTCATACATATTACTATTTTTCATAAATTGATGTTGCCTTGGTTGGGGCTCGAACCCGCAACCTCACGTGTAACAGTCCAACGCGCTAACCATTACACCACAGTGCACAGTGTCAAGACACTAGCTTACAACAGCTGGAAAAATTCAATACAAAAAATAAACAAAACTTTCCAATTGTAGTAAATGTAGTAAGAATTTCGAGTAAATGAACACACTGAATAATAGAAATTTGTAACCGATTATGGCCTATAGGCTAGGTTATTGTAATAAATAAAGAAATTAAATTAAATGCACAAATTTTTTATGGTCTATCAAAAGTTACAACTATAATTAACCCAAATGTCACTTTTTTGCTACATTTTCAAATGGTCCTGTGTATTAAATTGATGCGAAAAAAATTCCACCGCAATTTCCCAACAATTCCACGCAAGTGAAAAATCATTTTTTTTCATATGGAGTTTGACAGCTTTTTTCGCAAAAGTACGAACAAAATACCGGGCTTAACTAATAAAATGTGTAATAAGAGCTTTGAAGAATTAATTCCTTAATTCAATTCTGAATTAAAAATTCGATGAATTAATTCACAAAGCACCATATATTGAATGGAATTAATTCATATTTGTTTTCGTTCGATTTATTTTGTTACGAATTAATTCAATTGCTGTAGTTCTTTTTATTAAATCAAATGAATTAATTCACTGGTGAACTCGTTCAATATTATAAATCGAACGGCAAAAAAATGAATTAATTCCTTACTGAATTAATTCACCACTGAATTCATTCAATTTTATTTTCATTCACTGAATTAAAAAAGAAATAAAATTACATTCAGTGAATTAAAAAAAATAAAATTACGTTCAGTGAATTAAAAAAAATAAAATTACGTTCAGTGAATTAAAAAAAAAAAATTACGTTCAGTGAATTAAAAAAAAAATACGTTCATTGAACTCAAAGCCTGTTTTCTGCCGTTCAGTAGAAGAAAACATTTATTTACAAATAAAATTTGCAACTCAGCAATTTTACAGCGTTTGCTAGTGAAAATAAACAAATTACATATATATTAAGTGTTAGAGAAACCCGATGATTAAAAAATAAAGCCTTTTACTATTAAAAATAAAAACTTTACAGATATAGATGAATTTGGAAAAAATATAACCATTCATTTTTCAAACTTATGCTTCACTACACTCAGGGAATTATGTAGGTAAAATCAACTTCAAATGACAGTTAAAATAACTGCATTTGCACTTAAAAAGGTGTAGACTACATTTGCAGTTAAATTAACTGCAATATGAAGTAATTTTTAACTGTTAAAAATCAACTGACAAATGTAGTAAAAACAACTACAAATGCAATTGAAACAACATACATGCAAATTATTGTAAAACTGTACAAACAACTTGCAAATGTAGTTAAAAAAACATAAATAAAAATTTTTTTTTTAATTACTAATTTAATAAAAAAAACAAATTTATGTAAACACTATTAACTTAATTTTATTCTATAATAAATTTAAAATTGAGAAATCAAAATTTACACTTAATGTCACTATTCATTCATTCACTATTAAGATATTGTTGTACATGTCCGTCTGTGAGGGATGAAATATGCTGTTGTTCTTCCTTTTTTTCTCCAGGTAGAAAGGGATGAGAATATAAAAGAACTGAAAGAAAATAAATACAATATTTTTTTAACATTCCCCGTAAATAAATTTATATTATAAAACTTACTTTATTATTTTAGTAATTTAATAAAAAATATAAAACTTTTCCGTATTACGCGTGCTCACTCTTTGGCGTTGTTTTATGACTAAGACAAGAGAAAACATGTTATACTCATATTCTTTCACTAGAAATTTCTAAACAAGTGATTCATACACATACTTCTGTTTACTTCGTGTGTGTGCATACACTTGAAAATTTAAGTATTTGTAAATAAAATTCCAAATAACTGCATAAAATAAATGTTACTACAATGTAGTAATTTTTGTAGTTTGTTTAAAAAAATAACTGTCAAAAACATTGAAAAATTTTGTTCTAAGTAAATTAACTACAATTGTAGTTAAAATAACTACAACCGCATTACTACATAAATAACTGTCATGTAGTAACTGCAGAACTTTTCTGAGTGTATGACGTATTTCATTTATACGTTTTTACAATACAATATGTGCGTTCCCGTACGTTACCGCGGGTACCCGCGGGAACCCAAAACACCCCAAACAACAACAATTTACACACACTTTTGAGTACGGGAACGCCTTTGGGCTAGTTTGTGTAACTTCGGTAAAGTACGGGAACAGACATAATGTTTTCTTCTACTGAACGGCAGAAAACAGGCTTTTAATTCAGCATACGTAATTTTTGTTTTTCAATTAAGTGAACGTAATTTTTTTTTGCAATTCAGTGAACGTATTTTTTTCTTTTTTAATTCACTGAAAGTAATTTAATTTTTTTAATTCACTGAATGTAATTTTATTTTTTTTATTTCCCCGAGTAAAAAAGTGTATATAAAATTATATGTAAATGGATATATTTGCAATATGTAACTGGATATAATTTCATCCGAAAAATGGTTATATTAAATTGTATCATATTGGATATAATTGTATTTACAAGGATACAAAGTTATATCAAATGATAAACTTATATCCGAATTTTGTCCCGATCAAATTGGATATAAGTTAATACAATACGATATGATTAAATTTAAATGATAAAAAAAAACTTTGAATTGGAGGGCAGCAGGATTTCTGGTCCTACACACTCAGGGGTGTGATGAAAATCGAAAACGAACAGTTTTTCAATCTAGAATAATTTGTTTCGCGAAAATAAAATTGGCTTAAAATTATTATTTATCGTTTTATTTGACGCCGGACTTCTAAATTAGGAAATAAAATATAATTGGTATTGTACAGATCCTAATATATTTACCATTGAAAATCAGATCGTTTTCGTTTTCGATATTCATCACATGCCTGACTGTCAGCCGAGGGCTAGTGTTGATAATGCGTCATATGAATAAAACTTAGCAATTACTTCGAAGTAATTACTTTGGGCTTAGGAATGGCTTTTAACTCCAAATTTACCAATTGGCTGGTAGAATAGCATGAAATTTAAACGAAAATTAAAAAATTAAATTTCTAGTCTACTCCCAAGCAGACTAGATTTGTGAAGTAATTGCTTAAAAAACCCTGTTTTTCCCCCTATTAGTAATATCTATTTTTTATTCATATGAACCAATGAGTAACTATTAAAGACGTTAATGTATAATTCTGTTATTCTTTAAAGACTAGATAATTTTTTATCAAATATAGGAATTTTCTTTGGACTTAGAAATTTTTATAAGTATGTTAAGCTTTTTTTTATTTTAAATAAAATTTTAATGGTTAGCCCGGCAATGCACTTCGTTTTTGTTGGAGGCTCATAGTTCCCGATTTATGGAGCTGAAGATGATCTACAACAATATTCAACGGCTTATTTCTCCACTCAAAACTTAACGGACCAGAACAAAATATATATATCGTTGGGGAGGTACTTGAAATACCTTTCCAATGATATGCAACATGCATAGACTTATTAACCCATTACGAGCCGGGCCATGATTTTAAATGTTAATTTTTTTAAATTGGATTTTTTAAATTAAAAAAAAACTTTTAGAAGTAAAAAAGCTCAGAAAATATTAATTTAATGAACAAATTGAGTAAAGCATATAAAAAATTGTTTTTGGTCAAATAATACATAAATCTCGAATATATTAGTTAATCTCGAACTTGGGTCTGATATTAACTAATATATCGTCGGCTTGCCTGCAAGAAGTACTGTGTTTTTGGTTTTAACAGGTTTTCAGGAGAGCGAAAAAACTGATTTATATTATCCTTTTAAGATATTTAATTGACATCATATGCCCTGATGATTCACGACCTTATTTATTACAATCATTATTAAGGCATATGTATGATGTCAATGAAATATATTAAAAGGATAATATAAACCAGTTTTTTCGCCCTCCTGAAAACCTGTTAAAGAACACATCACACTACTTGCAGGCAAGCCGACGATATTGTGATATAAAAAATAAAATTAAAAATACTTTTCATATCTATTTATATATAAAATTTTGAATGGTTTTATCAATAATATATTCCTATATATACAATTTGCAATAAAGCAAATACTGATATATGATTTAATATGATTACATAGGAGAAAATTTCTAAAAAAATTTCTAATATATCATCATATAAAAACATATAAGGTCGCACACAATATTTTATATTATCATATATTTTAATATTAAAAAATATATGTTATATATACTCTTCTTTACTCGGGTCACTGAATATAATTTTATTTTTTTTTAATTCACTGAATGAAAATGAAATTGAATGAATTCAGTGGTGAATTAATTCAGTAAGGAATTAATTTACTTTTTTCCGTTCGATTTATAAAATTGAACGCGTTCACCAGTGAATTAATTCATTTGATTTAATAAAGTGAACTATTGCAATGGAATTAATTCTTTGAATTTATTGTTTGATGAACCGGTTCAGTTGAACGAATTCAGTGAATTACTTAAGAAAAGGAATTCATTCAATTCTAAAGAAAATTGAGTTCGATTGGTAGTAAATTCATTCAAAAAAGAATTAATTCTTCAAAGCTCTGTGTGTAATCATGGCGTAACAATTATTACAATGTAATTATTAGAAAATATATTTTGAATTGAATTAAGGCGAGTTTCCGCATACACCGTAATCGGCGAAACGAAATTCCATACATTTGAGCCGAAAAAAAGTTCATTGCCGAAATCGGCGACGAAAATTAGGAACGTAACTGGGCCTATCAGTAACGAAAAACTCACGAAATGGCAACGGAACGAAAACAACTTCATGTAGGTTTTTTTTCGGTACTAGCTCTTTGCACCGAAAACAGGACTACAATAGAAAAAAGTAGGAGTATGTAAAAAATGTAGTTAAAACTGCTAAAAATTAGTTTTAAAAATGATGTTGCAGAAAAAAAATCAAAATTTAGCACATTATTTTTGCTATATATTAGTAAAAGAGGAACAGCAAAAATAAAACTTTTTTAATATACAGAATTTTAGTTATATTACCTTAAAATATTTGTGTATAGAAAATAACAAATTAACTTGCTAAAATCAACAAAAAATTTTGCTGAATACTTAGCACCCTAAAAAATCACGAAAAAATTAAAAAAATTTTCGAATTTTTTTTTAAATTTTTTTTAAATGCAAATAAAAATCGAACCTATCGTCAGAACATGCCCATTTTTTGACGAATGTTCCTTCGTGTGTATCAATGTTTTGTGTTGAAATTTGTGTTATTAAAAGTTTTTGATATCTTGTGTTCCCAAACTCAATGCTCCATTGTGTGTATCGATGTTTACGGTCTCTGCTGTGTTAGTTCATTGAGAGCAGTCGTGCTGTGAGGTGCTTTTGTAATTTGCGCAGTAAAGAAAATAAAAGAAACGGAAGTGGCGACAATTACAAATAATGAAAACTGGATTAATTTTTCAAATGAATATGAAAATTTTCGAGAATTATGGGAGATAAAAGGTGATAGCTAAAAAAATAAAATTAAAAATACAGCAGCATATGAAAAATTAACAATTAACAAATTAAGTAAATTTGATTTTCTTCCGCGCATATTTGATATGATTAGTTCGAGAAACAAACAAACAAACAAACACACAAACAAGCAAACAAACAAACAAACAAACAAACAAATAAACAAACAAACAAACAAACAAACAAACAAACAAACAAACAAACAAACAAACAAACAAACAAACAAACAAACAAACAAACAAACAAACAAACAAACAAACAAACAAACAAACAAACAAACAAACAAACAAACAAACAAACAAACAAACAGAAATGATGTTTCGTTTGAGGTTTTGTTGTGTGGCATCGTCTGCATTAAAAAATGAAAACAAAAATGAGACACATGTTTGGTGCTTTTTACCCATTGTTTTTGTAATTTTTTAAACCATTTACATGTTTGATCAAAATTTCTAAAAAATTAATACAGACCAATTTCTGATAAATTTTTCAATTTTTACAATGATCACTTTGCTTTTCTGCTTCAGGAGTTGGCAACACTGCTAAATGGTGTTTTTGTATCTCAGTTGTCAAAAATTTTAGAGAGTATTCTTGGTGTTGCCAGTTTGTAAATAAATGTATGGTGTTATTTATCGCTAACAGATTGTTTGTTGTTTAAGAATACCGTTATTTTTAAAAATAAATATTTTAATCAGGGCCCAGGCTGGCCAGATTTGGGGTTTTGTCCCCAAATTTGGGGATTTTTTGTTGGTCTTGGGGACAAAAATTTTCATTTGGAGACAGGGGATTTTTTTGGGGATTTCAAAAATGTTTTGGGAATTTTTTTAGGATATTTAAAATCCTTCATAAATTTTGAAGGTTATATTAACTTTGTATAGTTTTCAGAAAACATCAGTCAAGTTTGTTCGCATAATTTTAAAACAAGTAACAAATTCACCCTTTTATGGATTTTCTATATTAACTTAAAACTTTTTAACACAAATAAATCCTTTTTCCCTGAGAGTTTTATATGATTAATGTCTCAGACTCTAAAATATTGTTTTATAGAAAAACATCATATCGATTATGGCTAAAAGTCTATTGTATTAAACAGAAAAATTTAACGTTTTCTTCGTAAAAGTCCCAAAATTCTGAGAATTTTTCTAGACATTTATACAAAAGTAATCCAAGACATTTTAAAAACACATATTGTTAGTGCTATTTTTTATGTTTAATTGTAGTTTTTATGCGGATAATGTTCATTTTAAGCAAATTAAATTAGCTCTACACTCATAGAAAAAATTTTGTAGAAAAGTTAGTAAAACTGTTGGTACTTCAACTTAACAAATTTTTAACTAATTTTTAGTTAATTTTCTTGCTAAATCCACATTACTAACTTACAATTTTTTTTGCTATTTTTTTTGCTGAATTTAGTTACTAATTTTTAACAATAAATTTGCTAACTGTACAGTATTTTGCTGAATTTTAGTTGCTAATTTTTAACAGAAGATTTGCTAATTTTACAAATTTTTTGTAAACTAAACCACCAATTTTAGAGCGCTTATAAACAGAATGTTAAATGACTCATAAAAATTACTGCATATTTTTAACTCGCCAATGCTAAATTGAAATGGTTGAAAATTTGTCCTACTCATAAAATATCTAAATTATTAAAATTTATGAGAAAAGTTTCTATTTATCGTAATACATTAATTTTCAAAGATCAAGGTTTATTTTGAACGAGCCATTTTAATATGAAAATTGTGACTAAAAGTATCTCTGGGGAGCAAGTTGAGTTTACGGGGATGACCCTAATTTTTTCCCCTAATATTGTAATTTTAAAGCTTATTTAAAGAATACTATATTTTTAATCGGCCACACCTTCTTTCCTGTGGGTGGAGTTTTAGAGCTTAAAATGGAAATTCAAATAAATTCGGAAGTACATATCCGATCAGCAAACAATGAAAATCAAAAGAAGGGTCTCTGCAATACATTTTGTTATGGTTAACATATTATTGTCTATAAATATTACCACTTTTACAATAAATCATTCTTGCGAAATTTTCATTGGCATTGAAATATAATTGGCATTACTTTATCTCAATGTCAATGCCAACAAATTTCATCACCATTCAATGGCAATGAAATTTTTTTCAATTTGCATTGATGAAAACAATGGTAATGAAATGTACACATAATTGAAGAAAAAGCATTGTAATATAAAAAAAATATAAGAAATTTTTAATTTTTTTTTCTTAATTTATTCTTTTATTAAAACATGAAAACAAATACTTCTTTCATCAATTATAAATGGGCATTTAGGCATTGAACAATGCCAATTGAAAAACTTTCAATTAATTGACACATACAATAAACTGGTCCCAAGTATGTTTTTAAATACACTCATAGAAATAAATCCGTAAAAATAGCAGAAAAAGTTACTAAAAATTAGTTAAAAATGATGCTGCAGAAAAAACTGCTAAAATTAGCAGATTTTTTTACTAAATACTAGTAAAATGAGAACAGCAAAATTAAAACTGCTAAATTTACAGAATTTTAGTTATATTTAGGATAACTTTTAGTTAATTGAAAATAGCAAATTGTACTGTAAAATCTGCAGAAAATTTTGCTAAATATTTGTAGACTAAAAATAGCAAAAATAAACTGTTAAATCTACAAAATTTTTGCTATTTTTAAGCTAAATTTAGTTGAATGCAAATAGCAGTCTATTCTGCTAAAATCAGCAGAAATATTTGCTAAAAAATTGTAAACTGCTGTTTTCAAAAGGCTCGATTTTTATTTGCATTTAAAAAAAAAATCGAAAAAAAAACTTCGAAAATTTTAAATTTTTTGGTGATTTTTTAGGCTACTAATTATTTAGCAAAATTTTTTGCTGATTTTAGCAGGTTAATTTGCTAATCTCCATTTACAAAAATTTAGCTCATATATAACTAAAATTCTGTATATTTAACAGTTTTAGTTTTGCTGTTCCTATATTACTAATATATAGCAAAAATAATCTGCTAATTTAGCAGTTTTTTTCTGCAGCATCATTTTTAACTAATTTTTAGTAGTCTTTACTAAATTTTTTACGGACTTTTTTCTATTAGTGTACACATTTATTTTTTATTTATTAATTTTCATTTTATTTGCTCCTTTTTTTACCTTTTTCCAGTCCACTAGTAATCTGCAAAAGTTTTGTTGATTTCAGAAAACTTTAGCAAAAATTTAGTAGATTTAACAGTATTTTTTTTGCTATTTTCATTCTACTATTATTTAGCAATTTTTTTTGCTGATTTCAGCAAGTTAAATTGGTATTTGCAATTAACAAAACTTTAGCTCAAATATCACTAAAATTCTGTAAATTTAACAGTTTTTTTTTGCTATTTTTATTAAACTACTATTCAGCAATTTTTTTTGCTAATTTTAGCAGGTTAAATTGTTATTTGCAATTAACAACAATTTAGCTCAAATATTACTAAAATTCTGTAAATTGAACAGTTTTTTTGTTGTTTTCATTTTATTACTGTTTAGCAAACTGATTCTGCTAATATCAGCAGTTTTTTCTGCAGCATCATTTTTAACTAATTTTTAGTAACTTTTTCTGCTATTTTTACGGACTTATTTGTATGAGTGTACTACCTTTTTCAACATTTTTTCTAGTTGGGGATTTTTTGGGGATATTTCTAGATTTGTTTGGGGACAACGAAAAAAAGTATCTGGCAAGCCTGACAGGGGCAGAGAATAAAATCCTCATTCGCCGCACGTAGACGTAACGTTCCCTAACGTGACGGGACAGAAATTGCGAAATCATAGATAAACGAAAACGTATCATATGCATGTTTTTAAGCAAAACTTTTAATGTTTATTGTCATTCACTGTCAGTTTTCACAATTTTTTAATTTTATCACTCAATGTTGTTTGTAACATCCCTTTTTATTAGCTCTTTCCAATTTTTTTTAATAAACATATCATACCATATCAGCTGTCACGTAAAAACGGAAAGAAAATCAAATTTCAACAGGTTCGTCCGTTCCCACTCGTTTTGTTTATGTAGGATAAGTGTTTTTTTGCATTTTCTAATGGATAGATTGAATCAGCCGATTCGTCACGTTGCGTCTACGTATGACTAATTCTAGCTTAATACTAGAATTAGCTTACGTAACATGACGAATTAGCTGATCCAACCTAATATAATGAGTAAAAAAGAAATAAATTGTCAGCTATTCACTTTTAACTTATTAGATTTTGCATATGGAGATACGTCACGTTACGACTACGTAGTTAGGGATAATGAATCAAGCTTGATTCACATGCTATCCATCCCAATACATCCACATCATCTATTTTCCAGTATTGGGAATACAAAATGTCATTTTCGAAAGAGGAATTACAAAAATTTTGACAATCGGGTTCCGAAAAACTGGGTAATAGTAGATAGGGGTAGTCAACGTCTGAATTGCCCTGTATAACAAAGAGATGTGGTGGCGATGAGGTTTTAAACAAACTGTAGATATCGCTGAAATGTAGATAATTTTGTCAAAGGAGGATTTCATTTTTTGGGAAACTAAAATCCGGGAAGTAGTTTTTGAGAATTTATTAAATGTAAGAAACGTAAAGTGTTTTAAGATTTATTGGATCAATTAGAAAAGGTCTTGGCACGGCTGACACCAATGGCCTTGCAACTCTCTCAATATTTTTTATTTGAAAATATATTATGCGGCTTGGAACAGGAACGAACTCCGACTGGTTAATCAGGGATGGAAAAGGCTCACTTAATCGGGCTCTTATACCAAAAAATGTTAGATCGCTCTTACATATTTAAAAATGTTAGTAACTAAAAAATAGCTTCCTATTTGGCTCGTTAAAAAAAATTTAAATAAATATTTAGATATTAGCACAAATTGCGAAAAAAAAATATTTGCAAAAAGCGACATTTTTTAAACAATATATTCGTTTGCAGAATGTCGATCGCTGATTACCTCTTTTAATTCATTTTCTGTACCATAAAGCCTTTTTCGAATTCCGCCGTTATTTTGAAACTTTTTAAGTGCGGTTTTTTTAAATATATAACCTAGGAATTAAATTTTTGTACCATAAAATCTTTTTTCAAATTCCGCTATTATTTTGCAAATCTTTACGTGCGATTTTTTTAAATTTATAATCTAGGGGCTATAATACACATTTCATACAACAAAGTTTGGTGGCTAGTTGCAAAAAAATCGCGAAAAATAAAATTTGCAAAAAGGAAAATTTTTGCATCAATATATTTGTTTGCAGAATCTAATTCTCTGATTACGTTTCCTAATTAATTTTTTGTACCACAAAGTCTTTTTTCGCGATTCGCTTTTATTTTGCAATTTTTTAAGTATGTTTCTTTTTAATTTATAATCTAGGCACTATAATACATATTTCATACAACAAAGTTTGGTGTCTAGTTGCAAAAAAAAATCGCGAAAAATAAAATTTGCAAAAAAATTTTTTATCAATATATTTGTTTGCAGAATGTAAATCGCTGATTAAGTTTTTTAATTAATTTTTTGTACCATAAAGCTTTTTTTCGCTTTCCGCGATTATTTTGCAATTTTTTAAGTGTGGTTTTTTTTAATTTATAATCTAGGGTCTATAGTACCAATTTTATACACAAAATTTTGGTGCTTAGTTTGCAAAAAAAAAAAAATAAATCGCGAAAAAAATATTTGCAAAAAGGAAAATTTTTGCGTCATTGTATTCATTTGCAGATTGTTAATCGCTGATTGAGTTTTTTATTTATTTTTTTTTCTACCACAAAGTCTTTTTTTCGCGTTCCTCTATTATTTTGCAATTTTTTAAGTGCGGTTTTTTAAATTTATAATCTACGGAGTATAATGCCCATTTCATAAAACAAAGTTTGGTGGTAACTTGCAAAAAAAGAAAATTTTGGCATCGTTTGCAGAATGTAAATCTTTTAATTAATTTTTTGAACCCCAAAGCCTTTTTTCGCATTCCGATATTATTTTGCAATTTTTTACGTATGGTTTTTTAAAATTCATAATCTAGGGCTATAATACTGTTGGAATAGTGTAATTCCATAGTATAGTTCCATTCTTGATTTTTATAACTAAATTATGATTTTCCATCCCTGGTTACAATCGATGTTTGAGTCATACAAAGAGCGCACATAATGACCCTGCAAACATTTAAAAGATACATTCCAAGAAGATTGTCATTTGAATGAAAATAATCAAGTAGTATTTACTTTGAAATTGTCTTCTTTTATCACTTGGAATATAATTCGGCGATATTTGGAAAAAAATAATTCGAAAATTTTATCTTTTGTCATAACTTTTTATGACAATATTGCGGCAATATCACCTTTGTATCATTTGGAAGATAAAGCAAATTTGTTTGAAATCTTTTATCAATTTGGAAAAAATTAAAACTAAATTTGTACAAAAACAATCGAAAGATATATAGAAAATAAACTCGTAAAAAGTTAAGATTAATTGCGCGGGAAAAATCGGCTAAGATGAAATCAAGATAATTTATAAGTTGGTCAATGGATTATGTATCCAGATATTGTTTTTCAGGCTTAAATTTAATTATGAAAAAATTAAATCGTTTTTTTTTATTGTACCAGGAGTTTATTTAGCGATATCCCTTTTATCTTCCATATGAGTTATTGCTTTCATATTGCCTGGAAGTATTGTTTAAGTGTAACAGTTGTTTCCGACGGAGGAAACTTCCGGAATACGAAATTGATATTTCCGGCAATAAATGTTTTCTTCCTGGTGATATGTTCGGAGAATCTTCTTCGTATTGCCATGTTCGCTGGGTGATATTGGTTTGAGTATGTTCCTGTTCCAAGGCACATAATAGAACAAATGCTTTCTCAGTGATAGAGAGTCCCCCAATCTCTTTATTATGTATACTCTTTGCTGACACCCGTTTTTTACCATACAATTTGACAATTAAAATCGTGCAACGATTTCCGTGAGAGATAAAACTTATTTTATTTTCTCATCGGAATTTCTTATTCTTGCAACTGTATATAAAATTTGACAATGCAAAAAGTCTTATTTTTTGAATATATCATAATCCCCGAGAAAAGGATTTTGGTGTTTATTTAAAAACTAATGAAGATAGATAATTGATAATTGAGATAAATAATAATTTGCAAGGTTGGTTACCGTTATCGTTATAATGCCGTTATCGCTAAAATACCGTTCAAATTGAATACCGTTGCCGTCACCAATACCTCTAAACTGTTTTCCAAATACCGTTATCGTTTCCGATACCGTTATTTTTAATGGTAGTTATCGGTATTTTACCGGTATTTATTAATTCATACAAAAACGCAAATTTTTTGACTTTTTTGTAATAATTTTCAAATTTGTACAAAAAATTTATGGATAAGAATTTTAGTTACTAAAACTACCAGCATTGAAGATAGAGGTTATAATATGTATTTTTAACACGTAAAACTATATATATGTTAAGTTTTTACTTATTTTTAACATAATTTATAATACCGGTACGTACCGGTATTGCTGTTTGGATAACGGTATACCGTTACCGAAGCAGTCTTAAATACCGTTACTTTTACCGTTACCGAAACAAATGAAATTCAATACAGTTACCGTTACCCTTACCGTTACCGTTATTCGTTTCGGTAACCAACCTTGATAATTTGGCATATGGGTGAAAACATCTAAATTCAACACAAAAAAGTGGCATTTTCGGATTGAACATCTCCGATATCAATGAAATTTACCACAACTATCGCACATGATAACAGCTCATTAAAGCATAAATTTCAGAGCCAAGACTCTCTTGGTTTCCGAAATATGACGTCACGAAAATTGAAAAAAACGGTAAAATTTGACTAAAGTATGATTACAAAATCGACAATAACTTAAAAACGATTCAAGGTATAAAATTTTCGTTTCGGTATTATTTATTAGGTAAGAATGTACCCTTGAAAATGGTATGCATATCGATTTTTTTTATGGAAGGGTCAAATGTTATTTATTGGGGTCTTGAGTGCAAATTCCCATTGCTCAAAATGCGCATTTTTTAAAATTCTTAAAAAAATATATGATTATTGTTAAACTCTCTTCTACATTTGTATGAAAAATTTAAGGTGGTATCTCGATTCGTTTTATAGCCAAAAAAAACGTTGTCATAGGTATGGATTTTTGTGAATTAATACATGTACATATATTAGCGCGGGTCAATTTGTATGGAGGCAAAAATAATAAAAAATCGTAGGGGGAAAATGATTCTACGAAGAATTCTAAGCAACTTTTTTTTAGAAACCATAGGTCTAAAATCGATTTTGAGCTTGTGGAAATTTCAAAATATGTTCTTAGTACCCTACGGAAATGAGGAGTCAATTGACCTCCAAGGACCTATCCCGTGACCGGTCAACCGAAGGCATATTACTAAATTAGTACAAATACATATGAACAAAAGAAAATGAATTAATTTTCTAACTATTTTCTGATCCGTTATTTTCACTGTTGCTTTTAAAAAAACTTGACTGATACTGAAATAAAAACAAAATTCGCGGCATATTTTTAAAAATATTTTTTATTTATTTTACTCTTTTATTTATTTTTAACTTTATTTTTTCACGATTTGCTTATTTTAGCTCTTATTTTAAATTTCTATAATGTTTTGCTAAGAAATTTTAAGTTTTGTGTTTTCAAAGTTTTTTTAATGTTAAAGCTGTTTTAGTTTTAACAATTGGTATTTCATTTAACTTTTCTTTGTAACTTAAGGGGAATTTTTTAAATTTTTATTTATATTATCAGAGGTTTTGAGGTAATTTTCTAATTTTTAATTGATTTTTTAATTTAATTATGGCCAACGCAAAAAACAAGTCAACTGCCATTTAGGGACCTATCCCATGACCGGTCAATCGGGGGCATATTCAAGGCACTTCCACCATATTTGTGTGTGTGTTAATGTTGTTTTTATTTCTGTTTTTTTCTTTTCCATGTTTTTTTTATTTGCTTGTAGTGTTTGTTTTTTCTTTTTCTTTTTTATTTGAACAGAAACGAAAAACGTATAACTTAACCATCAGCCAGCCATCACGCATAAGCAACGTTAGCTCAGACGGTTGAGCGTTTGCCTTACAAGCAGGAGGTTGTGTTATCGAGCCCTACTTCGACGCCAAGTAGATTATTTTTAATTCTTAATTTTTTATTAGTTTATTTGAAAAGCTATTTTTAGACACACCACCTTACTGTCACAAGGTGTCTAAACTGTGGCAATTGGTCATTTCCAATGACAACGCCATGTTAAAGTATATGTCTCTTTCAAACAAAAAGACCGATCAACGACCGGTCTCCGCCCCCTTGGGACCTATCCTGCGTGTCATCTGGGACCGGTCCCTTTCCCCGTAGGGTTGTGTTATCGAGCCCTACTTCGACGCCAAGTAGATTATTTTTAATTCTTAATTTTTTATTAGTTTATTTGAAAAGCTATTTTTAGACACACCACCTTACTGTCACAAGGTGTCTAAACTGTGGCAATTGGTCATTTCCAATGACAACGCCATGTTAAAGTATATGTCTCTTTCAAACAAAAAGACCGATTAACGACCGGTCTCCGCCCCCTTGGGACCTATCCTGCGTGTCATCTGGGACCGGTACCTTTCCCCGTAGGGTTGTGTTATCGAGCCCTACTTCGACGCCAAGTAGATTATTTTTAATTCTTAATTTTTTATTAGATTATTTGAAAAGCTATTTTTAAACACACCACCTTACTGCCACAATGTGTCTAAACTGTGGCAATTGGTCATTTCCAATGACAACGCTATGTTAAAGTGATATGTCTCTTTCAAACAAAAAGACCGATCAACGACCGGTCTCCGCCCCCTTGGGACCTATCCTGCGTGTCATCTGGGACCGGTCCCTTTCCCCATAGGGTAGTGCTTCACTGCAATGTTTGTGTAAAATTTGCGTTAACATGTAAGTATTGTGAACGAGGATAATAGTTTTGGACTTTTTAGATAAGATGAAAATGCAGCTCTGTATAAGTCTACGGAATGTAATCTCTAAATCATTGACAATTGCTGTCATATACACTTTTTTTAATTAGTGACAATTTTGAAATTTTTTTGTAACATTATTGAACATTTCAGTTTATTAAATACACTTTTTGGTATTTGGAGAAAAAATTATTCTTTGAAATACAAAAATTTTAATAAAAACAAATACTTGACAACTAAAGATGATACTTTTACGATAAAAATTAGTGCCAACTATATTAGAGATGACAAATTTAGTGCAAACTCTACGGGATAGAAAACTTGCTAGACTTTTTGAAAATGTAGCTCTGTATAGGTCTACGAAATGTAATCTCTAGGGCATTGACAATTGCTGTCATACATAATTTCTTTAATTAGTAACAATTTTTAAGATGTCTTGTAACATTATTGAACATTTCATTTTATTAAATGCACCTTTTGGTATTTGGAGAAAAAATTATTCTTTAAAATACAACAATTTTATTAAAAACAAATACTTGACAACTAGAGATGATACTTTTACGATAAAAACTAGTGCCAACTATATTAGAGATGACAAATTAGGCGTAAACTCTACGAGATTTCTATCCCGTGTAGATGTGCCTTAAGAAAAAAATCTCAAAATATTTATATTTTTGATTAACTGCTACAGGTTGGAAATGTTAATTAAGATATTTTGATGAAATTTGGTATACCCACTTATATCATCCCAGGGACGAAGCACATTGATTTTGGTTGAAATCGGTGCATATTGGTTGAAATCGGATATTTTAATGTAATTCGGTGCATCGACTTATATTGTATCTGCGCAAGGTCGAAACCTATTGATTATGGTTAAAATCCTTCAGTGTTTAGAACTACACTGAAAAAAATAAGTTAGTAGAAAAATTAGTAAAACGTCTTGTATATCAAGTGTACTAGTTTTCAGCAATTGCATTCATAGCGTGGACGACAACCAGATAGACAAAGATGTAGATGTCGCAGCTTGTCTGGAAATGGAAATGACAAAAAAAGAAAAACAACTCTACACATCTCTATATATGGGTGATATCAAAAAAATGTGATAAAAACCGTGTAACCACCTAATTTCTAATGCATGGATTACATTTGAGTTACATATTTCGATATATATCAGCGCATTGTCACGTGTTTTACAAAATTTATAACTACCTGACCAATTTTTGGTTAATATATAAAATTTGTGACCAATTTTATAGGCCAAATGTAAACTCCGTAACAAGTAACTCATAAGGTTTTTTTAACTTTAATAGCTTATATTTTAATAACCAATAAAGCTAAACACTAACTGTACGAATTTTTATGAAGAGGAAAAGTGACGTTTTTAATAAAAATTAATATATTTTACAAACTTTTTCGTATATCTTAGCTATCACGACTTCAACTCTGTAACGATTTTTCGTCATAATTTTTGATAAAAATGCATATACCAGAATTTTGGAGTTATCTATTATTTATATTCCGAAAAGTACTCGTATAATGTTATTTATACTCAAATGATCGTTGGACTGTAAGTAATCATCCAGTATAACAGACTTGAAGCTTTTCTGCAGCATGTAACATTCTCGAGATGGAAAAGGATGTCTTTAATAAGATTTGAAAAAATGTTGTAAACTCCGTTCCTAATTTTTACACCAAACTATTTAACGAGTAAGAAAAACAATATCATATTTGGATTCACCTTGTAGGCATCATGCGATTTCGTTTCGGAAAAAAATTCTGACAAAGCGTTTCTGAAAGAAAACGAAAAAAGTAACCAAATGTAAACTACGTAACTCTAAACTCCGTAACCACAATTGTTTGCATCAGATTTCATTCAAATAAATGTAGATAAATGTTTAAACTATTTTAAAATAACCATAAACAGAGGTGATTCAACTAATATTTATGCGTCAAAAGACGATTCAACTAATAATTTTACGTCAAATCAAAAAAGTTATCAGTTTTTTACCCTAAGCTGCTGGACCGAAAAACGATTGATTTTGAATTTTATTGGTTTTGAATCGATATTTCGAGTCATTACTGACATTAGTTTGACAAATTAAATTTGTTTCACACAATTTAAGAATTTTTTGATCGTGAAATGTTATGTTTTTAATATATTATTTTGTAACTGCCCAACCGCTGTTTGGATTTTAAAAAATTTTATATTTTTGAAAAGCATTTAAAAGGACCAAAAATACAAAATTAAAAAAAAAAAATTAAAATTTTTTTCGCGGAATGAATTGTATTTTTATTCGCGAAACCGCCAATGTGATAAACACAAATTATATATCATTGGAAAGCAAGTTGAAAACCCAAATACGAAAAACTAATAAATTGAAGAAAATTCGTACTCAATTTTTTTTGTTATATCTTTTGCTTGCAGAAATGTAAACTCCGTTACAACAAAAAAAAATTAAAATTGTGCAAAAAAAGTTATTGCTACAACTTGTAGAAGAGATTTTTTGCAATTAGGTCTATAATGACTAAACTTACTGATTCCATTAAGAAAAAACCGAAATATTAACACTTTTTCTTCTCACAAATTTGGCCCAAAAATTTATCACATTTTTTGATTTCACCCATATAAAAGAATAACGTGACTGACTGACTGACTCAACATCGCCCAGCCCAAACCGCTGAAGCTAGGAAGTTGAAATTTGGTATGTAGGTTCCTCTTTCGGCGAAGACGTCTGCTAAGACGGGATTTATTGGAAATTCCTACCGGAACGGGCAAAAAGGGGGAAAGTCTCCCCCTTGACGGCCAGCCAAAACCCCTTTGGCTAGAAAGCTGAAATTTAAGATATGTGTTCCGTGAAACGTTGTGAAAATGGGGGTTAAAAAGGGGAAAAAGGCCCCCCTTGACGGCCTGCCCAAACCGCTGGAGGAAGGAAGTTGAAATTTGGTATAAAGGTTCCTCCACTATCGTAGACATCCACCAAGACGGGATTTTTGAAAATTTTTACAGGGAGGGGCAAAAAGGGGAAAAGTCTCCCCCTTGACGACCTGCTCAAACCGCTGGAGCTATGAAGTTGAAATTTGGTATGTAGGTTCCTCGACCGGTGTAGACGTCCGTTGAGACGGCATTTTTGGAAATTCTTATCGGGAGGGGCAAAAAGGGGACAAAAAAAGTACCTTTTTCCAAAAAAGTACCTTTTCCAAAAAAGTACCTTTTTCCAAAAAAGTACCTTTTTCCAAAAAACGTACATTTTTCCAAAAAAAGTACTTTTTTCAAAAAAAAGTACCGTTTTCCAAAAAAGGTACCGTTTTCCAAAAAAAAGTAACTTTTTCAGAAAAAAGCACCTTTTTCAAAAAAGTACTTTTTTCCAAAAAAAAAGTACCTTTTTCCAAAAAAAGTACCTTTTTGGAAAAGGTACCTTTTTTGGAAAAGGTACATTTTTTTAGAAAAAGGTCCTTTTTTGGAAAAGTTACTTTTTTTGCAAAAAGGTACTTTTTTTTGCATAAAGGTACTTTTTTGGAAAAAGGTACTTTTTTTAAATAGCTTTTTCAAAAAAAGTACTTTTCCAAAAAAAGTATCTTTTTCCAAAAAAATACATTTTTCCAAAAAAAATACCTTTTTCAAAAAAAGTACAAATAAAGTATCTTTTTCCAAAAAATTTCGCTTTTTCCAAAAGTATCACTTAAAAAAATACCATTTATAAAAATATAATTTCAAAAAAGTACTTTTTTTCCTCCCCCCACGGATATCTCCACTAAAACAAGGTTTCTTGATATTCGGCATAGACGTGCGCTAAGACGGGATTTTTGGAAATTCCTACCGGAACGGGCAAAAAGGAAAAGTAAAACAGTCTCACAAATTGGAAAAGTTCCTGCCCAAACCACTGGTGGTAAAAAGTTGAAAGTTGGTATAAAGGTTCCTCCAGTGTAGTAGACATCGACTAAGTTTGTATTTTTGGAATTCCCTACAGGATATCCCAAAAGCAAATTCGGTATGTGAATTCCTCCTTCTGTGTAGGCGTCCGCTTAGACGGAATTTTTGAAATTCCTATCGGGAGGGGAAATAAGGGGAAAAGTCGCCTCCTTGACGGCCTGCCCAATCCCTTTTGGCCAACCTAAAATTTTAAATATGTATTCCTTGGAGTAGGACTAACTCACTGGCAACGTAATTTTTCTATTTTGGAACAGGAACATAGTAAAAATGGTGGTTGAAAGGGAAAAATGTCCCCAATAACGGGCTGCCCAAACCGCTGAGGCAATAAAGTTGAAATTTGGTATGAATGTTCCTCATCCATCGCAGATAGCCGCGAAGATGGAATTTTTGTAAATTCCTAAAGGGAGGGGCAAAAAGAAGAAAAGCCTCCCCTTGGCCTGTAAAAACCCCTTCGGCTAGAAACCTGAAATTTAAAATGTGGGTCCCTGGAGTAAGGGCTAACTTATTAGAAAGATACTTTCTTGAATTTTGGACAGCGTCGTTATAAAATGGGGGCTCAAAAAGGGAAAGTGGCCCCTTAACGACCTGTCCAAACTGCTGGAACTAGGAAGCTGAAATTCGGTACTTACGTTCCTCTTCCAGCCTAATTCTAACCGGGAGGGACAAAAAAAGAAAAAGTGTCCCCCTTGACAGCCTGCTCAAACTGCTGGAACTAGGAAACTGAAATTCCCTGTCGATGGATTTTCGAAAATTCCTACCGAGAGGGGCACAAATAGTAAAAGTTGGCTAGAAACCTGAAATGTAAAACATATGTTCCTTGGAGTATGGGCTCACTTATCGGCAAGCTGCTTTTTGGAATTTTGGAAAGGGACATTGCAAAAATGGGGATTAATGAAGCGAAAAGTGCCGCTTAAAGGCCTGCCCAAACCGCTGGAGGTAGGAAGTTGAAATTTGGTATTAAAGTTCCTCCTCTATTGTAGACATCCGCTAAGATGAGATTTTTGGAAATTTCTACAGGTAGGGTCAAAAACAGGAAAAGTCTCCCCCTTAACGGCCTGGCCAAACTGCTGGAACTAGGGAGCTTAAATTCGGTATTTGGGTTCCTTCTCCAACGTAGACGTCCCCTAAGACGGTATTTTTGGAAATTCATACCGGGAGGGGTAAAAACGGAAAAAACTTCCCCCTTGACGGGCTGGCCAAACTGCTGGATATAGAGACCTTAAATTATATATGCAGTAGTTTCCCCCTCCAACGCAGACGTCCTCTAAGACGTAATTTTTGGAAATTCCTACCGGGAGGGTAAAAACGTAATAATTCTCCCCCTCGATATCCTAACCGAACCCTTCGGCTGGAAACCTGTAATCTATAATATGTTTTCCTTGGAGTATAGGCTAACTTATCGATATGGCATTTTTAGGACTTTGGACAGGAACGTGGTGAAAATGGTGGTACAAAAGGGGAAAATTGGCCCCCCCCCCCTTAACGTATATGGAATCAGAGAAACAAGCCGACCAAAATAATCGGCGGCGGCGATTAAGGTTGAGCCGGATAAAAATCGGCGGCGGCGGCGCAACCAAATAATCGGCGGCGGCTTGATCGGCTGAAAACAACATTTTGTAATGTGATTTGAAAACGTTTAAGTTTTTTTTTACGAAAGATAGATATTTTACTATCTCTCTATATGCCTTTACGTTTTTTGCCATTACTCTTACCTGACCATCTCTCAAACATTTGTACGAATAATCTTCAAGGTTTACTATTTTTGAAAAATTATTCATCATCGCTCTTATATCTGAAACATTTGGAATAATTATTGGAGGCGGTTTTTCTTCAGAAAACTCTTTGCTAGCATTATCGTTAATATAATTATCATCGTCATTATTGTCTTCATCAAGTGCAGCAAACATGTTGTTGCTAGTAGGTACTTGGTATATCATCATTAGGGCAAGGAATTTCATGCACTTAAAAATGAAAAATATGCGGTTAAAAAAGAAAAATATGCACTAACAATATAAGAAATATGAACTAAAAACTATAATTTTTGCAAAAATAATGCACTTTCAAACTTAAAAATAAATTTAAGTTAATTATTTTGCAAACAGACACAGAACTCGAAGATTTCCCATAGGTCAATAAAGTTTTAAAAATGTTTATTTTGATTGAATCAAAATATGAAAACGTATCAATTTTTTATATTTTTTTACACAATAAAAAATGCTACTAAAAATGAAAAATATGCACAAATATGCATTAAAAAACACAAAATATGCATTAAAAAGCCACCAAATATGCATTTAAAGTCGAAGTATGCAAAAACATGCATTTATGTCAAAATATGCAACTACAAATCGATGCCAGTTTGTTCTAAATTTGATGAGTCGGATAAATGGTTAGTCCATATTAGTTTTGGACTATCGAGGAATAACATGCATTTGCATGGAATTCCTTGCCCTAATCATCATTGTTGGTAGTTTTTGTTATTTTGATTGCATGCTTAACTAATTCTGGTGATCGATTTTGTCGTCATTTCGTTGTTTTGTTTTCAGCGACTGTCTACCAGACAATATCGCTTTCTTCAGTAGACTCGCTGCTACTATCAATTCTGCTGTAAAAGCAGAGGATTAGTATAGCAGAATATTAATCCCTTTGTTTACTACTTAATAATCAGGGATGCCAACTTAGTGCTTTTCGCACTAAATCTGGTGCTTTTTGATGTACCAAAACGCGAAAAATATTGATCGAACGCGTAACTGAAAAAGCACTAAATTGGTGCTTTTTCAAAATATATTTAGCGCGTTTTGCGCTTTTTTACATTTATTGTTTTTATAGCAATATCAAGAAATATGTCACAGTTGCTTTTATTTCAATAACGATACGTTAAAATATCAAGGAAAAGTTGTATGTTAAATGCTTTTGGCGCTAAATGTAGTGTTTTTGATGTACCAAATGCAAAAAGTTTCCGTTATACACGTATCACTTTTTAAACAAATTTAGCAGAATCCTAGTTATAGGAAAAATTTTGGGGCCAGTTTTGTATAGTCAGAAATAGGAACGAATTTTTTCTCAAATTTATTTATTTAAGACAAAAATCCTTTTTTCTTCTGCCTATAAAACAAGACCCTAAGTTTTTAAAAATCAAATAATTTTGAATAATTACGAAATGACATTTTTCATAACATTTTATGAAAAATTCCATTAATTCAATGAAAAGTTTCAATGGACGAATTTCAGTGAAACTTCATTGGTTTCATGCAAAAATGCATTAATATAATACAGATATTTCTCTCAGTGTAGGGTAAGAACTGACAAATACTTCTCAAAGGCCCTAAAAATTATTAAGTGCTTTTTTACCCGTTTTTGAATAGAAATTTACGCGTTTTTACCCTTTTTTGTAACTTTTTTGCGCTTTTTGGTATGAAAAAGTTGGCATCTATGTTAATAATAAGTAATAATTTGTTGTTGATTTCAATATACAATGTATTAAAAAAAAAGATTTTTCTTAAAACAATAACAAATGTTATTGCTTTTAATTTTAAATAGAATTATAGAAAAGAGATCACAATTAACGTCTGCACTTTATCACGGTAAGAAAATCACTCGCAAAAAAATTTAGTATATAAAATCAATTTATATAAGATTTGTTGTTGGTTCACGTGTGATTTGTTTCATGTTCGCACAGATCCATGGCTAGTCAAGACTATATCTAACAAATGGTCCTAAATATTTAATATAACATACAAGTTTTATTTAATAAATTATAAACATACCCTTTTAGTACCAAGTCCTTTTCGTTGAAACATAACTTGCAAAATTTTAATTTTGCCAGCATATTTTTTTCTCAATGTAAAGGGCTCCAAAGTAATCCCAACATTGGGAAAATGTAACCCCCTTGGAACTCAAAACAATTTTTGCCTCTTATAGAATTTTCAGACAATTAAAGCATACTGGGAAACAATTTTTTTTTATTTATTCTTTTTAATTTTAACAAATTAAGGAATAAATAAAGACCATAGAAAAAAATACATATCGATTGATTTAAGAAATTAAACTTGTTGAAGACTTTTGAATGGAGGCTTTGTTAGAAAGTTTGGGCAGGATGCACATATCTTGTAGGGACCCATTTGAATTAGATGCCCAATCAATAATGTCCTTAAATGATGAAATTATGTGATCAATTCGAACATTGGTTTGAGCATTTTATCCGTAAAAGTGTCCTTTTCTAAATATTATAGAATTTTACAATATCTTTTATCTTTACTTCTTCATTTATTTGTTACAAAATGTTTAATTATCCAAAATATTCAACTGGACCATTTTTAAAAATGTATTTTAGAATTGAAAAAATATATATTAATTGATTTTTTACACATCTGCAAAGAGTTGCATTCTGCAGTATTATATTAACACATTAAGAACTTTTTTTTTAAAAATTTTTTCACAGTATAAATTTAAGCTTTTATAGCTTAAAAAAATTATATTTATAAAAATTTAATATTTAGAAGATTTTAACTTTTTTCTTTTCATATAAAAAAATTGTTTTTAGCTCTGGTTTAGTAAATTCTTTTTAAAAAATATATTTATTTTTAAATTTTTTATATTTGAAAATTGATACTTCCAGCCGAAATGAGCCGAAAAAAATCGGCGGCGGCGGCTGAGGCAAAAATGACCGGCGGCGGCGGCTTAAACGGCTCACGGCGGCTGGCTTGTTTCTCTGTATGGAATACTAAAATTAAGAAACTAAATAGGAAACGAGTGGAATTGAAACACTACACAAATGGAACGAAATGGATATAAACGTTGAACGAGTGGAATTGAAATTATAGACAATGGAAATGGATTGGAAAAGGGAACGAAGTGGAACGGACTATAGAACGAAATGGAATGAGGAGCGAGAATGGGGAACGAGTGGAATTGAAACACTGCAGTTAAAAGAGGAATGGAACGGAGCAAGTGCAAAGAAATGGAATGGAAAGAGAAGCGACTGATATCAACATCGATACACAAGACAGTAGGAATGAAATGGAATGAAACGGGGACCGAGGGGAATTGGAATAACAGATAATAGGAACGAAATGCAATGGAATGGTGAACGAAATAGAATCTTGAAAGGAGTTGCATTGGAACACTAAAATTGTTAAACAAAATGGAATTTGAATGACTCAAACTGCAGGAGTTTGGTACTTGAAATTTCGAATGCGATTGAGGCAAGATTTTGGGATTTTTACTGGGAGGAACAAAAAGGGGTGAATAACCCCTTTTAATTACCTGTTCAAACACTATCCACGGAATATGAAACTTATGTAACTTTGAAACATACTCTCCAAAAAGTTAAACAAATTTTCTGAAAGAGAAAAAAACTTTGAAAAGGAATGGAACTTATATATTCTGATATTCAAACTGTAGGTAACAAAGCACCGGTGGAAGAAACCGACGCAGTAAAGTTTCCAACTAAATTTGTGAATTTATTTAAATTGCCAGGTCTACCTTTACATAAACTGGAATTAAAAAAAAACTTTAAGGCACGGTAACAACGTAGCGGGCTTTGCCCGCTATCTTCAATTATATAAAATGCTTTCCAACCCTGCTTAACGTTATTTATTTTCATTCAAAACACAAATGAACAAAACTACTTACGGCTCTATCTACCTAAGTTCGCACTTTACCAAATTATCTTGACATACACAATATTGCAATTTATAATGGATTCATTACTAACAATCCACTTTCATGAGAAAAAGTGATCAAATATTTATTTATTTTAAACCCATTGTTGTGTCAGAATTATTTATTTGTGGTGGCTGGGTAAAGGCTTTTACTATAAAAACTGTACTTTAAATAAAAAAGCGAATTAAAAAAAATTGCGCACCCCCCCACTCAACCACGAATACGACCTATCTACGCCGATGGCTTGAACAACAGACAATTAGATGTTACATGCTCACGTGTTGGTATACTAAATGATTTATTTATATAAAAATGAAGAGGCAAAAAATAGTGTTTGTACTTAAACATTACAATAAATTTACCTTAACAATTATTTTACCTTAACAACAAATATTGTGTTTTAAAAGAAATTTAATTCTAAACTTTAAGGCACGCTAACAACGTAGGGGGCTGCGTCCGCTAGTATTCTATATTTAAATTTTCAGCAAATAAATTAAATAAAGTAAAATTTCGCTACAAGTTTTTTGAGTTTTTTTCAGTCTACTAATATTCAGCAAAAAGTTTAGTGATTTTAGCAAGAATTGTTTTCATTTGCAGTCGACTAAGTGTTAGCAAAACTTTTGCTGAAGATTACTATTTTTTTTTGGTAAAAATCAGCAAACCTTTTGGTAAAAATCAGCAAACCTTTTGCTTTCAGCAAACCTTTTGCTGAAATTACTAACTTTTTTGCAAGCACGCTCCTGACTAAAACTTTGGTGACAGAAGCAACATTTTTTGCTGACTTTACTGACTTTTTTTTTGAGTGTAGTGCCCATATAAAGATTTCTGCCAAAATTTTCGCACGCTACAGGTCTCAAATATGAATAAATTTTAATGAAATTAGGTACGCTGATTCACATGAGCCTACGGGCAAAGCTTATTGATTTGTTTTAGAATTGGTAAATTTTTAAATCTAGTGCTTGTAAAAATGTCCCCCAAAAATTTGAATATCCGCACTCTACAGTTCGCAAATATTAAGATATTTTAATGAAATTTGGTAAACCGTCTTATATTGTCCCAAAGAAGAAGGTTATGTATTACGGTTAAAATCGGCCAATGGATACACCTAGTGCCCATATAAAGGTCACCCAAAAATTGATTTTTCGTATGCTACAGTTCGCAAATAGGAAGATATTTTAATGAAATTTGGGACGTTGACACACATGGACCCAATGACAAAGCCTATTGATTCTAGATATTATCGTTCCATATTTGAACCTATCTCCCATATGGACTATATTTCCGATTTTCTTTTAAATACATCTAACATTAGATAAAATCGAAATTCCTTACCGTTTTTCTAACCTTTTATCGTTTTATAGACAAATTTAGACACAAGCCATTCGAATTTCAGATCAAAACATTAGTTGGCTTTCAACTAGACTCTTGTAGGATATCATTTATTCGGGTATGACGACTATACGATACCCTACACTAGTCTGGTTGAAAGCCAATTGGCTTCGTCCTTGGACCGCTATAAGTCTGTGTACCAAATTTAATGAAAGTACACCCAGAACACAGATTCGGTGCTGACAACCTTATTTGTTGCCAATCGAATGGTTCAGTTGCAACAAATGAATTTTTTGGTTTTGGCTACAGAATTATTCTTGATACAACTGAAATTCCGTTGTCACAGTCAAATTAGTCCTGTCCCAATTGGTTTTCTGTAGCCACAACTGAAAAATTCGGCTACCACAACCGAACCATGCGATTGGCTACAAATGGGGTTATCAGAACTGAATCTGTTTTCTGGGTGTATCTTAACATTTGCGACCTTTGGCTTGCGAATATGCTCATTTTTAGGGGACCTTTATACGGGCACTAGGTCTGAACATGGACCGATTCCATGTAAAAAATTTGAATCCGTGTACCAAATTTCATTAAAATATCTTCGTATTTGCGACCTATAGTGTACAAACAATTCAATTTTGGGGCACCCTTTATATAGGCACTAGGTCTAACCATTGACCGATTTTAACCAAAATCAAATGGGTTTGTCTGTGGGCCAAAGTAAGTTGTAAAAATATGTTAATATTTGCGACCTGTGCCGTGCGCACAAGAATATATGGACGGACGGACAGACAGACGTATATCGTTACATCGAAACAAAATGTTATTCTGAATCAATCGGTATACTTAAAGAAGGGGGTAGTTCCAATATATTTTGGAATTACAAACATAAGCGCAAACTTATTATACCCTGTCCAAATAATGGTGCAGGGTATAGTTAATAAAACTCATTATTTAAACTCATAAAGCACTACTTAAAACATATTTTAGAATTTCCGCAAGCTCGAAATCCAGTTTAGACCTATGGTTTCTAGGGCAAAGTTGCTTAGAATTCTTCGTATAATCATTTCCCCCCCTACGATTTCTTGTCACAGAAATTGACCCGCCCTAATGTATATACCTAGCAATATCTCAAAATCGACTTTTTGTGAAAAAGAACTTTTTTATTGTTGAAAATTAATCTCTGGGGTATAAGAAACAAAGTTTATTCTAGGAATTTTTCATATCTGAATTTTTTGAAAAGATAACGTTATTTTTATGTTACTCACGAAAATCGCCTTTTTAACCCTTAAAACAAAAAAAATTTGGTTTCACAATGTTCCGCAACTTTGTCCAGGAGTGTTAGGTCTAAATTTTTTCTGAACGTACCAACACCGAAAAAATTCAAATATAAGGCATTTTTTTTAATTTATAAGAAAAATGCCATTACCGCCACCTTGCGGCAACTTTTTGCAAAAATTGCTGAAACATAAAAATAGATAATTTCCAAACCTTTAAAAAGAGGTATCTACAATGAACATCAGACGAAAAATAAGGAATCTAGAGGCAAAAGTAATTAATAGTACAGCGAATTTGGTTTCCATAATAATTAATTTTATTAATATCACACGACTTTATTCATTTTAATTTAGTAAGTTTGAGGTTAAGAAGACGGTGCCGTACACCGTCCAATCTAAATTATTTTTGCAAGCAGGTTTCAAAAAAAAATTATTTTTTTGCCGAACGTAGGGGTCGCCATTTTACATTTTTCGTTATATCTTTGGCATTTACAGTCGGATAGTCGGATCTTAAAGTATGATACATCAATGTTTATCTCTCGAGGGGACCATTGACCTCAAGTATCCCGTTCTGGTATTTACCCACGAGATCTCAGGTGCTGCCACCCTAATGTACACCCTAATGTCAGAAAATTAAAGCTGGAAAAAAATCATTAAACTTTTGCTAACCTAGTGTCTTCAAATGCAATGAAATGTGCAAAGAAATTTGAAAATAACACACAAAGCAACAACAAAAATATTTTCGTTGTTGTTGTTTTGTGTGTTATTTTCAAATTTCTTTGCACATTTCATTGCATTTGAAGACACTAGGTAAGGAAGTTTTTCGATAAACCCAGCAGAAATTTGTTTTATTTTATTTTGGTTGCCGAACGTAGAGGTGATTTATTAATATTTTCATTTATTAATATTTTTATTTTTCTCTCCTTTTAAAGATTTTTAAATTGATATGATCTATTCACATTGCTATCATGCATCAATATGGCCCATTTAGGTGAAAAAGCGAAAAACGTCACAAATAGGTTCGCTTGTTTTTTAAATGGCACAAAAACGGCTGAAGAGTTTTGCTCGAAACTTTGCATACTGGTCAAGAACTTCAGTATCTAAAATTCCTCCATTCCGCTTAACAATACAATGCTTAGTTTCTGAGATACACAAAACGTAATGTTAAAAAGACTAAGAATTTTGCATTTTTTCCGTTTTTTTTTAGATTTTTTCAATTTGTGTCCGACCAAAACATTCTATCATCAAGCGGAGCGGAGGAATTTTATATATTGAAGTTCCAAACCAGAACGAGTAATTTTTGCATAAAAGCCTTCAGTAATTTTTGTGTCATTTGAAATATTAATTTAGGATTTTTCCATTTGCCCATAATTCTTTCAGAAGTTTTTTTTCTCAGTGTACTGATAAATTTTTTATTTTAAACGAAAGATTACTATCCCAACTAACGGTGGGTCTCATACTGTAGGTTTAACTTTAACTTAACTAAAAACAAAATAAAATGTCAAAAAAATGTACACAAAACAACAACAAATTTTTGGGTTAACAATTAACCTAAGTTTAAACCTGCAGTATGAGACCCACCGTAAGTATCCCAAAATTAAAAACAATTGTTTTTTAATTATTAAAAAAACTATGGCGTCTAATTTGAATTCAGTTGAAAAATCAAAGTCGGAAATATCATCCTATATTTCCCACATCGGATAAATGTGGGACACCCCTAATGTCCATTTGAGGTAGCCGAATGTATCCCCCAATGAATACAAGTAATTTGGTATAAATATCTTTAAGCTGGAAAAATGTTTTTTTTTAACATGTACCACAATTTTTGGTATTACATATTATAAATTAATGGGGTTTTTGTAAAACGAAACTTTGGTAGCATTCGGCAGAGAAACCTTAAACTGATACTGGTGACTTGTAGCGCTTTGTGATTACTTACTCTGCTGAACGATGTTTTCTTTGTTTTGTTTTTAAATAATTTTTTTCTATATTTTCTTTTGATTTTATAAATTTTTTATTTTTGAATTATATTTGTATGTTTTTATTTGTCAATCATACAAAACAAAATTTTTTTTAAATCGACAACAACAAATGTATCACTATTTGATCAAAAGTAGCAAACATTTTTTACGGTAACAAAATATGACAGCGCTCAGACTGAGCGGTTAGTGATCAGGTCGTTCAGCAGATAGTTGCACAACTGTTGTAGAACTGTTGACTGTCAAATTGTATCTGCCGAACGCACCCTTTGCTTTCGTTTGAACGTTTTTTCGTTTTAAATTTTTTTAAATTTTGTAAAACTCAAAATCATGTTTGAAAAAATATGAATATTTTCTTATTTTTTCAATCTGGCAATATTATAATCGAAGACAAACTCCTTAATAAAACGGTATTTTATAAGAAGTAAGTAAACGTTTGCAAACGAATATTATGTCATATTCAAACGAACAGAAATAGTTGTCGTTTCCTATTAAAAAGTTAAAGTTTTTGCATAAAAAGTTAGGTAATTGCAATTTTTGGAATAAAAATTGTATAAATATGGGTTTAAAAATATGAAGTAGTTAAATGTGATACTCCTATATTTTTTATTCTCAATAAAAAATAATTCTTTTAGGGTCATATGCATAATCACTTTTTAAATTTATAAACGGCTTATAAAACAAATTTTTCACACCAAAATCGTTATAAAAAATCAAATTATTATGCATAAGCACTTAAATTTATATGCAAATTAGTGAAAATTTGGGCAATTTTAAAAATATCTAATTTAAGATGCGCTAAGACACGATTTAAAAAAATTTTTCTTTATGTATAAACTTCTACGTTTAAGACCAAATGAAACAAACTGAGGGGTTTTAAAACTAAAAACTGACAATTCGAAACTTAAGGGTCATCTTAACAAACCATACTTTGAACTCCTTTGCTATCCGCTAATGGAAGGTTCTTCTTATTTAGGTTGATTTTCTGTACAATATAAAATTTTTATTAAATATATTTGTTTCATATTATTAGGAAAAAATGTCCAAAAATATATCCCAAAAAAAAACTACTAATAAAACAAAAATTGCCCTACACAGGATTCGATACCAGGACCCTAAAAATATTAGAACTAAAAATATTAGAACTAAAAATAATAACTCATTTACTAATCAGGCTAAACAAACTTGGAAAACTCTATGAACAAATTTTTATTTAAATAATTTGTAATTCCATGTCACAAATATTATTTTTTTTTGTCTGGCAATAATAACTCGCAAATGGCAACAAACGCAAACTACTACCCGTTTTATAAAATACCAAATATTTTCGTTTACGTTTCAAACGAAAACGAAAAAACGTTTTTCATTCGAGTTACAAAATGATCCCATTAAATTCAAATTTTATATGAGAAACAACAACAAATGTGTCAGTTAAGGACCCAGTTAGTAGCTAACTGAACATTCAGTAATCAGACCTTAAAATATTCTGAAAGCAGGGCTAAATATAAAATTTTTCTAGATCAATTCGTCTAACAGTTTAAATCGCGAATTAATATTGAGGTAATATAAATATTTATATGGAAGGCCGTCTTAATTTTAAAAAACTCTTAGAAATAACTTTATATTAATTCGCGTTTTAAATGGTTAAACGAATTAATAAAGACAAAGTGAAAGACACGGGTATTTTATTTTCATCTCTTCTTTTAGGACATATTGGAATTGTTCATGGGTGCAAACTTGTGTCGGACCAGTTTTATAGTCAGAACCAATATCGATTTTTTACTTAAACATTTCTTAAGTATGGAATACAAAAATTTCTATTTCTAGATATTTTGTTTCTAAGGAGATTTTCAGAAGAATTCGTCTAGAATTATTTTTTATAAAAAAGTTTAAAAGGGAGTATTTTTCACACAAATTTTTAGGTAAATTGGCTTAAATCTTTTTATAAAAATAGAAAATAAAATATTATTAAGTAATTTTTTAACTTTAATTGGTATTTTTTGATTAGAAATTTTTAAAAATAAATTGTCAGCCAGCAATTTCGGAGCGCTCATAAATAAGATTCTTAAATGGCTCATAGAAATGATTATTGTTTTTTTTTTTGAAAACACTCTTCTTTTTGGTAGAAAATATGAACCCTCAGAAAACAACCCAAAAGGTTGTCTCTACAATCTAAAAAGCTGTCTCAAAATGAGGGTTCATTTTTCGGACTCAAAGAAGATTCCAAAATTTTTTAAAATTATGAGGAAAATTTGGATTTTATATGTTCTTTTTTCTGAGTCATTTCTGAGTAAACAGGGGGCTCTTTTGGACGGACCACTTTCATAGGAAAAAGTGGAAAATTTTTTATGTTTTTGGAGCTAATTTCTGAGTCATTAATGATCATCTTTGTTTGCTTGGTTATTTAATTTTCATAGTTGCATTTTAAATTAACATATAAAAAATCCAAAATAATTTGAAAAAGCACCTGATGCTTTATTTAAAAAATAAATAATTTTTAAAAAATACAATTAAAATAAAGGAGTAGCAATTGAAATTTAAATGAAATTATTTGAAGTAAAAAACACTCAAATTACTTATATCAGCTAAAAATACGAAAATATTACTATTTTTTTAAATTTTTTATGCAAAGGCTTTTTGGAGATATTTGCTGAAATGCTGGATATATTGCTTTATTTGAACAAAGATCATCGTTTTAATGAAAAAAAATTTTTCTGAAGTACGAGTATTTTTATTGGTATCTAAACCAAATTCAGCTGACATTCAAAAAAAATTTGGCCTAAATAATATTTTTTTTATATTGTACTAATTCAGTTTATTAAATTTTAAATCGTATTTTTTATTTTAAATATTTTTATTTAAATTGATTTCAAAAAAATTAATGCTTTAAATTTAAATAAAGCTTCTAAATTGCAATATATACTAGCTAGAATTTCTATAAAAGAATACAAAAAATCCCGGGAAATCCCGCATGAAATTCCCGGGATTGCGGGATTGGAAAAAGGGCGGGATTCCCGGGAATCCCGTCCCGGGATAAACCCTACTGACTACCGTTACCTTTAAAATACCGTTACCGATATAACTGAAATACCGTTAACCTTAAAATACCGTTACCGAAATAACCCAAATATCGTTATCCTTAAAATACCGTTAACGAAATAACTCAAATACCGTTATCCTTAAAATACCGATACCGAAATAAATGAAAGAGCGTTACCCTTAAAACACCGTTACCGAAATAACATAAAATATCGTTACCCTAACGATAACCGCATTCGTTTCGGTTACCATCCATGGTATTTTGTTGTTCACTTTCAATGCACGGAATGTGCGTTGGTTCATTCACTAATTGCCCCAGGTGGTTGTGCGCGGCAAACAGCTCAACATAAAGGCCTTCGATTGACGATTTCACTACTCGGGCAACTCCCCTAGAATTCTAGAGATGGAATCAGAAAGGACGTCGAAGCCATTAAGGGTATTCGTCCTCTCCATGTTTGGGCTTCTGTATAAGAACCCGAAATGCAAGATGTGTGACCTGATTTTGAACTTAACCCAAAGTGGGTTAAATTCCGCATCATCACAGTTTAAATCTTGCTGATACTGGTGCACAACATCGTTGCGAATGTACATTGCAAGGCCCCGATGGAAAATTAAAAGGAATAGGAGTTGATAACCAGGTATATGTTTCTGGTATTACCCGGTATCCACAGTTTTAAAGATGGCGCTATTTCTTTCCCTCCCGATTTTTTTAAATGGCCCGAATCTCGAAAACTAAGAGAGATCAAGCAAAATTGACGAAAATTTAATTTTAAGCCAGGAATACATTTTTTAAAGTAAAGAATTTTTCTGTTCAGTGTTTGACAAGAAACTTCCCAAATGTGCAAAAAATCCAGCATTTTTAATTTATACACCATCTACGAAATAATTTTAAATATAAATCGCTAGCCAACCCTGTTGGTTCGTGTAGATTTTTGCATATTTTGATTTGTATATTTTAAGAACAGATGAAATATGTCTGGTCGTTGTACGTTTGCCTGCTCAATTAGTTGTTTTTGATTATTATTATAATACGTAAGGTGAGAAGTTCATCAAATCAAATATAAGCATAAGTAGAAATTCAATAATCACGTTGACTTATACATACATACATATATGATTGAAACGCAAGTGCAAATTTCAAAATCGGCATACAACGAAACATACATCTCATTTGATAAAACATTTGGACTACAGATTAATTATAATCGCACTATTTGTACTATGCTAAAGCCAAATGATAGGAAAGAATTCGAAATCTGTAAAAATTACAAAAAATTATTGCAAATTTTAATTCTTATCAACAACTGACATAAATAAAACAAAGCTCAGTTCATGATACTACATATCAGACTATTTACATAAGTAAAGACGATGCTAATGTAGAGTAAATGAGCGGAACAGATTGTGGGGAAAGAATAAACAAAAGTGCAGACGTTAAGTACATATGTTCTAGAGATGGGCGCGTGTCACAAAATGTTCGTAAGTCACGTGATTCACACGTGAATTCTGCAAAACCGTAGATGACCCCAGAGCTTCTAAAGACTTCAATCTCTCGTTCTATTTTCAATTCTGGTTGACTATGGAATAGAATATTCAATTAATCGGCTTTTTATTTTAATCGATTAATCGTGCAAATAATTATACGGGTTTTTTTCTTAACCGATTAATCGAATAAAATTTAATAATTAATCGATTAATCGAAAAAAATTTATGTAAATAATAAACAAACATTTTTTGTATTTTTAATAATTTTATTTAAAAAAAGGAACAAAAATAATTTCAGTAACTCTTCTAAAATTCCTAAAAACAAAATATGTAATATTGTTTGCTCCGTTCGCATTTTGTGGATGTAGCAGACTATATTTAATATGAGATTTTGATGCTTTAAATTGCATTGCACTACTGCCACCACTTTCTTAAGAAAACTGATGAAGGGGACCTGGAAAATACCCGAAACGATAATCCTTTCATTCCTGAAAGTGTAGAGGTTTTTGAAGTATTTGTCAGGAGAGTATCTTGATGAAGAAAAATAGCAGTTTTTGAAAAAAGTACTTATTATGTTAAATCATAATAAGGAAATTGGCCTCGAACTAAATTAATAAATTTCTAATTAAAAACAGAGACCCAAAATAACTGTTATATTTCTAAAAAAGTCACCACCCAAATTTATTTAATTATAATATTTCAATAATGCACTATATTTTATAAATCATATTGCACAAAAAAATCACAAAGTTTGGCAAAGATTTTAATTTTTTCAATTTTTATATTTTACTCTATAAATTTCTGTTGTTTTTTGATTTTTATTTTAAAACTTTTTATAAAAGTTACAGAATGATTTTTTTGAAAAAATTAAGCACTAACTTTTTTATTTGATAAAAAAATAAAAATTAAAAATTGACCTAAATTGAATGCCGGAAGTTGCTGGAATATACATATTTACTCACTTTAAATCACTGTTCAATCTTTTATTAACACTAGTTGACATCATCAGGATATTATAATTGGTGAAGTCATTGGTTCCATGGCTTTTGATTTATATTCTTAATTGTTATTTTTTGATAAAGAAAAAAATCACAAAATAACTTTTATTATTTTTGAAAAAATAAAAATCGTGTTTGGATTGTTTTTGTTTGAATTAAAAATATAAATCAAACAGAGCAAATAAACAGAAAATTAAAAATACTCAAACAGGAAATAATTGTAAAACAATCACTTTTTTGAATAAAAGTTATAACTGTTACGTCCCTGATTAAAAATGTAATAGTTGAGATCATATTTTCTCAAAATGTTTATTTTTTCTGTCCCCTCCGTCACATATACTATACTAAATATTTGCTCAGGTAATACTAAAATTTCAACGCCCCTACGGTGAGTAGTGTAAGTTTCGATTTCCTATCCCTATAATTAATAGTCTATGAGCAATCTAGTGGCTAGATCTGTCAAAACAACAGAGTAGTATCTTGGAAAATGGCAATTTTTCGTTGTAGAGGAAAACAAAAAATTCTCATTGAATTTAAGCTAATAAATTTGTCATATTTGATCTTAAAACCGAAAAAATAACATTAAAGGTGCCTTCACAATGATAAAGTGACTCTACTCTGCAGCGCAGATTAAAATGTTAACTGTTCACAATGCAGAGTAGAGTTACTTTAATAAATATTTGACACTAAAAAACTTACATTTTGTTTCGCGGATTTCTAATCTTTATTTCCACTTTATTTTATTTTAAAATTCCAAACACAAATATTTTGTGTTGGTTTTACGTTTTTTAATATTTTTTTTATAATTTGTTGGCAATTAGAGATGTGAGCAAAATAGTGATGTATTTTTAAGGTATATTTGTCATGTTTAGAGATCAATGCTAACTCTAGAGTGCAACAAATCCGTACTCCAGAGTCAAATAACTTTATCTCTGGAGTGGAATAAAAAAAGATAACAAAATACAAAAATGTATTAGTAAGAAAGAGAAAAGAACTAAATTTGCTACAGATTGGAGCACTCCATCATTTTAAACGCACCTTAAGCCTATAAATATTTCTAGAACATCTAAGAAGTTGTCTCTTGATGATTTTCTTGGGCCAGAATAAAATCCTGGTTGGTACAAGCCTACACCAAATTATTTTTCACAATTGTTTAAGACAAGTTCTGGGATTTTAGCATATTTACTCTAATAAAATTATATATATTTTTTAAACCTTTTTGTAGATTTCTTCCAATTTCGATTAATCGTATTAAATTATTCATTATTCGAAATTTGGCTATTTTAATTATTCGAACAATTTTTTAGCAAAATTGTTTGATTAATCGAATAACGATTAATCGATTGAATACAATACAATGGAATGATTGAATTCTTCATCGAATGAAGTCTTATTTCGTCTCAATAGATTTAATTTTTGCATCATTCGATTTGTTCAATCACTGAATTTAATCGTTAGGAATTCATTCATTGGGGATTCAATCGATTTTTAGTTCATTCGATTGAGTAATTTGGGAATGACATTCGATTTTCTTTATTCTATTTAAAATTTTGAAAACAAACAACAACGATATTACTTTTTATTAACGGAATTTAATATTTTTTTTACAACAGGTAAAACTTTTTATTGGAATTCCAAAACAACTTTTTTTGTCGGTCGGCCCTACCTCGGGAGTTATTTCGGTTCAAAGTTTGTTTGCTTATAACTCCATTATTTATGGTCGAATTTGTATAGTACGCACAGCATTGGAAAGGTGTTTAAAATAATATTCATATGACATTGAATATTTTTATACCAATTAACCCATTACGTTTAAAATTTTAAATTTTTAGTAGGTTCTTTTTTAAAAAAGGGTTTTATTTCAGAAGATTGTGTATGTCGGGAGTTATAAGCAAGTCAAACTTCGAACTTTGAACCGAAATAACTCCAGAGATAGGTCCCATAGACAAAAAAAGTTGTTTTAGAATTGCAATAAAAAGTTTTACCTGTAGTAAAGAAACGTAATTAAAAGATCTTTTTGTGATTTCTTCCAAAATTCAGGAAATTTGACCTTATTTTGCTCAAATCTTCACGATATCATCTAAAACTAAAATGAAAAATTTTAAATTTTAATGCCGCCCTAATTAACTGTTAATATAACGATTACTATAATACTTAGTAAATATTAAATGCAATTGGATAGGCAGGCGACAACGACGTGATTGGTTAAACAATCAGTTTATATCCTTTTATATCCTAAAATCCAGCTAAAGGTAATAAATAAATTCATTTTGAATCTCGGATGAAAATTTTAAGTTGCATAATAAATATGTACATCTATTACCAAAGTAATGGCTACTGAAAGGTTCCTTATTGACAACCCATTAACTGTATTAATGGTCTTAATAAGTTTAATAGAAGGATCTTGTCGGACGGCATTTAAAAGATTACACATATAAAAACACAGGCTGAATCTCAAACCTTAAAAATATTTTGTTACATCACATTTTCGAGAAATCCTTATATAAAAATGTTAAATTGAATTTTTTGGCTATATTTGGAGTTGAGTTAGGTTTAGAGGTTGACATCCGCATTCTTGTGAACAGGTTCGGTTTCAGAGTGATTCTTGGTGTGGCGCTAAAAGGGTTTCTTCTTCACAGGCTAATAAGAATTTCCGTTCAGTTCAAGAAAGTATTAATAGGCCAAGTTTATTTTTTATACCTATTGAGTGACCAAAATTATAAGATCGTAAGTACAATCATAGGTACTGAATCCAATGTCATTAAGTTGCACATATAAGCACACATGCCAAATCTCAAACCTTAGAAATGTTCTATTATATTACACTTTCGAGAAATTCTTATTTAAAAATGTTAAACTCAAATTGTTTGGGTTTTATTTGGAACTTGGGTTAAGTTTCAAACTTGAGTGTGTTTAGAAGACCAGATTCTAGTCCAAATCGATTTCGCCGGGAAGTGGGAATGGTGATGGCGAAGGTTCTTGTAATTAAGTTGCATAAGAAATATCTTTATAATTCAAACCAAAATAGCGACTACTGAACGCATTCTTGTTGAAAACCCGTTAGTTCATATATTCAGTTAAAGGACCCTGTAGGAATGCATTTAAAAGAACACATTTATGAAAATAATGGCCGAACCTCAAATCTTAAAAATATTTTATCACGCCACACTTTCAAGAAATCCTGATATAAAGATGTTAAAAGATTTGATAGCTATGTGTAGAAGTCGGGTTAGGTTTAGAAGTTGACACGCGTGTTCTTGGGAACTGGTCCGGTCCAGAGTGTTTCTTCGGGGAAGTAGGTGTGGTGATGGCAGTGAGAATTTCCTTAATCGAGTTCATTATACTCCCTAAGTTGTCTTACACCGTCCGAGAAAGTATCAATAGGTCAAATGTTCTTTCAGAAGTATGGGGCATACAAATTGTCTTGAATGGGTTTGTGGAGCCATGAATAATGCGCCACATTCGAGAAATCTTTTGTCTTCCTTGCGAGTGACAAGAAATTACAAGATCCTAAATACAATGCCATTTAGACCCGATTACTGAATGTCCAATTAACTACTAACTGGGACTTTAACTGACACATTTGTTGTTCTTTCCAAACTAAAATTTTAATTTAACTGTCTGCAAAATTTTAACTGGACATTCTGGAATCGAGCCTAAGTTGTATAAGAAGTGCATTCACCACCAACATATGTAAATTCAATTGAAGGACCCTGTCAGACAGCATTTATAAGAACACATTTATGAAAACACATGGCAAATATAATGCTTTCGAGAAATCCTTACATAGAAATATTGAACAGATTTTTTGGCTATATTTAGAATTTGTGTTCGGTTTAGAGGTTGACACGAGTGTTCACCAGATCAGGTTCGGATCCAAAGTGATTTCTCGGGGAAGTCGGCATAGTTTTTTCTTCACTTGCTAATGAGAGTTTCCTTAATCGAGTTCATTATTTTGTTTTTGTTTGGTCATATTGATGTATTGACTTAACATTCTGGAAAGGTTAATATCAACTGTTTCCTCTACACTTATAAAAAAAGTTAGTACAAAAGTCTGTTAAACGCGTTCTGGCTGGATTGAACTAATATTTTTGTAAATCCCATTTAGCATAACATTTACTTTCATCCGTATTTGAATTAACTTTGAATCCTAATTTTTAGTAATTTATGTTTCTTAATTTTACAAATTTTTCACCTAATTTAAACCCCAATTATTTCCCAAAGTTTATATTTTTGTATCTCTGTTATCAATATCACATAGAGATGGCGCTATATTTTCATAATTTTTTATTGTATAATCACAAAATGGCTTATATCTCGGAAACTAAGCGAGGTAGAGCAAAATGGAAAATTCGATACTATAAACTTATCAGTCTTTATAAGCCACCTATACTCCCAAATATAAATATGCGCCTGTCTCGGGACAGATCCGTAGAGCCCAAAAACCAAGACTGTAAGCGACATTTTAGCAGAAATTTTTAGTTAAATCAGGTAATGTTGCTGTTGAATTTAGCTCAAATTTCTTAGCTAAGTTAACTAGAATTGTCTGTGTAATTAGTAGTGTGTAAATTTAAATACAGGTACTATTTCCGGTTATTTTAGCAGAATTTTGAACTATTTGTACGGGCTTTTTTTATGAGTGTAGTAATAATTTTCTCGTAATAGGGATCTGTTAGACAAATTTGGCAAACAGATTCAGAAAGACAAATACATATCTAAAAGAAGACCCTATTTTTTGCGCCCTGTGTAATTGTTAAATTTACCAAATACATTTTTGGAGTAGATTTGAACCAACCAGGCCATTTAAATATAATTTATAAATAATTTCGATTATAATTATGATATTAGTTAAAATTTTTTCGTGGATAAATTCTCTGTCTAAACTTTGTAACTACGCCTATACCAAAAGGAAAAGCGCAAATCCGAAATATTATTCAAACTCTTTTTTTTTCGTTGCAGTCTGTCGCCTAATTTGTAGTTTCTTGCTTGGAAGAGTAATACTCATAAGAGTATTTTAGTTTGATTACTTGGTTGATTGATTAAGGTGGTGTTTCTAGATGACGTTTTCCTTCACACGAACGTAAATACAATACATAACAACATACATGCAATACAAAAACAAAATACATGTAGTCACTCATTCGTGTGACAACGAACGTCTTCTAGAAACCCAATATAAAAAAAAAACTCAAATGAAAGTAGAAAAAGCAATCGAAATTGATTGTGTGCGATTATTTATATGAAATAAGAGTACGTAAAATGAATACACTTATTTACACTACGAGTATTGTTATTATTTTCATGCAAAACATAATGGAATGTTATATTTAATACGAGCAATCAACAGCAATTTATTGGCCAGCAATAAAATAAAGCCAGCAAGACCCTTTTCTAAATGGGGTAGATAACAAGTTTATAGAATTTTCAAATAACACAATATTACTAGACTTCAAATAAAACGGTTGTTGAAAAAATAAGTAAAAAGTCTGCTACAAAATTTATGTCTGAAAAACATAAAAAGAAATTTTAAACTCAATCTTGTTTTATTAACTTTGTTGCTATGAGTGGTAGTGGCAATCAAATTAACACTTCAAAATGTGGCAACTCCTTTTATTGTACACCCAAAGAAATTGAACAAGTTCGTCTTAATTTACAAGATGATTGGAAAGTTTTAGGTTCAATTTATGATTTGTTAATAGATGAGAAAGCATTTTGTGTTAAAAGCAACGAATGGAGTGAAAAAATTGTGAAATTTGTGCAGCCTGCAGAATTAAAGGTAAGTTTTCATTTCAAAGTGCTTTCATTTGTTAAAAATTTAGGTTTTAGTTTCTTTATAAAAAAAAAATCTATTTAATACAATACGCTTTCATTTGCAATGAGTTTATTTAGCACCTTTGGGTTGGAAAATTGTACTTTGCTTAAAGGGTTTATTGTAATTCAAAAAAAACAGGTATTTTTCAGTAGTATCATGCTAGCGGCTTTTTAAATACGTTTAGAGCATTTTCTAGTAGTCGGTATATTTTACACATATAAAATTTTGTCTTTTTAAATCAGTTATTCAAAGGCTTAAAAGAATTAATTCTTTAGTTCACTTTTTAAAAATTAATGTGATTTGAATAAATTTGATAGCTTAATTCTCGGAAGCTTTATAATTATATTTTAAATGAATTCTAATTGAATGAACAAAAATTTACCTGAATTTATTTATTTATTATATGAATTAATTATATTTTGAATGAACTAAAATCTACCTGAATTTATTTAGCAAAAAGGTTAATGAAAAATATGCATTTAAAATTTTAAAAATATGCATTTTAAATTTTCAATATTATTATTTTATTTAGAGCAGATAATTCTTTTGGGATGTTAAGCAGCCCATACACTACATACTTGGTAATGGTAACTAGTTACTTTTATTATTACATTTCTTATTGCTTTTGTATGGCGATGTCATGAAAACTGGCCCCTTTATATGAAATAGACTGGCCACTTTTACATGGCGTTGTCATAGGAGGGGGAAATTGACCCATTGTGACATGTCACAAGACAAATCGCAGGACAGGTCCCTGAACTTTGTTTTTTATGAGAGTTCAGTAACTTGTCCTAGGATTTGTCTTGTGACATGTCACAATTGGTCAATTTCTCCCTCCTATGACAACGCCATGTAAAAGTGGCCAGTCTATTTCATATAAAGGGGCCAGTTCGGTGACAGTTTGTTAAAATTTTGATAGATAAAAACATAATTAACTTGCTGCCCACAAGTCAGCTTACTCGCCAACATACAAAAAATCAAAAAATCTGTTCACATATATCCACCAGTGTTGAAAAAATATTGAGTCTAAAACTAGATTTCAAAAACTCTCAAAAAAATCCAAAAAATTACTTTATGTTTGAAATAATGATAAAAATAAGTTATATTACTAACCCATTATTATATGTTTTAAAATAATGCAGAAAGTAAGTCGATGTCATTACTGGTAGTCCAAAATATCATGATGTGTCATTACCGTTTCTACACTGGGTTGCTAAATTTTTTAAATAAAATTTGCTTGTGGCGGTAATCGGACCTAGAGCTCCAAATTGCCAGTCGTCCGCTCTACCATTTGAGCTATCTCGACATGTTACATGTGATATATAAAAACACAATTGACGTGCTGCACACAAGTATGTTTATGCGACAGTATACAAAAACTATGTGGTTATTAGGCATCTCCAAGCCTGTATGCAAGAAAATAAATTTTGAGTTATTAACCGGGCTACCCCCTGAAAATATTTATTTTGGTGTAAAACTACCTTCCCCAAAAATTACGATGAAGTTTGGAACACGGATCACAAGGGAAAAATATGAATTTTTGTATTTTATATAAAGAATCGTGATTCGGAGTGAATTATCTTTGTAGGAAATCAAAAAACAGCCGAGTCATTACAATTTCCCCCGGCAGACCACTTAATCAAGAAATTCGGGTCCAAATTTTAAAATTTATTGAAATAATCTACTACATAATCTATTTTTTTATTCTATAAGTACCAAAAAACTTAAATATCTTATATTCTGTTTTGCTAACTCGTTTTAAATTAGTGCCAAAAAGGTCAACATTTTTAAATACGGTTTTCAAATCTACAATTTTAAATTTTTTTATATAAAAAACCAACCGTTATAACAATAAAATTTTTGTTATTTAGTTGAATGCTAAATTTAGTTGAATGCAAATAGCAGTCTATACTCTTAAATTAACAGAAATATTTGCTTAAAAAAATTTTAAACTGCTGTTTCCAAAAAGCTAGATTTTTATTTGCATTAAAAAAAATCGAAAAAGAAACTTCGAAAATTAAAAAGTTTTTCGTCATTTTTTAGGCTACTAATTATTTAGCAAAATTTTTTGCTGATTTCAGCAGGTTAGTTTTGTTATTTTCTATTAACAAAAAATTAACTCAAATATAACTGAAATTTTGTATAGTTAACAGGTTTATTTTTGCTCTTCCCAGAGACTATTAATTATAGAGATATGAAATCAAAACTTACACTACTTACCGATAGAGGGCGCTGAAATTTAGTATTACCTGAGCTACTATTTAATATCAGTTTAGTATCAGCTGAGCCTATATTTAAAATCTGAAAAACTGCTCAAAACTGCTCAAAAAAAGGAAAAACCAAACGCGGAATATATTCAAATAATAAAATTTTAAATATTTGTTTGTATTTTTTCCTTTGTTGATTGTTATTATTTAAATTTAAATAAAAAAAGAAAATTGTCAATTTTTTTTACAAAGTGCCATCTAGTGATAACGATTTTTTTATAACTTATTTTCATGGTGATGCCATACCCCTGGCTCTTCCTATCTTTCTCATATATATAAAAATAATCTGCTAATTTAGCAGTTTTTTTCTGCAGCATGATTTTTAACTAATTTTTAGTAGTTTTAACAAAATTGTTTACAGAACTTTTGTATTAGTGCAGTTTTACACAGTTTATGGGTAGAATACGACTTTATATGAGAAGGCTTATTAAGTCTAAAAACAGATTTTCGAAAAATTTTCAAAAAAACTAGTAAATTATATTTAAAATAATGATAAAAATAAGCAAGGTTGTTTACCGCCTCAATTTTATTTAAGTACTATAACGGTAAGGTGACCATTTTTTTCTGACTTCAAATCAGTACAAATTTTAAAAAATATTGTCATCCAAAAAATAATGATTATGCGGCCAACCTTATTTATTTGTGAACCGAATGGTTTGGTTGAGGCAACAAAATTTTTCGGTTAACCATCCTAAAAAGCTAACACATTTCTCCCTATGCATGAAAAATCCAGTTCTTTAAGTACAGGAAACGGACCCATTATTTAGAAATTTCAATGATCTATTACCATTCCTTTCTAATTTTTTTTGTAACAGATTGATGAAATATAGCCATGCTGTGAATGGAGCCAAATATGACCCCAAGATAGTGTAAACGTTAATTCTGAATTTCTGTTGTCATGAGCAAATTGCTTTATCTGAACTAATTTTCTGTAGATACATACTAACCAATCGATTGGCTACAAATTTAGCTGTCAGAACAAACCTTTTTTTCTTTCTGCTAATTTCTGCATGATTTCTGAAATAGAAAAACTTCACATTTTGGCTACGTTTTTCTAAACAAAATAAGTAACGTTTTTAAAAATGAAAATCATAAGGTTTTATGTACTTTTTTCTATTGAAAATCCCACAGATCCGAAAATTTTTCGATGTAAATACCCACATATATTTCTTCAGATTTTAAGGATTTTTGTACGGAAAAATCTTTAGCTTTTGATGACCTTTCCTACACTCAGAAAACAGAATCATTCTGACAACCTCTTTGACAACCGGATAATTAAAATTTTTTATCACAGTCAAATAACTGTTGTATCAACTGATTTTCTATTATCGCAATGGAACCATTTGATAAATTCGGTTGTCATCATGAATTTTCTCTGTGTATGAAGCTACATATTAGATTTAGAAATTTACATGTAGAAAAATCATTTTGAATGCTTTCTGGTAGAGAAAACCTATCACATTCACAAAAATTTATTCAATAAAAAAACTAAGTACATTGTACTTGCATTTTGCATTTTTTTACTAGAAAAATGTAATATTCTTTTAAATGCCAAAAATCAGTACAATTAGTACAAATTTTAAAAAATCAGTACAAATCAGTACACGACTTTTTCATCAGCACACGTGGCCAAAAATCAGTACATGTACTGATCAAATCAGTACGAATGTTCACCCTATATAACGGTAATTGCCATGCGGAACAATAACCGATAAGTACAAAAATTTTAACACGCTGATACCATTAAGGTATGCCAACATATTTAACCATTTTCATTTCGGTATTTAGTTTCTTAATAAATTTATACTATCGTTATACTACTCGTACCGCTAAAACACCAAAATAGTAATTTATAACGGTAATGTGCGGATAATAAGATATTGAACCAGTAACTCAAGAAAATAAAAACGGAAGAATATGAAGGTCCGTCTGATATCGAGGATTTAAAGTTTTCAAATCGGTTTTGGTTTCGGCATGATATACAATAATTATCAGAGACATATAATATAGAGATGCAACATCGATAATTTTGTAATCAAACTGTAGATGTCGCTAGCATGTGGGAAATTTTGTCAAAGGAGGATTTTATTTTGGGAAATTTTCTCAAGGGAGGATTTTTTTATGTCAAATGAGGTTTTACAGAGTTGTTAGGTAAGGGAATTTGGGCTCAAATTAGGGATTTCGACTTCGTTTTGGTGACAGATTAAAAAATTTGTAAATTTTAAAAGATTTAGTTTTAGGCCCAAAATAAGAAGAATTTTGGTCGATCAAATTTGGTCTGTTAAAGAATTTCAAAATTTCAAAATTTCTGCAAAATATTTGAATTATTGAAGAAATGTTCTCCAAATATTTATAAATATTGAAATAACGAAAAGCAACCAAGCTCAATAATTAATCAAAAAAAAATGCTATTTTCCAAATACTGAAATTGTTACATGCAAAGGACTCAGAAAAAAAAACTTGTGTAGGCTCAAAAAGTACGCTTTGTAAAATTGTAGGAGGTTTATTGAACAAATTTTGTATGAACATTTCATTTTGTAAACCTTCTATAACTTTACAAAGCGTTTATGAATTGAGGGGTTAATGTTCAAAAGAGTTTACGAGCCCTAGAACTTACACCTTACTAGATTTACAAATTTTAGAAAAAAGACTTTTCACCATAATGAACTTCGTGTGAAAATTGTGTAGAATTTTTTCTCTCGAAAATTTAATATACGACTTTTATTTTGAAACGGTGACATTTCATCTTAATTGTGATTTGTCTTTCGTATAATAAAATTTTTTTAGTTTCACAATTTTAACAAAGATTTGAGGCCTGTAAAGTTCGAGTGAAAGCGTAAATATTTGTTCGTTAAATCTTCAATTTTATTTAATTTACTCACTCATTTCTTAATAATTTTCTGAACTTAAGAGCGATGCTAACTTAGCTCCTTTTTTTGAGTTTTTGTTTAAATTAAAATGAATTTGGTATAACATTGGGGATTTAAACATTTAAAATGGGAATAAGCTAAAACTTTTTGGGCAACACTGCTCCCCAATAAAATGAAACAGTATTGCCAGAAAAACAAAACAGCAGTCAGCGCCATCTATTGCATTAAAAACCGGTGTTGCCATTCATCAGGACCATGGGAGACCCCTCATTATTATCGTGATTTTAAAACTGAAATTGTAAACAACCTTGAAAATAAGTCACTGTTGGTAATGCATTGTTTTTTCTTTTGAAATAATGGAAAATGTTACTATGTGGTTATTAGTAACTCATTACTATATATTTTGAAATAATGCAGACAGTCAGTCGGTGTTATTACTGGTATATTCAAAATTATATGTCTTCATCGTTTCTATTAATACTCAAGCAAACATTGTGACCCTTCTGTTCTATTTCCTAAAATTTTCGAAATATTGTTTTTTTTCTAGGACTGAGCATGGTTTTTGGATTTAATGGCTCAGGATTTAAAAAATGTTGGCTTTTTCTTAAACATTGCTTAGCCAACTTTTGTCATATTAGCTGAGTTAACAACACTGCTAATTTCACATTTTCCATCTATTTCACAAATTCCTAAGGTTGCGTTTACACTTGTATCGATATTCTCTGAAAAAAACGAAGAAATGCTTATAGTTGTTAAATTTTTAATAATGCATACATAGTTGGATATAATAAATACCAGTGTTGCCATTTCAGCGCTTTTCGGATATTTTTTGGTGGTTTTTTCCTTCCCGTACCCGGTGATTTTTTACAAATACCCTTTTAAAAAGAGCGGGTATTTACAGTGCTTTTTCAAATTTCTGGCAGTGGTTTCTGTACCTACAGTTTATATTTTTGGTATTTTTTCTCGTTTGTAGTACAATTTTATTTTTTACCCCTTTTTTTGGTTATTTTTAGAACCTTTTTTGTACGATTTTACAAAGCTAAAATGTGTTTTTAAATTCTTGACTTAAAATTTTCAAAAAATTAAAATCGTGTTTTTACCCCATTTTTGGTTAATTTTTACCCTTTTTACCCGTTTTCACAATGTCACGGTGCTTTCCTTCTTTCAAGAGTTGGCAACACTGATAAATACATTCTCTTCATTATTTTTTCATTGTGGTGGATATCGAAATCTCGAGATTTCGATCAAGTGTAAACGCAGGCTAACACAAAAGTTTTTAGCGTTTAATAACAGCGTTGTTGTCATGAATTTGCAATTAGAAATGTATGTCAAGTTTAGCTTTAACAGAAAATTATTTTCTTTAGCGGGCGTTTTCACTTGAAACGTATATACAACATTCCGTACGTTCGTCTGTCCCGTTGTGTTTTGTCAACATGTCAGTTACTAGCAGTTGTTTTATGTTTGTTGAACGAAAAATGTTTTTGTTTTGTTGATTTATCCATGTTTCTTGTGGTAGTTGTTGTATCTTTGTCATCATCACATTTACTGCAAAATCTTCTTATCTGTCGAGTGTCACTATGGGGTTGCATCTCAAATCTAGGGAGGATTTTCGACAACAAAATTTTCTTAAGTGCTTTATCCATGAACAGTTTCATTTTTTATCACTTTTATAGAACAAATTTAGGCTTAATTCACGAAAAATTTAACTTAGCTTTACAAAATGTTCATACAATTATTCCGTTAAACAATTCCTAAAGAATCCATCCATAAGCTTCTTTTCCACTTAAATCATTAAAATAATAATAACCCAGCAACGAATACTGCTTGCTTGGAAGCAGGTTCGTCAAGGAAAGAAAAAGTGTATCGCTTGCATTATTAGTGATATAAGGCATGACTTGTGTTCGAGATAGCTCGCGTGATAGCACTTGTTTCGATATCAGATATGCCTTTCTATCATAGCTCCAAATAATGGCATGAAATCACAGCTTTTAGCTAGTAAATTTGGTTATCATTGTCATTCGTTCGTGCTTTGTAAGAGCGATAAAGTGTGGTAAACAAAACTCTATTGCCTTTTTCTAACACAATACTGCAACCTATAAATCCTTAGAAGCAGTAGACGAAGCAGAAAAGAAGCACTAACCATTTTTACCGCTTCCGAATTTCTGCTGGGAATAAACATAAATATACTTTGACCGTCAATAGACTCTGCACACGTCAGACTTTTATATTATCAACTTTATTTTACTAATTTGCTTTTCATTTTATTCACGATTTTATGTTTTTGAAACATATATTTTCTCTTTTCTCATTTTAACAATAACAAAAATCTTACAATAAAAATAAATAAATATACAACAAAAACAAAAAAAAGTTTTTTCTCTATTTGTTGTAAAATAAAAATTGTGAATTCTATTTGGAATTTGTCATATTTGATCTTAAAATCGAACAAAAATAACACTCATTGTAACAATCTTCAGATCAGCTAAAAATCTGCGGAATTCACAGACGGGATACAGTCCAAATTGTTAAGTAATATTCCTTAATTGCAACATGGTAGTTATTAATAAGGCATGATGAGTTAGGGTGTAATACAAAAATAATAAGTAATCGTTGTAAAAATTCTTTGCTTTCGTTCCAATGACTATAAAAAATCAAAATCTTGAATGTTAAATACAACACACAAAAAATTGCTTTACTACTAAAGGAACTTTGGTTAAAAGCAACAACTATAACATAGAGAAAAATAATAGCTTTGTAAAAAACATGTGATTTTCGTTGTAATACATAAATAACTAGTAAAAATGTTTGAATTTATTTCTCATTCCGTTATTTACTAGGGAGTTTACGTAAATACAAATATGAAGTATTTTTTTCAGTGTTCTTTTTGTTCGGTTTTAAGATAAAAAATATGACAAATTCCAAATAGAATTCAAAACTTTTATTTTACAACAAATAGAGAAAAAACTTATGAAAAAAACTTTCGTAGAACCAGTGGTTGACAATTAATTAATTTTCAAGTACTACCAAGCACTGTCTTCAGATTGTCTTTATGAGGTTCTCTCTAGGTCAAAATCAGACACATTATACTTTTTCTTTGATTTTGGAATTTTAGGGAAATACAAATGGATTTCTCCTCCATAGAGTATCTGTATGCAAAATTACTTCCAAACTAAATAAAGTGCGGCGAAATGAGGTATCGTGAGATAGCAATCTATTTTCAATAGATTTTCTTACGTCAAATTTACTTTCAAACTAAAAGCTCCATTAGTCTAGTGCACTCAAAATAATACGTCTGTTGGCTGTACAGAAAAAATTGTTACTTTAACAAAATTTATTCCTGTTTTTTTGGCTTAAAATAAAATTAGTTGATTTTAACAAATTCTTTTGTTAAATTTAACGAATCTAAATTTAAGTAAAAAATTTGTAAAACTACAGTTTTATCTGTAATTATACTGAGTCGTGGAATTTATCCAAATTTAGGGTCTTGGGACCCTCCCCAGACCTAGTCCATATCATGTGAGGGCATATAATGGCACAATGGAGGACAATTTTTGTCTGTTTTGCTCTATATCGCTTAGTTTTCGAGATATGGGCCATTTTATGAAGTGGATAATTTTTATTAAAATTTCCAAAGGTTCAAGGCCCCACCAAGGTCCATTTTTGGATAGAGAAAAGCCATTTAGCTGGAATTAGGGGTAGTTGAAATTTTCATCAATTTTGTTCTATCTCTCTTAGTTTTCGAGATATGGGCCATTTTAAAAAATTGGTAGGGGAAGGATACATTGGTGGCGCCATCTACTGGGTAATAAAAGATGAAAATATTATATTTTAACAATAAATTTTGTAAAATTTAACGAATAGGCTCTTAAAAATTAGTTATAAATAATTTTGAAAATTAACACTCAAAATTAGTTAAATTAATGAGGATTTTTAGTATTGTGTTAAATGAAAATAACTAAAATCTTTGCTTAAATCAGTGTTTCAACTAAAAATTTGTTAAAAATTAATCAAATCGATTTAAAACCGGTTTGACAGATTTTTCTACTGACGTATTATTTTAAGTGTAGTATCGTAAAGTATCATGTCAGTTGTTTAAGCCCAAATTAGTTTGGAAATAAAGTGCGGCGAAATGAGGTATCGTGAGGTAGATATCTATTTTCAATAGATTTTCTTACCTCAAATGTACTTTCAAACTAAGTAGTTGTGTACTTTATGATGCTACCAGACTAATGGAGCCTTAATTTGGGATTAAGTGGTTGTATATCCAAGTTACATTAAGTTCTGAGAGTGCGCGCAAAGGCACTCTTCTTGTCAGGTTCGATAAGAGGTATTTCATCTGGAATTCAGTTGATATTAGTCGTGATATTTTTTCGTGTATTTAAGCAAATTTCCTTAGTTTTCTGTTTATCTTTATAGTTTTAATAATTGCTGGCCTATAGTGAATCCGTCTGTCAGTTTATTTAGTTGTATCTCTATTTTCCAAAACTAAAATCTCATGTTGTGATAACTGTGCGCATGTGCACTTTTATGATTTAGCGGATTTTATTAAATTTTTTATGTTTTTTTTAAACTTTTTTCTATGTTCGATTAGCTATTTATTAAATTTTTGAAAAGTGTTGATAGTCACATATTAGAAAATTATTTATAAATATTTTATCATTGAAATTATGTTAAATTTTTGCACGTTAAATTTAATTAATTTTTTAGCAATTCATCTTTTTTATAGTCGGTGAAGTCCGGTCTTAAAATACTATTTACCGGAATGATATTATTGTATATTCACATATTCCATGAAGCATTCTTGTGGATGAGTTAGTCAATTTGTAGGTTACAGTTCGGACTATTTGGAATACTAGAACTTGTTGTGAACTGGCTATACTAATTTGTGATTAAATTAAAATTTACATTTTGACAATTGTATAATAAACTCAGTATGAAACGGAGCATTAAGAAATTTGAATTTTTGTTTTCAAATGAGTTTAGTTAGTTCACAAAGGGAGAAGAGAACATACCCTATAAACAATATCACTGGAATTCAAGTTGAAATCAAGTTAAATTCTAGCCCTATTTTCCAGTTTCAAGGCTTGAATACAACTTTTATTACAAATGCTAGAATTTGAAATCTACTTTACTTCAAGCTAAATTTAAATCACTTGCATTTTTAAAACCTATGTGCTTATTGGGATATAATTTTTTTTTAAAATAATTTTTATATTGATTCAAAATAAATGACATAATCGATTTTCTATTGTTGATATAATTTTATTTATAACCTAATGTGCTAATTCATAAAAAAAAATTATTTGGTATTTGATGCTTGCTATAGTTAAAGTAGATATTTCACTTAATAAAGAGTTATTAGAAATCTTGATTCATAATCGTATTTTAACGTTAAATTAATTTTTCGATTTGATACTGGCAACACTATTGTTTATTTTCTCTCTTCTCCCAAATAAGTCGTAAGTAATGTACAAATTTAGTAAACGATTGACTCGGTAATCGGAAGTAAACATTTATTTTCTTAAATTAGAGAACTAATGATGTGCTAAGATAAATTTAAAACCCATTAAAAATATTTTTTTTTTTTATAAAGCAAATCAATAAAAATGTGTATAAAAAAGTAATTTTTTAGAACATATTATTCGAAGCATACAAAAGTAATCGAATTTTGAATAATGTTTTGACAGTCTGTACATCACTATTGTTTTGTTTTTCATTTTAATTTAATTTTTACATTTTTTTGGAAATTTTTTCGAAAATGGTCATTGGCTACGCAATTGTTGTAGTTTTTTCAGTTTGATGGATGCAAGTTGTTGGAAGCTACACATTCTAGGGATGGGATGGCTTTAATAAATCATTTCATGCCTGAAAATGAAATAATTAACAATTAAATGGTGGCTTCCTCATTCCAAACTTTATAAAAGGTTTAAAGTTAGTGAGTACCAACTATAAACCTTTATTATTTTCTTCATTATTAAGCAAATATGTATACTGTTTTTCACAAATTAGCTTAAAATCATGCAATAAGACTGTTGTAAAAGTTTATGAATTAGACCATAAAGTGTTAATTCATAAACGCATTATAAAGTTCATGGAGGTTTACAAAACAAATTTTCCATACAAAATTTGTTCGATAAACCTTCTATAACTTTATAAAGCGTTTATAGATTAAGGGTAAATATTCAAATCTCTAACCTGAAAAAATTCAAATTTAAAATTTGACTAAAAAAATTTAATGGACACACGGAAGTTCGCCGGGTCTATCGCAGTTTGCTGCATAAAACATTTTTAATTTTTAAATAAATTTTGTGGAACGTGTTATCCTATATATAGAATTTATAATCCATAAACGTTAAAACCGAAAATAATGGTTATTTCTGAATTTGATAAAACAAATGAAATCATATAGAAGCAAACAAGGCATATACAGGGTGGCGCAAAAGTAATGTCATAAGGTGAATGTGCTTTAATTTTTGCAAATGGCGCCAAATGTCATTGTGCTTTGACATCTATGTTGTAAACAGATAGGGAATTATTTGACAACAAGCAATGGAGCGATACACGCCTGAAGAAAGTGGAATTATTGTTACTGCTTATTTTACCCATTTTCGGTCTGTTGTTTTAACGCAAAAAACATAAAATCATAATGAGCTACGAAGCCAATTTCCACTTAAGTGGTTATAAGTATTAATAAACAAAATATGCATTTCTGAAGCACTTGAAATGCCATTACATCCCCTCAAAATTACTGTTTGGTGATGTTTTGCGAGCAACAATGCAAAATGCCGTAAAACGAGAATAAATGTGCATCAACTCGGGAGGTGGTCAGTTGACCGATATAATTTTTTCAATCTAATGTAATAAATTTTACATCTTCATATAAACTTTTCGTGAAAGCAGAACTAATTTTTTTCATTTCTAACAAAATGGTAGGCAATTCACGTTATGACAATACTTTTGCGCCACCCTGTAGAAGAAAATGTCGAAAAACTTATTTAGGTATATCTTATTTACAATTGTAGACTAGTCTTTCAAAAAATATTTAGCTTTTTAAATTTTTGACTTTTATTTTTTTGAGCAAAACCCACCAAATACAGAGCATTACCTTTGTCGCCATGGGTATTTGGATTCGGCGTTGATTTGGCTGGCTGGCCGGGCTTTACATATGACTTTTTGCGCTTGGGGTTTTCATCACCAGCAACAATATGATGCAAAAATGACTTCTTTTTGTAGCGTACAAGCAGCATTTCCGACATGCAAAATCACCTTTTAAAGTCTCTCGGCTTCAATTCATATACGACCCAATTTTCTTGCTTTTGAATGAATCCCAATGCTTTTAAACGTAGGGAAATGATTTGTTGTGTGACTTCCAATGATAATGCAAGATCTTCTTGCATTTGACAACAATCTACGTGGAGTAATGCTTCCAATTCCTCATTTTCAAACTTATTCGGCTGACCAGGCCTCTCCTTGTTTTCTGTGTCGAAATCACCACTTTTGAATCGCGCAAACCATCGTCCACAAGTTTTTTGATATTTGATATTATTCACACAAACCATATGTGACAGTTATGCCATATGTTGTCCAAATCGACATTATTAACTTGTATACCCAATACTTTTATTTTTTTTGAGCAAAATATTTTAGAACCGATGGGGCAGATTACCGCAGTCGTGATCGATTTTTTCGATAGCAAATATTATTACTTCAAGCATTAAAAAGATTTAAACTCGGTTAGGGGTGTAGCATTTCGGTCCCATATTGCAATTTTTATTAAAATTAATATCATTTATTTATTTGCATTTTGAAATGTGTGCATTCTCACAAACTAAAACTAATTTGAATTCATTAATATTCAACATTTATGTAAAATTTTCTTCTTTACAGACCCTGATTGATCTTAAAATAGAAGAAAATCAAACACATACAATAGAAGAAATACAAAAATTATGCCGTCAAGTTATTAAATATTCAGTAAAAACAAGTCATGGACGATTTCACAATCAACTCTTCGGACAAATGGATCCCTATGGTTTGGCTGGTAGTTGGATAACCGAAGCCCTCAACACAAGTGCGTAAGTTTAGCTCTACATTTAGACAATCATATATGTAGCCCTGTTAACTCTAATTGATTTTATTAGTTATACATATGAAGTGGGTCCAGTATTTTCACTGATTGAAACTGAAATTATTCGCAAAGCATGTGAGTTATGTGGTTATGGGCAAGGTGATGGTATATTCTCACCAGGCGGATCGTTATCAAATATGTAAGTTATCAATTATTGATATTAAATGTTTTTGAATATACAATGGCCTCTGGCTATAAAATATACAACTTCATATCCAATAATGCTTAAATCAGGGCTGGCAAAACTATGACACGCGTGTCAGTAGTTGCACGCGAGTGGATTTTCGGTGGCACGCGACGTTTTGTTGGATATTTTAAAAAATTTAAAACTATTAGAAGACCAACAAAAAATTCATGTTAAATGTTAAATTTCGTTACAAAAATGTGTGCTTTAACTGCATAATGGTAAAATTTTTCATGGAGCTTATAAATCGTCTTTTAAAAAGAATAAAACACAGTATTGCCAGCATTTTTTCTTTAAAGAAATATGGTAAATACAGAACTTACAAATTCGATTATCAGAAAATTCTGGGAAAATTTCTAAAGTTCTAGATTGAAAGAAGTTTAAATGTTTAAAAAAGTAAAAGTAAAAAGTACCAGCAAATTGCGAAAAAAATGGAAAACAACTTGTATTAAAAATTAGATCTTAAAAATTAACCCCTCAATTCATAAATGCTTTGTAAAGTTATAGCAGGTTTACAAAACGTCATTTTCATACAAAATTTTTTCAATAAACCTCCTTTAATTTTACAAAGCGTTTATGAATTTAGAAGTAAGTTTTTTTTAAAGGGAAAATAGGCGTTACGAAGTAACCCTCAATTAAATAAAGGGGAAATTAAGTTTCATAATGAAATAAACCCCTTTCTTGGAATTTGAAATTGGGTTTTGAGCGTGTTTCTCAGAGCCATTTCATCTGAAATAGAAATTTCTCTGTTCAAATCTATAATATTCGCTTTTTATTCATTATTATGATGATAAAAACTGCTCGAAAACTGTTAATATAAACAAAATCAAATTTTTGCCTGAAGCACATTTTTCAACTAGTGTCTTACGTACTTAAATAATATATGGCGCCCAATATTTAACTTATTTAACAATATGAAATAACCACCATAAATGGAATAACTCCCCAAAAAATGAAAAGCCAATAATGATTAAACTGTTTTAATTTTATTTCATTGGGGATTTTTTCATAATGAAATAATCTCAATATTTGAAGAATAAATAAACCCCCAAAAATTAAATAATCGTCAAACATTTTTACGTCATTTCTTGGAGGTTATTTAATTTTTGGTTATTTCATGGGGGTTATCCGTAGCACTGATAAATATGTACATCTGCGATGATATTTTTAAAAGAAATTGTCTAAATTTTTAAATTAATGTTAGTTTAGTTTGACTCTAGATTATAAATTAATATCACTTGCTGTTTAAATTATGTTCAAATCAAAGAAAGATGATACAATTTTTACAAGTAAATTACAAAGAATAAAATTTTTTGAAAGAATTCGATAAGACCAGCAAGGCAGAATGCGCATTTTCGGCTTTCGCTACACTAGAGTCAAACTAAAATAACATTCATTTACTTAAATAACAGATCAACTAAAACATTTCCCCCATTCATCTTAAACACATTGACACGGTGCAAAAATATAATTTAATAACATACATTTAAATTTAACGGTTCGTTGTAATTCAAAAATCTGTGTTTATCATACACAGAGTTGAATAGAATCAGCTGAGATATCTTAAGAATTAAGGTTCGAAGCAAAAAAGAGTAATTTTTTTTTTCATTATTCATTTATTCATTTAATTTGATATTTACATTTCAGCCATTACCTCGCGAAGCCATTGTGGCTTTTCTGCAGGCAGATATATAATAATAACAAAAGGATAAAAATAGCCTAGACTTTTTTTCGTGTAAATTTGGGTAAATTGTTTTAATCAGCTGTTATATCATCAGTGGGGTGCAACTAGTTCAATTGAACTGTTCACTGATTTGAACCAAAGACCTAGTTCACTCTCTTTTTGTTCAATCGATCATTTCATTCATTCAGAAAATATGTTTATCATTTACAAAAATTAGTATAATAGTTGCAAAAGCCTATCGGTAATTTTACAACTCCATAAAATTACCGACAATTTTTTGAAGAAGCTTGTTTAAATGTGTTAAAAAGATAAATATGTAAATAAATCGAAGCTTTTGATATAGAAAATAGAAATGCCTAAAAAGGAAATTTTTTATTAAATTTTTGATTTAAAAAGGGGTTTAACTAGAAAAGCTATCTAGATTTTTACAACAAATTGAACAAGAACTAGAAAGAGAGCTCACCAAAATGAACTATAATGCACAAATCTGTTGACGTTTGTTTTTCGGGCTTCAAATATGGTTTTTCGCGTTCGTTTACTTTTGTGCATTTTTGTCATTTCGTGAGAGTATTTCTTGTTAACGCTCATTTTACCGAACTTTACCCAAAAAGTAAAGAAGCAGACCTATTGACACGGTGCAAAAATATAATTTAATAACATACATTTAAATTTAAATTTAACGGTTCGTTGTAATTCAAAAATCTGTGTTTATCATACACAGAGTTGAATAGAGTCAGCTGAGATATCTTAAGAATTAAGGTTCAATGCAAAAAAGAGTAATAATAACAAAAGGATAAAAATTACATTGTTTTGCTTTCAACAGTCACATAAGTAGACGATTATCAAAATATTAACCCACTCAAAGGCGAAAGGCACTGATGATGGCTTTGTAGCGAAAGCCGAAAATACGCATTCTGCCTTGCTGGTCTTATCGAATTCATTCAAAAATTTTTAGTTTCTGTAATTTACTTGTAAAAATTGTATGATCTTTCTTTGATTTGAAAATAATTTAAACAGAAAGTCATATGAATTTATGATCTAGAGTCAAATTAAAATAACATTCATTTACTTAAATAACAGATCAACTAAAACATTTCCCCCATTTTTAAATTTTTTAAAAAAGGATTTTTAAAAGACAACAAATTATATAACTGTCAAACATTTCTACGTCATTTCTTTAATGTTATTAATTTTTCCCTTTGGGAATTATTTCGTGGGGGTTATTCGTAGGACTGATAAATATGTGCATCTCTAATGACATTTTTAAAATAAATTTTCCAAATTTTCAAAAAGGGCTTTTAAAAGACAACTAAAATTAAGGTGGCACCCGAGAAATTTTTACAAAAAACAATTGTCCGTTTGTGGCACGCAGCGAAAAAAGTCTTGCCACCCCTGGCTTAAATAGTAGTTACTTGTTAGAAAGAATTGAGAAATATTATTTAATCTTTTGTGTTAAAACATTAGATTCAATGGTAAGTATTTGACATTGGTTGAAGAAGTCATAAGCTAATTGATAAAATCAATATGGGCTTGTGAATATAACACATATCTCATGATATATCATAATTGTTATTGTTTTTTTTTTGTACCAATCAATTTATTTAAACAATTAACTTGTTTAATTAAATATTTATTTATTTTATTTTTTGCAGGTATGGAATTGTTTTGGCGCGTTATAAACGTTTTCCAGATATCAAAACTTCTGGCATGTTTGGTCTACCCCCCATGGCTCTATTTATTTCTGAAGAATCCCATTACAGTTTTAAAAAAGCTGCTAATTGGTTGGGTTTTGGAGTTGATAATTGCTATATTGTTAAAACTAATGATAAGGGACAAATGCTGGTGGACGATTTGGAAAAGAATATTTTATTAGCTAAATCCCAGAATAAAGTACCTCTATTTGTCAATGCCACTGCTGGCACTACAGTTTTGGGAACATTTGACGATTTCGAAAAGGTGGCAGATATATGCAAGAAATATGATTTGTGGTTGCATATTGATGTAAGTGTTTTAAGCCCAATTTACACTACCACCAAAAACTAGTAGTTTTTAAAAACTTTTAGTTTTTGATTCGAAATTTGTATTGAATTTGAAAAGTAAATACAAGTAGTTTTCAAAAACTACTAGTTTAAGGTTAAACTTATATCAAAATAAACTGAGTTTAGTGCTTAACCATAGTCAAATTTATATGGAAATATCTGTGGTTAACATTTAACCATGGTGATGTTGGAAATAAGTTACTCGCCCTAAACAATATTTTTAAAATTGTGAGTTGATCAAAGAAGGTTATGTTTGAGGAGTTTTGCAATTTGAATTGTACTAAAACTTATTAGGTATTTCCTTTGATTACTAACGCACTGAAAAAGAAGGGGCCTCCCGAATTGTTTCGGCTTTTTTGGTTGTAAAAATAAAATTTGATATGAACTGTGCCCAGATTCTGTAAGACGATGTTTAATTATTACCATATTATAGACAAACTTTGTGAAATGTTAACAGTTTTCGTTAAAAACATAAATTTTCTATCATATTGTTTAGCATTTTTGTATGTTTCATTGTCAAAACGATATCAATTTAGCTCTCGTTTTGACCAAAACGGTATCTTTTTTTTACGAAATCGCCGTTGAAAAGAAAGAGGCTCTACACTTTGATTTCTTTAAATATTTGGCTTTGTAGGGTTATACACTACTAATATTTGAATAAATACACAAACGAACTGTAATTTAGCATGCTGTATGGCACATCATCGCGTACAGTACACAAACACATTCCTTACAAGATAAACCGCATACGCTATCTTTGTACTTACAATTAGTGGTTCTGTACACATCCAGGTAATTTATAAACGAGGATATAGGTACAAAATGAAATAGTTTGCCACTTCCAATAAAAGCCGCCGAACTGAAAGTTTGTGCTTCCTGGTTTATATGTTCCTTGAATACAGTACAACAAACGCTGCGATAATGTACAGTACTTTGAAAAAATTTAAAATCATGCTGAACCAACACTTATTTAAATTAAAACAGCTTTGAAATCAAAATAATTAAATACTTGACCCAAACAATTTTTTAGTTGATTTTAATGAATATCTCAACCATCTTTTAAGTGAAATGCCCCTAATAGTTGAAGTGTTTTAGTTGGTGTTAACTAAGTTTTTAAAATATCAGTAATACAACCAATATTAGCCGTGATTTTTATAGCATTCATTTATATAATTCGTCGTTTTAAAGAGAAGGTCAAGGGATTTTAAGCAGATCTTAAAAAAAAAATGTTAAAAGCTTCCCAGCAAAAAATTGCAAGTTATACTTTATAACCCAGCAAAAACAGACATTACCGAGTAATTAAGCGAGTAAGTATCACACAAAGGGTTTCACTATTTACCAGTCTATTTACTCGCAACATTACTTTTGTTCGTGATGTCTAAAAATTCATGGGTGGTCATTACCCTCTCGCTTACAAAATAGTGAAAGAATAAGTAGTTACTCACAAAGATAGAATAAGTGGTTACTTTGGAAAATTTTCTATTCAGTTGGAATAGAAAATTTTCATAAATAAATCAGTACTTATTTACTCAATTACCAGTAAGTGATTACTTTGCGAGTATATATAAGTACTTCTATAATTTATTATCAGTAAGTTATTATTTTGTATTTTAAAGTAATGCAAAAGGTAATGACCTAACATTACTTGGTAATCCGTATGGTAATACCTGTCACTACCATGTTTTTGCTGGGAAACTACTTCTTTCAATGCTTCACAAGTATCCGTGTAGTGTATTTTAACTGCTTTTTTAGAAGTTATTCTGAACTACTTCAAAAAATCACTTCTTTCATTGCTTCCAAAGTATCCGTTAGTATATTTTTACAGCTTTTTTAGAATTACTTCTGAACAACATTCAAAAAATCACTTAAGTATTGCTTCTAAAGATTAATTGCTCTAAAAGTGATCGTAAAAAGTGATGTTGGTATCATTTGGCATTTCCAAACAGAGGGTCCCGGGTTCGATTCCCGGCGGGACTAATATTTTTTTATTTTTAAAAAATTTTTTTTTTAAATTTGTATATATAAAAAAAAAAATATGGTGAGAAATTGCTTTTTATGCACCCTTAAAAATTGTACTGAAAACAATATTCAACTGGAGTGCACCTTTTACACTTGTTTAATAAGTACTTTTATTGAAGAGAATAAGGAACAATATCTCGCAGTAACAAAGTGGTGTTTTTATGCCAGTCAACTTTCATATCAAAGAATAGCTCAGCGGTAGAGCGCTAGACTAGCAAACATGAGGTCGCAAGTTCGATACCCGGTGGCGGCAATAAAAAACTTTTGTAAAATAAAAAAAAATAATTTTTTTTGTGAAGATTTTTTTTTAACTTTTAATTGGTGAAAAAGAGCTTCCTTTGCACTCGTTCAAAAAGTACTGAAAAAATGTTGAAGTGAGAGTACTCCTCTCCTATGACAACTCAATGTTAAAATCATTAGTGTTTAATAAACACTGTTTATGTTAAAAAAGAAGTACATCTAGATCATCAATTGTAGTGCTTTTTCTACTGCTTCGACATCTCTTTTTTTGCTGGGTTTTAGGAAAAAAATTTTAAACAATTTTAAACCGTCAAATTGAATGATAAGAGTTTTGGAAATTCTTCCTAAGTATTAGAGAGATGAATGATGGTGAAAGATGAAGGGCTTCAAATACTATATTGTGAATTGAAATTGAATATATGTACTTAATTAGGGAATTCATATAAGGCCCCGTATTTCTTATATAGCGTATAAAATCGGTAAGTTAGTGAATTTTATATCAACCTAAATATATATAGGGTTTTCCAATAAGGACTTGACAACTTTTTTTTAAATAACGTACGTCGCGTCAAATGGTCCATCGGCTTCAATTCTTGAGTCAACTTGACTTGTATGGGTGTAAACCAAGATCTTTACGCAAAATTCGCCCGTTGTCTCACTGGCACGGCAGCATCACACAATGAATATGTAGACTCAAATTTTTGCACTAAACTTGTTATTGCTTGTCTACTAGGGCGAGAATAACGACCGAAAATTGGAGTTAATGCTCTTAAAGTTGCGGTCACCGACTTCGAATTTCGGTAGTACATTTTTGCATACGTTCTTTGTTCGTGTACTTTACCATGATGAAAATGTTGAGTTTACTGAAAAAAAGGAAGGTAACAGTTAGATGATCAGTGAAATAGTGCGTTCACAAATTAAATTCAAAGTTGTCAAGTACCTATTGGAAAACCCTATAGAAATTAAAGTTAACACAGTTTATGTAGTTTACAATATATTGGAAATTTTTATGAATGCTTTCAATATTTTTACTATATATGAAACTTCTTTTTTTCATAGGCCTGTTTGGGTGGTTCTGCATTATTATCCTACAAATATCGTCATTTACTCAAGGGTCTTGAAAGATCGGATTCTTTTTCTTGGAATCCTCACAAAACTTTAGGAGCTCCACTACAATGCGCTCTCTTTTTGACACGTTATACAGAATTACTGCCACAGTGCAATAGTTTGGCAGTTCATTATCTCTTTCAACAAGATAAATTTTATGATATCTCTTATGATACCGGCAATAAAAGTGTTCAGTGTGGTCGCAAAATAGATGCCTTTAAATTTTGGCTTATGCTAAAAGCTAGAGGTTATGGTGGTTATGGACGTTTACTAGATCATGCCATAGATATATCAAAGTTGTTTGTCCAAAAATTACAACAAAGGAAAGGATTTCGCTTAGTATTAGATGAATATCAATATACAAATATATGCTTTTGGTATATACCAAAGAAAATGAGAGATAAAGTAGAGAATGAAGAATGGAAATCAAAATTATATGAGGTAAATATGAAAGCAATTATAAGTAAATTTAAAAGTAAACATTATCTCTTTTTAATACAATTTCTTGCAGATCGCTCCCAAAGTTAAAGAACTTATGATACACCAGGGTACCCTGATGGTGGGATATTCACCGTTACAATATCGTAATATTGGTAACTTTTTCCGTATGGTTTTCACTTGTTTCCCTGTAATGGAAGAAAAAGAATTAGATTTTATTATACATGAAATTGAAAGATTAGGTGAAGAATGTATTGTTTGAAATAAATTTAAAAAAAAAAAAACAATTTTTTGAAATGCCTACCCAGCCAGAAATTGATGATGGTACAAAAAACTAAGTAATCTCAAAGCATTGTCTATACCAAAAATAAAACGTATTGAGAACGTTTGGAAAATACAATATTTAAAATGCTTGAATAACGTTTTTTTAACAAATTTTACAACTGTTGATTAAAAGAAAGATTGTATGTATTTTAGTACTAAAAATAATTTTTTATTACTTTTGAAATGTTTTGTTACAATTATTTATTTAAAAGAGAATAGCAATTGGTAGCATTCGGAGGAGAAACCTTAGACTGATACCGGTGACTTGTAGCATTTTGTGATTACTTACTCTGCTGAACGATGTTTTCTTTGGTAGCATTCGGCAGAAAAACCTTAAACTGATACCGGTGACTTGTAGCAGTTTGTGATTACTTACTCTGCTGAACGTCCGCCCTTGCGAATGGTATATCACACCTTGTCATTTTTATGACGATGTATGATATATTATTTGCTTATGGGAAGCACAGCTGAGTGCTACCGGACGCGTCACAGGTTGCGGATAGTGATTCCGCAGAAATGTGGAGTAGCTGCCAATGGCAGCCGCGGACAGTCAGCGGTTACAAGGGGAGAGTCTCGGAGGGTCTTTCGAGCTCCCACTAAGTCCCGAGTTTGCCTATGATCCTTGTAACGTCGTGGCGAGCAATTGGCGCCAACCAAAAAAACCAATATCCCAACCGACCATGGGCGGTATAACCCTATTGGCGCTTGGATTAAATCCCTGCGCAACCACTGCAGGCCTGGAGGCAATGTTGGCAGCCCCAACACCAGGATCGGATGCTTTGGCCCAATCAGCCATTCCTCTTAAACCAAACATGATTACCGAAACCGTAAAAAAAGTTGCGGCCCTATGCTCCTTGCAGGAGTAAAAGGAACAAATATATATATACTCTGCTGAACGATGTTTTCTTTGTTTTGTTTTTAAATACACTTTTTCTATAGTTTCCTTTAATTTTTTAAGAATTTTGTTTTTAAATTATATTTGTATGTTTTTAATTGTCATTCTTATAAAAAAAGAATTTCTTTTTAAATCAACAACAACAAATGTATCACTATTTGATCAAAAGTAGCAAACATTTTTTACGCTACCAAGATATGGCAGCGCTACCTGAGCGCTCAGACTGAGCGGTTAGTGATCAGGTCGTTCAGCAGATAGTTGTACAACTGTTGCAGAACTGTTGACTATTAAATTGTATCTGCCGAACGCACCCTTTTTTTTTGTTTTAAATACACTTTTTGTATAGTTTCCTTTTATTTAAAAAAATTTTTGTTTTTGAATTATATTCGTAAGATTTTGTTTGTCATTCTTACAAAACAATTTTTATTGTAAATGAACAACAACAAATGTATCACTTATTGATCAAAAGTAGCAAACAGTTTTTACGCTACCAAAATATGACAGCGCTACCTGAGCGCTCAGACTGAGCGGTTAGTGATCAGGTCGTTCAGCAGATAGTTTACGAAAGAAAAAACAACTCTAGATTCAGAAGTGTGTAAAGGTTTCCCCATAGAATAGTAGCTTCTCTTATTGAGGGGATATACTAATGGAATATTATTTGGGGAATTGGTAATAAAAACATGCAATTTCCTTTGTATTTCGGAAATGGGATTAGTTAGCGATATTACAAAACCAAAGCTATTTTCAAAATCAACTGCTGAAAATTATAATAATATTATAAGATATAAGCGCCCCATATTATTTATGTCATCTGATATATGTATTAGATTATGAATATTTATTGTCACTGAGCTTGGGCCATAAAAATGTGGCATAAGTTCCACAAATTTTCTTAAAATCGCCTTTACATAATATGTTTTTAGTGTTGCCAATTTATTTGAAGACAAAATACGACAAGTTGTATACCATATAAGAAAATGTTTGTACTGTTCAATTTCCAATACACATCTTAAAATAATACCACCAGTATACAGCAAAGAGAAACGAAATTGAGTTGCTTTCCAGTTTGCCAAATCTAACAAATCAAATAATTTCCTCTGGAATTCTGTCGGTACATCCTTTGATATTTTTATAAAGTATTTTTGAAGAATTATAACTTTTGCTCTGAATTATATGAATTTGAACTTTTTAAAATTAGTTTTTGAACTAAATATTTGCTTATGCCTAGATATAGCATATCGTCGGCTTGCCTGCAAGTAGGGCTATGTGTTTTTTTAACAAGTTTTGAGGACAGTGAAAAAACTGTTAAAAAATAGCCTTTTAACAAATTTTGTTGGCATCTTGTGCCTTAATGATTCACGACCTCATTTACTAAAATCATCATTTTAGAAATGGGATTAGTGTATATGCCCCACTGGCGAAGGATCCCCCTCTACCCTATCCTAAGGAGAAATAGTAATGAAAATGCAAAAACTCGGCCCAAATTTTGGCCTGGTCCCCATAGAAAGGTCTTATCTTAACATGATGCATTAAGCCAAAATGATATTATAAAAGTGATTTATGGCACGGTCCTATACAATTTTATTTATTTATCTCATTGAGAGTAAAAATTCGGGTACAACTTTGGTTCAGTTCCTTGCGGTTAATTTTTTGCAGCGTTTTGAACACCAGAAGTTTTAGTAGCTTTTTAAATTGTGTTGCTCTTTCACAATTTTTGTGATACAAAATTATTAAACGAAACGTACCACTTCGGAAAGTAGAACAAGAGGCCTAACTGGTAGACAAGGCCAAAAGAAAGGACCCGAAAAATTCACGATTTTCAACTCCCTACACTCATATAAAAAAGTCAGTAAAAGAATTTGTAAACAGTTTCCAATCGCACTATACTATTTTTATACTGATTTTTAGTACAATTTTTATTTTTAGTAATTATTTTTGCTATTCTCTTATTACAAATTACGGATTTTTTTTTACTAATTTTCGCTGCTGATTCCAGCAAAACATTTTACTAATTTTTCGAAACCGAGTGCTAAATTTAGCAAAAAAATATACCAATTTAAAAAATTTTATTTACAAGAATTCGTTGTTTTTTACAATTCCTGTTTAGTTTATATTTGTTACTACAGTAGACGCTCGCAAATTAGAGCTTTCAGTAATTCGAACGTCCAGAAATTAGAATCAATGTTTGCAATACATTAAACACTCTGAAATTCGAATTTAAAATTCTAATTTCTGAACGTTTTTTTTTTTAATTATTTGAGTACACAGGAAATCCCCAATTTATTTTTATTCTGTTTCAATAAAGTAAAACTAAAAAGGGGAATCACCAAATTATATATGTATGTTTTCCCTATTTGTTTTTTTTTGTCGCATTTATGTACATTTTTGGCTAGTTTATTTGTGAAATTTGATACGCGTGTACATATTATTTGGCAGTCTCTATTAAATAGTGAAAGTGTATCATTTAAAATGTTAAATAAACGTAAAAAACACTTTATCATTGGAAACTAAAGTCAAAATATTAGAAAAGATTGACAAAGGCGTTCAAGGGAACCGGTTAGCCCTAGATTTTAATGTGACAACATCTTCAATCAGCTACATCAAATCACATAGAACAGCAATATTGAATGCTGTTTCAAACACATATCAGGAGGCAAACAATAAATCATTGCACAGCGCTGAATATCCAAAAATGGAAAGTCGTCTGTATGAGTGGTTTTTAAATCAACGAGAAAAAAAGTGTACATTGACTGGGCCAATATTAAAAGAGAAAGCTAAACAAATATTTAGAGAGGAATATCCCGATAAAGATGAAAATGCATTCCGGGCAAGTGATGGATGGTTTACCAAATTTAAGAAGCGATATCGTGCAAAGATCGCTGAGATGGGTTTAATGGAGTCACAAATATATAATGTCGACGAAACCGGATTATTTTTTCGTTGCCTACCAGACAGAACCTATGTCTCTGCTTTTGAAAAAAACGCCCCTGGACATAAAATTCAAAAAGACAGAATTTCAGTCCTACTTGGTGCAAACTCTGATGGATCACACAAATTAGTTCCATTGGTAATTGGAAAAGCAAAAAAACCCAGGTGTTTTAAAAATTTTAATAATCCTCTGCATTACAACTTTTCAAAAAATGCTTGGATGACTTCTCGGATTTTTCACGAATGGTTTCACAGAATATTTATTAAAGAGGTAAACAAAAATATTGATTTCAGGTTCAGTACATAATTTTAAAATTTTTTTCAATTCACAGGTGATCCGCTTTTCTCAGGAAAATAATTTGCCTCCGAAAGCCATTTTGCTTATAGATAATTGCTCCGCTCATACACCCATTGAGAAACTTAAAAGTGACGATGGAAACATAGTTGCATTATTCTTTCCACCAAATGTGACAGCAGCTTTACAACCAATGGATCAAAACCCTATTAAGTTAACAAAGCTCAATTACAGAAGTATGTTTCTTTCTCAGTTAATTGCTGAAGGTGGTGAACTGAAGAATCATTTGAAATCCCATTCGATCCGCAATGCTATATTATTACTGAAACAAGCTTGGGATGCGGTACCACAAAGTGTTATGAAGAAATCTTGGTCAAAGTTGTCCAATTGGGACTCTAACCAATACGACAGCGACGATGACGTGTCAATAGCACAATTGTTGCAAATACCCAGCAAAATCTTTCATTACCAAATAAGTGGTTATATAATAGAAATTCATAGCTCCGCACAACTTATTTTTTGGCGTCTAAACTCATTATTTTTGTTTGGCGTGGTCGTTTTTATAAGTAGTCACGCTTACCCGCTCGCTTACGAAAAAAAGAGAGATAAAAGTAGTTATAGGATTTTGAATAATAAGTGGTCACACACATGCTTACAAAAAGTTTAAATATAAGTGGTTATCCGATTGCTTACTTGATTCTTAAAAATAAGGAGTTAGGCAAATACTATTAGCCTAAGGAAATACATTCAGAAAAATTTAAGTTTTCTCTAGTGTGTAATTTTAGGACTCGCCATAAAAATTTAAACATAAAACATATTTACATATAATAAAAAAATTTAACTGTGTAAAAAGTACTTATTTAAACTAATACGAGTAAGTCATTATTTTATATTTAGAAACAATGAATACAATAGGCCGTTATTAGGAAGTCATTATTTTATATTATAAAATAATGCAAAAGGTAACGATATATCATTTTTGGTAATGCAGATAGTAATGAGGTGTCATTACCAATATTTTGCTGGGTAGATCAGGACTGCAACGAAGTTATTCAGATAACTCAAGCTCTTTTAAAAGAAATAGCTCCCAACGATTGCATCGGTATAGAAGACATCGACAGATGGAATGAAGATATGTTTGCTGACGGATCTGTTTATGTTCTCAGTAGCGATGGTGAGTCTTCAGATAGCAGCGAAGACGACGTTGCTGCAGTATCATCAGTTGTCTCTAATACTACAGCCATTGAAAGCGTAAATAATTTAATAAAATGGTGCAATAACAGTGAATTGTTTTCAACTAAGCACATAAGTAATCTTTTGGCTCTCCGTAATGATATTTCGGATTTAAAGAAACCAAAAAAACAAACAAATATAACTGATTATATGTCAAACAAAGATTAGTTGTTAACTTGGCCATTGTTTAGTTTTAATTGTTTAATTTTTTTTAAATACAGTTTTTTAGTTTTTAATTAAAAAAAAAATACATGTGATGTAATTGGACTGCATTGCTATGTTTTGTTGCCATTCGTTTTTTTTTTATATTCATATTTTTAAATTAAAAAAATGCATTTGATGTATTGGACTGAATTGTTGTGTTTTGTTTTCTTGTTTTTATCAAATAAAATTGAATTAAAAAATATTAAAAAGAGTTTTATTTAAGTTTTTGGAAGTAAATTTACTCAATTTTTTTTCGAAAAAAAACGTCCAGAAATTAGAATAATTCAGAAATTAGAATTGCCTCAAAAACAAAGCGGTTCTAATTTGCGAGCGTCTACTGTAAGGATATATTCTAACCCCTAAATTCATAAATGCTTTGTAAAATTATAGGAGGTTTATTGAACCAATTTTGTATGAAAATTTCGTTTTGTAAACCTCCTATAACTATACAAAGAGTTTATGAATTGAGGGGTTAGTTTGGAAATAACACTCAGAAAATTTAATTGTATACATAAAAATACAATACATAAAAAGCTAATAACTGGAAAACCGTTTGCAATTTTGACTCCAAATTTCAAGTACAATACGCTTGTTACAATCGAAAGAAAAAACAATTATATATATTTTTTTTTTTTTTTTTAGCTTTTACAGTTTGTTTATTTTTTAGTACACTTTTTTGTTAATTTCAGCAGATTGATTTTAAATTACAGTTTACAACAATTTACTGAAATTTAGTAGCTGCAACTAATTATTTATACTAATTTCATTGTACTTAAATTATGATATTTAGTAAGTTTTTTAACTGATTTTAGCAAATCGATTTTGAATTGCTGTTTACAGAAATTTTACTAAAATTTAGTAGCGGTTACTAATTTTTTCTACTAATTTTATTGTACTACACATCAGCAGACATGTGTTGCTAAAATTAGCAAAAAATACCGCTGGGCTCAAAACAGTTAAATTTGCAGTAATAACAGCAAAATTTTCAGTAGGCATTACAGACTTTTTTTGGTTGAGTGTACCATGTATTTAAGCAATGTACCAATCCGTAAACGAGAATATCTGGCCTAACAGACATTATTTATTCCGGAACCCCGATCCGTTTCGATATCGGATAAATCGGAATATGAACCTATATAACACATTTTTGAGAGTAGATATAGTACGAGTACAATCTTGCGTTTCCTTTTTTATATGGAGATTTGACACTTAAAAACACACTGCGGAATCGAACCAACTAAAATTTAATTTCTCTGATTTTTCTCTCATACACTAATAGAAAAAGTCCGTAAAAACTTTAGTTAAAACTACTAAAAATTAGTTAAAAATGATGCTGCAGAAAAAAACTGTTAAATTAGAAGATTATTTTTGCTATATATTAGTAATAAAGGAAGAGCAAAAATAAAACTATTAAATATACAGAATTTTAGTTATATTAGAGCTAAATTTTTATAAATGGAGAATAGCAAATTAACCTGCTAAAATTAGCAAAAAATTTTGCTAAATAGTTAGTGGCCTAAAATCATCAAAAAATTTAAAATTTTCGAAGTTTTTTTTATATTTTTTTTTTAAATGCAAATAAAAATCGAGCTTTTTGAAAACAGCAATTAACAATTTTTTAGCAAATATTTCTGCTGATTTTAGCAGAATATCGTATACTGCTATTTGCATTGAACTAAATTTATCTTAAAAATAGCAAAAATTTTATAGATTTAACAGTTTATTTTTGCCATTTTTATTCTACAAATATTAAGCAAAATTTTCTGCAGATTTTACAGTACAATTTGCTATTTTCAGTTAACTAAAAGTTAGCCTAAATATAACTAAAATTCTGTAATAAATTTACAGAATTTAAAATATAACTAAAATTCTGAAATAAATTTACAGAGTTTTAGTTATATTTAGTTTTAATTTTGCTGTTCTCATTTTACTAGTATTTAGTAAAAAATCTGCCAATTTTAGCAGTTTTTTTGCAGCATCATCCCAGGAAAAAAAGTGAGGAAAAAGGAGTAGTAAAAACATAACAACAGATGAATAGGGAGTGGTGATAATTTGTGGTTTTCACTTTCATTTAACATTGGCTTGTCATAGGAGGGAAGTTGTTCTTTTTTGAAACAAATTATGTATAATTGAACCGATGAAAAGGAAGTTCATTTTCACTTGTTTGTATTTTGATTTAATTAAAAGAAAAAAAATCATAATGCATCGTGTGGGGTTTGAACCCACACTCGTTGGTATTTCAAGCAGACGCTCTACCCCTTATGCTATGGCTTGTTATAACTTATAGCTGACATTTAGCAGTCTTGTTCAGTAAATTGTTATAATTATTTCTTTCTATTTTTATTAACAAAAATATATAACATATTGGAAAATATATAAAGTTGTTTTTTTAAGTGTTTTTTTTTATAAAAATAATACACTCATAGAAAGAAATAAAGCTGTAAAAATAGGAGAAAAAGCTACTAAAAATTATGTAATTAAAAATTACCTTGCAAAAAAAATGCTGATATTAGCAAATTGTTTTTTGCTAAATACTAGTAAGATAAGAAGGAAAAATAAAACTGTTAAATTTACAAAATTTTGTTTACATTTAAGTTAACTTTTAATATGAATTACCTTGATAAAATCCGTAAAAAATTTTGCAGCATATTAGTAGATAAAAAATAGTTTTTTCTGCAAGGTAATTTTTAACTTATTTTTACTAGTTCTAACTAAAATGTTTACAGGATTTTTCTTTTTCTGTTATATTTAGTTTCTAAATACATTTAGTAAAAATTTGATCAAAATGGATTTTTTAAATTACAATTTTTTAAATACAAACAAAATTGTAATATTTACCTTTTTCGTATTTTAACAAAAAGAAGAATTATTTGAAGAATTACATATTTATTTAGAACTTTTATATTTCCATAAAATTTCATTAAAAATTAATAGAAAATTAAAAAAAAAATTTTAAATCGTTTCAAAAATTAATTCTTGAGTTTACAAAAATAGAAAAAAATAAAACTTTTACAGTAAAAACTACAAAAAATTATTAACCCTAGCCCTCCGGGAGGGGGTCACCGGTGACCCATTTTACCTTTGAAGTCAAATATCTCCGAAGAAAATTTTTTTTCAGTGATCAAATTTTAGGATAGCTATCAAGAGCATATTTTAAAGCGTTTTTCGCTGGATTTAGGCTACTTACGTTTTTGGACTCCGGGCTGGAGTGCGCCAAAGTCCAATACCCCTCACCCTCCGGGAGCGGGTCACCGGTGACCCGTAATGGCCACCATACATTTTATATGAAAATAATAAATAAAAACACAGTTTTTATTTCTATTTTGTATTTTTTTTATATTTTATTATTAAATATAGAAAATTATAGGTTGTAATAAAAAAAAGAGATATTCATTGTGGATATAAATACAAAATTAGTTTAAATTTTTTTATGGAAATTCAAGAATTTGGACCAAAATTAAAAATTGGCTGGTGGCCCGCTAATAGAATGCCATACAAATTCAACAATTTGGGCCAGTACAGAGCGGTGGCAAGCTCTTGGTATGGGTGGCACACATTGTGCGTTTGCAATTTGAGCATTTTGTACGACCTTTCCGGTCCGATTTCGGATCATTGAAAATGCAAATATAGCAACGACCCTTCGCGACTTTACGACCATCTTTTGTTTTCATCTCAGGCTCTGGTGCTGCTGGTCCAACTACAGGAACGTTTTCGGCAACTGGAACTGGAACTGTAGGAACAAATTGTATAGTTATTCCGAGCATAAGCTCAAGAGCAGCTCTATAATTAGTTTTTCTTATAACCATTTGATCATTTGCTCTCTTTTCCATGTTAGCTGTTGCCAAATCTTTTCCAAGGTGAGTCAAGAAATAGCGTCTAGAAGATCGCCTTTTAGACTTCTCCGGATTCAGTTTACTGAAAACACAAAATGCTGCTAATGCAGCTACATCTAACATATTGAAAAATAAAGCCAACGGCCAACGATTTGTTTTGAGTTTCGTTGTGTACTTGGAGAGCATCTGATCCATAACGTCAACACCACCTTTTGTCTTGTTGTAATAGTGGTGCATCTCTTCTTTTCCATTTTCATTAGTCACACGAGTGTAGTGCATGGTCGGAAGCAAATAAACTGATTTATTTTTCTTTGTGACAACGGACAAAAGAGTGGTGTCTTTGCTAAATGCATATCGATGTGTTCCAATATCATCGGTACGGTTAGGCTTTAATTCTCTGGGAATATACGGCTTATTCGAACGAAGGGTTCCAACGATACTCATGCCTCGGGTTTTTAACTGGTTGGCCAACGGTAACGACGTAAAGAAATTATCCGTTGTTACGTTCAACCCTGACTGTTTGTATGCATTTACTAACTTCAGAACTATGTTTTGCCCAACGTTAGTTTGTCTCTCAGTACCAGGTTGACGACCCAAATAAATAGTTCCAGAAAGTGGATATCCATCAGCTGTGTTGCATACCCAGAAAATCTTGATCCCATATTTGGCTGGTTTTGATGGGATGTACTGAATAAAACCTGCCCGACCTCTGAACGGGAACAACTGCTCATCAATAGTGACGTTCGCGTCTGGATTATAGTTTTCTTTCAAATTTTTCATAAGCATTTCCCAAACGTCACTTATTGGGGCAGCTTTATCACTTTCTTTTCTAGTCGCTCTGGTATATGCATTGTCGAAACGGATGACACGCAGAATCTGTTGAAATCGATCACGACTCATCGCTGCTTTATAGATTGGATGACTGCAGTCACTCCAAAGCCATGGAATTAGATCGTCATTTTGGCCATTCACGCCCATTACCAACAGAATTCCAAGAAAAGCATTCAGCTCATCAATACTGATTACACGAAAATCACGTTTTTTGATAGTTTGGGCAGCAATTTCAGCATGATGCATTCTATTGAAATCCGCAGCTAAATCTAAGCCCTTTTTATTGCTGTGTCTGAGTATTTCATCTTTCAAGTTTGTCGTAAAAAACTCATCAAATATTTCCTTGGCAGTCATTTCTTTTCGAAACTTTCGATGAGGTCCACCTAAATTCAAACCATTACTTAGAAACTATTCACACAATATCCACGAATGAATGAATCACCTTTTTTACGTAGAACATTGTGTGATGGTACATTTCCCTGTGGCAGCTGGTTTTTAAACCACGACTTTCATCTTCGTCTTCATCCTCGATGTCAGGTGATTCAACCACGATTTCATCTTCAATGTCAGAAGCCTCATCATTATCAGGTAACCATTCATCTTCACTGTCATTTTGGAATTCAACAGGCTCATCCTCATCATCAGTTTCAAACAAGAAATCCATGTTTGATGCAGTTAATCTATATATAAACACTCGTTCAAAACAATATCAAAATCGAATCATGCACATAAAAACTTACGCGTTTACATTTAGCACACCTCTTCTCCATGGAAGCCTATCTAAAGATTTATTTTTGCTATAAGAAAACACAATGGACACAACAAAATAATGGACGATTACAATGACAATAGACCAAAAAATGGAATAAAAATTTACTTCTGTCCTTCTCCCGAACTAGTGGATTGTCCCGCAGCAGCAGAACCTGAAGATTCACCTCCAGCCGCAGCAGAATCTGAACATTCACCAGAATGTTCCACATCCATTTCACGTCTACCACGTTTCGGCATTTTATTGAAGAATAAAATTATTTTATGTGCACGAACCACAAATCATCAACTGCTTATGTTAAAAGCATAACATGAACTGACATGCACGCACTGAATTCAAAAAACAAGAATAAGAATGGAGAGAGAGAATAAAAACATCCACGCACTTAATTCAAAAAACAAGAATGAGAATGGAGAGAGAGATTAAAAACGATGCACTCAACGCCATACAAAATACACACGGGTCACCGGTGACCCCCTCCCGGAGTCTATGAGGTAAAATGTTTGCCGGAGGGTTAGAGTTAATTGTGTAAAAAAAGTTACAAAAGATTTTTTTCCACCTGGTGGGTTTCGAACCCGCAACCCTCTGATTTCTGTACCAGCACGTTCCTATGCAACCCCAATACAAAATATTAACTTCTTATCACCCATGAAAAAGAACTTCTGACTAGCATATATTTATTGCAGCATTAGATGTTGTTTAAAACCCATTCCTAAGGGAGTAATTCCTTGTGATGTAATGAAGGAAGTGATTCATTTAGAAGTCATTCCATTTCTTTTTGCTGGTATTTTTAACTAATTTTTAGTAACGTTTTCTGCTATTTTTAAAGATTTATTTCTATGAGTGTAGTTTCCTGTGTTGCCACTTTTTGAATTATTATTCAAAAATGGAACTGTTTACATATTCGTTCGATAATTTGTGAGTAACGACATTTTTGTGTAGTTTCCGTGTAATTTAACTTTTTACAGATATTACCGTTTCCCAGAGCTTTTTAATAATGAAATGAAAATTAGTCGATATTTCGATTAAATCAGTTTGTGAAAGATTTACCACATATTTAAATTTTTTGACGAATTATTACGTAATTTTTTTTAAAACTAAGCCAAATGGAGAAGAAATCAAAAACATTGTTTTATACTTAACCCTAAATTCATAAACGCTTTGTAAACGCTAAACAAATTTTGTATGAAAATGTCGTTTTGTAAACCTGCTATAACTTTATAAAGGTTTATAAGCATTTATGAATTGAGGGGTTAATTTGTATTTTAAACTCCGTATATTGTTCATGTTTTGCGAATATATTTTTCAAACTCCATGTAAAAAAAAAGTATTTCTCTCGTGGGTGGCAAGACCATTTGAAAATGCTGCGAAAGAGTGAAATTTGGATTAGTTAGATTGACTGAAAAGAACTAGTAATTTTCAAAGATTTCATAGCAGTTTTAAGACTTTTAACCCAGCGCGAAGTTTGATCCGTTTTCTAGGATATGAAAAAAATCATATTGTGGCGTAGGTTTTCATCTAATCGGTTTGCCCGACTTTAAATTTTCTCTATACCAATTCAGAAACTGGAATATCTGACCTAGACAATGTATCCGCTGCAATACTAGAGAAATCGTAATTTAAACTTTTTAAATATGTTTTTATACTACCAAAAATACTTTTTTTTTAAGAGATAAGGGGATAGAGAAGAAGTAAAAGGTGGTGAAAGATGAAGGGCTTCAAATATGACAACACTTGTTGCGCGCTATCTGATGGTGAGTTGGCGAACTTTGTTGAAACTTTTTAGTTCATAGCCCTGTTATATTATTTTACTTCGGTGGGGTTAAGTGCTAAGGGAACACCGAAGGAGGACGCTGCGGTATGTATGAGGAATAGAAAAAACTCATACATGTTATTATTTTTCAGAAATTGATGTTGCCTTGGTTGGGGATCGAACCCGCAACCTCATGTGTAGCCGTCTAACGCGCTAACCATTACACCACAGCGCCCATTCTTTTTATTACAATATATTTATTGCGCCGTTAATCAAAATTTTCTGCACCGAATGTGATCCTCATCCACGGTCATTTACCGAATATGACCCAAATCTTACTGTGGTGTAGGGTCTCATATAGTCGGCATGTCCAACTTTATTTTTTTACTTCTGTTTTCTTTGTTCAAGTTTTTTGTTTCACTTTTCTTCAGAGAAGACATTAGAGCTGCTGATGATGGTGGCACAGCCATCATACAACTTCAACAACTTCAATTACATTTTACATGGAACATGTTCAAAAATAATGTTTAATTTTTTGTTTGAGGCTGTTTTTCTCCAAGTTTTGTTTTTATTGATGCAAACTCCAACGCATTAAATGAAAATATATGAATAAATTTTAGTTGCCACTATGATATGCAACTATAAACACAAATGCTGCTTATAATATTAAGCAGTTTAACAAAAATCAACAGTATGTCCTCGATCATATAGTAGAGTATGTATAAATGAGATGTACGCAGAGAAAAATTTAGAAAATTTCCTATTGCACTGGAGCAATTTCGGTTGCATCGAAATTTAGTTTGATTTTACATACAGTAATTTCTGCAAAACAAATTACTAAAGTAGGCACAATCAAGAAAATCGGAAGTGACAACTGAATTCAAGTGGGTCATGCAAATATTACGATTGGGAAAATTGAATATTCCGGATCAGTTCACCAAACGGTTTCAGTTTTGTTAGCTGATATTCTCACGTGATTACAAAAACGCTTGCATTCTTTTTTTTTTTTGAGTGTATATTAAAACACCACTCCCCTTTACTTTTTGTGGTATTAGGTTTGTTTGTATTCAATTTCAGTAGGATTCAAGTTCATAAGAAATCATGAGTCTTTTAGTTTGTTTTTGTATTAATTCTTCATACAAATATGGATCTTGAAGGCACGTTTCATTTGTTATTGCTTCTGCCGATGTTGGCTGATGTTGTTGCCATTGAATGTTGATGTGTATTTACTTATTCGTTTTGAATGTAAGTTGCGTCTGCGGCAAGTTCTTCTTTATGAACAACACTCACACTTAACTATGGCTGTGTTAAGCCTGTTTTTTCTTTTTGTTATAGTTTAATGTTTTTTTTCCTTCAAATGCAATTGTTTGTTGTAAACGTCAGAAGCAATAATAAACCAACATTGGCGTTGCCAGCAATTAAGTATAGTTCTTTTATTTTCATTTCATTTGTATATAGACTGTGGTTATTTTTAATATCATTCTCTATATGTAAGTAGGGGGTATATTCCTTTTGACATTGCGTTTGTAACATATAGAAATATGTATCGGTCGATGAGCTCAGACTCAGACTCAGACTGGTTCAAATATGATAGCAGTACATAGAGAAGGCAGATTCACAAAGAGAATTATATCGGTAAAATTAACTGCAATTGTAGTTAAAAAGTGTTTACTGCAATTTCGTTTAAAATGAACTGACATTGCTGTTATTTTAACTGCAATTTTTTAACTGATTGCAATAACCATGTATGGTAGTAAAGAACATAGTTTTGTAGCCGTGATCATATTGCAACCATAACTTTTCTCTGCGTGAACTTGGCATGTATCGGTGCAGTTCAACTGCATAAATAGTCAGGTACAGGGTACATACAGTAGCCGCTCGGTTATATGAATATCCAGTTATGTAAACTTACAGAATAGTGAACAACAAAATTTAAACACAGGAGGTTCTAAAGAGTGAACACAGCCTATCTCTATTATGTGAACAGCTTTCACGGTAAGAGATTCAGACGAGGAATCAAGACATTGCTAGCGAATTTGAAGATGATGATCAAGAGCAGTGCATCGTAACAACAGCTGAAATTAGCACAACGGAGGCAATCGAAGCATTCAATAAAGTTATTGCTTGGAGTGAAAATAATATATCTGATACTAATAATATTTTGAACAGTGATTCGTGAACGGTGTCGTTCATTCGACAATTTATTGGCGCACTACATGTTACATGTTTATATTAATTTTATTGTGCATAGACTAATAGTGTCAGAAAATTACAATTTTGTTAAAAATTTGAAATTATTAAGAAAAATATTTAATTATGTAATAAAATTAATAAGGTATACAAACTTTTTACGACTACAAAAAAGAACGAAATGAACGATGAAAGAAAAGAACGAATAATGGTGAACGATGTCATATCGTTCAATGAACTGAACCGTTCAAATGAACTAGTTCGTTCATGAATGACACAACTCTAATAAGTTTGGTGTTAAAAGTCATTCCTAAGCCAAAAGAAAGTGCTAAGTTTTATTCATATGAACCAATATTGAAAACTTTCTATTTCTTTGTGATTTGTTCAAGTTTGAGTTCTAATTTGTGTAGTACTACTGTACTTCAATCATTCGAAATTACTTTTAAAACTAAAGTTTGGAAACTGCTGCTATAATTTTTTTGTTTACTGCCACAACCAGTCCTTTGAATATATTTCCTTAAACAGTACCATACTTGTAATGATCTCACACACGCACATATAATAGGCGAATCCCAGGATCAGATTTTAAAATCAGTTGCCAAAAGCTTTTATTTTGGAATTTATTCAATTAAAATTCAATTCATGGAAACTATTTCGGAATCCGTTCGTTAAAATGCAAGATATAATAAACGGAGTACCTACTAAATAATACTGTATTCTGTGTTTCTACCAGAACCGATTCGATTAGAATATCTGAAACTTGTCGCGGAACTGAAATGCAAGATATGACAAAGCAAGAATTATTTTTAAAATTGATTCAAGCCGAACCGGTTCTAGTGTAAAGTTAAAGAAGGGTTGCTTTTGAGATAATTTTAACCCAAAATCACCAGTATTACAACCGATAGCACACAGCTAATGGAGCAGAAGAAGTTGTTCTACAACCGGTTATCTGAAACAGAAAATGTTGCTGGGAATACAAGAACTCATAATGTCACAGTACTAAACGCATATAGAAAATTAAAGAAACAAAAAAAAAAAAAAAATGCAATAAAAAACGGCACAACTTGTACGTTTTGTAGGTCGAAGATTTCAATGGATATCTGGATGTACGAGTACATATTTATGTGTATTGTGAATTTTACAAAAAACTTTGCAAGTAAATACAGCTTAAAATAAGTCACTAAATACAATGTTTTTAAATGCAATTCCTGGTTTTTCTTATTCTTTGCTGTTTCTTCGGTTTAAGTTAATAAATTAGTACATTAGTAAATACAAGAGTGCTATTTGTTTGGTTAAGTTTTTTGTTTTCTAGTTAAAAATATTTTAAAACACGATCAGCCCTTAGTAAATACGAAATGTTCAAAGTCCAGTGGTCAATTTCTTTGCGGATATTGTTTTTCGATTAAACAACAGCCATTTACAATCTATAGAGGTCCTTAAAAGAACTTTAAATTCGTATCTAGACTTGGGCATTCTAGATCTTTTTGGTGACCGCTATTTCTAGTTCAATTTTTTGTAAAGAACTAGTTCGCTCTTCTAGTTCAATAGCTCTTTGTCAATTTCGTTCAATCGTTCAGAAAACAATTTTTTCGAAATATCTCGTGTTTTATTTAACAAGGATATAAAATATCAGACAAATTAAGAATTTTAAGAAAAAAAGAAAAATTTTTTGTATAGAAAATATTTTTAATTAATAAAAAGAAATAAAATTATCCCCGGCCAAAGGTAATAAAATGAACGATTGAACTAGAAGAGCGATTATAAGTGAACTAGATCTTTCGTTCAATTGAGTGACTAGTTCAATTAAACTAGTTCGTGCACGAACTACACAAGTCTATTCGTATCGTGGAAGAAGATACAATCTATTATATGCCCGACTTTGTCAGTCTTGAGAAATGCGGGCAGATATTTTCTTCGCAGACAAAATTTTGATTAATTAGAAGCAATTGATAATTTGGTATACATTAGAGCGTACCACCTTACAGGCAAAAAAAAAAGTTCGCCGTACACCCTCCAATATGAAGTATTTTTGGAAGGAGGTTTGAAAAAAAATTTTTTTTTTTTTTTGCCGAACGTACGGGTAGCCATTTTACATTTTTCGTTATATCTTTGTCATTTACAGTCGGATCTTAAAGTATGATGCATCGATGTTTTTCTCTCGAGAAGACCAGTGTTTTTCTCTCGAGGGCCATTGACCTCAAGTATCCCGTTCTAGTAGTTAGCCACCAGATCTCAGTTGCTACCACCCTAATGTACCACCCTTATGTCAGAAAATTAAAGCTCGCAAGAAATCATTAAAATTTTGCTAATGGAGTTTTCCGATAAACCCAGTAGAATTTTTTTTTATATATTGGTTGCCGAACGTAGGGGTCGCCTTTTTAAATTTTTTTCATTGGATTTTTCCCTTATAGTAAAACACTGGTCTCCTTGAGGCAAAAAAATTGATATATCACACTTTAAAATCCAACTTTAAATGCCGAAGCTATAACGAATAATTGAAAAAGGCGACCCCTACGTTCGGCAAAAAAAAATAAAAAGTGTAGGCCACATAGTGGTGTAGGGTATAAAAAGGGAATTAGGGAATTAATTCTTCGAAGCTCTGCGGTCTAGTATACATATTTATTTTAGTGCTGCGTCTACTCTAAGGCGGTCAAATATATTTAAGACATAGACCTCTTCATCTTTGCAACTGGTAATTGGGCATACAAAAGTCATGAACATTATTCCGAAAAATTCGATTACCACAACTGACCATTCGATTGGCAACATATTAAATTTTTAGCGTTATCTATTTTCTCTGTGTATGTAAAGGGGTTTCCAATAGGGTTTCAAATGGAAAACAAAAACAAATTTTTGTTACTTTGCTGTGGTTTACACCATTTTCATAATAAATAAACCAGGGCTAAATGTAAATTCTAAATTTCGTTTAATAGCTGCCACCTTAATAAATATATAATTTTCTTCAGCGTTTGTTGTTTATTTTTCCAAGCCGGAGTCTTGAAAAGGCCATAAATACCAAAAATTGTGCCTTACTCTAAAGAATTGTCCATTAAATCAAAAACTGAAAAAAGAAAAATTAAAAGTAATCACAGAAAAAACGAATAAGTATAAAGAGAAGAAATGCATTCAAGTAAAATTATAATTGAAATTTGGTGAGACATGCGATGAAACACGGTCTTTGCCTTCACGGCGGCGTTATTGATCATTATAATGACGATAAAGTTGATGACTCTGCAGCAGTTACTTTAGATGACTAAGTGGGTGGGAGATGTCATTTTCTTTGGCTATTATTGTTAAAGACAAGTAGCATATTTGACTATAATTGTTGTTGAAACCTACATAAATGTTTGCAGTATAAATTTTTTCTTTTCTTAATTTTACAAACTCAAGTTAAAATTTAATTTGACCGATAGTCCCTTGTGGAAAACACAATTGAAAGTAACTTTTGCTAATTAAAATTTGTTTAATTAGTTTGGTGCTATAAAATTTCAGGAATTTGAAAACTTTCCAAGAAACAAGAGGGTAATTAATAATACAATTAAAAGCTATACACAAATAAACAAATATCGTTAAATTAGGATTTGCGTTCAACTAAATAATTAAATTTTAGCAAACGTCAAATATCAAGGACCAATATTTGACGTGTATAGAGCAATAGTTTACGACAAGTACGACGGTTAAACGCTAATACGATTTACGTCTACTGCCTCACACCGAGAACAAAAATTTGTTGTCCCCACAGAATTTGTGGGGTTTCATCATTTATGGTGCTATGAATTTTCGGTATGGAAATTATTAATTTCCAACGGATTTTGCTCAAATTTGGTACACTTGATCCTTTTATCCCAGGCCATGCATAATGAATATGAAAAGTGATAAAATAATTTGGAAAACTAATATGGTTTCAGTATATCCGTTAGGAACAATCATTTAAAAAAACTATCCAGTATAATTGGACGTGAAAGACCATAGAGGTTAAAACCCGTCAAAAACATTCCTGACTTCTTTGCATATCCAGAGAAATAAAATTCGTTGTTACAACCGGATTTTTTGCTCTTAAGTGATTCAACCGAATTGTTTGGTCGTCGTAAACAAATGTTTCCATTGGACGAAAAGGGAAAAATTCTGAAATCGCAGTTATGTTTTTTACAAATTATAAAATAATCAAATACTACGAAAACTAATCTAAATCTGTTTGCATATTCCAACAAAGTTCATTAAAGAGAACATAAGATTACATGAAAAGTGGCAAAGTTATGTTAATGGGGTCGTACCAGACTCCCTCCAATTCTATGTATGTATCTATCTAGTTTCTGGTGATAATTTGTGGTTTATTAATTTTAAATATTTATTCAATCCTTGGGTGTTCTGTATAATTCTATACTGCCACAATTTTTTTTAATCCACCAAACGTGGGCTGAAAAGGGTTCTCTAATATGATAATAAAAATTTCATTTTAAATGCAATGAAAACATAATAATCTTGAATTATTATAATAATTTTCATAAGGAATATACGTACATAACCGCAATAACCAGACATCTTGAAAGATGAAAATAAAATTGATATGCAAAAAATAAGAGCATCAAAATCATAATACTCGTAAATATGATAAAAAAAATAAAACAGAATGCAAAAATATCAAGAAGACGATGGTAGTAAAAAGCCACTCCCCAACATAAGGACTTCTTATAAAAATGAAGAAAAAAAACAACATATTAACCAAAAAAAGATCTAAAAGAAGAATTTAAAATCCTTCAACGATTACTAAAAAAATATGTTTGATGAAGAGTTGCACAATGGGAAGAAGATTTCTTTATATTTGAGAAAAAAAAGTTGCAGATGAAGTACTTAGGGCCAGTTTTATAATCAGAAATACGCTCAAACTAATACGCCTGTTGGCTGAACCGCAAAAGTTGTTACTTTAACAAAATTTTAAAACATTTTTTGTTAAATTTAACAAATCTAAATTTAAGTAAAAAATTAGTGAAACTACAGTTTTATTTGTAATTATAAAATTGATAATTCGTAAAATTTGTTCAAAATTAAGGTCTCGGGACCCCTCCCCCTCCGGGCCTAGACCATATCATCTAAGGCATGCAAGGCCAGTCCGTAGGAGCAAACATTTTGTCCATTTTGCTTTATTTAAAGTCTTGTGACTCTTACTTGTGACTGTATTTCCCTTGTGTTTGTTGTTGCAAAGTCATAATAAATTATATTTATTCAAATTTTTGTTCGAAAACTTCTAAAAAATTAAGACCTGGTATCGATACAATCAAAATAATGACAAATAAAATTTGAATTTTTTAAATTTTATTGTTGTTTTGTATGGAAAGTTGTGACTTAAAAATAGTCTTAAGACAGTCATAACGAGTCACAAGTAGGAATAGGCACCTAAGTCTTATAATTACAGTACAGGAATGTATTCGTAAAACGGTTGTTATATATAATTTGAATAAAAATAACAAGAAGTATTAAAAAAAATTATGAAATAAAATATGTAGAATATAAGTAATAAATTAATATAATTAAGCATTGAAAATTTAAACAAAAAAGTTAAACAAAAACTCCTTGAAATTGATTGCGTTGCTGTTAAGTTGATGGTTCTACACTACCAACAACTTAACAGCAACGCAATCAATTTCAAGGAGTTTTTGTTTAACTTTTTTGTTTAGTCCAAAGACGAGCGGCGTTTATGAAAAACTGTCATTCTGAAACTAAATTTCGGTGCATTGGTATTACTAGGTTTCTACCTCTGGGAGATATAGGAAAGTTTAAGTGATCAAATAGGTATTGAGGTTGCTTAGTATAAATAATTTTGTGTAAGAATAGGAGTACTCTGATTTTTAAAAGATTATTGAAGGATACTCCGTAGAGTTGTTTCGAGTAAGAATTTATTCTTTCACGTTTACGTATTCCATACACATACCTTGTTATGTTGTTATATGGGCAAATCTACGGAACCGGGCGATTCCATGTAACTCGGGATCTAAACCATTTTAATAACAATATATAATTAAGTTGTTTTTTGTTAGGACGGTACAACGATACAACAAATAGCACACCCCTTGTGAAAACCCTTAATATTTTTGATGGTATCAGCATTTTCGAGGCAACAAATTTAATCAGACGGACATCTTAAATTTTTCACTTATTTTCGGTATAACTTTTTCAGCATAAGAGGAAATCGCCTGAAACCTTAGGTGCCCTCAATTAGGAACAAATGGTAGTTCTTTAAAATCTGTAACTCTCTTTTTTGAATAAAGAGTAATTTCAGAGATTTTTTCAGCCACAATGTAATTAAAAATTTTTTGATACTGACATATAACTGACAAATAAACAAAATAAATGAGGCCAAATTGATTAGTGTGCCTTCAGAAAAAAAGAAGATGACAATAATTATCTCTTCATATCTATGCGTGAAGAACATAAAATTTTATATTTTTTGGAGGGCACAGCCGCAGTTTGAGAAATAATTAAGTAGTTACAGTCCTGAGTGATCGGTATGTATCAGTACTACATACTATTATTGTGTGTAAGTGCTAAATAGATCGTACTATTATTTTGGTATCCAGAGCCATTTTAGGTTCGATTTTGTAAATTTTCATAGATTTTTGGAGCTAAGTGATATAAGCCAGATTTTAATCATTAATTCTTTTATCTGCGGATGTGCCAGTCAATTAAAAGTTGAATTTTTTTTTTATCATATTATGATATTTATGATAACATCTACCGTTCCAGATTGATTGGACTCCATAATTCTTAAAACTGTGGAGGTGCCTTCAATTTGAATTTAACATTTTAGCGATTTTTGGAGAAAGATATCCTGTAGAGAACACAAAGTTCATCCGATACATTTAGCACTTTCACATAATAATAGTAATGAAGATGAATGAAGCTATGTACCATTCAAGACATATTTGATCACATAATTCCTTAAACCATGGATGTGCCATTCAATTTTGTGCTGCAATTTTGAAGGAAATTTATATGGGCACTAGGTCCAAACATAGACCGATTTAAACCAAAATCAATAGACTTCGTTCCTGAGCCGATATAAGTTGGCCTACCAAATTTCATCAAAATATCTTAATATTAGCATGCGCACAAAATAACATGGAGAGACAGACGGACGGACGGACGGAAAAATTAAAAAACAACTTTACTTAAAATCAATAATGGAAATATAGTGCGACTATGTGTTTTCGAATAAACTTACCGTGATGATTGCAAAATTTGTGTCATCTTTTTTTATTAATTAAAAGTGTGTAAAAACCACTCGAAAAAGGTTTCTGTTAACTTTGACCTCAATTTTCTCAAAAACCAGATGTGTTGGAAAAATTTGGAAATCAAATTCGGACTCAGCACAGAAAGGTTACTTGAAAATGTGTGGTCACATGCCCGATAAGTCCAAAAATTTAAAAATACTTATTAGCAAAAATCATGGAGAGAACTAACTAACCAATTATGAGGAAATTATACCCTAGCTATGTATGTTCTCAAGCAAACATTAGTTAAAATAAAGCTGAGCGAAAATGTTATCGTGTTGCTGCTGTTTCCTTATATATTTTGTAAATATTAAAATTTAAACCGCTTGCTGTCAATAATACATGTGCATGATAAATGCAACTATACTATCTTACTATGTCTTGCACTGTGATACAGGAATCTCTGAAGTTATCGAGTACCGATTCCGAATGGTTTGTAAAGCTGTGAAGCGGTGAAGAATATTTTTCACTCGGTACTCTAGTAACTTCTACATGCGAACAGAATGAGACGCATTTCTAACTCCAGCTGTAAAAGACCCTGACAAAAACATTTTTGTCATTACCAAGAAACAACTTTCTGATTTTGGAAAAGCTGAAGTCGATAACTTTAAGGAGCGGTCTCGGAATTAGACCGACAAATTCTAATTAATCGGTTATTAAACTTTATTAATGGAAAAGTAAAGTGGTATCGCTATAACTAAGCTGATCTATGTGGGAAGTCTATCGATTCCGCCACCTCTAACCTATTACTTTAGGAGGTTTAGGGATGAAGAGGAGTACAAAACTGTGCAAAATCTACTTGTTGAATGTTAGGCATTTAGATATCTGGGAAGCAGATTCTTCAAGGATCTAAACAGTCGGCAGGATATATTTTTTTTAGGTCTCACGAATTTATTAGGGACATTTCGTCAATTTTAGGTTTTGGTTTTTCATCAGGACGTAAGAGGAGACTGAGGGGAATTATAATGGACTACATGACAGAGTTGTAAGTGTATTGAGTATTTGGGTATTGAGTACTCAATGTATTTTTTAGTACAAATGTGTTATTAACATGGTTGGCAAGCACTACCTTTTCAATATAACGGTAGTTGCCTACCATGTCCACATCAATATCGATATTAATATTTTAGGACTGCGAGTACAATAGTGGCATGTGTCTCCTAATATCACAGGTTTTATTTTATAATATTACCTGTTACATTTTGCTGTATCTACAAAATACCGTTATAAATCTGTGTTTCGGTATTTTAGCGGTATTTTAACGGTAGTTCAAGTTATTACAGAATTAGACCGGTAAAAATGCGAAATGAAACCGGTGATAGAAAAAGACATATGCCTTTAAAGGAATCGACTTTTTATAATTTCCATATGGGTCTTGAAGTAGCTGCTGTAGCCAACTACCGTTATTATGAAAAGGTCCTAGGCGTACCTAGACCATTTTTCTGGGGTGGACAAGCGACCCATTAATTTTCTGCTGTTTATTTGCCCATTCTTACACTCTTAATCCTAAAAAATACTTTCGGCATTATGCTTACAATTTTTTCACACAAAAAAAAACTTAAAAATGATTCCTTGCCTTCTAATAAAATTTTCATAATTTTCAAAATTAAATAATCCTGGTAGCTTATCCTATCAAAATCGCCATGTTTTTATACAAAACTCTGAATAGTGCATTTATTTTTCTGAAGAAAACCTCGTACTAGGAATGTATTCCAAGCTATATTCTCAGATTATTATGAAATTTAAATATTTAATAAAGTAAATAAGTCTAAGATCAAACTGTCTCACCCCATATTCTGACCACTTAAATTACCGAGGTGGTCAAAAATAGCGAGATGTTCATCTTACAATTTTTGTTTCTACAAAATATTGAAATTTCATTAAAATAACATAGTAGTGTTCAGTTTGAAGTAACTTTCTTGTAATAATTCGTTTAGAAAACTATGAAATCTAAGATATTTAACTCACCAAAAAGATTCTGCGTTATTTTTCTATTATTGAACAACTTTGCAGTTCTAATAATTTTACTTAAAGAAAAACTCTTATAGTCAATTTTATAATCAGAACTAAGATAGATTTGTTTCTTAAATTTTTCTTATGTAAGAATTTTTCAAACAACATTTCTTATTTAAGAAATATTTAAAACAAAAATCGATCTTAGTTCTGACTATAGAACTGACCCTTAGATTTCAACAAATTATCTGCCTAGGAAACCAGTAGACATTTTCCCAAACCAAAAAAACAGGATTAATTGATATTAAAAAAAGTAATATTGTGATACTTTTCGCCATCAAAATCATAGATAAAAGAATTGTAGGCAGATTTTTTAAAAATTCTGGGGTGGGCAAAAATCAGTCTAGGGTGGGCTTAGCCCACCCCAGACCGGCCTAAGTCCGCCAATGGAAAAGGTATTCAATGCCAACCGTGGTTATTAAGTATAGAAAAACGTATATAAAAAATTAATTTTTATTAGAATGGAAGGATCAATGTTAGTACATTTTATATTAAAACTCCCTAAATACGTCGATTGTACAGTTTCAAATGAAAATTCTGAGATTGACATAACATTCTAGTGTCAAATTGGTTTTTGATTCTGGTACAAAAAAATTATTGGGGAGTACATTTTTGACCCCAATAGTACTAAATTTTTTTGGTCTAATTCATAAACTTTTACAACAGTCTTATTGCAGGATTTTAAGCTAATTTGTAAAAAACAGTATTCATATTTGCTTAATAACGAAAAAAATAATATAGGTTTATAGTCGATACTCATTAACTTTAAACCTTTTATAAAGTTTGGAGTGAGGAAGCCACCATTTAATTCTTAATTATTTAATTTTCAGGCATGAAATGATTTATTAAAGCCATCCCTAGAATGTGTGGCTTCCAACAACTTGCATCCATCAAACTGAAAAAAGCTACAACAATTGCGTAGCCAATGACCTTTTTCGAAAAAATTTCCAAAAAAATGTAAAAATAAAATTAAAAAGAAAAACAAAACAATAGTGATGTACAAACTGTCAAAACATTATTCGAAATTGGATTACTTTTGTATGCTTCGAATAATATGTTTTAAAAAATTACTTTTTTACACACATTTCCATTGATTTGCTTTATAAATAAGAAACAATATTTTTAATGGCTTTTAAATGTATCATAGCACATCATTAGTTCTCTAATTTAAGAAAATACATTTTCACTTCCGATTACCGAGTCAATCGTTTACTAAATTTATACATCACTTACGACTTATTTGGGAGAAGAGAGAAAATAAACAATAGTGTTGCCAGTATCAAATCGAAAAATTAATTTATAGTTAAAATCAGGCACCAGAAAACGTTTTTTTTTTGTTTTTATCAAAAATAAATATCACTAAAGTTCAAAATGTTTTTATTTCTCAATCGAAAACAAAAAATTTCAAATGTACTTTAAAACAAAAATATCCCTCAAGTTGAAATTCCAAAAATATCTTTAGGTATAAATATCAAAGATAAAAAATTTGATAAAAAAATAAAACTTTTTAAAACGTTTTAAAAAACGTTTTTTTTTTGTTTTTCATCTTTGTACTAAGTACAAAAATATGAATAGAATTTTAAAATTTTTGTTTTATTTTTATGGTGGAGATACTATTAGGGTTTTTGGTTTCAAATCTGTAGAAAATCATATAATACCCTGGAGAGTGGTATATACATACAAACATATATTGCAAATATTTTTTTTTTTGCTAAAATGTTTGCCAATTGACCAACATTTTGCTCTAATATTATTCATTTTCGGAATGAAATCGCTGTATAAGTTTTCTAATTAAATTTTTGCACCATGAAACCTTTTTCGCATTCCGCCATTAATTCGCAATTTTTTAAGTGCAGATTTTTAAAATTTATTACCTAGGGACCATAATATCCATATCTCATACCAAAGTTTGGTAATTAGTTCGCAAAAAAAAAATTGCCAAAAAAAATTTGCAAAAAAAAATTTTTTTCCATTAATGTATTCTCTTGCAGAATATAAATTGCTGATTAGGTTTCTTAACTATTTTTTTGTATCATAAAGGCTTTTTTCGCATTCCGCCAATATTTTACAATTTTTTGAGTGCGGTTTTTTAAAATTTTTAACCTTAGGACAATAATTCCCATATCTTATGCCGAAGTCTGGTGGTTAGTATGCAAAAAGTTTCGCGAAAAAAAATTTAGCAAAAAGGAAAATTTTTCCATCAACATATTCATTTGAAGAATGTAAATCGCTGACTGAGTTTTTTAATTTATTTTTTGTACCATAAAGCTTTTTTTATTTTACAAATTTTTAAGCGCAGTTTTTTTTTAACTCACAACCTAGGGATATCCTATATCCTATACCAAAATTATCTGGTTAGATTGCAAAAACAAAAAAAATTGGGAAAAAAAATTTTCCAAAAAGGAATAGTTCTGCATCAATATACATATGTATATGTATGTAACATATGTATAGCAGAATGTTAATCGCTGATTAAGTTTAAAAAATTTTGGGTGCGGTTTTTTAAAATTCATAAATTTGGGACTATGATACCCATATCTTATGCCAAAGTTTGGTAGTTCTTACGCAAAAAATTTCGCGAAAAATAAATTTTGCAAAAAGGAAAATTTTCGTTTGCAGAAAGAATGTAAATCGCTGACTGAGTTTTTTAATTTATTTTTTGTACCAAAAAGCTTTTTTTCGCGTTCCGCGATTTTTTTGCCATTTTTTAAGTGCGGATTTTTAAAATTCATAATCTTGGGACTATAATACCAATATTCTCATATCAAAGTTTGGTGGTTAGTTTGCAAAAAAAAATTCGCGAAAAAAATTTTCCGAAAAGAAAATTTTTTGCATCAGTGTATTTGTTTGCAGAATGTAAATTTCTGATAAGAATTTTTAATTCATTTGTTGTACCATAAAGTTTTTTTTTCGGGTTCCGCCATTAGTTTGCAATTTTTTAAGTGGGGTTCTTTAAAATCCATAATCTAGGGACTATAAGACATATATTCTATACCAAAATTAGCTAGTTAGATTGCAAAAACAAAAAATCACGACAAAAATTTTTGCAAAAAGGAATAGTTTTGCATCAATATATTTGCTTGCAGAATGTTAATCGCTGATTAAATATCAAAATTAAAATTTTGTACCATAAAGTCTTTTTTCGCATTCCGCCATTGTTTTTCAATTTTTTAAGTGCAGTTTTTGTGGTTAGTTGCTCACAAATCCTATTGTTTTAATGACCACAATTTGTCTTTTGCACAAAATTATTCAGCCTATCATGCTTTGTAGAAGTCTTTTCGGCTGAAATTTTTATTACTTTTTAATAACTATTGGATGCAGAAATGTGTCTATATGAATGTTGTTTTAAGGATTTTTACAAAATTTATATGTAATTGTAATCAGAAAAAACTAAAAAAAACGTTTTAAAACGTTTTATTTTGTTTTTTCCTCAATACAAAAAAACGTTTTTTTTTTGTTTTTTCCTCAGTACAAAATAAAAATAATTCTCAGCTTTCCTGAAAATATCAGTACGGATATTTTTTAAATTTTGTTTTCGAAAAGAAAACAAAAAATAAAAAAATTGATGAAAACAAAATATCCATCAAGAAAAATAAATTCATTTGTACACAAGTGATTTTTTTTTATTGAGGAAAAAACAAAATAAAACGTTTTAAAAGTATTAATATCGGGTGCCTGGTTAAAATACGATTATGAATCAAGATTTCTAATAACTCTTTATTAAGCGAAATATGTACTTTAACTCAGGGGTATGGCATCACCAAAAAAATAAGTTATAAAAAAATCGTTATCACTAGATGGCACTTTTTAAAAAAATTGACAATTTTCTTTTTTTATTTAAATTTAAATAAAAACAAACAACAAAGGAAGAAATACAAACAAATATTTAAAATTTTATTATTTGAATATATTCCGCGTTTGGTTTTTCCTTATTTTGAGCAGTTTTCAGCAGTTTTTGAGTTTATAAATATAGGCTCAACTGATATTAAACTGATACTAAATAGTTGCTCAGGTAATACTAAATATCAGCGCCCTCTATCGGTGAGTAGTTTAAGTTTTGATTTCCTATCTCTATAATTAATAGTCTCTGCTTTAACTATAGCAAGCTTCAAATACCAAATAATTTTTTTTATGAATTAGCACATTCGTTTTTGTTTTATTAATAACTTAGCAAATAAATAAAAAATGATAAACTGTTACGACAAACATAATAAAGGAATTCACAGTTTATGTGCTAACGTTAGCATGTTGTAAAATAGTATGATTTTTGAAGTCTAACCCATAGAAAGTTGTCAAATTTACGATAAATGCTAATTTACTACTTAAAATAGCATGAACTGTGAATACCCTTAATACATCAAGGATTTCCCTAATTTAATGGGTGCGTTCGGCAGATACACTTTAATAGGCAACAGTTCTACAACAGTTGTACAACTATCTGCTGAATGACCTGATCACTAACCGCTCAGTCTGAGCGCTCAGGTAGCGCTGTCATATTTTGGTAGCGTAAAAAAAGTTTGCTACTTTTGATCAATAAGTGATACATTTGTTGTTGTTCATTTACAAAAAAAATTGTTTTGTAAGAATGAGAAATGAAAACATACATATATAATTCAAAAACAAAAATTAAAGAAAATAAAAGGAAACTATAGAAAAAAGTGTATTTAAAAACAAAACAAATAAAACATCGTTCAGCAGAGTAAGTAATCACAAAGCGCTACAAGTCACCGGTATCAGTTTAAGGTTTCTCTGCCGAATACTACCAATGTGTCTCTGGATTTCGGTTGTATTAATCGGAAATCTGTTGTCGAAATATTTAAAAATTTTTGATCACTCAGATTCGTTATCCCTCAAATAAAATTCCGAGTTTTCTGAGATTCTAACCCATAGTAAAGCGAAAGAAAATAATTCTGTAAAGAACTCAAACTATTACTGACAACGTATAATCAAGTCACATACAGAATAAAGCAGACAAGACAAGATTTGAGATGCAACGAGTAAATGACGCTGATGCTGATGTTTTAAATGTAAAGCTTAAGCATACTAAATAAAAGGTTTCAATGATGGTAACAAACAGAGAAATCTCTTGCTGCAGGCAACAATTGAAACATGAGAACACATTAAAATTGAATTGATTTGCAAAACAAAAAAAAAAGTTCTGTGCTAAAAGAAAACCTCAACATGAATATGAAATCCTTAGAAAAAAGTAGATGAAAAAAATTACGATGATGGATAAAAATCATATAACTGATCAAATATTCATGAAAAACATTTCAAGATTATTCTGCGAATACAAAAAATAAACACAAAAAAATTTAGACGCCAGAGTTGCAAACATGTCGCCAGTGTTTAACAAAATATGTTTGTTTCATAAAGAGACATGTTAAAATGTCAACAATAAAAACTCAGCGTAAAAAACGCTCAACAGATATGTGCAACAAATTGCTATATAAAGACAGTGCCAGCATCATTATGCTTTCTAAGTGCAAGTAGCACTGCACAATACTGTACACCAAGTTTGTCGTTATTGGTTTTGGATCAGGGATGGAAAACATGGTACAATTGTACTTTTTTTGGTACATTTTGAACTCCGTTGTTACCATGGTATAGAGTTGTGAAATTTCGATACTTTTTGAGTACTCAATACTACTCAATACTTTTCAATTGAGTACTCGATACTACTCAATACTTTTAACGGTTTTTTTGAATTTAAAAATAAAAATGTTAAGAGTTCGTATTTATAAAGAAAAATAATAACAATTCACATACACGTGTTAAATAACTATTGTTACTTACATTTTACTAAATTTAAAATATTTTAAATAAATTAATTAAATAATTTTTCTCAAAAATTCATTACTAAATTCTTTGCTTCACATATAGAGTTGTATTTTCAGAGTTGTATTTTAAAGTAGTATTTTTAGAGTTGTATTTTCATACGAAAAATACTCATTTCTACGGAAAATTGCATCTTTAAAAGTATTGAGTAGTACCGTTCTAGTATTGAGTACTCAAAAAAACAGGCGGTATTATGTACTCAGTACCGGAATACTCAATACTTTTACAACTCTACCATAGTACTACCGCGAACCATTTGGTACAATTTCAAAAATTTCCAAATTTAAAATTTTTGTATTAAATGAAATTGTTGTACTTTAAAGCTGTCAACAAATATTAGAATTGCAGACGTGGACTAAAATCATTCTAACAAAAAATTGTAACTGACAACTTTTGGGCCCAATGTTGCAAAAAATATATTATTATTTTCCCGTTATCAGCTCATTAATACACGTCGATTGAGTTCTGCTACTACATAAAATTCGAGAACTTATCCCGCCTCTTTCGTATATTTTCTGAAAACTAAAAAAATATTACATTGTTTTCTTAGGACGGGTAACTAAAATATAACCAAAACAAAACATTAACATATATTTTCATATATATACATATATATTTGATATTCACAATTATTGGTTATTTTAAGAAAAGTTAGCAGGGGCCGAATTACGGCATACGTGAACGTGTGAAACCCGTTTTTTCCATGAGTAAATATGTAAAATCTGGCAATGAAAACACCATGTTTTACTTTTATATCCAATCTAGGGCCCAACTACAATATCTCTGGCCCAAAAAATTTCATTAAATTTCATAATTTTATGAAATAAAAAACTAATTTCGAACGAAAAATTTCGATCACGAATTCCGTAATTCGACCCCAGGTCTTTGTGTCGTATAGAATAGTATTTCCTGCAAGCTTGACCTTGATCTCACATACTTTTTATATCAAAAAAATTGGTGAGGGCTGGAATAGTACAATTTTTATAGAAGAATATTTTCTGCAAGTTTGACATTGCTCGGACAAATTTTCTATATATGAAAAATTTTGCTACTGTGAGAATCGAAAAAGTACAATTTTTTTATGTGGTTGGTACAAACTTTAAAAACTCATTTCCATCCCTGTTTTGGATTGTCTTTTGGTAGCTACTAAGATGCACAACTCTAATTTAATCCAGGAAAAAATATTAACTCATACTGATGCATTCATACACTGCCATATACATGGAATACATATATCGTGCGATCTTAACACGAGCCACAAACTATTGCAGTGCTATAAAAACTTTTGAACTAACATATGGTATAGAGCAGGGGTGGCAAGACTTTTTTCGCTACGTGCCAGAAAAGTACAAATTTTTTTTGTAAAAATTTCTCGCGTGCCACCTTAATTTTAATTGTTTTTTAAAATTCCTTTTATAAAAATTTTTAAAATTTGGAAAATTTCTTTTAAAAATGTCATCGCAAATGTACATTAGAGGCGTCCAAGATTATATGGCAATTTTTTAAGGGGCGAATTTGAAGAGTGTCGGGGTCCAATTTGTTTCCTTTCTATATAAAACTAATAAATATGAAGTTTGGAGACAATCGAATAAAGAAAAGTCTAGGCGGAAATCCATTGAAAATTTCAATACTGTTTATATGGGAAAAATATGACTTTTTTCAGTTTTTAGGAAAATTTCGTTCTATAGTTAAACTTTCTTAACCACTTGTGTTATGAATCGATTTTAGTATTAAATTATCTTTTTAAAAAGCTGCATACCTTTAAAATCGGTTAAGAACTCGCCAAGAAATAGCAAATGGCCCAGACCAATTTTATGCCAAAAAACACTAGGTCATGAAATTTGATGGCACTTTTTTGGACTTTAGTTTAGTTTACTCCGGCGAACTGGACCTTCGGATCTCCAAACGACTCTCGGGCGATTGTAGCGTATTCCAGGCGGAAGTGTATGCAATTGACGTGGCCGCACGGATGATAATGGAACGGGATTTGGATCCATCATCCATTAGCATCTTTACGGACAGTCTTGCAGCTTTGAAAGCCCTGGAATCCGATACTGTCAGATCGGGGTGTGTGCGGCACTGTGTTGAATCCCTCGACCGTATTCGTCGGCACTCGGTAAATCTGGCGTGGGTCCCTGGACACGCTGGGGTTGCGGGGAACGAGCTGGCTGACGAATGTGCGAGGAATGGCTCCGAGTCGGTCGAGGACCCTGTGCAAACGGAGGTCCTGGTTCCTCTGGTGGAGCTATTCGGTGTGATAGGGGATATATCGGATAGGGAGACGAGGGCAAGGTGGACAACCTTGACCAATTGTAGGATATCTCGGACCCTATGGCCACTGCCTGATCCGGGGAGGACAAAGATTCTTCTTGGTTTTGGCAAGCGGACGATCGGAATGCTGGTAGGAGTCCTAACGGGACACTGCGCAATTGGCCGAATGGCTGTGCGTTGGGGTTACGCCCAGGCGGACTACTGCAGGGGCTGTGGGGACGAGGAGGAGATAGTGCATCATCTGCTTTGCGAATGTCCGGGACTGAAGGAGCGGCGACTCAGATATCTGGGATGCAGGTTCTTCGACGACCTGGACAGTCTACGCGATGTTTCCCTGTCTGGTCTTGCGGACTTTCTGAGGGGATAGGGATGGTTTTAGATTTCTTCGGGTCGTGGTACTTTTCTCCATGTGGATGAGGGGGAGTTTAAGGGAATCGAAATGGGCCTTATGGCCTCCGAGTGAACTCGCCGTTCTGGCGGGCTCCCATTCAACCTAACCTTTTGGACTTTTAGAAATTTATTAAAGCCATAACTGTTTTTTTCCTCTCTATACTTATAAATACTCAGATATGCAATATTGTTTTATTACCTGTCTGTTAACCTGCAATAAGGCAAAAAAGGCATAAATTTTTTGGCATAATTTTCAAAACTCCATTTTCTATTTTTAAAAAATTTTCTTAAGCAAATTTTAAAAAAATGGATTTTGCACTTCAAGAGCTTATTAAATACATCCTGGAGATGAAGTGTGCCAATTTTGAGGTAAATCCCTCCATGAACCTGTCGGTGACAAGCTCTTATTTTTTGTGGATTTCGAGAAAAGTGTGATTTTTATGAAACTTATTTTCAGCCTTTATTACATTGAGGGTTATTTCGTAAATTATTATTTAAAAAAAAACTTAATTTTTTAGATCCAATTTTATTACAAGTTGTTTTCCATTTTTGTGCAATTTTCTGGTACTTTTTATTTCTCCGATTATGAGGCATTTCATCGAAACATTTAAACTCCTATCAATCTAGAATTTTAGAAATTTTCCTAGAATTTCCTGATAATCGAATTTGCGAGTTCTGTATTAACCATATTTCTTTAAACAAAAAATGGTGGCAATACAGAGTTTTATTCATTTTAAAAGACGATTTACAAGATATATGAAAAATTTCACCATTACGGAGTTAAATCACACATTTTTGTAGCGAAATTTAACATTTAACTGAAATTTTTGCTGGTCTTCTAATAGTTTAAATTTTTTGAAAATATCCAACAAAACGTCGCGTGCCACCTAAAATCCACTCGCGTGCCACTATTGACACGAGTGTCATAGTTTTGCCAGCCCTGGTATAGAGTGACCAGGTAGGTGATCGTAAACAAAAATGAGTAAAAATGTTAAAGTCGGGCATGCCGACTATATGATACGGTACAGCAGTCTGGCTAAAATCTAACTAATATTTGGAACGGGCTCAAATGGACTTACTTAAGAATTTGTCTATTAAATGTTTGAAAAAAATAAAGTAACTATAAGAAATATTGGTTTTACCTAATGTTAGGTGTATCTAAAAGATAATCGAAAATATAGTCCATATGGGCGATAGGTCGAAGTATGGACCGATTCTATCTAGAATAAAAAGGCTTTATCCTTGGAAACATGTGAGTCAGTGTAACAAATTTCATTAAAATATCTTAATATTTGCGACCTGTAGCGTACGAAAAAGCCAATTTTGGGCAAATTTATATTTTTCTTCACATCGGTCTTAATAACTTTTACCACTTTTAATTAAATTATTTTTTCTTGATCACAAGATCTTTGAGAAATATGTCAGATTTCAAAATGCATCGGTTTGCCAAATTCGAGTGTTTCATTAGTTGACAATAGAGAATCAAACTATTTAAAATAATACATTATGCACAAAAAATTGCAACAGAAGTACGCGTGATCAGGCAATGTGGTGCCAGAGTGGTCAAAAAGATCAACAAGGACCTAAAGAAAAAGAACCTAGGAACGAAACCATAGCCAAAAAGGTGGAGAAGCTATTGATTCCAAATGTTTCTGGCCGCGAAGTGGTACGGCGCGTGCAAAGTTCGGAAACTTTTGTGAGAAGAGTAAAAGCAAACGTTGCCCTCAAAATATTTAAAGTTCAGAAAGTTTAGGATATAAATGCTAAGAAGAACATTCATGCCAAAACACGAGCAAAACTTCTCTGAGTTATATTTTTTAATGGCACGATCTTTATTAGCTCTCAAACCATGAGTAATTTTATCCTGATTTCCGGAAAAATAACCAAAAAAGCGTTTGAAGTTTGGCGTTTCGCGAATAAATTTTGCTTGCTTTTTGCAAACTGGATCTCAATCGTTGCGTAAAATAAAACTTATTAAGAGAAAAATTCCAAAAGAATTGTAGTGCATAAATTTTGATCCATAATTGTATTTTTTAATAAGAAACTGGAAATATTTTTAATTTGTTTTAAAATTTCCACTTAGGTATTACGTTTAATTACTTAGTTGTATTTTTAGACAACAAAGTAATTAAACTCTTCCCAAAACCTAAAAATAGATTTGTGGCAAAGACTTTTTTCCGCGAAATTTTGGAATTATGCATTGTTTGAGTGATAAAAGTTAACGCTATTCAAAATTCGGGACATCCAAATATGGATGGTATCTATGTAGATTGATTAATCGAATATTCCTGATGTTCTGGAAATAAGAATTTAACATAACGTTCGCTAGACAAAGCAAATTTTTCAAGTTTTGAAAGAAGCATTCAAGTGCCTTGGTTTTCTGAAACAATGCAGGAATTACATTTCTAGGGCCAGTAACTTATCTAAAAACTTACCAGAGTTAAACGTTAACCGAAAATATTTCCGTATAAATTTGACATCCATAACTACGGTTAAGCACTACACTTTGTTTATTTCGAGGTAAGTTAGCAGATCTAAATCTTACTTCTTTTTTTATAAAGGGTGGTCCAACCATATTCTAAATGATAAACAATTCCATATGAAAAATATACACCCAATAACTAAAATACTCACGGATAATAGTTTCCCAAGAAAAGTCGTGAATACACTTATTAAAGGCGAACAAGAAAAATTAAATTATGAAAATAAAAACAATACACAAAATAAACCCACTGAAGACCAACAGAAAAAATTTTACAGTGTAAAATATATTCCGTGGTTAACAGACAACAAAAACTTACGAACAACTATACAGTCAGAAAACATATGCTTTGCCTATAAACCAAACACAACTCTCAACATAATTTTCTCAAATATTAAAGCGCCAATTAGCAAACAACAACAAAGTAATGTTGTCTACGAGGTGAAGTGCAAAGGCAACGACGAACACAGCTGTGAACAAGTGTACATAGGAACAACAAAAAGAACACTTGAAACAAGGATAGGAGAGCATAAAATTGACATAATAAAGGGAAAAGAAAGCACTGCGTTAGCACAACATATAATAACAACAGGCCACACAGCTGATTTTGAAAAGGTTCGCATACTAGACAAAGAAAACATAGAGAAAAAACGATTCACAATAGAAAGCCTGCGAATACAACAGAATATAGGAGTCACAATGAATATGAAAGAGGACACAAATAATATGTGCGTTCCCGTACGTTACCGCGGGTACCCGAGGGAACCCAAAACAGCCCAAACAACAACAATTTACACGCAATTTTGAGTACGGGAACGCCTTTGGGCTAGTTTGTGTAACTTCGGTAAAGTACGGGAACAGACATAATATAAGCGCTAGCTATAGAGTTGCCATTAAGTGAAACATTACTGTGATATTAATTTAAGCCTTGTGTATTAATTTAAAATTCATGTTTTGTGTTTTTTGTTTTGTGTACAATGCTGTTTAATGTTAAGTAAAATATTTTCATATTGTAAGTTAAATTCTTTTATGGTGTATTTTATTAAATTAATGTACTTTTTGATTTATTAAATAGACGACTTCCTTGAAAAAGTCTACAAATATAGACGAAACGTCGGAAAAATATGTAAAGAAACTTTGTTTTATTTACACTCAACATTTTAGGCCTTATTAGCTTATGAAAACTGATTAAACAAATTTGAAATATTTGGCCAAACAACATAATAAGATATTGCACGATGTTAATTGTGAGTCATACCTTAACGTCAAGTTTTTTGCCCAACTTAATTGGACATTTCCTTGTTTCAGTATTTGACAAATTCAACCATGGAGAGGTACACAATTTTACGAAAATGGGCGTTCAAATCAAAATGCATTTCGTGAACTTCGTGATTTCTTTGGTCAGTATAATAGACCAAATGTGTCCACAATCGGGAGAATTGTGCGCAAATTTCGGCAAACCAGGCCTGTAGGAAATGTGAAAACACCTGTGCATTAGACCGTACCTCACAAAAAAAGTTCGCCGTACACCACCCAATATGATGTATTTTTGGAAGGCGATTTCAAAAAAAAATATTTTTTTTTTGCCGACCGTAGGGGTCGCCTTTTTCAATTTTTCTTCGAGGAGACCAGTGTTTTGCTATAAAGGAAAAATCCAATTAAAAAAATTTTTAAATGGCGACCCCTACGTTCGGCAACCAATATATAAAAAAAACTTCTACTGGGTTTAGCGAAAAACTTCTTCAGCAAAAGTTTAATGATTTTTTGCTAGCTTTAATTTGCTGACATTAGGGTTGTACATTAGGGTCGTAGCAACTGAGATCTGGTGGCTAACTAATAGAACGGGATACTTGAGGTCAAAATGTCCTTAGAGCAAAACACTGGTCTCCTCGAGAGAAAAACATCGATGTATCATACTTTAAGATCCGACTGTAAATACCAAAGATATAACGTAAAATGGCGATATAATGTAAAATGGCGACCCCTACGTTCGGCGAAAAAAAATAAAATTTTTTTTTGAAACCTCCTTGCAAAAATACTTCATATTGGAGGGTGTACGGCGCACTTTTTTTTTGCCTGTAAGGTGGTACGCTCTACTGTGCATGCTCGCCCAGTTCGTTCTGCGGAAAACAGTGCTGTTGTTCGCGATAGTGTGGCAGAAGAGCCGTCAACCTCGACTCGTCGTCGTTGTTCGCTATCGCGAGATGATAACGGAATTCTTGTGGCCAGAAATTGAGGAAATGGACCTGGACGATATGTGCTTCCAATAGAATGGTGCCACTTGCTACACAGCCAAAGAAACAATGGCTCTTTTGCGCTAGAAATTCAATGGCCGTGTTATCTCACGAGTGGCGATGTCATTTGGCCGCCACGACCATGTGATTTGAAACCGTTGGACTTTTTTTATTTGGGGATATTTAAAAGAAAAAGTGTACGTCAATAAGCGAAGAACAATTCAAGAGCTAAAGGATAAGATAATTTGGCATATTAACGACATTCAACCTCAATTATGTCTCAGAGTCATTGAAAATATGGACCATCGGATAGAGGTATGCCACCGAATTTTTATTTCACACATAATTGTCATAGATCCTTCTATCATACAATTAACATCGTGCCTTTTGGTTGGACCACCCTTTATATATCTCCTACATCCCGTTGAAGATAAAATAACACTCCAATATATGGACGGAGCTCTACAGTTCAGTTTAGAGTTTTTAGGCCGTGTGTAAAGGAGACTTAAGAGATTATTGTTTATTTATTCGCCGATACTGTCATCGGAAGTGTTAACTGAGCATATACGCTTATCCAATATAGCATCACGTTTGTAGTCGATTGCCCAGTGAACCACTTAACGCATGATAGAGAAAATTTGTTAGTCGGTTAAACAAGACGTCTGGAAAAAACTTCCTGTCGGGAATTTTATTGCACAATTAAAATCAAATGTCCCCAAACTCGACTTTTGCTTTCAGCCTTCACCTAACCTTATTTCCTGATATCAACACATCCCTTAGAACGAAGTGCTTAAGATAAGATTGACTATCTTTACTGAACTTATAAGATTCGTTCAGGCAACCTACATGCTTTCATATGAAGGCAATTGAGAATTCTTTCTTTATGATAGGAAGCTATAATATTTTTGAATTCTTGGAACCATGGTAGGCTTCTGAGGCGATGTTTGTTTTTATTAAAGCTCTGTAAAAACTAAACCTGGTCACTCTAAAAGCAGCAGAAAAAAGAAGAACAATCAGCTTTAGAAGCTTCCCAATACAACATTTGAAGCAAGTCAAACCAGTTTTCAAACATGCCATTTGTACTCATACATAAACTTCATATGACATTCATGACCATTTAATGATATACAAAGATATTGGCTATACTGACGTACAAGGTAAAAAAAAGCAAAAAGAAATAAAGAGGGGTTGCAGGCATGGTTGCAATTTAGCATGACCATACTACATACCACTTACTACCATGTACTACTCGTAAACATGCAATTCCTCATTTTGTTGATAATGATGATCATCATCATTTATCCATAGTTGACCATATGCTGCTGCATCACAGATATTTCTGTATATATGCCTACATATATACAAAAGAAAGACATGACAACAAAAACGCACATGACAAAATGCGTCTGTGTCAAAATGATGCCTAAAGCTTTGACCACCACTATCACATCACTACGAACTATATAGATGCAACTATACTAAATAACTACTGCTAAAGATTGACCATAACCAAGTTTGCACTAAATTCAATGTGAATTTTGTTAACACTTTCATCCGCCAACAAATCTAGAATTTATTTAATTGAATACCAAAATAAAATTTGTCTGTCTCTTATTCTGTCAAGTGGTTCCACAAATATTTTTGAGGAAAGCCTTTATTATGTAGGCAGAAATCCAAAAGCGAACTATTTAGAATTATTTTATCTTGAAGCGATACCCTTAGGATGCTCCCTAATGATGCTGCGCATAGTGTTGGTATCAGGAAAATAGGTGAAGAAAAGGATGGAAAGGGAAGTAGTGTGATTTTGTGTATTTTGGTATTGTAAGAAAAACAAAACATGTACAATAGGGTGTCTCGAATATTAATCGCGTTAACTATTAGCAGAGCTTTAAAGAATTAATTTCTAGAATGAATTCCCTAAAATTTAATTAAATTTTTTTATTCAAGGAATGAATTCAATAATAGAAAATAAGCGGTAATTAATTCCAGTGAATAAATTCAAAGAATTTAAATTTAGAGAATGAATTCCCTGACCAAAGCATTAAGTATTAAAATTAAAGAATTCATTCACTAACGAATTTATTCAACACGAATTAATTAAATTTTTATTCATTCCCTTGTACAGTTAGCACCCTGAAGGAATTAACTTTTACTTTTTTATCTCTAAGGAATTAACTGTTCCGTTCAATTCCCCAAGGAATTAACGCTTTCGATTAATTCGCTGAATTTAAGTTTTCACTTAATGCCAATTGAATGCCTTAAAGAGTTAACATTTTTTTTATTATTTTTCAGTTCTTTCGATAATTTGTATAATTGGTTTAACTAAAACAAATTTTAGTTAAACTAATTGTATGTCCTTTAATAGCAACAACAACATATTATACAGAAAGTGATATTAATTTATGATCTAGAGTCAAACTAAAAAACATTCATTTACCAAATAAAAAAGATCAACTATATATACCCCTCATTCCTTTAGATAAATCGAATGAAAAAAAAGGAATTCATTCAATTCCTTAAGTTTGGTCATGGAATTCATTCCCAAAATATAAAATCAGTTAAAATGTGAATCAGGGAATTCATTATTTAATTAATAATTAATTAAATAAATAAATAAAATTAAATTAATGAAAAAACTCATGTACGTTTCAAGTAATTTTTTCCATTTTCATAATTCTAAATGTCCATCAATTCCATAGAACCTAAAACTTTGCATGGCTTAGTCTTGAAGCATGGCCTATCTAATTCTATTTAACATTTCTCTCATGTCAGTTCAAAAAACTTGAGATATAACAGACCATAAAGGTCTGTTTCAACGGATATCGAAATTTTTTGAAATTACCCATATAAGCTTGTGGTTTAAAACAAATCTAAAATCTACCATTCATACACAAAATTTTTTCGTCGTACACATTCACTATTTCTTATGTACAATAACATTTGGTATAACTAAAAATAATTCCCCCTTATTATGGAAAATTTCAATTCAATTGAAAAATTTCTTCAAGTCTCTAATGCCTTAACGCAATTTTCATTAGTTTAAATTTGCAACGATAACAAAAATTACGTTGGATATTGTGATCATTGGAATCTTTGTTTTATTTACCACTGCATAATACATTGTTTCTTGGTTTTATGTTGCTTTGGGATTTTTGCAAACAATTTCTGTGCCACTAGAAATTGTTTTCATTTCTCATCAATTCTGGAGGGAAAATTGTTTTCTTTCACAGATGTGGTTAAGTACGTGAACGTGTATATACATACGTGTGCCCTCATTCCCATTATGTCAATCGTATTATATTGTTTGTTGTACGAATGTACCTTACACGCATGCAACAAATTGCCTTTAATTTGTTCCTTCAAGTAAATGTCACTTAAGAAAATCTTCAAAGCTTTGATTGAATCTAATTGTTGCAAATTAATCAAATGTATGAAAAACTAAAACAATTTAGAAGTGTTGAAAACTTTTAGATTGTTTTCTATTTATCATGATACATTAAATAATTTTAAGACTAAACTACTGGTAATTACTTTAATGCTGAGGGAGCTTGCTCAGTGAAGATAATCTTTAATCTACATATCGTCGTCGAAAATCCAAAAGTATCATCAAAAAAATTGAAATCGTTTCTTTGATTGATTCTGAATCATTATGTTTAGACTGTGACCAAGTCTAAAACATGTTGTGTTTAAGCCCATATTCGATAATTTGTTCTTATATTTGAACGCTGTTATTCAAAAAAACTTCTTAATTTAGCTTTAAAACATGAATTTACTAAAGCATTCATTATCTCTATTAAACCTTTATTAAAAAATTGTATTCAGAAACATACAATAAAAGTTTATTAATTTTGTTTTTAATTCTGGCAACACTTTGTATATTCTCTCTTTTTATTGTTAGTGATACATTCATTTTGTGAATGATTGACTCGGTAATTGTAGGTAAATATATTGTTTTGTAAATTTTGGAAATTAAAATGTTTTATTACAAATCAAAACATATTAAAAAACGATTTTTAACATTACTGAGAAGTAATAATGGGAACAAATTGTGCTAAAGAATTTTTTACATTACGAATACTGAAAGTATTCGAATATCGAGTATGGTTTTGTTATAAATGCATCACTATTTTATTGAATTTGTTTTTATTTTATTTTCATGAAAATTTGGGAAAATTTTCGAAAAATGAGTTTAGTCTTGGAATTTTTGCAGTTTTTTTGTTTTGGTTCGATACAAAATGTTGCATTCCATCTATTCTTGGGTGGATGACTCTTAAACTAACTATTCATTTAATCATTGTAAATTAACGTTTTTTAGTTTTGTACAGTGGTTTTATTTTTCCAAACTTTATCAAACAGATATTTTAGGCTATACCCTGCTTTAAGCGTTTAATAAATTTTTCTTTATTAATCATTTGTGAATATTCTTTTTGCCAAATTAGCTTACAAATCTGTAATTAGGCTATTTTAAAAGTTTTTGAATAACACAGAAAATCTTTTTCATTTCATAACTATTTCTACTTCTCCTGTAAAATTAAGAAAAGTGATGTTACGTACTTTTCGATTTTCGACGACGATATAAAAAGAACATTAACATTTGGCATAATATTCAGCTCTCGGATCAAAATTTATACTTTTTTGTGCGCATTTGTCTAAATTCGATTAATAATTCATAGACATTTCAAACTACTATCTTATGGTCTAATTCATAAACTTTTACAACAGTCTTATTGCAGGATTTTAAGCTAATTTGTGAAAAACAGTATTCATATTTGCTTAATACCGAAAAAAATAATATAGGTTTATAGTCGATACTCATTAACTTTAAACCTTTTATAAAGTTTGGAATGAGGAAGCTACCATTTAATTCCTAATTATTTCGTTTTCAGGCATGAAATGATTTATTAAAGCCATCCCATCCCTAGAATGTGTGGCTTCCAACAACTTGCATCCATCAAACTGAAAAAAGCTACAACAATTGCGTAGCCAATGACCTTTTTCGAAAAAATTTCCATAAAAATTTAAAAATAAAATTAAAAAGAAAAACAAAACAATAGTGATGTACAGACTGTCAAAACATTATTCGAAATTGGATTACTTTTGTATGCTTCGAATAATATGTTTTAAAAAATTACTTTTTTACACACGTTTCCATTGATTTGCTTTATAAATAAAAAACAATATTTTTAATGGCTTTTAAATGTATCTTAGCACATCATTAGTTCTCTAATTTAAGAAAATACATTTTCACTTCCGATTACCGAGTCAATCGTTTACTAAATTTATACATCACTTACGACTTATTTGGGAGAAGAGAGAAAATAAACAATAGTGTTGCCAGTATCAAATCGAAAAATTAATTTATAGTTAAAATACGATTATGAATCAAGATTTCTAATAACTCTTTATTAAGCGAAATATGTACGTTAACTATAGCAAGCTTCAAATACCAAATAATTTTCTTTTATGAATTAGCACATTAATTTCCTACTTGTTGCCTTTGCTCTAAAATCGTGACGAAAATATCCATATTTATGATACTTTCGTAATGAAATGGTGGCAGGTCATAATCCCAACGGACATTATCCTCATTTCCATTTTGGTGATTATGACCGGAGTAAAAGACCCCTAAAAGCGGCTGCATTTGGAGATTATCTTCCTTTGAGAAACTGTCTCAAAGCTCATGGGGCATATATCCATTTTTACTTGGGATAAAGGACAAAATCATGTTGGTCATAGTTCCAATTTTTTTTAAGGGTTTATGACCGAAAAATGTCCATCCATAAACCTAAAATCGAAAATGGGGATAATGTCCGTGAGGGTTATGACATGTCACCGAAAGTACCCGTAATTGTTAAGGCATAGATTAGAGGTTGAAAGGGAGTAGATCCACATGACATTAACTAGTACCCAGATTCTATCTTAAAGTCCGTTGGACCGGAGACGGGTATATCCCGTAGACAACCAGTTCGCAGAGTAGAGACCACGCTGCTTCGATACAGATACTACAGTGATTCTTACGTGAGCGTAATCTAAGCGGGTTATTGTACAGTTAGAATTTTTATGCTCTACACTACTTCGTGGACTGGGTATATTAAAACAGTAGACCTAGACCCACGTTTTAGTATATCGTTCGACTCAGACCCACTTTTTGGTTAGATTAAGCTAAGGCCGTCTGTCTAATCGTGATTTTGTCTGGTCCGTCTGTGTGTTTGTCCATGTATTCTTGTGCCCATGCTACAATTAGCAAGTGTTAAGTCAGTTTGGTAAAATTTCGTAGCTTGGCTTATATGCAAGGATGAAGCCCATTGATTTTGGTTACGATCGGACCATATTTAGATCTAGCCTTCATATAAAGCCGCTCCAAAAATTGTCTCTTAAGCTACTTCGTTCGTAATAGGTACCAAATTTGAAGAGGTTTTAATTAAATTTGTTATATGTTATATGGGCCTAAGGACAAAGCGTGTCGCTAGATCCATGGTCCATGTTTTGACCCAGTGAATATATAAATGTTCCCCAAAAATTGGCTCTTATGCTTGTTTGCACGGTACAGGTTGCAAACAGTAAGATATATAATTGAATTTTCGTACGCTTACTCCCATGGACTTAGATATAGAGCCTAATTATAATATTTTAGATAGAATATGTCTATATTTTGACCTATATATGGACTATATTTCCTATTTTCTCACAAATACTCTTAACACTGGGCAAGTTAAAATTTTCGTACTGACTTTATAATTTTTTAAAATTTTATAAACAAATTGTTACATCATTTGAACCTATTCAAATTTCGGATCCAAACATTAGTTGAGTTTCAAGCAGACTGGTGTAGGGTATCATATAGTCCGCATGCCCGGCTTTAACTTTTTTATTCGTTATTCCTTCCGGTTGTGTGCTTGACAAAACTAAGAAGAATTTTCTTTCTCTCTGGATTAGGGAACCGCCTTAAATATCCGAAGACGATATCATATTCCAATAAGATTGTAATATCATTTTCGATAAGGTTTAATGACAAAGTATACTCTAATATATTCATTATTTACAAAAATTCAAATAATTTTCAGAAACAAGTAAAATTTATAACAACTTGCAATTTTTGCTTCCTTTAGCTATTTATAATCTTTTTTTTTTTGGACAATTAGTTGCAAAATCTATGTGAGTTCGACTTTTCTTCTTAATATAACGATTTTATTAGTAATTTTTTATTATGACTTCATTTCTGCTCATTTTAAAAGAATTCCGGTTTAGCTATCATATATGATATCATTTTTGCTATCGAAATTGCAGCAGCTTCATATAATCCATCATACTCTTAGATCTAATTGTTTCGGTACTTCCCATTCTCAGAATAACAAAGCTTGCGGATCACTCCTTTCTTGTAAGTACTCTAAGTATACTTAAAAGTCCCTAGAAAGTTCGTCATCGGTGGAATGCATGAGCTTCATGCATACGGACCGTACACAATTGATGGTGATGCCTATTTAATTCCAAGAAGTATTTAATTCAATCGATTATTTACAAGAAAGATCTGCGGTGTAGGCCACTCCGATTTCGATAAAAAAATTTTATAAGTTGCAGTGGAGACAAAACACATGGCCTGGAATGATCCGGATTGTCAAGCTTTTTTACGTCTTGTTAACTATTAAGCGGAGAATACACGTGGGAACATTCGTGAAAAAATTCCCATTTTCTGTGAATGTGTGTGTGTGTGTTTGTATGTGTGTGCGTGTTGACATCGTGCAATTCGTGTTTACAAAATTTTTTGATATTTTTTGTTCCCTACTCAATGTTCCTTCGTGTATTCTCCGCTTTTAACTAAAATGCTATTTGTCAAGCTAAAAATATATTTTTTAAATTAAACGTCTCCCCAATATCAAAGAAAATCATACGTCAACTTACAAAATTGTTGCTGATTCACATGTAATTTTTGTTTAATTTATCACACGGCTAACGCCGGCGTACTAATTTAAAAAAAATATATTTCCCAATATTGTGATATTAAATCATATACGATAATTATTTATGATACGAAAACGACAGTTTGTTTTTGTTATAAAATATACTTTTACAACGATATTGTTTTTCCATGAAAATAGGATGTAGTTTTCGCTATCGAATAACGATAGTAAAATTGGCATAGTCCAGTCTGGTTTCGAAATCGAAAACGATATCTTATATGATAACATAATCGGAATAGTTTTAAAGTTAGCTGAAATTAAGTCAATGTTCAAAAACTGTTTAACTGCCATTATATTCGTTATATTAAAAAGAAAAGTCTAATAACTCAACTAGATTGTGTATCTTATTGCCCATTAAAATATAGGTATATAAATCCAAAAAAAGAAAAATTTCAAGTTCTTATATGTTTCCTTGGCTTCTGAAAATTTATTGAAGTTCTATTTCAACTATAAATATTTTGAAGTATCGAAAATGATATTATAATTCATCTAATTCCTTAGATTTGATCAGGGAATTCATTCCCAAATATAAATACAGTACACAAAACAGGAAATAGGGTATTAAATCCTTCGGAGCTCTGAAGTCTTTGGCTCTAATGCATAAACTTTTCTTAATTTTCCGTTAAGGAATACAATTGCTAAAGTATTCATTTTCCTTATTAAACCTTTTTAAAAAAATGTCATGCATAATCGTTAAATAACAGCTTGTTAATTTCTCGTTTTATTATGGCAACACCCTCATTTAATGTGTCTCTACTATCAAATAAATTGTTAGTGATTCATAAAGTTAGTAAACGATTGACTCGTTAATCATGTTGTTTCGAAGATTTTGTCAATAAAAATAATTTATAATAAATTAAAACATGACAAAAACAATTCTTATACATATCTTGGTTATGTAATATTTTAAAATAATATTTTAAAGAGAGTATAGTATTACGAATACTGAATGTATTCGAATGACGATTATGTTTTGATTAAATCAACATCACTATTTTGTTTATTTTGTATTTTATTTGTACACAATTTTGTGAAAATTTAATGAAAAAACGCTTAAATGGTGCAATTTTTCCAGATTTTTTTAATTTGTTAGATATAAAATGTTGGATTTTACATATTCTTGAGTGCATGATCCTGCAAAAACTCTTTAAATAGATATAAACTCAATACTTATGGTTTCAACTTAGACTTTTATTTTCCAAATTTTATGAAATGCTTATTTCAGGCTTTATCCTACTTTAACAGATTGTTAAATTTGTAGTTATTAAAGGGATTATGCATATTTTTTTGCCAAAATAGCTTAAAAACGTTTAATTAAACTGTTTAGAAACATTATACATAACACCGTTTATCTTTACCAAGCAAATCAAGTACTACATAAAAAACTTCTTTGATTTGTTTGGAATAGCTTAAAAGTTTTGTAAATATTTTTGAATTGCCAAGTTATTTTTGGATTTTGCAATATGGCAACTGCTCTAGTAATTCGGGACACGTATTAAATTCTTGTACGCGATTTCGACCAGTAGTATAGTCAACACTTAGGAAGTTTGACTAAGCTTTTACTTAAGTTGGAAACTGATTGCAGGTGTGTATAATCGACAATAAGTAATTGAATTTACAGTTTTTGAGTGCCAAGTTATCAATAATAAAGATAAATAATTATGTCCTAATTCATAAAAAAAAAAATTTATTTGGTATTTGAAGCTTGTTATAGTTAAAGTACATCCCAGCAAAAATATGTGTAAGTCATTCAAAACAAACAACTTTTAAATTGGTTACAATGGAGCGATAAGTGCTCTTTTTCTGTTTCGAATGTATGTGCACCGTGCACCAAAGAAATATATTAATAAAATTTGTTGCAATGTTAATATATTTTATCGTTTAAAACAGACCAATCAAGAGGTTCGTTAAAAGGGGTTGGTCCCTTACCTTTTCTTATACTTAAAAAGTTCTATAAATGTCACCTGCTTTAAATGTCGATATGCTTTAATTCCTATTACGCCTTAAAAGTCGTAAAATCAAACTAATGGCTTCATTAGTCTGGTAGTATCGTAAAGTATCGTGTCAGTTGTTTACTTTTAACTAGTGATAATATACACAACTACTTAGTTTGGAAGTAGATTTGACGTAAGAAAATCTATTGAAAATAGATTTCTACTTTACGATACCCCATTTCACCTCACTTTACTACCAAACTAATTTGGGCTTAAGAGTGTGTGTGAAACGGTAGCAAAGTATTCTTTATGCTAAATTTTTGACAGTTTTGAGGTGAATAAAATTTCACTAGCCCATAGGACTAGTAGAATTTTTGACATAAGCATAGAAATATTTGACATTTTGAAATTTGAAAGTTTCTATATACCCAGTGTAGAAATGGTAATGACATATCATTATTTTTTGCAGTACCAGTAATGAAACCCACTTACCTTCTGCATTATTTTAAAACATATAATAATGAGTTACTGATAATGACTTATTTTTATCATTATTTCATATAGAAAATAATTTTGTAGAGTTTTTTGAAAATTTTTTGAAATCTATTTTTAGACTCAATATTTTTTAAACACTGGTAAGGATATATGTAACCATATATTTTTTGATTTTTTGTATGTTGGCGAGTAAGCTTACTTGTGTGCAGCAGGTCAATTATGTTTTTATCTATTAAATATTACATGTCGATATAGCTCAGATGGTATAGCTTTTGACTGGCAATCTGTAGACCCAGGTTCGATTTCCGTACCAGCAAATTTTATTAAAAAAAAAAAAAAAATACTATAAAAAATACTTTTTTTTATATAATTAATTTTTTTGAAAATCAATTTTTAGACTCATTATTTTTGTCAGTACAGGTCAGCACATAGGTAACGATATATTTTTTGATTTTTCGTAAGCTGGTGTGTAACGACAACTCATTATTTTTCGCGACATCGCCATATAAAGGCAATAAGAAATGTAATAACAAAAGTAAGTAGTTACCATTACCAAGTATGTACTTACATAACAACATATCTGGTAATGATTTTCTACACTGGGTACGTAAAACAAAAATTGAGAAACAGTATATACACACAAATGAAAAATTCTGAACAAAAACAAAACAGATTTAAAATTAATTAATTCTGAACAAAACAGATTTAAAATTAACGTACCAGAAAAGAGGCGGAAGCAAATTACATTACATGGAGGTAACCATTTTTGCTTCTCGGCTTCGTCTTTTTTTCATGCAAAACTAAAACTTAATTTCAACGATCTGGTTTGTAGGAAAATTGCAATTAGAAAGCGCATATATTTCTAAAAAATATTTGTTTCCTTTTATTTCTTTTTTCATTATTATTTAAAACTGTCAAAAATTTTACATTGTCGAAAAAGATTTCATTTCACACAGCAAAATTTAAAATTTTTTCACCATAGAGCAAATGTTTTTCACCATGATACTTTGCTATCGTTTCACACACACCCTAAATAAATAATTCTATAGTGACAAAAAATATATTATTTCTTCAACTCAAAAATAGATTTAAAAAAATTACTGCCGTCAACTTTAAAATGTCCATTAACTACCTAATTTCGTAAAACACTTGGGTGAAGTGAAGGGAACTTTCAATGTAAATTGTTTTTATAACAAAAACAATTTCTATGGAAATAACGCAACACTTCACCGAAGTGTTTTAGAAAATTACCCCCTAAAGTTCCAAATTTTAATTAAAGTTACAATTTTGCTAAATGAACTTCTTCAACATAAGAATTTAACTAATCACGATTGCAAATTATAGCATTGGAACTTAATGCATCGTTTAATGAAAACGTTGATTTTAAGCTAACGATGGTTGACTTGCAAAATTCAAATGACGACATGGTATTCGCCTTCAAAATATGTCTGGGGAAAAACTGTCCTCCAACGGTTCTCGCATTCTTTAATGAATTTAAAGCTAAAATTTCAATCATAGATCTGCGGCTTCAGCAAATTTATACTGATGGCCTGATTACTGTAGAGTTGTAAAATGTCGATGCTTTTCTCTCCTTTATTTGTTAAAATTAAAAAAAAAAAATATATGTAAAAATAGTTTCCTAGTACGCTTTAATATTCTGAAAATTCCTTGAGTAATGTTTTTAAAAAAATTAATCAGAGGGTTACATATAACTTTTAGGCCCAGCTTTTAAGATGTAGATTATCTTTAAACTTAGTTTAACGCAGTTTATAACTGAAATACTGCTTCTTAAATCTATTTCTATTTTCTTTCAATGAAGATATAAATTCTAAACGAGAAAAAGTTGTTCGGGCAAATTTTTGTTAATAAAATTGAAATGGCTGATATAATTCTTTTTCGGTTTAACTAAACCAAGTTTAAGTGACATACCAAAAACTCGGTCTTAATGTATTAATCTTATTTAATTCTTATCTTTTTTGAATTTAAGGACTGAAGTAAACATGTTACAAACTTATTTAAAAAAACTGTTGAACAAAAATTAAAAAAAATTTGGTTTTGTCTGATTTTGACTTAATCGAATTAATTCAGATGCAAAAGTGTTTCCTTAATATTGCCCTACAAATAATAATAAATTGAAGCTTTTGTTACACAATAGGTTCAGAAATGGGCTCTGTAAAGGCTAAACATTAAATTTGCCTCTAAAATATGCTATTTCAGACATTTAAATCACTTTTAAAAATGTATTATATTATATATTATAAAGAGTACTTCTAAATCACTCTAAAAATGCAAACAAAATGTACTCGTATTGATGTGATGGAAATATATACCTAAAAGCCATACTTTATTAACATCATGTAATCACTTTAAATTACTAACAAAATGCTTAAATTGAACTACTGACAACATGGGACATCACGTGTAAAATAAATCAGTGTTAGAGCTAAATTGTAACTACTCCACAATCAGTTGATGCTATTCGGAGTGCTTTTAAAATAACTTTTTTGTAATGACTTTTTTTGCTGGGATATTTCGCTTAATAAAGTTATTAGAAATCTTGATTCATAATCGTATTTTAACTCCCAATAAGCACATAGGTTTTAAAAATTCAAGTGCTTTAAATTTTGCTTGAAGTAAAGTATATTTCAAATTCTAGCACTTGTTTTTTTAACAAAAATATTTCAAACTTGAATTTTTGTTTCCCTTTTGCTGGAGTATGCTATTGAAATAAAATATAATAAAAGTTGAATTCAAGCCTTGAAACTGGAAAACAGGGCTGGAATTGAACTTGATTTCAACTTGAATTCCAGTGAAAATGTTTATAGGGACTATAAATTAATTTTTCGATTTGATACTGGCAACACTATTGTTTATTTTCTCTCTTCTCCCAAATAAGTCGTAAGTGATGTACAAATTTAGTAAACGATTGACTCGGTAATCGGAAGTGAAAATGCATTTTCTTAAATTAGAGAACTAACGATGTGCTAAGATAAATTTAAAAGCCATTTAAAATATATTTTTTTTATTTATAAAGCAAATCAATGGAAATGTGTGTATAAAAGTAATTTTTTGAACATATTATTCGAGGCATCGAATTTCGAATAATGTTTTGACAGTCTGTACATCACTATTGTTTTGTTTTTCTTTTTAATTTTATTTTTACATTTTTTTGTAAATTTTTTCGACAAAGGTCATTGGCTACGCAATTGTTGTAGATTTTTTCAGTTTGATGGATACAAGTTGTTGGAAGCCACACATTCTAGGGATGGGAGGGCTTTAATAAATCATTTCATGCCTGAAAAGGAAATAATTAACAATTAAATGGTGGATTCCTCACTCCAAACTTTATAAAAGGTTTAAAGTTAATGAGTATCGACTATAAACCTATATTATTTTTTTCGTTATTAAGGAAATATGAATACTGTTTTTCACAAATTAGTATATAGATATAGATATATAGATTCCGATACCTATTCTATGGAAGTTGTTAATAGGTGAGGTAAAAATCCGTTTTAAAAAATTGTTTTATAGGTAAATAAAAGATGGTTGTAACCTTAAGGTTCAATTAGACGTGCCATATCGCCATAGCCGTAACCATAACGCCATAGCAGAAAACCAAAATTCAATTGGTTTCTACGGTTACGGTTATGGCGTTATGGCATGTCACCAATAATCGTATACATTGTAGCCCATAAGATTGGTTTGAACAGCAGATTGGTTATGGTTATGGCACGTCTAATTGAACCTTTAGAACTAGCAGATACACTCTGTACCATAACTATAGACGCACATATAAAACAGCTGATATGTGAGGTTCTAAATAATTTAGACCTATAGAAGACCTTGTAACTGAAAGGAACATTTAAAACACATACATTTTCACAAAAAAAAATAAATTTTGTAACTTAGATCTCTTCCATGATTTAAGTATACTCCAGATTTTTCGGAGTATACTTAAATCAGGGCTGGCAAAACTATGACACGCGTGTCAGTAGTGGCACGCGAGCGAATTTTGGGTGGCACGCGATGTTTTGTCAAATATTTACAAAAAATTTAAACTTTATTGGAAGACCAGCAAAAAATTCAGTTAAATGTTAACTTTCCCTATGTGTGATTTTACTCTATAATGGTGCAAAGACTATTAATTATAGAGATAGGAAATCGAAACTTACACTACTCACCGGTAGAGGGCGCTGAAATTTAGTATTACCTGAGCAACTATATGGTATCAGTTTAGTATCAGCTGAGCCTATATTTAAAATCTCAAAAACTGCTCAAAATAAGGAAAAAACAAGCGCGGAATATATTCAAATAATAAAATTTGAGATATCCGTTCATTTTTTTGCTTTGTTGTTTGTTATTATTTAAATTTAAATAAAAAAAGAAAATTGTCAACTTTCTGAACAAAGTGCCATCTAGTGATAACAATATTTTTATAACTTATTTTTTTGGTGATGCCATACCCCTGTAATGGTGAAAATTTTTATTGATATTAAGTGTGTTTGGGTAAGTGTGTTTGGAAGGTGTTTGTTTACACAATTACTCAGTAAGGAGAGAGGAAAAATAGAGAGTAAAGTGACAGTTCAATACCAGAGAACTTACAAGTTTTTACTGCATGAACTTACAAGTTTTGAATTTTTGCTAGTAAGAATTTGTAAGAAAAAAACATATGGTTGAAAACATATGATTGAAAAAACAAAACATTTGTCTAAATAATTTTTTGTAAAAATCAGCTATTTTAATAACTGTTGCCAATTTAGCTATTTTCTCGGCAAATCTAGCGATACTTCAACTTGTTTAGCTGGATAAAATATAATTTAGCTATTAGCGGGAAAACTAACGATTTGACATTTTCTTAGGATTTTTTTACATTTATTTCCTTGACAGAATTTTTGAATCATTATTATTCAGCGATTTATCGCTAAATTTTTATGGAAAACTTAAAAGTTAGAAAAATTTGGCGATGTATCGATAATTTTTTTAAGAAAGTTTTAAGAAGTTTGAAAAATATAGCTATTTTTGTGAAATTTTTTAATAGAACCTGAAAAGTTCGTGAAATTTAGCGATTTATGGCTAACTTTTAGTTTTTTATAACTTCACTATTTTCTAGTGATTTTTTAGTTTGATTTAGCGATACTTTTAGGAAAGAAGTTGGCAGCAGTGTTTTACTAAAATCCATATTTATATGTAACTAGCGGGCGCAGCCCGCTACGTTGTTAGCGTGCCTTAAAGGTTAAGGGGCCCCCCACAATTTTTATTAAATTCGTTTTTTTATTTAAAGTTTTTTTATTTAAAGCCTTCACCCAGCCACCACAAATAAATAATTCTGCACAACAATGGGTTTAAAATAAATAAATATTTGATCACTTTTTCTCATGAAAGTGGATTGTTAGTAATGAATCCATAATAAATTGCAATATGTTAAGATAATTTGGTAAAGTGCAAACTTACGTAGATAGACCCGTAAGTAGTTTTGTTCATTTGTGTTTTGAATGAAAATAAATAACGTAAAGCAGGGTTGTTAGCGTGCCTTAAAGTTTTTTTTTTTAATTCCAGTTTATGTAAAGGTAGACCTGGCAATTCAAGTAAATTCACAAATTCAGTTGGAAAATTTACTGCGTCGTTTTCTTCCACCGGTGCTTCGTTACATGAAGTTTAAATATCGGAATATATAAGTTCCATTCCTTTTCTAAGGTTTTTTCTCTTTTAGAAAATTTGTTTAACTTTTTCGAGAGTATGTTTCAATGCTACATAAGTTTCATATTCCGTGGATAGTGTTTGAACCATGGTTGGTTACCGTTATCGTTATAATACCGTTATCGCTAAAATACCGTTTCAAATTGAATACCGTTACCGTTATCGATACCTCTAAAAAAATTTCTAAATACCGTTATCGTTACCGATACCGTTATTTTTATGTGTAGTTACCGGTATTTTACCGGTATTTATTATTTTATACAAAAATTAAAATTTTTTTATTTTTTATTTTATAATCTTGAGTGTTTTTTTTACAAAAAATTTATAGATAATAATTTTACTTATTAAAACTACCAATAATGAATTTAAAGCTTAAAATCTGTATTTTCAGTACTTAAAATTAAAAATATGCCATGTTTTTACTTGTTTTTATATGTTTTTAACATAATTTTTAATACCGGTACGTACCGGTATTGCTGTTTCGATAACGGTATACCGTTACCAAAACAGTCTTAAATACCGTTACCTTTACCGTTACCTAAACAAACGAAATCTGATACCGTTACCGTTACCCTTACCGTTATTCGTTTCGGTAACCAACCTTGGTTTGAACAGGTAATTCCCTCTTCCAATCCATTTGCATTGTCTATAATTTCAATTCCACTCGTTCAACGTTTATATCCATTTCATTCCACTTGTGTAGTGTTTCAATTCCACTCGTTTCCTATTTAGTTTCTTAATTTTAGTGTTCCATATACACTTGTTCTTTAAGTTTTAGGTTTCTAGCTAAAGACGCAGACGTTAAGGGGAGGGGCAATTTTCCCCTTTTGAACCACCATTTTTACCACGTTCCTGTCCAAAGTCCTAGAAATGCCTTGTCGATAAGTTAGCCCATACTCCAAGGAAAACATATTATATATTACAGGTTTCTAGCCGAAGGGTTCGGTTAGGCCATCAAGGGGGAGAATTATTCCGTTTTTACCCCTCCCGGTAGGAATTTCCAAAAATTCCGTCTTAGAGGACGTCTGCGTTAGAGGAGGAACCTACATACATAATTTTAGGTCTCTATATCCAGCAGTTTGGCCAGGCCGTCAAGGGCGAAGTTTTTTCCCTTTTTACCCCTCCCGGTATGAATTTCCAAAAATTTAGGGGACGTCAACGTTGGAGAAGGAACCCAAATACCGAATTTAAGATCCCTTGTTCCAGCAGTTTGGCCAGGCCGTTAAGGGGAAGACTTTTCCTGTTTTTGACCCTACCTGTAGAAATTTCCAAAAATCTCATCTTAGCGGATGTCTACAATATAGGAGGAACTTTAATACCAAATTTCAACTTCCTACCTCCAGCGGTTTGGGCAGGCCTTTAAGCGGCACTTTTCGCTTCATTAATCCCCATTTTTGCAATATCCCTGTCCAAAAAGCACCTTCCCGGTCCAAAAAGCCCATACTCCAAGTAACATATGTTTTACATTTCAGGTTTCTAGCCAACTTTTACTATTTGTGCCCCTCTCGGTAGGAATTGCCGAAAATCCATCGACAGGGAATTTCAGCTTCCTAGTTCCAGCAGTTTGAGCAGGCTGTCAAGGGGGACACTTTTTCTTTTTTTGTCCCTCCCGGTTGGAATTAGGCTGGAAGAGGAACCTAAGTACCGAATTTCAGCTTCCTAGTTCCAGCAGTTTGGACAGGTCGTTAAGGAGCAACTTTCCCTTTTTGAGCCCCCAATTTATAACGACCCTGTCCAAAATTCAAAAAAGTATCTTTCTAATAATTTAGCCCTTACTCCAGGGACCCACTTTTTAAGCTTCAGGTTTCTAGCCGAAGGGGTTTTTACCGGCCCCCAAGGTGAGGCTTTTCTTCTTTTTGCCCCTGCCTTTAGGAATTTACAAAAATTCTATCTTCGCGGCTATCTGCGATGGATGAGGAACATTCATACCAAATTTCAACTGCATTGCCTAAGCGGTTTGGGCAGGCCGTTAGTGGGGACATTTTTCCCTTTCAACCACCATTTTTACTATGTTCCTGTTCCAAAATAGAAAAATTACGTTGCCGGTGAGTTAGTCCTACTCCAAGGAATACATATTTAAAATTTTAGGTTGACCAAAAGGGATTGGGCAAGCCGTCAGGAGACTTTTACCTTATTTCCCCTCCCGATAGGAATTTCAAAAATTCCGTCTAAGCGGACGCCTACACAGAAGGAGGAACTCACATTCCGAGTTTCCTTTTGGGATATCCTGTAGGGAATTCCAAAAATACAAACTTAGGAGGAACCTTTATATCAAATTTCAACTTCTTACCTCCAGTAGTTTGGGCAGGCACTTTTCCAATTTGTGAGACTGTTTGTGGGGAGACTTTTCCCCTTTTTGCCCGTTCCGGTAGGAATTTCCAAAAATTCCGTCTTAGCGCACGTCTATGCCGAATATCAAGAAACCTTGTTTTAGTGGAGATATCCGTGGGGGGAGGAAAAAAAGTAGTTTTTTTGAAATTATACATATATTATTTTAAATGGTACTTTTTGGAAAAACGAAATTTTTTGGAAAAATATACTTTGTTTTTACAAAGTACTTTATTTGTACTTTTTGTAGAAAAGGTTTTTTTTTTTTAAAGGTATTTTTTTTGGAAAAATGTATTTTTTTTTTGGAAAAATGTATGTTTTTTGGAAAAATGTACTTTTTTTGGAAAAGGAAAATTTTTTTAGAAAAAGGTACTTTTTTTTGGGAAAAGGTACTTTTTTTTGGAAAAGGTACTTTTTTTGAAAAAGGTATTTTTTTGAAAAAATGTATATTTTTTGGGAAAAGGAACATTTTTTTAGAAAAAGGTACTTTTTTTGGGAAAAGCTACTTTTTTTTGGAAAAGGTACTTTTTTTGAATAAGTTATTTTTTTGGAAAAATGTATGTTTTTTGGGAAAAGGTACTTTTTTTTTGGAAAAGGTACATTTTTTTAGAAAAAGGTACATTTTTTGGAAAAAGGTACTTTTTTGGAAAAAGGTACTTTTTTTAAAAAAGGTACTTTTTTTGGAAAAAGGAATTTTTTTTGGAAAAAGGTACTTTTTTTGGAAAAAGGTACTTTTTTGGAAAAAGGTACTTTTTTCGGGAAAAGGTACTTTTTTTTGGAAAAAGGTACTTTTTTTGGAAAAAAGTACTTCTTTTGAAAAAAGGTACTTTTTTTGGAAAAAGGTACTTTTTTTGGAAAAAGGTACTTTTTTTTGGAAAAAGGTACTTTTTTTTGGAAAAAGGTACTTTTTTTGGAAAAAGGTACTTTTTTTGGAAAAAGGTACTATTTTTGGAAAAAGGTACTTTTTTTTGGAAAAGGGTACTTTTTTTGGAAAAAGGTACTTTTTTTGGAAAAAGGTACTTTTTTTGTAAAAAGGTACTTTTTTTGGAAAAAGGTACTTTTTTTGGAAAAAGGTACTTTTTTTGGAAAAAGGAATTTTTTTGGAAAAAGGTACTTTTTTTGGAAAAAGGTACTTTTTTTGAAAAAAGGTACTTTTTTTGAAAAAAGGTACTTTTTTTTGGAAAAAGGTACTTTTTTTTGGAAAAAGGTACTTTTTTTTGGAAAAAGGTACTTTTTTTTGAAAAAGGTAGTTTTTTGGGAAAAAGGTACTTTTTTTGGAAAAAGGTACTTTTTTTGGAAAAAGGTACTTTTTTTGGAAAAAGGTACTTTTTTTGTCCCCTATTTGCCCCTCCCGATAAGAATTTCCAAAAATGCCGTCTCGACGGACGTCTACACCGGTCGAGGAACCTATATACCAAATTTCAACTTCATAGCTCCAGCAGTTTGAGCAGGCCGTCAAGGGGGAGACTTTTTCCCCGTTTTGCCCGTCCCTGTAAAAATTTCCAAAACTCCCGTCTTGGTGGATGTCTACGATAGTGGAGGAACTTTTATACCAAATTTCAACTTCCTACCTCCAGCGGTTTGGGCAGGCCGTCAAGGGGGGCCTTTTTCCCCTTTTTAACCCCCATTTTTACAACGTCCCTGTCCAAAATTCTAGAAAGTACTTTCCAGAAAAGTTAGCCCCTACTCCAAGGAACACATATCTTAAATTTCAGCTTTCTAGCCAAAGGGGTTTTGGCAGGCCGTCAAGGGGGACACTTTCCCCCTTTTTGCCCGTTCCGGTAGGAATTTCCAAAAATCCCGTCTTAGTAGACGTCTACCCCGAAAGAGGAACCTACATACCAAATTTCAACTTCCTAGCTTCAGCGGTTTGGGCTGGGCGATGTTGTGTCAGTCAGTCAGTCAGTCAGTCAGTCACGTTATTCTTTTATATATAGAGATTTATATTTTAAATAAACGACAAAAACAGTTAAAAAATATATTTCTTTGTATTTTAACTGTATAATCATTTAAAAATAAATGTACGGATAACTTTTTAAATAAACTACAGTCAGTTACTGTAATAATATTTTCAGTGTACGTCATTTCTTTAATGTTATTTAATTTTTCCCTTTGGGAATTATTTCGTGGGCTTTATCCATAGGGCTGATAAATATGTGCATCTCTGATGACATTTTTAAAAGAAATTTTCCAAATTTTCAAAAAGGGCTTTTAAAAGACAACTAAAATTAAGGTGGCACGCGAGAAACTTTTACAAAAAAAATTGTCCGTTTTTGGCACGTAGCGAAAAAAGTCTTGCCACCCCTGACATAAATACTGGAAGATAAACTTTTGCATTTTGTAAGAAAAAACGGTCATAAAAACTGATTTTTTTAACCTGGCAACGCATCAGGTCTTAAAAATCAACTAACTCGGGAATGCTTTCAGACTAAAAATTCTAAAGCTATGGAATGACCCATATATTTTCGGGATAAGAGCCGAATCTAGAATACCAGCGGAATTTTATTATGTAGTTTTTTTTCCAGAAAATCGATATTATCAAACAGTTTTTGATTTCAAAAGAGCAGAAATTCGTGTTTAAAGGCCAATGAATGGACACGTGGTAACAAAATTGGTTGACAGTGGACAATGGTGGAGGTCAATTGGGATTTTTGGTATTATTCAAAATCAGATAGACTTTACCTAACATTAAATTAGTTTCTCTAATATTTTACGCAAATTTTTTTTCAAATTTGAAATCAGTTTTTCTGAAAGTGCGTCTATAGTTATGCAACACTAGTAATTTTGAAAATGGCGATTTAAATTAGATCTAAGTTAGAGAAATTTATTTATGTTTTTGTGAAAATATATATATGTATGTTAGATTTTCATTTTAGTTACAAAGTCTAAATTATTTGGAACCTCACATATCAGCTGTTTTATAGGTGCGTCTATAGTTATGCTACGGAGTGTATAACCAACACTGTTCTTAACTAAAATCACTAATTTACTCGTCTGCCAAAATTTCTGATATTTATTTTAATAACTACTGGTTACTTTGTCATAACCAGGGCAAGTTTTTTGGCATTTGACGTTAAATGCCATTTTTGCCATTTTTCCACTTATTTTGTAAAAATGGCATTTCTACAAATCCTTAGAAAAAAGCCATTTTGTCGATTTTTTTTTAGACTTTTCATTAAAAAATTCAGTAAAAACTCAACCTTTGCAGATAATTTTTGGAAAAATGTACAAAAAAATATTTTTTTTTAATGTTGGTAAAAATGAAATTCCAAATTTTTTTTATAACAACGAAAATTTCAATCTTTTTAAATCATACTAATTTACGGCCGAATGCACTTTATCAGTTCAACTAAGAGTTTCTTAATTATTTTATTTTTGTTAAAAACATTCAAACACTTAAATCAACTATCCAACTTTAACATTTTTGGAATAAGTATGCCATTTTTGAATTTTTTGTGCCAATTTTACTGTTTTTTCGTGCTATTTTGCATGACAATTTTAACTTTTTTTGTGCCATTTTAAACTTGCCCTGGTCATAACACATTAACAAAGTATGTTGTAAGAAGAAGACAGTTTTTAAGAAACAAGCCCAATAAATTTTAATAGCATTAGGGGGTTGTTAATCAACAAACCATTACAAATCATCAACAGAAACGACCTTATCTAGTAAGACAATTACTATTACGATGATCATGATGAAGACGACGACGACATTAACAATAATAATGACTTAATAAAGATGGAATCAGTAGGAAATAAAAATAAACAAAATACTTAGGACAACATAATGATCATCATTAAAAGATGTCTGATAAGTTTTTAACTTTGCTGATTTTTTTAATTAAAAATTAACGTAAGTAATCAAAATACACAGACAAAATGAAGATACAAGAAAATAAAATAAACATATCACCATAAATGGCATAATAAAAGTCAAGAAGTAAAGAGAAAATAAGCTCAATATTTAACCCTTTTTATGAAATTTTATAAAAAGTCTTTAGAACGAAAGTTATTTGGTAAGCTTTTAAGTCGACCATGGCCTGTTTCTAGATTTTAAAATGTTTTTATTCTGAGTACCATCGCAGTCCTTAATAATTGGTCTATGGATTGCAGGTTTAACCTAAAAGGGTTAAATGAAAAATGTCAATTAACTTCAGTAAGAGATTTTACTTTTGTTTATACATTGCGCTGATAGTTTGCGTTTAATTAAGAAACTTGAGCAATTAAAAAAACTAAACAACTACATCAGTGTTGTCACAAGAGAAATTCAAAATTAAACATGGTGATTGTAAAAATTATACAAACATTTCCAAATTCATTTAAAATTTCCAAATTAACGATGTCCGTCTGTCTGTCTGTCTGTCCATTCATTGTTGTGCGCACTCAACAGGTCGCAAATATTAAGATATTTTGATCAAATTTGGTACACAGAAGGTCGAATCCTATTGATTTTGTTTAAAATCGGTCCATATTTACACCTAGTGCCCATATAAAGGTCCCCCCGAAATTGGCTTGGTTACACGATGCAGGTAATTTGGATCGCTGACTCACATGGTACCAAGGACAAAGCCTATTGATTCTGGATAGGGTCGGTCCATATTAGGGTATTATATAGTTTATATAGTCCACATGCCCGACTTTAACTTTTTTACTCGTTATGATTCTGGTCATTTAAACTCGAAAATCGCATTAAAAATTTACGAAGAATGTATTCCAAGTTTGACAGTTTGTTTTTAACCCTCTAATGCTCTTTCTTCTGATTGCGATAACATTTGAATTATACATTTGAAATTGAAAATCTACTGTGGAACAAATATTACAATTTTAATTTATCGCTTTGTTTTAGCGATATAGCACAATAAAAGTTGAAGACGAATCAAGAAATCCCAGAGTCAACAAATTTAGATTTTTGCTATAAATAACATTATTAGTAAAATAATATCACATACCGAAAATTGTGGATCTAGTGTTGTTATTTCAGAAGTTATAGCGATTTTCGCTTTTTGAAAATTACGAAATTTGGCGAATTTGGCACTAAAAGTCAATAAATTTTGACGAAATTATTTTTTCTTACTACTAACTCTGAGTATATAATCTGTGTTTAATTTCTGTGAGCTAGTTTTTGAGTTAGAGAGACAGGAGTATGGCATCACCAAAAAAATAAGTAATAAAAATATTTTTATCACTAGATGGCACTTTGTTCAAAAAATTGACAATTTTCTTTTTTTATTTAAATTTAAATAATAACAAACAACAAAGCAAAAAACAAACGAATATTTCAAATTTTATTATTTGAATATATTCCGCGTTGTTTTTTCCTTATTTTGAGAAGTTTTCAGCAGTTTTTAGGTTTTGAAATATAGGCTCAGCTGATACTAAACGGATACTAAATAGTTGCTCAGGTAATACTAAATTGCAGCGCCCTCTATCGGTGAGTAGTGTTAGTTTTGATTTCCTATCTCTATAACTAATAGTCTCTGTAGAGAGACATTTGTAAGACGAATCCTGACGTTATGCTGTGAGTCCTGCAGCAAAAATTGTAGCTCATTTTATAACTAGAGACTCTAATCTAGTTTTTCTATAATCGATAATAGTTGTGTTTATGCGGAAAGCTATCAGCGTTGGCTTATGTCATTCCCATATAAATTTGACATCTGGCAACGTTTAGTGTTAACTCTTAACGTTACTAATGTCAGATTTGTATGGGAATGACATAAGCCAACATTGATAGCTTGCCGCACAAACAGAGCTAATATATGCTAGATCGTAAATGTAGTTTTGACGATTTTAAAAATATTTTTTTCTGTTTACGAAATTTTCACTTTACATTCATCTCGGTTGAAAATCGTTCCTCATAAAAAAAAAAACGTTTGAAGGCAGAAAAGTAGGTAATTATGTTTTCTATGGATGTAATATAACTTGTATAATATAAAATTGTTATTTAGCCAAAAATTATTTAAGGGCCTGTTTATGTATTACGAAAATAGTCTAAACGAAAGGAATTGACAATTACTTTCGTCAAAAATACATGGGAAACAAAAACAAATTTTCGTTACTTTGTTTTCGTTTAGAGTATTTTCGTAATACATAAACAAGGATTGTAGAAAATAAAAATCAAAGAAAGTGAGGGATTTTATGTGGTAAAATCATCATGTAGTTTTTGTTTCGAATTTCGAAAGTTTTCGACTTGCTCTAGAAGAAAAATGTAACCATTCGCCTTCACACTTATATATAACATTATACTCTAGAGTATTGCACGCTCTTGAAATTTTCTTTCACGGGTAAATTTGTTTTACAAAAAAAATTGTGCTTTGACGGTACTATATTTTTTTGAACCGTCGGCAATTTCTGGTTGGGTAATCAATTGATCGTTCGATCAAATTTTTGTTGATCGTTTAATTGATGAAAATAAAAACCCCATTAATTGACATCTCCAGTATTTGTTCCAGGGTGTTATAGGGTAGTTAAATTTTAAGGGTCGATGTTGATTTTGAATAAAAAACAAATTATTTATGAAATTATTGTCATTTCTTTTTATATGATAATATTGGTATGGCTCAATTATGTATGGAACAAAATATCGGCCAAATCAAATGGCCGCCGCGAGGCATAATTGAGGTTCTATGCCATTAATGTGCCGAATTATCTTATCCTTTAGCTCTTGAATTGTTGCTGGCTTATCGACGTACACCTTTTCTTTCAAATAACCCCAAAGAAAGAAGTCCAACGGTGTCAAATCACATGATCTTGGCGGCCAATTGACATCGCCACCACGTGAGATAACACGGCCATTGAATTTCTCGTGCAAAAGAGCCATTGTTTCGTTGGCTGTGTGGCAAGTGGCACCATCCTGTTGAAACCACATATCGTCCAGGTCCACATTCTCAATTTCTGGCCACAAGAAGTCCGTTATAGCGAACACCATTCACGGTAACTGCTTGGCCAACCTCATTTTCGAAGAAGTACGGCCCAATGACGCCGCCAGCCCATAAACCGCACAAAACACAAAAAACAGGTGTTTTCACATTTCCTACAGACCCGATTTGCTGAAATTTGTGCACAATTCTCCCGATTGTGGACATATTTGGTCGATTATGCTGACCAAAGAAATCACGAAGTGCACGAAATGCATTTTGATTTGAACGCCCATTTTCATAATAAGCCTAAATAACTTTAACACGTTGCTCGATTGTGTATCTTTCCATGGTTCAAATTGAGTTAGTCTGAAATTGAGAAATGTCAAATGAAATGCAGAAAAAAACTAGACGTTTAGGTGTGGTTCACATTCAACATCGGCCCTTAAAATTTAACCACCCTTTATGTGGCTTCCCAGGTAGAAAATTACAAAGGGGCCAGCACTGGCAAAGCACCAAAATGGGTGGTATGAGTGCTTGCTAACAGTGCTTTCCCAACGCCCAAATGATAACACCGTTCCATGGTGATGCCAATGCTTTACAAAGCCCTGGGAAAGCACCTAGAAACATAAAAATCAAATGCTTTGCCAACGCCCAAACAAACAAATTAAAGTACTTTCCTGACACCCAAATGATAACACCGTTCTATTTAATACTTTGAAAAGTATTGAGAGCCCTCATCACTGAAGAATTTTAAATTACTCTAAAAATAGATGATTCTTACCCCCATTAACAATAAACAAATAACAATAAATAAAGTTAACACAAACTTAAAGTTAAAAAATTCAAATATGTATGGAATTTGACATCTGTAACTCTAAGTTAGCTCAAACTTTAGATTAATTTGTTTATTGTTAATGGCCCTTAGAGTTATTGTATTGTGGAGTCAAAAATTATTTAAATATTTACTCTATTTTGGAGCTTCTTTTTCAAAAATAAAATAATGTTTTAGGAAAACAAGGCCTGGAAAGTCACCATTTCAAGCGGTGATAAAGCGTCCAAATTTAGTGGTTTATCAGTACTTCTTTTTGTAAGACCGCGGTCTACTTGTGCATAATTTCTACCTGGGTTGGTTCAGTCCCGTTGTCACCTGTCATGGCACAGGTACTTGCAGACCAGTTGTCTTGTCACTTGTCAGAGGACAGATACTTTGAGACCACCCAGTCAGAAAAATACAAACGGGAAAGCGGTGGCAAAGCACTTTAACAGGTGGTACAAGTACTGGCAAACAGTGCTTTCCCATTCACACAATGATAACATCATTAGACAAATGGACCGGCTGTTCAAAAAGCGCCGGAAAAGCACTGGAGGAACAAAATTTTTGAACGTTGGCAAAACCAATAAATAGGTGGTCTGGAAATATATTTTCCAAATTAAAATTTAAAAAAAGTTCATATGTATTTTTTTGGTCCTGCCGTGATTGGCAGACGATTGCTCTACCCACTGAGCTAACGACACATATAATACTTGGTGGCTAAACACATAAATGAGTGGTAACAGCTGGACAACTACTGTCTGTGCAAAAATGCTAGTACTGGCAAACAAATTTAGTAACTACTATGCCAGCGTTGGGAGAGGAAAAACAAAGTTGGTCTTGAAGGAGGTTTTCCACAAACAAAAAAATTTATTTTATAAAACAAAATAATACAATTTAATGGAAGATCACTGATGAAGCCTGTCCATAAAAAGGCAGAAACTAGATCTAGTCTGATTTGCAAATTTAATGTGTTTATAACTTTTGAGGAAGGTTTATTCTTCTTCTTAACCTCAAACCTACTAAAAAAATTTTAAATTAGAAAAAATAAACAAAAAAAAATTTCCTTGCAACCGGATTTGAACTCGGAACCTTCTGACTACAAACGTTTTTTAACGAAGCGTCAGCATTTTTATAAAATCATTGGTCTTCCAGTGAATTGATTTTTGTACCACTGGTAGCATTGGCTAGGTAGCACTGGATAACCACTGGTTGCAAACCTTGGCATACCACTCTAAGCCAATTCTTTGCCAGTGGTTTTTTTATAAACCACCGAAATTTTTGTAAAACAAATACTGGCAAAATGCTTTTTGGAAACGCTGGCAAAGCGTCCCAAATAAGTGTTCTGCCAGTCATTTATTTTTAACACCGTGACTACCCAGTGGTATGCCAGTGTTTGATTTTGTGTACCACTGGCGATTTCTGACTGGGCAGTCTTGTTTTCACCGGTCACGGGATGGGTGACCAGATAGGTACTTTTATAACGGACCTATTTTCACTAGTCATGCAAAAGGTCCTATTTTCATTTGTCACGAAACAGGTCAAAGGATAGGTTTTATCAGGCCGGTCCTGTTTTTACCGGTCACGGGACAGGTGCTCGCATTATAACTGATCTCTATTTTGCAAGAGGGTACACTTAAAATAATACGTCAGTAGAAAAATCTTGCAAACCGGTTTCAAATAGATTTGACTAATTTTTCAAAAATTTTTAGTTGAAACACTGGTTTAAGCAAATATTTTAGTTTTTTTTTTAATAATAATAATATTATTTCATTAATTTATCTTCATTTAACACAATACATACTAAAAATCCTGAATACTTTAACTAATTTTGAGTGTTAATTTTCAGAATTATTTAAAACTAATTTTTAAGAACCCATTCGTTGAGTTTTAAAAAAATTATTGTTAAAATATATTTTCATGTTACTGTTATTACCCCGTAGATGACGCCACCAATGTATCCGAAGTTTTAAAGAAGGCGCTATTTCGTTCCCTCCTGATTTTTTAAAATGGCCCATATCTCCAAAACTAAGAGAGATAGAGCAAAATTGATGAAAATTTCGACTACCTATAACCGTATAATACCCCAGCGAAAGGGGTTCTCTCTATCCAAAATTGGACCTTGGGAATGCCCCGAGATCCTAAATTTGGATAAATTCTACGACTCATTATAATTATAGATAAAACTGTAGTTTTACAAATTTTTTACTTAAATTTAGATTTGTTAAATTCAACAAAAGAATTTGTTAAAATCAACAAATTTTATTTTAAGCCAAAAAACAGGAATAAATTTTGTAAAAGTCCCAAATTTTTCTGTTATTTTGAGAGTATGAATAAAATTATTTAAAAACGTTTTACAAATTAGCTAGTGAATTTTACAAAAAGTATTTTCAACAGATCCCGCAACCTTATGTGTGAACGAACACAATGCAGTCTAGCTCAATCGTACATATTTTTTTATTGAGTTTTCCTTTTTTTGGATTTTGGATTTGGATTTCAAATCAAATGCTTACGTGATGTGTAATGACCGCGTGAAACTGTTTCCATTTCTTTTAATGATCTTAAGAAAACTGAATCTAAACATAAACAAAATTTATAAGATCCCAGCAAAAAAAATAGATACCGAAGCAGTAGAAAAAGTACTATAATTGATGATCTAGGTGTACTTCTTTTTTAACATAAACACTAATGATTTTAACATTGAGTTTTCATAGGAGAGGAGTACTCGCACTTCAACATTTTTTTCAGTACTTTTTGAACGAGTGCAAAGGAAGCTCTTTTTCACCAATTAAAAGTGAAAAAAATATATTCTTATTATTTTACAAAGTTTTTTATTGCCTCCACCGCGGGTATCGAACTTACGACCTCACGATTTCTGGTCTAGCCCTCTACCACTGAGCTATTCTTTGATATGAACGTTGGCTGGCATAAAAACACCACTTTGTCATTGCGAGATATTGTGCATTATTATTTTTATTAAAATTACTTTTTAAACATATGCAAAAGGTGCACTGCAATTCAGTATTTCAGTACTATTTTCATAAGCAATATAAAAAGCTATTTTTCATCATTTTTATTTTATATATTTTTAAAAATTTAAAAACAAAAAAAAAATGAATTTAAACAAATTAATTACAAATACTAAGAAAAATATATATAAAAAAATAAAAAAAAATAAAAAAATTTAGAAATACCAAATGATACGATAATCACTTTTTAGGATCACTTTTAGAGCAATTATGCTTTAGAAGCAATACCTACGAGATTTTTTGGATGTTGTTCAGAAGTAATTCTAAAAAAGCTGTAAAAATATACTAACGGATACTTTGGAAGCAAAGAAAGAAGTGATTTTTTGAAGTTGTACAGAATTACTTCTAAAAAAGCAGTAAAAATACACTATTCGATACTTGTGAAGCAATGAAAGAAGTAGTTTGTAAAGTATTACTTCCAATTTTTTTTGCTGGGTATTTAAGATTCTTACTAACTTTGGCCATAACAAGATAATCTTATAAATACGCATAGTTTAAAAAAAACTGGTCAAATGTCTAACATGAATAAATTCTAGAAGAAGATTATAATCATCAACTTGTCCAACTTACTAACAAAAACTAAAAAGTGGTAAAATTTTGTAACCAGTAACCAATGCCCAACATATGTTGTATTTACACATTTGATAATTGATCAATCGATCATATAAAGTATATTTTTTTTTTATTCAATTTAGCTTAAAATGATAAAAACAACTTATGAAATCTTTAAATACTACACCGAAAATATTTCTCAACTAAATTTTCAACTGAGGTTTTTGTGAAATACTGCAGTTGATTTAATTATTTTTTTTTGTAAAGACTCAGGAAATTCTTCCTATTAATTAACGTGTTGCTTCCTTTGGAAAGGGGATAGAGAAGAAGTGGAAGGTGGTGAAAGATGAAGGGCTTCAAATATGGCAACACTGTAATTGCGCGAGATGTTGAATTTTAGAACAGTTGTTGCGCGTCATCTGATGGTGAGTTGGCGAACTTTCTTGAAGCTTTTTAGTTCATAGCCCTGTTATATTATTTTACTTCGGTGGGGTTAGGTGCTTTGGAACACCGAAGGAGGACGCTGCGGTATGTATGAGGGATAGAAAAAACTCATACATATTATTATTTTTCATAAATTGATGTTGCCTTGGTTGGGGCTCGAACCCGCAACCTCACGTGTAACAGTCCAACGCGCTAACCATTACACCACAGCGCTAACTAATTTTCGAGTAGTGTTTGTAACCGTCGCAAAGATCAATCGTAATGAATATTAGAATTAATTACTAAAGAATTTTTCTAAAGTTTATTTACAAAAAAAAGGAGGAGAAAACATTTTTATCGAAAATTTTTAACAGACACAAGGCAATCACCAGATTTCAATACAAAATTCAGCTGAGAACTCAATTGATGAATACAGTACTCTGACTGAATAAATATGCAATTTTAATTACCAAAAACCAACTAAAATTTTAAAATCCACCAAAATTTTAATTTTATTTTGTTTGTTTATTTCGTACTTTTTAATCTATTTGCAATAAACAAATAATATTGCATTTAATTTTATTGTGGAAATTTACATTTTTTACATTTTTTCACAATCTAGAAAAAATTAAAATTTTAGGCGACGCATATTAAACAGAGCTTGATAATTAAACTTACGTTTATCAGAAACATCGATGACATTTTATTGAATTATTTTTTAGTTTATTTTGTTTTCAATCTAGTTTATTTTGTTTTACAATTTTATTTATTTATTTTGATATTCATTTTTAATTTGGAAATTGTTTTGAAAATAACTGAATAAAACATGTCTTTAACTGAAACATAAGTTGTTGGCGATTAATTTCAAATAAACTGAGGATTGCTACTTATAACTGAGCAACTGATGAATTTTTTTCGGTGTACCAGTACAAATCTAACGACATAAAAAATTAACTCATTACATTTGATTCCAAAAAAGCGAAAAAATTCTATCGGTTACACTATTTACAATACGTATCATTGTGATTTCTTTTTATTCATTTTAGTTTTCCTTGTATTTTTCAAGAAATTTTTCAATAATCTTGTATGCTTAAAATATTTTTCAACACTAATAAAGCAATAAGTTTGTCAATTCTTGAAAATACTCGTACTTTATACAAAAAAATTTACAAGTTTTTTAAATTTTTTTTAAAGTTTTCAATTTAAACAGGTTGTTTTTAATTCATAGTAGATTTTAGAATGAAGTGTTAGTTTGAGTTTACAAAAAAATTCTTATTTTCTTAAGTGTTATTTGTAAAATGTGTTCAGAATAAAAAATAAGTTCCTGAAGCGAAACAATTTAAATATGTACACTCATAGAAATAAATCTGTAAAAATAGCAGAAAAAGTTACTAAAAGTTAGTTAATAATGATGCTGCAGAAATAACTGCTGAAATTAGCAGATTTTTTTTACTAAATACTAGTAAAATGACAACAGCAAAATTGAAACTGTTATATTTACAGAATTTTAGTTATATTTAGGCTAACTTTTAGTGAACTGAAAATAGCAAATTTTACTGTAAAATCTGCAGAAAATTTTGCTAAATATTTGTAGACTGAAAATAGCAAAAATAAACTGTTATATCTACAAAATTATTGCTATTTTTAAGCTAAATTTAGTTGAATGCAAATAGCAGTCTATTCTGCTAAAATTTTAAATTTTTTGGTGATTTTTTTAGGCTACTAATTATTAAGAAAATTTTTTTGCTGATTTTAGCAGGTTAATTTGCTATTCTCCATTTACAAAAATTTAGCTCTAATATAACTAAAATTCTCTATATTTAACAGTTTTATTTTTGCTGATCCTATATTACTAATATATAGCAAAAATAATTTGCCAATTTAGCAGTTTTTTTCTGCAGCATCATTTTTAACTAATTTTTAGTACACACACAGAACAGATTCGTTGTGACAACCGAATTTGTTGCCAACCGAATTTTGGTAGTCACATGTACTATCACATTATTCGGTGGTAGCTATCGACATTTACAATTGTACCTAATACACCAGTAAAATGTAAATAGTAGACCCAACCGAATGACTTTGGTACCCCCCGATCGAATTCAACACTTAGTAGATCCGACCGAATTTTGTTAGAAATTCCTACCGAATTAAATAAAACACTGTTTCTATTTGATTTTGTTTTATTAACTAATTATTGGAATATAAAGACAATATATCAATGTTACAAAAGTAAATAAATATATTATTTTCAAAATATAAACAAAAATTGATTAATGAAAAGATTCTGAGAACTGCTTCCCACAGAAAAATCCTCAGGTTCTCAAAACGTAGCCCTGAGTTTCGAAAGTCTTTTTCTATATAGAAAGATTTTCCTAAAAAGAAAACCTTCTGAGGACTATTCTTAATTTTAACCACTTTTCCTAAATTTTAACGACTTTTTCCATCGAAAATAGCTCACATTCCACATACTTTTTTATATACAGAAACACTTACCTTCTGAGGGCATATTCAAATAAAAAAGTTCTCCGAATCTGGGAATTTTTCTACAAGAAAAAGTCCTCAAAATCTAAAGGGTTTTCCACAAAAATGTACTTAGAACCCAAGAGTTTTTCTATACAAAAAAGTACTCAGAATTCAATGACTTTTTTACGAGAGTTTTTCTACAGGAAAGTTCAGAAACATGAGTCTTTTTCTATAAGATAAGGTCCTCAGAATCTACAGATTCCTCAATAGGTAAAAATCCACAGAATATGAAAATTTTTCTACAGGAAAAAAGTCCTCAGAATCTTAAGAGGAAAAGTCTTCAGAGTCTGAGATTTTTTTCTATAGGAAATGGTGCTCAAATCTGAGGTTTCTTTATTAGGAAAAACTGTCGTCTTTTAAATTTTAATTACGAGAGACTTACTATAAAATCCTTGTTTTGGGGACTTTTTCTTGAAAATAACAGCTTAGTTTCTAGGAATTCTTCAAGAGAAAAGATCTAGGTTCTGGCAAAGTCTTTCCATGAAATATGAGCATCTTACTTTAATCGAAACTGGGTTGTAATTTCATGCATTTGTTTTAGTTTTCCATCTATTAGGATTTCATCCAATGAAGCCCTGTTCTATAATCCTCTAATTGCAGTTGTTGCCTTCGTAAAAATTGAAACAGGTGAAAAGCCCAATAAATAAAATTGGTGAACAAGTAATTACCTAATTACTATTAATTCGCATAATGTACCAGACTTTTTATTGAAAAAAGTCTGATTATTTTATATGTACGTATTTATAATTGCAAAAACTTTTAGGTATTTTTATGAAATCTTAGTTTTTTTTATTTGTTATTTTTTATATTTATATTTTTGACAATTCAGATAAATACAACAAAAGTTTTTCGGCCATGACGACCAAAATTGTTTGAACAAATTTAAGTATTTTACACATTTGTTGTAGCAACCGAAAATCTATCAGATTTAATTTTTTAATTCGGTATTGATAACCATCTTTTGGTAGAAAATATTAAGTATGATATTAATAAACATTAGTTTATAAAATTTGATTGTTACAACTTTAATTTAAATGGCATAGCAAATTTATAAGAGAAATTGCAATATTTTTGATTTTTAAAATAGTTCCTACCGCCGAATTATTTAAATACATTTCATATTTGCTTAAATTGGTTGGGAAGCCCGAATTCTATCGAAAAAACATTTATATTTTCTTACCGTGACAAACTTTTAGACACATACGTTAACTATTAGTTAATATAATTGAAATTTTATAATTTTAACTAAAATTATGCTGTAGTACAAAACTTATTGCAATTGCAACAATTTTCCAACCAATCTTTTCCCTGTGTGTAGTTTTAAATAAATTTTTTACGGACTTTTTTCTATTAGTGTAAATATATGTATATTTTATGAATTCGTAAAAGTAAAATTTTTACATGTTAATATTAATATCAATATAATTTCAATAATTTTTCTTTAACAAATACACGTACAGTAGACCACCCAAGAAATGTATGAGATTTTCAAAACTGCTTTTTCTGTTCGCTCCACCGGCAGTTTCCAATTGATTGGGCATAAAAAATAGTATATGTACAGAAATTGGATCTCTCGGGGGCATACAGGCCAGCCATTTTGAACTTTTGACCCTAAAAATTACCTAAAAACACTTCAAAGCTTTTTTGCGCCATAACTTCTAAATTTGACGATTTTTGAAAAATACTATATAAGCATTTTTATGTAGAATAAGAGGATAAACACTTCCTTTATACTATACTTCTACCTAAGTACGATGTATAGTGAAGTTTTAAGGAGACAAAGTCAAAATTTGTGTGAAGACTTCATCTTAAAAGACCCTCGTAAAAATTTCGACAGAGACACTCAAGATTGGTTTTCATTATTTTGTTACAGTAAAATATCTAGTTTTCATAAAGTAATTAGATTTGGAACATATATCGGTTATTCCATGACAAATTGACCAAAATTTGACATTGAAGTATTGATTTATTATACATACATGTTGTATGGAAACTTTTAGTAACAAGATTTGGATACGCTAGAACCCCTAATTTTATGAGGTTTGAAAAAAATGCATAAGCAAAAAATGGGGGAGGTGGGGTGGGGACAAATGGCTCCTCATCGGGGTCAAAGGTGGTGGTGAAGGGTTAAAAATCCACAAAAAGCCTCACAACTTCCCCTGAGTCGCCCCTAAAGCGGTAAAATGTAAGAGCGACCCCCATTGATTTGTCTTTTTCAGCATTTTTTCCGAACATACCTATCCCCTATCTCCACTCTGTAAGAGGGCTCCCAAACAAATGACATTTTTATAAAATTTATTCTCACCGCTTTAACTGTCCTAAGGGTGCCCCTAGAGAAGTCAAATGTATGACTGACCCCCAATATTTTTTTAGTTTCAACATTTTCTGGGAACATACCCTCTATCTTTAACCCTTAAGGCGGTCCCCATACATTTCTTTTATTTTTTTATAATTTTTTTTTTATGAAATCTGGTCCCATGGTGCCTCCTAGAGGGGTGGAATGTAAGATCGACCCCCACTAATTTTGCCCCTGAAACATTTTTTCCAAACAAACCTAGCCCCTACCTCTAATCCGTAAGAGGGCTTCCATACAAATATGACATTTTTATAAAATTTCCTCCCACCGCTCTAACTGTCTCAAGGGTGCCCCTAAAGGAGTCAAATGTATGACTGACCCCCAATATTTTTTGAACCACAATATTTTCTCGGAATATATCTACCCTCTATCTTCAACCCTTAAAGCGGCCCCCATACGAATTTTTTTATAATTTTGTTTTATGAAATCAGCTCTTACCGCCCCATGCAGCCTCCTAGAGGTGTGGTATGTAAGACCGATCCCCATTAATTTTCCCTCCCAATATTCTTTCCAAACATACCTACTCTCTGTCTCCACTCACTAAGGGCGCTCCCATACAAAAATTACATTTTTTAAAATTTGCTCCCACCGCTCTAACTGTCCCAAGGGTACCCCCAGAGGAGTCAAATGTATAACTCACCTCCAAAATTTTTCAACCTTAACATTTTTTCGGAACATATTTTCCTTTTATTTTCAAACCTTAAGGTGGTCCCCATACAAATTTTTTAGTTTTTATAAAATTTTTTATGAAATCGAGGAGGGATTTTTTATTTCCATAGTTTATTTCCTCTTTTGTTATTTCGAATTGTCTACTAATGTCGAAGTCTGGACATTAGACCGTACAGGCAAAAAAAAAAAATTGCGCCGTACACCTTCAAATATAAAGTATTTTTGCAAGGCAATTCCAAAAAAATTTATTTTTTTTTGCCGAATTAAAAAAGGCGACCCCTAATCGCATTTTTAATTTTTCGTTATAGCTTCGGCATTTAAAGTCGGATTTTAAAATGTGATATAACAATTTTTTGCCTCGAGGAGACCAGTGTTTTGCTATAAAGGAAAAATCCAATGAAAAAAATTTATACTGGGTTTCTCGAAAAATTTCCTTAGCAAAAGTTTAATGTTTTTTGCGAGCTTCAATTTTCTGAAATTAGGGTGGTAGCAACTGAGATCTGGTGGGTAACTACTAGAAAGGGATACTTGAAGTCAATGGCCCTTAGAGCAAAACAAACAAATGGCCCCGAGAGAAAAACATCGATGAATCATAATTTAAGATCCGACTGTAAATGCCAAAGATATAACGAAAAATGTAAAATGGCGACCCCTACGTTCGGCAAAAGAAAAAAAATTTTTTTGAAACCTTCTTGTCAAAATAATTTAGATCGGACGGTGTACGCCGAACTTTTTTTTGAGGTACGGTCTACTGGACATTTTTATATTTTACGAAGTTTCCTAAATAATGTTTGAAAGAATTAAAAAAACCACAATTTTTAGATTTAAATTTTCAGCAAATAAATTAACTAAAGTAAATTGCATCTGGAAATTTTTTGAGTTTTTTCAGTCTACTAATATTTAGCAAAAAGTTTTATTGATTTATTTTTTCATTTGCAGTCGACTAAGTGTTAGCAAAACTTTTGCTCAAATCACTATGTTTGGTAAAAATCAGCTTGCTTACTACTTTTGCTGAAATTACTAACTTTTTTGCAAGCACGCTCCTAACTAATAAAATTTGGTACGCTGACACACATGTGCCCAAGGACAAATCCTATTTATTATAGATATGATCCCATATGGAGCATATTTACGATTTTCTTTTAGATATTAAGTAAAATCAAAATTTCATACCGTTTTTGTAATTTTTTAACATTTTGTTGACAAATTTTGACACAAGTAACATTAGTTGGCTTGTAGCCAGACTGGTGTAGGTTATCATATTTTCGGCGCACCCGATTTTAACTCTTTTACTTTTTTTTATAAAATTCTACATAATTATAAGGAAAAATATATAAAAAATATTATTAATGTTCCGAATTTGGTTTCGGTTTCTGCCGAATAGTGCTTTGTGAACCGAATATTCGGTTTCGGAATTTAGAAAAAAATCCGGTTCGGTCGGACTCTACAGGTTATAAAATCAGTCACATACTAAATTTCGGCTAATGAAGCGCAATTAATTCAGATTATAGAATAGCAAGTGGCGATGAAAATAATGTTCGGATTAATAATTGTGGACGCTGTGGTGTAATGGTTAGTGTGCCGGACTGTTAAGGTTGCGAGTTCGATCCCCAGCCAAGGCAACATGAATTTATGAAAAATAATAATAATAGCCGTTTTTTCTAATCACTTGGATTTAATAAATCCAAAAAGTATTTCTAAAAGTGCTCAACAGATGGGGTTAGATTCTCCCTATTTTAAAAAAATTTTCTGTCCGACACTTCTTTCACCCTAATTTTTAATAACGAATTCGATGATGAAGGATTTTACTTTAACTATTAATTTTTAATTATATTTTATAAAACAGCGATAAACAGTCTGCCTTTTCAGTTTTATCACTTCAATTTATATTTTTACACAATTGAAAAATTCCATTGCAATATTTAATATTCACTAATTGGATTTAATTAAATTACTTGCTGTAGAGTGAAAAATTGCCATTTCTATTTGAGCTATTTCTCCATATCCAAGATCGAAAATATGTATTTAGTGCGGTGTAGTTTTTTTTTCTAAACATATTTCATAACAAAAAAAAATTAATAAAAACCTTTTATTTGTTAGTTTTTTAAATTTTTTTGTTTCTCTTTTAATTTTCGTTCGTATTTTTTTCTGTCATTAAATTAATAGGCTGTTTCATATATTTGTGCTTTTATTATGGATTTATTAAATCCAGCTTTTTTTTTTGGATTTAATAAATCCACTTTTTGTATGAAAAATTCTAATTCCAGGTGATTAAAAAAAACGCTAAATATGTATGAATTTTTTCTATCCCTCATACATATCGCAGCGTCCTCCTTCGGTGTTCCCATAGCACTTAACCCCACCGAAGTAAAGTAATATAACAGGGCTATGAACTAAAAAGCTTCAACAAAGTTCGCCAACTCTTCATCAGATGGCGCGCAACAACTGTTCTAAAATTCAACATCTCGCGCAATTACAGTGTTGCCATATTTGAAGCCCTTCATCTTTTACCTCCTTTCACTTCTTCTATATTCCCTTTGCATAGTAAGCAACACGTTAATTAATAGGAAAAAATTTCCTTAGTGTTGGCTCTCTTTATAAAAAAAAAAATCAATGGCGTTCAGATTATCGAAGGTGAACTGTAATTGTAAATAGTTTTGCTCCTGCTAACATTGCTTAATAATCTAATTACGATTCAGTTCTCATGTCTTATGATTTAAAATCGTATCTTATAAAATATACCACCTGTTTCGGAATATGTAATATACACCATACACTCTATTAGCGGCCTTCCGACTAACCGCATTTCGTTTTTACTGTCTTTTTATAAATTATGGAGCAAAGTACTATGTTTTTCTGATTGTTACAAAAAAACAGCTTTCATGGATTTAAAAAAAAAAAAAATCAATCTGAAACTAAAAATTTTTTTCGTCAATAAATTAAAAGTTTTTAATTCTTTTGTTTTTAACAAAAAATTACACAGTTCAACACTAAAAATGCATCGGGCATGCGACATATCAATTCTGGTAGATTTTAGGATGAATATCACGAATGTGAACACAAATATTAGCTCTAATTTTTTAAATATTCGCAAATTTAATTTTTAGAAAAAAGACAAGTTTTTCTTTAAAATTTCTTATCTTATAATTTGTAATATGGTTTAAAAATATAGACTGTGTGCTCTTAAGGCACATCTACACGGGATAGAAAACTCGCTAGACTTTTTGAAAATGCAGCTCTGTACAAGTCTACGAAATGTAATCTCTAGGTCATTGACAATTGCTGTCATACACAAGTTTTTTAATTAGTAACAATTTTTAAAATGTCTTGTAACATTATTGAACATTTCAGTTGATTAAATTCACTTTTTGATATTTGCAAAAAAAAATTATTCTTTGAAATACAAAAATTTTAATAAAATCAAATTCTTGACAACTAGAGATGGTACTTTTACGATAAAAATTAGCGCCAACATTACGCAAACTCTAAGAGATTTCTATCCCGTGTAGATGTGCCTTTAGAACCATATCAACTTATTTCGATTAAGTAAAGGATCTAGGATATAATTGCAATTAAAGCGAAAACTACACTTATTTTCCTATTTTGCAAATTTAGTAAAATCCCTTAATCGGATTTGCAAAATCTGAAGACATAACATAAATTTATATTCCACAAAATTCATTTTATCAAAAGAATCACAACTTTTTCATAAAATTTTGTAGAAAATTCAATCTGAAATACAAATTTTATATCTTTTTTATTTCAAATTTATTTTATTTGAATTTACTAAGGCAAAAGGAAAAAATAGTAGATTTTTGAACATGCATCTTTTAAAATCGTTATTTTTTAGGAATTTGCCCTTCAATTATCCAAAACTTCATTGAAATTTGTAAGAAAATATATGTTTTATATTTCTGAATGGTTTTAACTGAGTTTTATATTTTTAAGATTTATCACAAACTCCTTAATTTTTAGGTATTAAAAAGACTACTTTTTCAGTTGTAGTCAATTTTAACTTAAAATTGAAACAGAAAATGCGAAATTTCTTTGATAAATTCAGTAACAGGAGATGTTTACTGAAGGTACAAATTCAAATATTGGACATTACTTTCATCTAGGGTTGCCACATCGCAAAAGTCTAATAACTTGACACTTCGCAAAAAATAACTTGATTTAAAAAAAATAACTTTACAATAAAAAATTTAATGTGCATATGTGTGCAGTAGAGCGTACCACCTTACAGGCAAAAAAAAAGTTCGCCGTACACCCTCCAATATGAAGTATTTTTGCAACGAGGATCTTAAAGTATGATACATTGATGTTTTTCTCTCGAGGAGACCGGTGTTTTTCTCTCCAGGGCCATTGACCTCAAGTATCCCGTTCTAGTAGTTAGCCACCAGATCTCAGTTGCTACCACCCTAATGTCAGAAAATTAAAGCTCGCAAAAAATCATTAAACTTTTGCTAATGAAGTTTTTCGATAAACCCAGTAGAATTTTTTTTATATATTGGTTGCCAAACGTAGGGGTCGCCTTTTTAAATTTTTTTCATTGGATTTTTCCTGGTCTCCTCGAGGTAAAAAAATCGATATTTGACACTTTAAAATCCGATTTTAAATGCCGAAGCTATAACGAAAAATTGAAAAAGGCGACGCCTACGATCGGCCAAAAAAAAAATATATTTTTTGAAATTGCTCTGCAAAAATACTTCACATTGGAGGGTGTACGGCGAAATGTGTTTCTGAGGTTCGGTCTAGTATGCAGTAGGGTGATTCTTAATATAAAAATTTATAATTTTTGAATACACTCGCCATTTTATTAAGATTCATAAAAAAAATTTCGGTTTTTTTTGGAATTTTCGGGGACAAACTCGATAGTGCTACTAGCCATTGAAGTTTGGACGTAAATTGAAGAAATTGATTAGTGTTTTATTTTTTCTTTTGTAGCAATTTTTCCTGTATAATAAGAAGAAAAAGATGAAGTCTGCAAGAAGTCGTTGACATTTTCAAACTTTAGGCCAAAAAATATATAAACTTTCCATAGTTTTCGAATCGTCAATTTGAAATTTTAACATATTTTTTTTCTGAAACGTAAAAAACCAAAACTTTTTTTTTATAAATTTATTAAATGCTACTCAAAAAAATTAAAACACTAACGGTGGGTCTCATACTGCAGGTTTAACTTTAACATAACTAAAAACAAAATAAAATGTCAAAAAAATGTACACAAAACAACAACAAATTTTTGGGTTAACTTTAACCTAAGTTTAAACCTGCAGTATGAGACCCACCGTAACAAATTTCATCAGTATTGTAATTTTAAATATTTTTTTTTAACTACTGATACGACAAAAATTCAATTTAACTTGACAAAAAAAATTTGACCTTGGCACTTGACAAGACCTAAATTAACTTGACAATCAAGGCCATTCAAGGCCATGTGGCAACCCTACTTTCATCTCAGTTTATTTATTAAATCGTAAAAAAAGTGCAATTCGTGTAGGAAATATTATTGCAGCTGTCAAAACGTGTGATATATCAAATTAAATGGTATGTTGCATCATTTTAAAATGTTACAAAAAATGCCGATACTTTTCTCAATTTTTTAATCTTAAAATTTATTATTAAAAAAACTGAATGTATTTCGTAGTTCATAACATAGATGAGCACAAGTACAAGTACCATGGTACTTGTACTTCAAATTTTTTAAGTACAAGTACCAAGTTTCAAATGTACTTTGTAATCAGAACCAATTACAAGGGAAGTACTTGATACTTAAGTACCAATACCTTAAAATATACTAGGTACTTGCTAAGTACCAATACTTTAAAATATACTAGGTACTTGCTAAGAACACTTGGTACTTGCTAAGTCCTATGGTACTTGCTAAGTACTTTTGGTACTTTCTAAGTACTTTTGTTAAGTACAATGGTACTTGCTAAGTACTATGGTACTTGTTAAGTACTACGGGTACTTGCTAAGTACTATGGTACTTTTAAATACTACGGGTACTTGTTAAGTACTATGGTACTTGCTAAGTACATTTGGTACTTGCTAAGTACTATGGTACTTGCTAAGTACTATGGTACTTGTTAAGTACTATAGGTACTTGCTAAGTACTATGGTACTTGCTAAGTACTATGGTACTATAGTTTTCTGTTTGTCTTGTAAAAAAATACAAAAAAAATTGTGGCATTGTTAATAACACTGAAAATATCTAAAAGACTCAGGAAAAACATAAAAAACATTTGTATTTATTTGTGAATTTATTTTAGGTTTTAGGAAGTTTTTTCCCTGTTTCATAAAATCACTAAAAATCGAAAATAGTGGAATTATGTTAGGGCAGAAGGGAAGAAAAATAATTATTTATTTCCATACTTGGGATTTTTTCATTAGCATTGAAATTTCATTAGCATTTGCTGACTAATGCTAATGCCAAAAAAATTTCATTACCATTTAATGCTACTGAAATCTTATGGCATTAGAATTTGTAATACTAATGCTAATGAAATCGCACAAAATTGGGCAAAAAAGCAATTTTTTTATAAATAGAGGGGATGGATAGATTGCTTTATATTGGCTGTTTTATAAATATGGAATCCATTGGCATCTCTACTGGACCTGACCTATTTTGATTATCTGAAAATATGCATTAAAAAACTTAATCCGCGATTTACATTCTGCAAACTAAACACCAAACTTTGGTGTATGAAATTGGTATTATAGTCTAGATTATGATTTAAAAATACCACATTTGAAATATTATAAAATAATGGCGGAACGCGAAAAATTGCTTTATAATGGAAAAAATTTATTAAATAATCTAATCAGCGATTTAAATTCTTCAAACAAATATAATGGTGCAAAAATGTTCCTCTTTGTAAATTTTTTTTTCCCGATTTTTTTTCTTTAACTATCCTCCAAACTTTGTTTTATGAATTGGGTATTATTATTAGTCCCCAGATTATAATTAAAAAAAAAACACACTTAAAATAATAGCACAAAACATTAAAAAACTTAATCAGCGATTTTCGTTCTGCAAACATATATACTGATGTCAAAAATTTTTTACGCCAAGAAAAATTTACTCCGTTGAACCCCTCTTTACCTCTCATTTCGCTTGCCAACAATATTTGCCATTTGACGAGCCCGCCCTTCCGGACAAAGCAATTTTTATTATTATTCTATTTTTGTGATCTGCAACTAAATTACCCAAGAAACATTTTTACGGACTGTCCGCAACGTACGGAGTCATAAATCCGGCTTTTACGGCATGTTAATGGTCCGTATGCACGTATCCGTAATAGCATGTGTGTGTACGGAACACAAACGGACCGTATAATCGGATTTCGAACATAACACGTTTTAACTCCGTTTTGGTGTATCCGTTTCCGTTCTGTTAAATACGGACTTCATCGGTATTAAGTTGTTTTTTTTAAGTGCACAAATTATTTTAAAAAAATACAGCAAAGCTAAAAAATAATATTGGGACGAAAAATAAGTGGCAATAGCGTGAATCCGTCCTAACACGCAAAGAACTTCAAGTCACATACATCAGATGGTAAGATTTATTCAAATTGTTATGTGTTTTAAATATGGTTTTTTGTAATGCAATTAAGAAATATTTACTGACATATTTAGTTGTTTTGATAGCAAAGTGTGCGAATTTACATCGTAGGCAAAAAACCACCGTGATTAGAGTTAGTTAAAATGTATCTAATTTATTTTTCCTTTTGAATGCAGGTATTGAATTTTATTGTGTACTGATGTTGTAAATTGATGCAGGATAGAGACGTAAGCTCTATAATAAATAGTAAAATATAGTAAATATAGTGTAAATATAAAAATAAATTCCATTTTTAATAAATCTACAAAAAAAAAAACTTAAAAACTATTACTTATAATTAATAAAAATAGGGTAAATATAGGTAGACATGCAAATCCGTTTTTGTTTCAAAAACGGTACGAATACGGACCGAAAACGGCATTCTAAAAATGGAGTCACTCCGTTATTCACACGACATAACGGTCCGGCATTGACGGACTTTCAACGGACTAGTCCGTTTTTTACATGACATAACGGTCCGTAAACGGTCTGTCATTGACGGACTTTAAATGGACTTGTCACTTTTTAACATGACATTGCGGTCCGTAAACGGTCCGTAAACGGTCCGTCATTGACGGACTTTCAACGGATTCGAATCAGTTTCGATGTTCCTTAACTTCCGTTTTCTGGTCCGTATACGGATCCAGAAAACGGTACGTAAACGGAGTCGGATTCCGTTTATGACGGACCGAAAACGGTGCGTAACCGGAACGAATTGTTTGTTGGGTATAGATACTTCACAAAAAAATTGGCCTCATAGACCCCTTGCTTGCCCTTCATTTCGCTTGTCAAAGTTTGTGCTTTTTACCCCTAATATGAAGAATTCTAGTTAACTAACTTTGAGGGCTCGCAAGGGGAAAGTGGCACCAGCTAGGGATTTACCGCCTACTATACTTTTGTTGCCTCAACCCTCCTATATAAATCACCTTTGGACATATTTACTCTAGCTTTTGCCTGGGCAATTATAAGTGCGAAAAACCCTTTGGCAAGCATACTTGCCTATGGTCATCAAAAGGTTAAGGTGAAAATTTAATTCTAAAACTGCAGTTGCATTTAAAGTGCAATTGCCAATTTAAAATGTTTTTATAAAAAATTATTTTTAAATAAGGATAAAAGTACCATTCATATACCATTCAAATTACTGAGATACAATAAGAAGTCTGAAAGATATGGGGCTCCTAAGTTATACAAATTATGAGTCATTTTTAAAAATTAAGCATTTTTCATTGAAAAATTACATTGAAAAATAAGGCGACTGTTTTTAAAAAAATAATTAAAAATATTGCAAATGCGCGGTCCATTTAGTTTAGTTTTTAGCAAAGTGTTAAGGTTTTCAAATAAATTGATTTTGAAAAAATAAAAGGGGAAAACAGATGGAAAAATGCACTCAAAAGTATTTAGGAAGTACCATAGTACTTAGCAAGTACCCGTAGTACTTATCAAGTACCATAGTACTTAGCAAGTACCAAAGGTACTTAGCAAGTACCATAGTACTTAGCAAGTACCAAAGGTACTTAGCAAGTACCATAGTACTTAGAAAGTACCAAAAAAACTTAGCAAGTACCAAAAATACTTAGCAAGTACCATAGGACTTAGCAAGTACCAGAAGTACTTAGCAAGTACCATAGAACTTAGCACTTAGCAAGTACCATAGTACCATAGTACTTGCTAAGTACCTTGGTACTTGGAAAGTACCAAGTAATTAACCAAGTAATTGTACTTAAGTACAAGTACATTGAAAGTACTTGTACTTATTTTTTTTAAGTACAAGTACTTGGTACTTAAGTAATGAGTACTTCCCGACTATGGTTTATAATAACACATAGACATTTTTACACTCGGTTTCCGACCACACCAATTCTGCAACCGTCTCCACTAGAACAAATTTCATTGAGCTAGTTCCGAAATGCGTTCTACTGGACTTAAATGTAAGGTATAACTGATTCTAGGGGTTCTATTTTGGAGCTATAGAAGCGGTTACATTGGTCAATGACACAAAAAAAAACAGTAGTAGATTACAAGGAAAGTAATTTATTCCGCAACCCACTAACTGGAACAGAAAATTTTGCTAGGTATGCATGGGGATAAAATTTCATTAATATTGTTACGTTTTTACCTTTTAAAAACGTTGGTTTATCTCCTTTAAATAAACCGGATTCTTTTCTATTGCAATCAAAATAACCAATCTAAATTCAGACACCAATTGTTACGTTTTAAATTCAAAAACGTACGTTTATTTCCCTTAAATAAACCTGGCTGGTGCAATTAAAAATAACTAAAACACACACACACTTGTTGTTTATTTCTTTAACACTTTATTACTTTACAAACAATTTCACAATGATTTACTAGAGCTCAACTGAACTGTACAAACGCTACTGCGTGACTAACTTAAAAACTTCCCTATGCTAATGTGCGATTGAATGTCCACACCTAAGGTGCAGCGCTTTTATAGTGTAATGTCTGCGATTGTAGAATGAGAATGTTCCAGAGACATCCAGATTGTTTGTAGAACAAACTAGAAGGTTCTAGAGGAACCCAGGTTGTTAGCCATGGTTGTAGAACAAAGTGAAAGGTTCGAGAAACATCCAGAGTATTCATAGCGGAGACACCAACCACTTGGTTTTTAGCCGAGAGACAAGAAGTTATACTTATCCAAGACACAAACCACTTAATTCTCAGCCAAGACACACACTACTTTATTATTAGCCGAGGCACGAATCAATTTACAGTAAAAAACCTTAATATCACAATATATCACAATGTGGTACACTTAAAAGTAGCGTTACCAGATTGGCAGGTTTAGGAAATCCCGTTTCTCGGGATATTTAAATTCAAAAATACCAGAACCAGATCAATCAAATTTCGTAACAATATTGTAAATGTTTTGTATCGCAGAAAACGGATAATATATGTAATTTAAAAAATAAAAAATTCGTTAGAACTGAAAAAGTTGCTAGAACCGATGTGTAAATGTATTCTAAAAAGTTTTTCAGTTTAAAGGTTTTTGCTCAATGGTCAAATTTTTCGGAACAAAAAGGCTGCTGTTGGGGGGATCGGTGTATTTAAATCAGTTCTTAAGAATTTAAAATCAAGATATATGCCTTGAAAATATCGGCACGTATTTGTATCTTCAAATATCTTATGAATTTCAAATTCTTTTTGTTTTTATTAATTTTTCTGCATAAAAACTCCATTAAATTAAACATACGAGTTAAACAGTTACATATGACTTGTACTAACCATAAGTACATAACTAACTGACTTACTAAACCAAGCAGTTGTTATTATTACAGTGTAAAATATATTTAGTAAGGTGGCATTTATTCTTTCAAATAGGCAGAGCTACTTTCCATTAAAATGCAGATGACATTTAAGATTTTAGCATCAATTTCATTTCCATCAGAAGGAATAGCAATAGACAATTAAATACTTTTGAGTGAATTCAGAAACTTCTAAATAAAAAATTAATTTTTTAGCACATTTTATACCTTTAATAATTAGCATACTTGAGTAAATTTTATGTAACCAATATATATTCTCTTTAAATAATTTCAATTGATTAAATTTAAATGATTAAATTCGCAACGAATGTTACAAAATTATGCAATTCGATTAAAAAAAAATTGAATTAGATTTCCAGGGAATTCATTTACTTTTTAAAGGCATCCGCGAAGAGTTCCGAAGAAATACTTTAAAAATATGTTTAGGATGATGATTGCAACAAGCATATTAATCAATATTGTAGTTATGACAATCATACACTCATAGAAATAAATCTGTAAAAATAGCAGAAAAAGTTACAAAAAATTATTTAAAAATGATACTAGTGAAATAAAAACAGCAAAATTAAAACTGTTAAATTTACAGAATTTTAGTTACATTTAAGCTAACTTTTAGTTAACCGAAAATAACAAATTGTAACGTAAAATCTGCAGAAAATTTTGCTAAATATTAGTAGACTAAAAATAGCAAAAACAAACTGTTATATATACAAAATTTTTGCTATTTTTAAGCTAAATTTAGCTGAATGCAAATAGCAGTCTATACTGCTAAAATCAGCAGAAATATTATCTAAAAAAATTGTAAACTGCTGTTTTCAAAAGGGTCGATTTTTATTTGCATTTTACAAAAATCTAAAAAAAAAACTTCGAAAATTTTAATTTTTTGTTTATTTTTTAGGCTACTAATTTAGCAAAATTTTTTTATGATTCTAGCGGGTTAATTTGCTATTTTCCATTTACAAAAGGTTACGTCAATTGTAACTAAAATCCTGTACATTTAACAGTTTTATTTTTGCTGTTCCTATATTACTAATATATGTATAGCAAATATAATCTGCTAATTTAGCAGATTTTTCTTCATTTTTAACTAATTTTTAGTAATTTTAACTAAATTTATTTATGGTATCACATTATGATACGAAAATGATCCGAATATTATCATATTATCGGGGGGTTTCTACAAGACGTGCGTCGTTCGTCGAATGAGTGACTACATGTATTTTGTTTTTGCATTGCATGTATTTTGTTATTGTATTTTCGTTCGTGTGACGAAAAACGTCATCTAGAAACACCACCTATAATTAGGCCTACACACAGAAAACAGATTCGTACTTACAACTGAATTTATTTCCAATCGAATGCTTCGATTGTGACTACCGAAATATTATTGAGGCAATAGAAATTCTGTTGCTATTTGACTATTTACTCTACTGATATTCAGTTGCCACGACTGAAGAATTCATTTTCAATTAACTAAAAGCTAACTTAAATATAACTGTAATTCTGTAAATTTAACAGTTTTGTTTTTGCTGTTTTTATTTTACTAGTATTTAGCAAAAAAATCTGCAAATTTCGGCAGTTTTTTTCTGAAAAGTAATTTTTAACAAATTTTTAGTTGCTTTTTCTTTTTTAGTTGCTTTATACAGATTTATTTCTATGAGTGTACCTTTGCCATCATAGAAGACAGGGCCATAAAGATAAGTCTAGCCCTAATGTTTACATACCATGTACTTTGTATGTATTTTAACCCTCTAACCGGCAAGCCCGCCTCCAGGCGGGGTATATTAAATTGGCCAGGAATGCGCCAAACGGGTATTTTATAATAAGAAATTATGCTTTTTCAATACAAAACAAAATTTATAAAATTTTTTGTGAAGAATTTTTTTGTATACAATGCACGGTTCGGAAGCGAGAAAGTGTCAAAAATAAAATTTCATAAAATTTAAAAAATTAAATATTTTAAAACAACCAAAAGTTTCAAAAATCTTAAAAACATATCTAAATTGACTAAAACAATTGATAGTGACCATGAAGTAAGATTGGAGCTTAAGCTATTCAAAAAGTTCCTTACTTTGGTCCAAGGACGCACAGGATTCCATAAGGATACCTTTAAAGGACATCGCATTAACTTCAAAACGAATGGATGGATTTTTCTGAAATTTGATAAAAATAATATATTTGGTATAGGTAGCAAAGCTTATAAGTTTGAATAATATATATTGAAGTTTTGGTGCGTTTTCGCTCAATTTCGCATTTTTCGAAAAACGAAATTCGCTACAACCTCTTAAGTAACAACACAAAAAATGTAATTTTTTTATTGTAATTACATCTTGGTAAGAGAAATAATTTGTGCATAAACCTAGTAATTTTTATGCACTGGTTTTCGAGATTCACCCTTAAACTATTTTGGCCCATATCGCCTAAAGTAGGCAACGAAAAAAAATTTTGTAGAAGAACTTATTGTTTATTTTTCGCGAGGAACACATGGTATAAATTTCATTGCAAAAAAGCTTAGGCCGGTTAGAGGGTTAAATTGTAAGATTCATATCTTTTTCTCTTTATAACAAACATTTTCCTGTTTAAAGCTTGTATGATGTTGTGTTTTGCTGTTGTTTTTGTTTTTTTTGTTATTTTGTCTAATTGGAGTTTGTTGAAAATATCAAAATAATTATTTCTAATTGGAACAATTAGCATAAATAAGTGAGTGTTATTGAATTTGAACGTAATCGAATGGATTGAACAAACGTGCAAGTAGAAAAATAGCTGAGACTCCAGTAATAACAATAATAAGGGCATTGAAATTGTTTGGTTTAAAATAATGAGGGTATAATTTAAATCAATCACTTTTGGTAAATAGTACACACTTATCAAAATTATTGGCATTTGGGTGTTGTAATTGAGTTTCAATTAAGTTTTCAAAAACTAAAAACACATGATTTTCGTTTTTTATTTAATTTCAAAATCATGATTATTATTGTAAAAATCAAACTTTCCCTAAAACTGCTAGAAATGAGTGCCAGAATTAATTGCAGACAAAAATAACAGCTGATGGGGATTTAAAATTGGTACCCTACACTACGTACGTACACTCTAAAGAATGTTTGTAAGTTCACTACTGTAAATTTGTGTTTAATATAGCGCAAAGTCAGTAAATATAAACACAAAATGCGTAAAATTATTTTGAATATTATTTCATATACAATAGTGCACTCAAAATAATATGACAGACAAATTTTGTTATTTAAACAAAATTTATTCCTGTTTTTTGGCTTCAAATAAAATTTGTTGATTTTAAAACATTTCTGTTAAATTTAACAAATTTATATTTTTACCCTCCCCGGGCCTAGTCCATATCGTCTAAGGGCATGTAAGCCCAGGTAGAAAAATAGAAACGGCACAATGTCGGTACGGTATTGTAGACGGTAGTACATTAACTGGCAATGCGTCGGATTTTAAACTTTCACTGTACTAGCATGTTGTCGAAATGATAACACCAATAAACGCTTGGCCGTAGCTATTTCGCAACGTTGGCGCAGGCTTGGAATTTAATTTTTTTGGTATTATCCCAGTACATTTAATAACAAATTTAGTAGTTTGCTAGTACTTTACTGTCCTTTTAGTGTACATCACAGATTTTTAATGTATTCTTTCGAAACTTCACAAGAAAAGAAATATATTTTCAATTATAATTGTTTAATATATGTAAAAATACGTAAAATTTATAAAATTTTTAATTTTAATAAATAAAAAAGCTCATTAATTTTCAGAAAACAGTACTGGCAAAGCACGTTTTCAGTAGTATCGGCATTTCGTAAAAAACAGTGTTCTCCCAGTACAATTTTTGTTGTAACGTCGTCAATTTATACCTGGGAGGGCACTTCAGAAGAACAAACATTTTGTTCGTTTTGCTCTATCTTGCTTAGTTTTCGAGATATGGGCCATTTTATGAAGTGTAAAATTTTTATTAAAAATTTCCGAAGGTCCAAGGCTCCACCAAGGTAATCTTTTCACGAGGGTATTATTTTGCTAGGGATAGTCTTAATTTTCGCCAATTCTGTTTTATCTCTCTTAGTTGTCAAGATATGGGCCATTTTTAAAAATCGGGAGGGAAAGAAATAGAGACATCTTTAAAACTTCGGATACACTGGTGGTGCCATCTACCGGGTAATAACAGAAATATGAAAATATATTAGTAACCATAAATTATGTAAAATTTATCGAATGGGCTCTTAAAAATTACTTATAAATAATTCTGAAAATTAAAGTTTTACTGGTAAAATTAAAGTTTTACTGGTAAAATTAGTTTTGCTGGTATTATTTGAGCAGTTTTATGAACCTTTGAATGGTAAAACATCGACCTAACACTGAAAAGTGTATGGTTAATTAAATTGTGATGAGGTAGAGCACATCCCAGTGTATATCTTGTGTGTGGGTGGGTTGAGGCAATAAGAATCACCCTCATCTGTTGCAAATCGTTTTTCTTTTCTACATTTACATGAGGCCTTAGGGAAGAAAGCATTTAAGCAAATAAAACATTGATCAAAACATATGAACAACGTAGGGTATTTCATATAGGATATATTGCAACATTTTGTTGTTCAACCCACAGTTTCTTCTTTTCTAGTTTTGTTTGCTTTTTCTTAAATAACAACGATTTAAATTACAACTCAAAAAACTTGCAGGTAAATTGTATACTAGGCTTAACTTTTTGTTCATAAATGGTACTCCGTCACTACTTTGTATTAGAGTACTTTGTATAGTTCTTTTATTTGCGACTGTGTTGTTGTATTTTTAATCTGAAGTACAAATTTATGATTATTTTTGTATTTGTTTTCATAAGATAACCAAACTACACTATATGTGTAAAAGTACATACATACATTATATAGAGAATCGTCAATTCTACCCACATTGTGTCATGATATCTTTAAGCAACATCATTGTACAATACAGATCAGTGGAGTTTCGACAAAATAACTTATTTTAGAAGTTTCAATTCTATGGGAGAATAAAAACAAATATTTAAAAAAAATTGTTTTATCAATTGAGAATTAAGCCTCATTCATACTGAACCCAAAACTAGAAGTTTTCGTTTTTTTAAGGGCCTGTTTATCTATTACGAAAATAGTCTTAACGAAAGAAATTGACAATTATTTACTTTCGTCAAAAATATATGGGAAACAAAAACAAATTTTCGTTACTTTGCTTTCGTTTAGAGTATTTTCGTAATACATAAACCAGGGCTAAGTATGGGATTTGACAATCGAAAACGAAATAAATTTTAAAACTACTAGTTTTGGGTTCAGTATGAATGAGGTATTAGGAAAATTGGCGAATATATAAATGTTAAATTCACTCGTGTATAAATGATTTTAAAATACGACATTTTTTATTTTTTCTTTAAACCGACACTCGGGGGATGACCCTTATATAAGCAGCGGTTTGTGTTGATATTAGGAAAAGAGAATTTTGGAAGAAGGAAAGTTTATGGACATTTGACTCAACATTGTAAGTAACAGTAAATACCTCTGCGGAAAGTTTATTTCTCATAGTGCTCGCTCGACTGATGAACGAAATATCTCTGCAATGCGCTGTACAATGGAGCATAAATGAATAAGCAAGTGTTACAACTGAAAGTTCGGGCCCTAGTGATAAGCTCAGTTATTTCAGCGAGCACTTTCTATGGAAATATCGATAGAGTAGTAATACACAATCCACTTTCCGACCATGCTCCAATGAATCGAAGTGGATACACTGCGATATTCGCTGTCAAAGATATGCTTAGTTCAGCGAAAATCGCACTGGATTCACATGCCCAAGACATCAAGGGTACCCTATTCCTCAATAGCGATATTTCCCAAGTCTGCAGATGACAATGTTGACTCAAAAGCCCTATGGTCAACATACAATACTGGGTCTTGCTTGAATTAAAATCTTATTCGCAAGACCCCACTCGAAGATTGTCAAAAGGCAACCTTCATAATCAATCGCAGTATCGGATTGATGTCATCTGCGAAAAAGTTGAAGGTTGAAGCTATAACAAAAAAGTCATTAAGAAAGATAAGAAATAGGGAAGGAGGAAGAACAAAATCTTGAGGTACACCTGAGTTCAGCTGAAAATTATTGGATGAGACGCCTTCTTTAACCCTTTGAGGAACATAAATTTTCTGCCGAAGCGATTTTGAAGATTTTGCGATTTTCATAATCTCTGACCTAATAAGAAAAATTGACTCCGTAGAACCCCTCCTTAGCCCTCATTTCGATTGCCAAAAATATTTGCTATTTGACGACCCTGCCGTTCCGGACGAAGCGATTTTTATTATTATTTTCGTGATCTAGAGCTAAATTATAAATATGTTACAAATAATTGGTCTCATAGAACCCTTGCTTGCCTTTCATTTCGCTTGTCAAAGTTTGTGCTTTTCACCCCTTAAATGAAGAATTCTAAATAACCAAGTTCGAGGGCTCGCAAGGGGAAATCGGAACTAGGCAGGGATTTACCGCCTACTACATTTTTATTTCCCCAATTCTTCTTTACCAATCACCTTTGGAAATATTTACTCTATCTTTTGTTTGGATTTGGAAGTTCAAAATAAATCACCAAAAGTCATTACCGATACTAAAATTCTTCATATCATTGTGCCGTGCCTCACATGATCGAATGCCTTGGAAATTCCAAGAATAACCACATTGATGTCAACAAACTTATCAACAGGTTTTTTTTTGAAGGCTGTTGTAAATTTTGGTTGATGTCTAATCCGAAAACTCCAGTTTTTAAACAACCATTATAATTTTTCCCTTTCTCGAGATATATTATTTTGTCAAAAGTCCAGCACATATTTGAGTGAGTAGACAACAATATTGTATTAAATGTTGCTGCTTCTCCGTTAAGTTGTTAAAGTAAAAATGAATATAAAAATTGCACTTCAAATGTTTGCTAACATCGGAAATATTATATTTTTATATATTACCTGGTTTTTCATATAAATCTGAGATCAGATAATGGCTACAGCATACGAGCTATACATCTGGTTGTCAACAATGTCCACTTTAGGCTTGGTTTGATCTTTTTTACCAATTCCATCAAACAAACCAAGACATCTGCTTGTATGGTCGGCCCAACTTACCCAGAATCACATTTTGCATTTTACTCAGCCCATGACTCCATTGTACCTTGAGTACCATATTAGACTGATATGCTTGTAAGTACTAATGGAAAATGAATTACTAATGGAAAATTAATTTAAATCCATTTCCTATACTATATATGAAACCTTAATGAAAAACTGCAGAGTCTGCGGCACAATCCTCAAACTTCGCTTAGTTGCTGATCGCTCCGAAAGTTTCTTATAAAAATTTTCTGTTCCAAAAATTGGTTGTAGAATAGCTAATTTTCCTTTGTAACCCATTCTACTGTCAGTTCTAACACCGATGCTTTTGGTTTGAAATTGTCCCAAAAACAATGACGCCTATAGCTCCAAAGTGGAACCAGTTGTCCTAGAATCAGTTCTGAAACTTGTTGGTAAATATTAAATATGGATAGACAGGGACGGACAGCGTGTGTCCCAAGCTTTAGGGAAGTTATCGTTTCTATATATTTCAGTAACTGTATTTGGTTGACATCCTCCTTGCGGGCCAACAAATTAAAGAGCCCGCAACATCCATTCAGAATAAAAAAATTTAATATCCGATGAGAATATGTAATATTTTAGATACCTTTTACTGAGTTCCAAAACTTCTTTGGTTTCACCCCTAAGTGGACCAGTCATAGAATGCCCGTTGTATCATCTACTTCCGCGCTTTTCTATATTGTTTTATGAGCAGTGATAGTTCATTCGAATAGTTTAGCTCTAAAAGCCCCAATTCGCAGTAATTCATTAAGGGTTAGTTTTGGGATTATAACATATTGTTACATTTTTTCTTTATGAAAACGTTGGTATATTTCCTTAAAAAAAACCGGTTTCCAAGGTAGATAAACCAAGGTCTTTGTAAATAAAAATAACTCGATTTAGCGTTACACTTATTCATTTAACGATGTATTACTTTAAATACAACAATATAACACACACACAAACACTAATAATCAACTGTCTGTACAATCCTAATACGGAATTAACACACTCTGGTGCGAAACTTAACAGCACAAATGTTAAAGTACAATTCTACTTCACAAATATTAATGCGCAACTTTAACTTCATTCGTAACTTTAGGTCTTTTATAGTTTAATGGTCGTTGATTGTAGAACATGCTAGAACCTTAACATTATTTATGGCATTTAACCTTATATCAAATGCTGCTGCTTAAATATAGTATTACATATAGTGCCATGGCGGCCTCATATTTTAGCTGAATATCAATAATTTCTATACATTAAATTGTCTCTAATGCCTAAGTGGACGTTGTTCTGATAGGCACAACCGCATTTAAGCCTATAGTTTTTTTGCATGAAACATATTCTATGTTGGCCTTAGTGATTCTGCTCTCAAGGTGTTGTTTTCGGTGTAATTTTTTGTCTATGATCAATCATAGAGACTTCACTGGGTCAGAGAGCTGAATTGTTTTCCTTGCAAAAGAGACTCATCACAAGTATTGATAATCATCTTCTGAGTGAAGAGCTATATTTAAGTTTCGCTCGGGTTTATGTTTTATCCTGGAGGCCTATTAGATCGCTTTTGATGTCTTCCTACTCTCAAGTGGCACATCTAAGATGCATTGTCATATGGGATGGGGGAATAGGGTGTAGAGTTTGTAAAGCTTTCACTTATACGTAATACATTGTGCGAATAACTCGATAATCGATCACAAACGGATGAGATCTACCGTTACAAACAAAAACACGTGGCCTAAGGATAAGTCCACTTATCTTAGCAGAACACCTCCCATGGTCCTAACTATAGAACATTGTTACACAACCCATATTCCGACCATGCTCCAAAAAATCAATAGAGCTGGATACTCAACTGTATTCGGCCGGATATAGGTGGTATAAACAGTGAGAGATCCCATTTTCTGCTATAATATGCCCCAGATTAAAAAAAAAAAAAATTTTTTTTTTGTTGAGATTTTGGACAAAACAAGTTTGCAATTCACACAGTTAACATTTTTACCCAAGCAAATCAGAAGAAATTTTAAAATTTACGCCGCCATATTGGATCCGCATTTGGAACATTTTAGCTTAGATTCGAAATCAGCAACCTTCGAAACCCCCGTATACCAATTTTCATGTGAATCTGAAGAAATTCTAAAATTTACGCCGCCATATTGGATCCGCCATTTTGAATTTTAAAATTTTTACCTCAGATTCGAAATCAGCAACTTTGAAAACCCCCGTATACCAATTTTCATGTAAATCAGAAGAAATTTTAAAATTAACGCCGCCATATTGGATTTGCCATTTTGAATTTGAAAAATTTTACCTCAGATTCGAAATCAGATTTTCATCCTTATTCAGTGATTCCTTATAGTTTTGGCCAGAAAATGGGGTGATTTTACCTATAGTGCATCCATGTAAACAGATCACATCGACGACTCCACGGCCCTATGGGCAACAAATAACATTTGTTCTGGCTTGCATTAAAATCGACCCTATTCACGCAACTCCACTCAGAGATTGTCATTAAGTCCCGATTGCGTTGTCATTAATAATCTGCCCTTTGCGCCCACCCTCCACAAGGCTTGCTTGGCCTATTATGGAAGGAATATGGATGAAAAATGTTGCTGTGATCTGCAAAAGAGTAATTAGGATTGCAAGGTTGGCCGAAGAAATCATTTAGAGATATAAGAAAGAGATAGGAAGAAAGGAGTACCCCTGCAGTCAATTGAATATAATTGGATGAGACGCTATTTATAACAACTCTTAATGTAGTTACCCTGAGAAAATTCGATACGAATAGAGAGAAATCATAAAAGACACCAAAAGCAATAAGCTTTGCCACGAGTTCTTTATGACACACGCGATCAAACGCCTTTGAAACTTTTCTTTCACCAAATCTGTGAATAGACCAACTCCAACGTTCCGAAAAAATCAATCAGAGTCCCTCATTCCACGTCGGAATGAACTTTAACTGAAAGGTGCGATCACCAGAAATATTTTTCTTGATAATGAATCAGGGATATTTCAAAACAATATTTCAAATCACAATATTCGATATTTTATCGGATCGATATTCCCCATGGGTAATATGTCAATTTTTAACTGGGGATTATAACCAAACACCATTCTAGATTTACATCATACTTTTTTCCATGTAACCGTCGATGTCGAATATCTGTTAACACCACCCAATTTCATAGCAGCCTACAATTAGTTTTGCTACTAGCTCAAATTTTTTCTGTGTGCATTTGTGTATATCTACTATTTTGCTTCAACGTACAATATATTGAGCAATAGGCCTCAATTCAAAGTTACAATTCAGCTTCTTAAATAATAGATGCACACGTTGCACACATTCGAACGAATACTCGTCTATATAACATGGATTCAATTTAAAGATCCAGTTGTCATTGCAAAACCAAATATGAAGTAGACAATTCTTGTTTTGCTTTACTTACTTCTTCTTCTTTTTTTTTTGTTTTTTGATACTCAAGATGCTACATGTTGCTGCCCTGTCGATGTGTTGTTTTTGTGGTTGTCGAGCTTATTTTGTTGAAGTTGCTGGCCGTCACTCTTGTTTGTTGCTGGTGGTTACAAAAAAGTAGAAAAATAAAATGAAATCAACCCACATTCAATTGTTGACCCCGTAAACAAACATAGTAAATCGAAGCAGCAGCAACAACAGATGTAATGTTGTCTTTACTTTATTTAGTCACATGTTGTTTTTGTTTTCTTCTAAATGCCTGTTCATAATTATTTTACAACCAAAGTTATATACACAGTTCTAGAAAATCATAATTTGAAATAGAAATATTTTAATTTCACTTTGTTTTCAATGTCAATGTCATCTAATAGAGTAATTATTATATTTTTATATCATACGTTTTTTGATTATAAAGGTTTTTGTAAATAAAATTTTTTTAAAGAAATAATCGTGGAGTATACGAAACGGACGAATAATATCAGCATTTCTAAACCAAAAAATATCTAAACTACCAGAAGGATTTCATCATGCCCCTAACTATAGAGGAGGAATATAGCTTTCAGAAACTTTATTTTGTTTTCACGCCGTCGTAACATAATACGTGGTTTTGTTGTGTAAGAGCTAGCAAAGGCATGAACAATATTTTTTGCTTTCCATGCAAGTGATTACGAGAAAACAAAATCATAATAATCGAAGTCAAAGAAGTCAAAATCATAATATAAAAATGGCACGCCTAAAATGATTTTTCATCCTCGAAGTAGTCGACTTTGGCACCCTGTAGCTCACTCTCTACAGGGTGCCAAAGGCGACTACTTCGAGGATGAAAAATCCTTTTAGGCGTGCCATTTTTATATTATGATTTTGACTTCTGTGAGTTAATTAAAGTACCCATCAAAGGAAATTTTCACCCATAAATTTTAAAACCCGTGGTTCGGCTAAACAAAGGCAAGTATTTTCATAAACATTTTTTCAAAAGAAATTTTTTTTAAAATGGGGAAGTCTCCCCTTAACGGCATGTCCAAATGACTTTGACTAGGAACCTGAATTTTTAGTTCCTACAAGTAGGGGCAAAAAGAGGAAGGAACTTCTTTGATAGCTTGCTCAAACTGCTGGAATTAGGAATTGAAATTTGGTTTCTACAGGCAAGAGAGGGGCAAAAAGGGGAAAGTTCTCGTCTTGCTCATATGACCTTGACTAGAAACCTAAAATTTTAAATAAAGAATTTTAGAGAAAAAATTTTTTTACAAAAGAGAAAAAGTTTCCCCCTTAATTGCCTGCCCAAACTTATTTGGCTAGAAACCTGAAAATTAAAGAGCGAGTGTAATTGAAAGACTAAAATTCGGAAACGGCTATACAATGGAAACGGGATTGAATGGAAGGGAAACGAGTGGAATTGGAACACTAAACTTTCGACACGAGTGGAATTGAAAGACTGCACAAGTGGAAAGAAATTTAGTGGAACGGGGAACGGGCATTGAAACACTGGACAATGGGAACGAAATGAAATGGAACGACGAACGAGAGGACACGAAACACTAGACTTGGAAAACGAAATGGAATAGAACGGTTAACGCGTGGAATTGAAGCACTAAACGGGTGGAAGTAAATGGAATGGAATGGGCAACGAGTGAAATTAGTACATTAAAAAAATTGGGAAAAGAAATGGAATAGAACGGGGAACGACTGCAATTGAAACAATGGACAAGTAGAGCGAAATGGAACAGGGAACGAGTGGAATGGAAACGCTAGGCAATGTGAACGAAATGGACTGAAAAGGAGAACGGGTGGAATTCATACATGAAAATTTGGAAATGAAATGTAACGTAACGGGGAACGATTTTAATTGAAACGCTGGACAATTAAAATAAACTGGAGTGGAGAGGGTGGAATTAAAACATTAAACGTTGGGAAGGAGATAGAATGCAGCGAGCCTGAATTTTAGTGATATTTATCGATTTCATCATATTATCTTTTATTGTAGCGATTTTCTCAATTTTTACGTTTTTCGAAAAGAAATTTGGACTGTTACACATAAGGTTGCGGGTTCGATCCCCATCCAAGGCAACATCAATTTATGAAAAATGATAATATGTATGAGTTTTTTCTATCGCTCATACATATGGCAGCGTTCCCATAGCACTTAACCCCACACCGAAAAATTTTCTTAGGTTCTGGCTACTATATTTTCAACTAAGTCTCAGGTGAAATACCCCTTACTGAGCCTCAGTTAAGGGGGTTAAATACTGTAACAACAGAATTTTAAAATATATGTTATTGTAGTATTTTCAAAAAATATTAGTTTTAAATTTCTCCGACCAAACTCGCCGGGGTTGCCACTTCATTATTGGCCTTTTTTAAAAAAGGCAAAATCGGCTGCCACTGTACAGCCTTCATTAATTATTGGAAAATAAAAATGTAAAGTGATTCTTAATACCAAATAAATTCTCTAGTCCTTATCGTGGCCCGATTTTTATTTTTAAAATTTTTTTTAACAAAGTTGCCACACAAACTTGAAAATTCCAAAAAAGGCAAGAAAAAACAATTTTACTTGGAAATATAAAATTTATTTGACTGAAATTCAAAAAAGGGCCACGACAAGGACTACAGTTTTTTGGTGACAGCGAAAGAAAAAAACCGTATCGAAATCGGTTAACCCACCTTGGCTGTACAGTGGCAGCCTATTTTGAACTCGTGGTTTTGAAAAGAATGCGTTTTAAGTCTAAAGTTAATTTTAAACTAAGAAAACAGCAAAAATTTAAAAAAACTGTGAATGAAAAAAAGTTATAGCTCGTAGCTTCCTACATGTTCACCAAATTTTGGACGAATCGGTTAATGGTTATTTGATGTAGTAAACCTAATAGTCTTAAAAACGATTGTAGATATATTATTATACATAATGCTACTCACATTATTTTGTAAAAATGCTATAATTTTGTACATTTTTAATTTACTTCGTGTTTTTTCCCCATTTTTAATTATATTGATTACTTTTATAACTTATATTAAGCCATCAGCGCCTGCCCCATATGACGTGTCTTCAACATCCATCAAGACTTTTCTTTGAAAACTGCGTGCAATTATTACATCTTTTGATGTAGTTTTTATATTTTTTAATTCTGCCCTTATAAAAACAAGTTAATAAAAAAGCAAACAAAAATTTTTACACACAAATTTACCACATAGAGTATTACTTTTGGACTAAAACATATTTTACAAAAAAGCATGTGAAAATTTAATTTCTCCGAATTTTTTATTGAAAATCATATAGAGAAAAGTATGTTCCATCCAAATAAAATATAAAAAAAATTCGAAAACAACATTTTTGCTAGAGTCGATACCCCCCTTAATAAAGTTAATTGAAAATAACTAATTTTTTAAAAATTTATTTAGCCCTATTGATATGATATTGTTGATTGCTTTAGCTGCATTTGGAATATATTTTTCAGCAGGTATGTTAAAAATAACTAAATTTTGGAAGATGGCAAAGCAAATTGTGGTAACATTTTTTGTGTTTGTTGTTGTTTGTTCTTTCATGTTTTAAATGTTGAATAATGCTATTAGACGAGAACGATTTCCACTGGCAAGAATAAAATCCAGATAGGGATATGCCTTCAACAGATTTTTTTCACATTTTTTTAAAATAAGTTTTGGAATTTTAGCACATTTATTCCTTTAATGCAGTTATTCTTTATCCCGATAAAAACTGAAATACATTTTTAGTTAGTTGTAAGATAAATACATTTGCCGTCATTTTAACTGCACTTCAGTAAACCAAGCCGACGCTAAATAATTGGTGTCGGCGGCGTTTAGGACTACATAACGCCGGCGGCTTAACTGTCGGCCTAAAAGTTATTTTTTTTTTAGAAATAAAGCACCGTAAATTGTATTTCATATGAAAAAATTTCACTCGAACTTTAAAGGCCTCAAAAGTTAATTTCAATTCTAAAGCACCGTAAGTTGTTTCGATTTCACGTGAAAAAACTGTTATACTACATATAAAAAAAATGGTTTTTCACGATAACGAGTTTCACGTGAAAATTGTGTAGAGTTTGTTTTCACGCTAATTTAATGTACAAGACTATTATTCTTCGGACATTTTGTGTTTATTGTGATTGTGTCTTTGTTATGAAATTAAAAAATTGTTAATTTTTGTAAATTATATTGCAATTTGAGACCTTTAAAGTTCGAGTGAAATTTTTCCACCTGAAAATCAACTTACGGTGCTTAAAAGCCAATATTTTTTTTATTTTATTAGAAAGACAGAATCACAATAAACACAAAATGTTACTATTTTACAAGAAAAATAATAGTCTTGTAAATAAAGTTTGGGTGGAAACAAAGTCGAAACACTTTTTAATGAAACTCATTATCTTGAAAAACAATTTTTTTCTATATGCAGTATAACAGTTTTTCACGTCAAATCTAAACAACTTACCGTGGTTAATGAAGCAAATGTATTCGAAAATATGTGAAATAAATTTTTAGAAATTTATGTATATTTTTTCATTGGTCAACAATAAAAACTATTTAATAATAATTTTGATTGATTATTTTAAAATCATCGTAGATAAAAAGTTTTTTTTTGCGGGTCGAGACGGGTTCAATCGGCTTCTTTTTGCTGTAATACTGGAACTTGCTATTGAAATGGCAACTTCAGCAGAAGCTGCTGCAGTACGGCAATTGTCGGAAAAACCTAATAAATGCGAAAAATGAATAAACCCGTTAAATATTTTTAATCTTAGGTACAATGGTTCTTTAAAGCGTTTATGACACTATAATTATTCTCCTTTTCTTAATTTTTTTTATCGGTTTTATAACATTTTCTGGTTATCCTACTACCCATTATACTGTGATATTTGCTTTGGAAAAGTTACCGGCACTTTTTTTTTCTAAAAGTACATAGTTGCAGAATATAGGATTATATTTGTTTCAGTGCTGCCAAAAATAAAATACTTTAAAATACAAATCTGTAAGAAAAAACACCACCACATAGCTAAAAAATTTCTGCGGCGCAACCGATAAATTCGGCGGCTTTCATTAAGCCGACTCAAATTTTAAGCCGAAACGAGTCGGCGGCGACGTAACACTTCAAAAATTTTCAGCCGGTAGGCTTGGTTCTCTGCTGCACATACCTTTGTATACCTGTAATTTTCAGTAGATTCTACTTACAAACTTTTTGGAGTGCATATTTTATATTTTAGTATAGCCACTTAATTTATTTTTCTAATTGGCCATTAAACGTAATGACAAATTTGTTATGGATATTTGATAAAGACTTTAATGTTACGATGACAAATTCATTTCATAACAATTTTATCCATAATGTCAACTTATCATTCAAAACTATAAATTATAATAAAAACGATACGTTTATATGGATGGAATACTTTCTATTGGGAGGGGGAAATGTTACTCTTGCTTAACAATATAATTGTTGTAACATTCAGTGTTTCACATGGTTACTTTATATATGAAGCTACTTTGTACCCGAAATTTTACAATTTATGGTAAATGACGATAAAAAACACAATATGACAGATAAATTTAACAAAGTAAGTTATTTATTTTACAAAGTAGAGGGGACAAATAAAAGAAAAAACTCAGCCAGATTATAAATTGAAATAAAAAATGTTCAATATTTTTCACTGTGGCACGTTCTTATCATAATTTATTTAAGGTTTCTTTTAAGTTTGGTTTACTTTTGAAGTTTACAAAATTCCAATTTGTGGATCATTACACAAAATAGAAAATTTATTTGTCTATCTGTCGTTTGAATTATTTGTAAATATTTTTTAGGTCTGAAATTTTTTATATGTATAAATATTTACATATTTAATAAATTTTCAAAGAAATTGAGTCATTTTGTCACTTTCTTTTCAAAATCAATTGTATTAAATAAATATGAATATATTTTTTTTGTAAAGGGCAATTGTAAAGTTTCAATTTCCGTGTTCTTAATTTCGAAATGTTAATGACAATATAATGACTTTATTATGAAGTTTCTTTTTTTTTAATGTTGACTATTTTTAAGAAATATTATTATTACTTAACTAGCATCCGGTTTTTAAAACATAACAAAGAACCTGATGTTTATATATTTCAATATTTTAATTTAGTTTTATTTTTTTGCTAATATTAAGCAATCTTTTTTTGTTGCAATTATAATCAATTATTTTTGTTGAATCAAAATTCCATTAGGGCTTATGTCAGCTAATAATCAATTTATGTAAAACTACAACAGAAAATAGTCGATCGGTCACTTTTTTGTTGGTGTATTTTGAACGTAGGTGTTTTTATTATATTTTATAACTTGCAGATTTAAATATTTCATTAGGTTTCTTGGCGGAAAACTTCACAGAATTTTTTTTTTTTTGGATTTTGTTACTTTGCTTGTGTTGTTCTGCGCATAAAATTGCTATCAATTTTCCATGCGATTACATGTTGACATAATGCCTAAAGTAGTGCACGCTTATGGTGATTTAGCTATGGTAAGTTGTCTGGTCATTAGGGTGATCGATTATTCGACATTTTTCAGAAAACCCGGTTTCGGATTTTTAAATTTGAAAAAAACCGTGTAACCGTTAGTTACACTCAACCAAAAAAGTCTGTAATGGCTACTGAAAATTTTGCTGTTATTACGGGAAATTTAACTGTTTTGAGGTCAGCGGTATTTTTTCCTAATTTTAGCAAAACATGTCTGCTGATCTGTAGTACAATAAAATTAGTAGAAAAAATTAGTAGCCGCTACTAAATTTTAGTAAAATTTATCTAAACTGCAATTCAAAATCGATTTGCTAAAATCAGTTAAAAAACTTACTAAATATCATAATTTTAGTACAATGAAATTAGTTGAAATAATTAGTTGCAGCTACTAAATTTCAGTAAATTGTTGTAAACTGTAATTTAAAATCAATATGCTGAAATTAGCAAAAAATTGTACTAAAAAAAAACAAAAACTGTAAAATCTAAAAAAAAATTTTTTTCTTTCGATTATAACAAGCGTATAATTACTTCATCGTACTTGAAATTTGGAGTCAAAATTGCAAACGGTTCTCCAGTTATGACCTTTTTATGAATTGGAGATACAATAAAATTTTCTGAGTGTTATTTCCAAACTAAGAATATATCAATGGTAACAAATATAAACTAAACAAGAATTGTACAAATTGAAAAAAAAAAATTGTAATTAGTATATGTTTCTGCTTAATTTAGCACTCGGTTTTGAAAAATTAGTAAAATGTTTTGCTAAATTTACTAAAAAAAACAATTGTACTAAAAATGAGTAAAAAAATAGTAAAGTTCGATTGGAAACTGTTTACAAATTTTACTAACTTTGTTATCTCAGTGTAGATTTAAAATTATGTTTAACATAAAAAAATTAAAAAATGACTGAAAAAATTAAAATCGTCCGAAAATATAAATTTATTTTTTACTTTTTCCTTTAAAGGTGGTACATTCAGAAACGACTCGGAAATAACAAATATAATCAAAAAAATTTTCCCATGAATTTGAATAATTTTGCAGTCTTGCAAAATTAACAATCATCTTTTTGGACTGTTGACAACTTTTTTGATGATCTTCAAAAAATAATAGTCATTTTCATGAATCATCTAAAAATCAGCTAACAAAGCTTTTCTGATTTTTGATTTGTTTTTTTTTGTCATTTTTGGGACAAAAATAAGAACCTTTTAAAAATAATCAACATTTGAGAGAACATTCTTTAAAAAAAGAAATTTTTTCTATTACAAAAAAATATATGTTCCCTAGTAAAGAGGGTTTTAATAAAATATTGTATAAATTGATATAATTATATCTAATCAGCTGTGGTTAATGTGATATCATATATAATTGTATATAATTGAATCAATATAAATAAATTTATAGATCTAATAACACTGGGTCAATTTCCTTATTAATTTGTACATAAGTATAAATAAATCGTTAGACCATATAACCATATAAAATGTTATATAATTTGATGCGGAAAATGACACCATGTTATTAGATCTAAGTTGTATTTATAATTTTATTTATATTGATAAAATTACATAAAATTTTATATGATATCACATAAACCACAGCTAATTAGATATGATTATATCAAATTATATACTATTATATAAATACAATTTTTAACCGGCTATTTAAAATATCTCAGATTCTCATATTTTCCAGCCAAAAACGCAAAATCTTTTGACGTTTTTGATTAACAAAGTTGTGATGTTTTGCTCACCAAAAGTCCATCAAAACTGGAGAAACAAAATGTTCAAAGTTGCCAAAATGCTGGCAAAATCAATAAATAGGTGGTCTGGAAATATATTGGTCTTAGAGGAGCTTTTCCACAAACACAAAAGTTGATTTTATAGAACAAAAAATTTTTTAAATTAAAAAAATCAAAAAAAGATTTTTTTTGCTTGTAGCCGGATTTAAATTAATTTTTAACCAAGCGTCATCATTTTTATAAAATCATTGCTGTAGCAGTGAATTGAATTTTGTACCGCTGGCAATTTTTGAGTAGATAGTATTGGATAACCTCTGGTTGCAAACGTTGGCATGGCGCTCTAAGCTCGTTCTTTGCCAGTGGTTTTTCTGTAAACCACCGAAATTTTTGTAAAGCAAATACTGGCAAAACGCTTTATGAGTTTATTTTTAACACCGCCCTACGGGGAAAGGGACCTTTTCAAAGTGACACGCAGGATAGGTGCCAACGGGGCAGGGACCAGTCTTTGATCGGTCTTTTTGTTTGAATGAGACACGTCACTTTAACATGGCGTTGTCATTGCAAATGACCAATTGCCACCTTGGGACATGTAAGGTGGTGTGTCTAAAAATAGCTTTTCAAATAAACTAATAACAAATTAAGAATTAAAAAGAAATCTACTTGGCGTCAAAGTAGGGCTCGATAACACAACCTTCTGCTTGTAAGGCAAACGCTCTACCCCAGCAAAAGCATGGTAATGGCAGGTCATTACCATACGGATTACCAAGTAATGATAGGTCATTACCTTTTGTATTACTTTAAAATACAAAATAATCACTTACCGATAATAAGTTATACAAGTACTTATATATTCGTGCAAAGTAATCACTTACTGGTAATTGATTAAATAAGTACTGATTAAGACTTTTTTAGCAAAAACAGACATTACCGAGTAATTAAGTGAGTAAGTAGCACACAAAGGGTTTCACTACTTACCAGGCTATTTACTCGCCACATTACTTTTGTTCGCGATGTTCAAAAATTCATGGGTGGTCATTACCCTCTCGCTTACAAAAAAGTGCGAATAACCAGTTAACAATAGTGAAAGAATATGTAGTTACTCACAAAGATAGAATAAGTGGTTGGGAAATAAGTGGTTACCCTACATTGTAAAATAGTTGGTCATATTGGCAAAATAAAACTTTTTAAATTGGAAAATTTCCTATTTAGTTCAAAACAAATTTATAAATAAAATATTAATATAAAGAAGACTTAATCAGTACTTATTTAATGAATTACCAGTAAGTGATTACTTTGCACGAATATATAAGTACTTCTATAACATATTATCAGTAAGTCATTAATTTGCATTTTAAAGTAATGCAAAAGGTAATGACCTATCATTACTTGGTAATCCGTATGGTAATGACCTGTCATTACCATGTTTTTGCTGGGAATATTTTATTTATAAATTTGTTTTGAAATAAATAGGAAATTTTCCAAGGTAAAAAGTTATTTTTTGCCATTATGATCAACTATTTTACAATGTAGGATAACCACTTATTTCCTAACTTCTGAGTAACCGCTTATTCTTTCTTTATGAGTAACTACTTATTCTTTAACTATGGGTAACTCGTTATTCACACTTTTTTTTTAAGCGAAAGGATAATGACCACGCATGAATTTTTGGACATCGCGAACAAAAGTGATGTTGCGAGTATATAGCCTGGTAAGTAGTGAAACCGTTTCTGTGCTACTTACTCGCTTAATTACTCGGTAATGTCTGTTTTTTTTAAAATAAGAGCTAAAGTAAGCAAATCGTAAAAAGATAACGCTAAAAATAAATAAAAGAGTAAAATAAATAAAAAAATATTTTTAAAAATATGTCGCGAATTTTGTTTTTTATTTTGGTATCGGTCAAGTTTTTTAAAAGGAACAGAGAAAGTAACGGATCAGAAAATACCTTGAAAATTAGTTCATTCTGACTAGGTAATATTGATAAAAAAAATTTGGGCTTCAGAAATTTGTTTAACAAAAAAATTTGCTTATTAAAAATTTATGGAACGTGTTGTTAAAAAAATTGGTATATTATTGCATTACTTTTCATTCAACACCTGTAAAATGCAAATGAAAGATTTGACAATTTAAGTGATCAAAATAACGTTCTGGTGATTTACAAAATTTACGTTTTCATATAATTTTGTTTGAAAACTACGTAACTTAACTCAACAAGAACTAATGCCTTGATTATGTAAATCACCTGCGTGCATCACATCACCGACACTTCACTTAACTTCACTCACCTAACGCGGGGAATAAAAAAATGTTATTTTACAATATAAATCCCTACGTATTCGTGATTGATTTCTATGTTATCACTTGAATTGTCAAACACTTACATTTAAGAGTTGTCATCTTTCTGCAAAAATATACAAATTTTAACCCTTTTTTGAAGGAATTCATATAAATCAATGAAAAAAGTAAATAAAAAAATACAAAATTCGTTTCAAATTGCAAAATATCTTTAAAAAAAATGGTAGAAATAATTACTTAAAAATTTCAATCAGCCATAACATTCTGCAAACGAATTTAATGATGGAAAAATTTCAGATTTTGCAAAATTTTTTGGCGATTTTTTTTTTGGTGTACGAAATTTTGGTTACGAAAAAATCTGTCAAACCGGTTTCAAATCGATTTGACTAAATTTTAAAAAATTTTTAGTTGAAACACTGATATAAGCAAAGATTTTAGTTATCTTCATTTAACACAATACTAAAAATCCTCAGCAATTTAACTAATTTTGAGTGTTAATTTTCAAAATTATTTAAAACAAATTATTAAGAACCCAATCGTTAAATTTTACAAAATTTATTGCTTAAATATAATATTTTCATGTTACTGTTATTACCCGGTAGATGGCGCCACAAATGTATCCGAAGTTTTTAAGATGGCGCTATTTCTTTCCCTCCCGGTTTTTTAAAATGCCCATATCTCGAAAACTAAGAGAGATAGAGCAAAATTCATGAAAATTTCGACTACCCCGTGGGATACCCCAGCGAAAGGGGTTATCTCTATCCAAAAATGGACATTGGTGAGGACCTTGGTCCTCGGAAACTTAATAAAAATTTTCCACTTCATAAAATGGCCCATATCTCGAAAACTAAGCGAGATAGAGCAAAACGCACAAAATGTTTGCTCATTCGGGGTGGACTGGGCCCGGAGAGGTTCCCGAGACTCAAAATTTGAACAAAATTTACGACTCAGTATAATTACAAATAAAACTGTAGTTTTACTAATTTCTTGCTTAAATTTAGATTTGTTAAATTTAACAAAAGAATATGTTAAAAAAATGAACAAATTTTATTTTAAGCCAAAAAACAGGAATAATTTTTGGTAAAGTAACAAATTTTCCTGTCCAGCCAACAGCATACTTGGGACTAGTTCATTGAATGTACCAATTAATTGATGATTTCATTGGCATTACAATTGACCAATGCTAATGAAATTTTTTGGCATTACAATTGATCAATGCCAATGAAATTTTTTTCAATTGGCATTGTTCAATGCCGGAATGCCCAATTATAATTGATGAAAAAATCATTTGCTTTCATGTTTGGATAAAAGAAAAAATTAAGAAAAAAAAATAAAAATTCGCGTATCTCTTATCTTGTATTTGCTATTTCGTCAAGTTTACATTCCCTACGGGGAATGAGGAGTCAATTGCCCTCCAAGGACCTATCCCGTGACCGGTCCACCAAAGGCATATTACTAAATTAGTACAAATATGAACCAAAGAGAATGAATTAATTTTCTAAGTATTTTTTGATTCGTTACTTTCACTGTTGCTTTTAAAAAACTTGACCAATACCGAAATAAAAAATAAAATTCGCTGCATATTTTTTAAAATATTTTTTTATTTTACTCTTTTATTTATTTTTAGCGTTATCTTTTTACGATTTGCTTATTTTAGCTCTTATTTTAAATTTTTATAATTTTTTGCTAAAAAAATTTAAGTTGTGTATTTTTAACGTTTTTAAATATTAAAGCTGTTTAGTTTAACTTAAGAGAATTTTTTTAAGTTTTTATTTATATTATCAGAGTTTTTGAGGTAATTTTCTAATTTTTAATTGATTTTTTAATTTAATTATGGCCAACGCAAAAAACGAGTCAACTGCCATTAAAGGACCTATCCCGTGACTGGTCAATCGGGGGCATACTGAAGGCACTTCCACTATATGTGTGTGCGTGATAATGTAGTTTTCTTTTCTATTTTTTTCTTTACCATTTTTTTTTATTTGCTTGTAGTGTTTGTTTTTTCTTTTTCTTTTTTATTTGAACAGAAACGAAAAATATATAACTTTACCGTCAGCCAGCCATCACGCATAAGCAACATTAGCTCAGACGGTAGAGCGTTGCCTTACAAGCAGGAGATTGTGTTATCAAGCCCTACTTCGACGCCAAGTAGATTATTTTTAATTCTTAATTTTTTATTAGTTTATTTGAAAAGCTATTTTTAGACACACCACCTTACTGTCACAAGGTGTCTAAACTGTGGCAATTGGTCAATTCCAATGACAACGCCATGTTAAAGTGACGTGTTTCTTTCAAACAAAAAAAAACGATCAACGACCGGTCTCCGCCCCCTTGGGACCTATCCTGCGTGTCATCTGGGACCGGTCCCTTTCCCCGTAGGGTTACTAGAGGCGGATCCATCTACACTAACCAGTGTTAAAAGAATAGTTAATAGTCTATACTTGATACAACCTGATAAAATAGCGTATATTTGTAATGTTTATAGCTCTGAAATTTCCTTAATTTTTTTTGTATACAATGCTTTTTTCTTCAATTATATGTACATTTCATTACCATTGGGTGTACATTTCATTACCATTGTTTCAGTCAATTCCAATTGAAAAAAATTTCATTGGCATTGAATGGTAATGAAATTTTTTGGCATTGAGATCAAGTAATGTCAATTAAATTTCAATGCCAATGAAAAATTCCCAAGTTTGGCCAACAGACATATAATTTTGAGTATACCAATACTGTATTTTTATAGTAAACTGTTATTTTTGTTCGCTATTTAGGAATTGAAAAATTTCGTTGATTTTTTAAAATTCTTGTTTAGTTTATATTTTTTACTACTGATATATGAAAATCTACGAAACAGGTCGATTTCAGATTTTAAAAATTTCAAATTAGTGGTACACATTTTTTTCTTGATTAACTTATTTAAAATGCATTGAAAGAAGTACTCGTATTTTTTTGTATGCTAAAAAAGTTATAAACTAAAAACCGCACACATTTTCGCTAATAAGTATTTTTAAATTTTTGGATTTTTCGGGCATGCGACCACACTTTTTCAAGTAACCTTTCCGTGCTGAGTCAGAATTTGGTTTCCAAATTTTTCCAACACATCTGGTTTTTGAGAAAATTGAAGTTAAAGTTAACACACCCTTTTTTGGCTATTTTTGAGTGGTTTTTATACACTTTTACCTCGAGTTAATGAAAAAAGATGACACAAATTTTGCAGTCATTAGGGTAAGTTTATTCTAAACCGCACAGTCGCGCTATATTTCCATTATTGATTTCAATTAATATCTTTTTTTAATTTTTCCGTTCGTCCGTCTGCCTCTCCATGTAATCTTGTGCGCATGCTACAGGTCGTAAATATTAAGATATTTTGATGAAATTTGGTAGACCAACTTATATCGGCCCAAGGACGAAGTCTATTGATTTTGGTTTAAATCGGTCTATGTTTGGACCTAGTGCCCATATACATTTCCTTCAAAATTGGAGCAATTCAAATTGAAGGCACCTCGCAGTTTTAAGAATTATGGAGTCCAATCAATCTGAAATGGTAGATGTTATCATAACTATCATTGTGTAAAAGTACTATACAGATCGGATTTTTTTTAAATGCTCTGCAAAATACTCTAAAAATTCAACTTTTAATTGACTGGCACATCCACAGATAAAAGAATTAATGGTTAAAATCTGGCTTATATGATATATGTATATCGCCATTAATATTGTTGTGTGTAAGTGCCATTGGTGGACTTAGGCAGGTCTGGGGTGGGCAAAGCCCACCCTAGAATGCTTTTTGCCCACCCCAGAATTTTAAAAACTTTACCTATAATTCTTGCATCTATGGTTTTGATGGCAAAAGGTATTACAATAATATTTTTTTCAATACTTCCTAAGAAGATAATTTGTTGGAATCATGGGGTCAGTTTTATAGTCAGAACTGAGATCGATGTTTGTATTAAATGTTTCATAAATAAAAAATGTTATTTGAAAACTTCTTAGTTAAAAATTTTTAAGAAACAAATTGATCTTATAGTGTATTTAGACTGGGAAAAAACTAGTAGTTTTTTAAATGACTTGGCTTTTGTAATTTAGTTTTGTACAAAAACCAGGTGGTTTTTGCTCAGTCTAAATTCAGTATTAGTTCTGATTATAAAACTGGCTATAAGGGGTTTTGTTGAAGAAAAATTATTTGAATCACAGAGTTATTCAATAAGCAACTGAAGGCATTTGATTCGAAGATGGAAAAGCGTTTTTAATAGGAAAATATAGCAGAATCTTTTTTGGCGAGATAAATATCTTAGATATAATAGTTTTTGTAAGGAATAATTAGTTAATATATAACAAGGTAGTTACTGCAAACTAAACACTACTATTTTGATGAAATTTCAATATGTTGTAGAAACAAAAATGCTAAGATGAACATCCCACAATTTTTGATCACCTCGGTAATTTAAGTGGTTAAAATATGGGGTTAGAATGGGTGCGTCAGAGGTGGAAGAAAGTATGAGACAGGTTAATCTTAGATTTCTTTTCTCTATCAAATATCCAGATTTCATACTATTCTGAAAGTATAATATTTCCTGCCCAAGGTTTTCGTGAGAAAAATGGATGCATTTTCAGAATTTTCTATAAAAACATGGGGACATAAAGGGGCCCTTGCCCACCCCAGAAAAATGGTCTAGGTACGCCTATGGTAAGTGCTAAAATGATCGGGTTATCCGTTTCGTTTCTACATCACTTTTAGCTCCAAAAATCTATGAAAAGCTACAAAATTGAACCTAAAATGGCTCTGGATACCAAAATAATAGTACGATCTATTTAGCACTTACACACAAAATAGTATTACTGATATAACCGATCACGCAGGAACGCACCTATTTTTTTCAACAAGTGTGACATTTTTTAACATCAAAGGTTCCAGGCGATTTTCTCTTATGCTGAAAAAGTTATATCCAAAACTTTTGAAAGTTAAGCACCGTAAGTTGTTCCAGTTTCACGTGAAAAAACTGTTATACTCCATATAAAAAAAATGATTTTTCACTCCAATCAGTTTCAGGTGAAAATTGTGTAGAGTTTGTTTTTACGCAAATTTAATATACAAGACTATTATTTTTAAATTAATTTAAAATTAAAACAATAGTTCATTTGTTTAAATTAAATTGCAATTTGAGGCATTTAAAGTTCGGGTGAAATTTTTCCAAGTGAAAAACAACTTACGTTGCTTTACAAACAAAATTACGGTAAATTCGGGTAGTTTTTAATTGAGTAGAGCACATTAACAGTATAAATATTAAAATTAAAGATGTCCGCCTGATTAAACTCGTTGCCTCGAAAATGCTGATACCATCAAAAATATTATATATTGTTACTAAAATGGTTTAAATCCCGAGTTACATGGAATCGCCCGGTTCCGTAGATTTGCACATATGTATATTTCTAATTTGCAAATAAAAATCCGAAAAATGTATCGTATCTCCAATGAATAAAAACTTAAAAATTGGAGAGTGGTTTTGAATTTTTGATTAAAATTCAAGTATGATGAAGTACCCAGTGTAGAAAATCATTACCAGATATGTGGTTATGTAACTACATACTTGGTAATAGTAACTAGTTACTTTTGTTATTACATTTCTTATTATAGTTGTCGTTACACACCAGCATACGAAAAATCAAAAAATATATCATTATCTATGTGCTTACCAGGACAAAAATAATGTGTCTAAAAATAGATTTTCAAAAAAATAAATTATATAAAAAAAAATATTTTTATTGTATTTTTTTTTTAAATAAAATTTGCTGGTGCGGGAATCGAACCTGGGTCTACAGATTGCCAGTCAACAGCTCTACCATCTGAGCTATATCGACATGTAATATTTAATAGATAAAAACATAATTGACCTGCTGCACACAAGTAAGCTTACTCGCTTACTTACAAAATCAAAAAATATGTGGTTACATATATCTTTACCAGTGTTTAAAAAATATTGAGTCTAAAAATAGATTTCAAAAAATTTTCAAAAAAATCTAAACAATTATTTTCTATTTGAAATAATGATAAAAATAAGTCATTATCAGTAACTCATTATTATATATTTTTTTTTTCGTGTTTTATTTATTTATTGAATCTTCACTAAATATGTGTGAACTAACAATAAGTATTCAAATCTTAAGACTAAATAAAAGTATTAAGTCCAGCCAGTGCCAGACAAATATTTTGTGCTTTCATTTTAATTTATTCTCTATAAGTGGACCAAGTCAGCAGTATGTCTCCTTCTTAGTCGCAGGTGACCACTGCTATTTAGTAGATTCCGGGCTAGTGTATTCGGATGTTTCTAGTTTCTTTAAGTTGTTTTCGCTATGTCTTCTGATTTCATCTCTAACAAGGTTTACGTTGAGATCCTTATGTATGTTGGAGTTTCTTATATACCAGGGTGCACACGTGATCATTCTAAGAAGCCTGTTTTGACGTCTTTGCAATTTTTCTATGTTAGATGCTGAGGCGGTACCCCAGAGTTGAATTCCATAGCACCATATGGGTTTAATTATCGAGTTATAAAGCAACAGTTTACAATCTAAGGCAAGTAAAGAGTTCCTACTCATAAGCCACGTAAGCTCAACCGTTTTTAACTTTATCTGGGTAAGTTTCGCATCTATGTGATTTTTCCATGTAAGGCGACGGTCAAGGTGTATACCGAGATATTTCACATTTGATTGTTGGGGTATATTATTATTATTTATTTGAATCGGTGGACACGATTCTCTTCTTAAAGTAAAAGTTACGTGTATACATTTCTCTTCATTCACTTTAATTTTCCATTTATCTAGCCAAGTTTCCAATTGTGATATGTGATTTTGTAACAATCTTGACGCTACTAATGGGTCATTGTGGACACTAAGGATTGCTGTATATCAGCAAAAGTGGACGTATGGGTATTCAAGTTTAATGGCATATCAGATGTATATAGGATATACAGAAGTGGTCCCAAAATACTACCTTGCGGTACTCCAGCACAAATGTCCTGGGGGGAGCTGAAGAAACTTTTTTCCGCGAGAACGAAGTTACGATTTGTTATATAGCTTTCTAGGAGCTTATGGGTGTTTGACGGTAACAAAAGTTTTATTTTAAAAAGAAGTCCCTCATGCCAAACTTTATCAAAGGCTTGTGAGACATCAATAAAGAGAGCAGAGCAGTATTTTTTTTTCTCAAATGCCTTTCTTATTACAGTGATTAGCCTATGTACTTGTTCGATGGTTTTATGTTTTCTCCTGAAGCCAAATTGATGTGCTGGAATAGTATTGTTTTCGTCTACATACAAGGTCAACTTATTCATGAGTAGCTTTTCGAACAGTTTTGATATATTCGGTAAAAGACTGATTGGTCTATAGGATTCAACTTTTGTGTGGTCTTTGCCTGGTTTGGGTATCATTTTAACAAGTGATACTTTCCATTCCGCGGGATAGTACTCAAGGCGTAAACTAGCATTAAAAATAAAGAGAATAATTCTTAATGCTATACGGGGTAATTCTACAAGCATTTTATTACTTATCTTATCTATGCCAGGTGCTTTTTTTGGGTCTAATTCAATAATAGCTTTTTCAACCTCTCGCATTTCAAACATAAGCGGGGGACACACTATGTGCTGGGATGTAGTAGGAGGCGGCTCTATTATAGTACTAGATAAGTTCGGCGTAACTTCCTTCAAATGATCCACGAACAGATTTCCTTTTTCCGTGTCGTTTCTGGCCCAATTTCCATTTGGTTTTCGCAAAGGAGGCTTTCATGTAACGGGTTTTTTAAGATTTTTTGTAGCACGCCACAAAGAGTAATCAGTTTTAGCTGATGGATCTAAGTTTTCGAGATATCTGCTAAGCGATTCAATTCGTTTTTCTTCAAGAAGTCTTCGCAAATTCTTCGTGCATTCTTTAAATCGTTCCTTTAGTTGTGGAGATCTGTGCTGTTGCCATTCTCTTCGTGCAATTCTTTTATCATTTAGGAGTCTTTCGACATCTATAGAAAAAATTCTGTTTGGTCTTTTGTGTCGGCTTGGCTTTGTAGCCAGTTGAGCAGCAAGTTTGATTTGTAATTCTAGATTTTTAACAGAGAGGTCAATATCGTCTGTTGTTCTTAACCGTATATTTTCCGAACAATGAGAACTAATAAACATTCTGTATTTTAGCCAATCTGTATTTTTTCCCGTAAGCGCTGAGTCACCATATGGGTTTACAATTTCTCGGGGGCCCTGGATACAAACAATGGTGGGTATGTGATCTGACGACAAATCTAATGACGATTCTACCTGTACTAATTCCCTTGAAATAGCCTTTGTCACTCCAAAATCTATCAAATCTGGTATTTTTTGCCTATCTGTTGGCCAGTAAGTGGGTTCTCCGCTTGATATAACATCCATACCCATTTTTGAAATTGTATTAAATAAAACACGGCCCTTGGGAGTAATCAGCCGTGACCCCCAGAATGTGTGTTAAAGAAGAAGTCCGTGTACTGAATTTCTGTTATCGGAAATCTAGGAGGGGAGTAAATTGATGAAATAACAAGGTTCATGTTAAATTCTTCGAGGCATATAGTGCTGGCTTGAAGATAGTTTTCACGAAATTCGGGCATTGGAAAGTGTTTTAAACGAGACTTTATGATAACCGCTGCACCACCGCATCCTCTGTCTCTGGGGTCTTTTGTGTCATAAATTGTGTATCCTTGTATTGTATATGTTTTAAAATAATGCAGAAGGTAAGTGGGTGTCATTACTGGTATTCCAAAAAATAATGATATGTCATTACCGTTTCTACACTGGGTAATTACATGTTTTTTCATAATCGATAGAAAAAAATTATTTTTTATTTATTCACTCAGGGAACTTCTGCAGTTAGAATTTGTTAATTATTCAAGTAGTATTTCAGTTTTCTTATTTTAAATAAAAATAACATTTATTATTTATAGTCATTAAAGAAAATAAAAAACTACATAAAGTATTGAAAATTCGTAATATTAATTTTTTGGAGTAGTTTTTTTTTATAAAAATAAATTAAATAAAATGCATTTAAATAAATTTTGTTAGTTGTTTTCACTAATTTGTGGTTATTTTTATTAACAGTCAAAAACAAAAGAAAATGTAAGTTGAATGTAATGAAATGTTAGCAGTCCCGTTTTCAAATGAAATTTCATTTGTTTTCAATCAAACTTGCAGAAGTCTTTACGAACAAAGTATTTTAAGTGTTAAAATATACTTTTATAATATCAACAAAATTAACTGTAATAAAAAGTAGTTTTTACCTATTCTGTCATTTGTTTTAAAATTTTGTAGTCAAAAGTTATCAGTTAGTTTTAGGATATTTTTAGTTATTTTTGAACAGTTAAAAATAACTACATTTTAAGTTATTTTAAAAATAAATACTAAATAAATTTGTTGCCTTTTTAACTGCATATAACTTTCTTTTGACTGTCATTTTTCAGTAGATTCTTCAGACAAACCTTTTTGGGTGTACCATTTTAATATAAAGAAACAAGGAACATGTTCCTTGTTTCCAGAGAAACGATCAGTTTTTACTTCCTGGTTTCCGTGTTTCTTGATCGAACGCTCTGCAATTGGAATCAGTTGTGTATTTTTTTAAATTTGTTTTATTATTTTCTGTGAATAATAGAAATGTCCAGAAATTAAAACATTTTACAAATTAAAATTACTTAGGATCAAGTAATTTTAATTTGCACCTGATTCATATTTGCTTTATTCTAAATACCATCTAAGGTGGACTTGCCAACTAAATCCGCGAGATGGTCGAAAGGGTCGTTCCTAAATTATTTTTTTTGCAGTTAACAATAGGTATTTAAACTATACGACTTTAAACTACTTACACGGCTGCAGTGTGTTGCCCCACCGTACATCAAATATTTCTGTTGACTGGCTATTATTTAACAAAGATATGAAGCGTCCAAATAACAGTACTTGTACTCGTACTGTATATGGGTAAATAAAATTGGTAACCATTTTATGGTTCTTATGCGATTACACTACTTATATAAAATGTAGATCACGAGTACATACAAAAACTCGTTTCATTTTATATGTGATGCTGTTTAATTTTATGTTTTTTTCTTTAATTCTTATCGTAAAGTGTCAACAAAATTGTGCACGAGTTGTTGCGTGTCTAACAGCTTTTTCTACTATTACGCTGTTTTATCAATTTTGGTAAATATTTTTATATATTTTGTTTTTATTTTTAACCATTTTATGCCATTTTTATGGTTTATTTTTCCAAAACGATTAGTACGTTGAATGTATGGAAATAACTGTAGATCAACGACAATTATTAAAAGTCTGAAATCAAATACAATTGGGACGACTAGCGACATACATCAGCACAAAATTGTCTTTTAAGCCCGATTTACCATACAACCAAAAACTAGTAGTTTTTAAAAACTTCTAGTTTTTGATTCAAAATTTATAAGAAATTTGACAAATAAATACAAGAAGTTTTCAAAAGATGGTAGTTTTTGGTTGTGGGATAAATTTAGATTTATATTAAGTATTTTAATCTAATCAACTCTTCAACATAGTAGTTTTTACTTTTAAAAATAATGTGTGGTTGCAGCCTGATGCTTAAAATTGTAGTTCGTATCTTAACGAAAGCAACCTATTAAATTCACACAAACAAATTTAGTTGACAGTTTTTTTTTTGAATGAAAGTCAAATTAAAAGATTATTTCTATAAATATATATTTTAATAAATCATCTATTAACTAATGGTTGGGAGTATTTTGCAAACAGTTAAAATTAACATTAAGCCATTTGAATATTTAAACACAGATGCTAAATATTTGTTTGAATTGAATACAATTTATGTGGTTCAATTTTAAATTTCTTTGCTTATCATTTAATCCATTAATACACTTTAATCGCCAGAGTTCATTAAACTTTTATTTAAACAAAAACTCTCCAAAAACTTTGCATATTTTAAATTAAAAAATATATAATATTGAAAGTGCTCACATTAAAAACAAAGTACTAAAACCGAATACCAATGGTTCAAAACCATAATTTACAAATTTTATGCTTGGCTGACTACTTATTATCGTCTTTCATGTATGTACATTAGACCGTACCACCTTACAGGCAAAAAAAAAGTTCGCCGTACACCCTCCAATATGAAGTATTTTTGCAAGGCAATTTGAAAAAAATTTTTTTAACTATTTTTCATTAGATTTTTTCTAGCAAAACACTGGTCTCCTCGAGGCAAAAAAATCGATATATCACACTTTAAAATCCGACTTTAAATGCCGAAGCTATAACGAAAAATTAAAAAAGGCGACCAGTACGTTCGGGAAAAGTCTTTTTATTTTAAATTCCGTTGCAAAAATACTTCATATTGGAGGGTTTACGGCGAACTTTTTTTTTTGCAGTACGGTCTAATGTACATATTCGTTGGTATTCGTACTCATACCCAAACATAACTGTCGTTGCCCCCAACCACGTTTTTGTTTTTTTTTTCTGTTCACAATCGCTGGCACAAACAGTGAGAGTGACCATGACCATTGTTATTATTGTTTATACCCTACACCATGCTAGTGCAAATATGTACTATTATGAGTTTAGGTTATTCTTTGTAACACGGATATGCGTTTAACCAAGATTATAAAACTAGGAGATACAATCGTTATCGGATCGCACATCGGATCGTACAGAACATTATGACCTTGTCAGAGAACATTATGGCGTTGTCTAATAAGGTAATAATGTTCTGTACGATGTCCGGATGTGCGATACGCTAGCGATTGTATTTCCTAGTTTTATATGCTTCTTGGTTTAACCCTTTCTCAAAGCCAAATAGGCAGACTCTAAAGTTAAACGAATAAAAATGTTTAAGTCGCCCATGTCGACTTTATGATACCCCACACCAATCTGGTTAAATGTTAGCTAATGTTTAGATCAGTGCTATTTCCCTTCGTGTGTTAAACTACACATTTAGTTGCGGATTCGAACAGGAAGCAACATGTTTGATACCGATTTGATCTTGTCACAACCGAATTGCAATCGAATTCGGTTGCCACAACTGAATTCGGTTTAGGCAACCGAATTACGAGGTTGCAGTAACCGAATCAATTTGGTTGACAAAAAAAAAACGGTTTTCACAACAGAATTGTTATGAGAATGTAATGTCGGGTAAATTTAGAATAGATTTCTGCAATATACGGGGCGAATTACTTTTTTTTTTATAAAAATCGAAGTTAAGTTATTTAAAGTATATAACTATTGCCAACTCGCCTCAAAAATGTCCAAGAGACGCTGAGGCAACACCTATCTTTGTAAAACAAATTTTCTGAACAATAAAAATTAAAAATAGAAAAAGAGCATTTAATTGTTTTGACTCGCTTTCCAACTCTATTTCTCGAATCTCCAGAATTGCCCGAATAGTGAAATCGTGGTTGCTGGCGATTTTAATGTTCAGAATTCTACCTGGTTGCACCATTCGAGTGGGGAAACTTCCGTTGGCACTTACTTTGAACTTTTCGCCGCCCACAATCACCTTGCGCGGTTAGTGAATGAGCCAATACGCATTTCGTGTGATGAAGGGAAGTTTCAGACTACCCTCGACCATTTGCTTACTTCATACCCTAAAAAGTATGAAGTAAGGTCATTTGTACCATTCGGTAACTCGGATCACTGTATCATTTCCGCATCCTTTTCGTATTCGAAACTTCGTAACGTTTCACGGACAGCTACGAAACGGTTAGTTTTTATCTTTGAAAAGGCTCGTTGGGCAGACCTCAGCGATTTTTACCCGCAGTTTAACTGAAAACTTTGTTTTCCAGACAACGACATTGATGACTCTGCGAAGATGCTAGAGAGCGTGATTTTGCTTGGAATGAATTCATTCATTCCTTTAAAGCATATTTCGGCTAAGCCTACACTCAAAAAAAAGATGAACTAAAAATGACGAATTTGAACTAAAAATGAGGAAAACTGATAATGATTTAGTGCTAAAGCCATTTTAACTACTAACAAGTTCATGATTTTACTTACTAAAAGGAATCTTATTAAACTTGATATTGGTATTCATTTAGTAAAACTAATTAAAAGTTTATTATACGGGAATAAAATTGAACTAAATAGTTTTAAAAATCCCAAAAATTTAGTTTAATGTATTGGCAAATTAGTACTAAGTTTTAAGAAATATTGCATAAAATGAGGTTTATATAAACTAAAATAAAAACTAATTTTACTAAAAGTTGGGTTATTTGAACTTATTTCTAGTTTGCCATGCGCTCCTTTTTTTTTATCAAATTCAAGTTAAAAGTATAAATAAAATAAAATTGAACTAAAAAAATTAAAAAATTCCAAAAATTTAGTTTAATGTATTGGCAAATTAGTTCTAAGTTTAAAGAAATATTGCATAAAATTAATATATATAAACTAAAATTAAACCTAATTTTACTAGAAGTTGGGTAATATGTACTTATTTCTAGTTTGCTATGCGTTCATTTTTTATGAAATTCAAGTTAAAAGTACAAGCATTTAGTCCAAAAATTTATTATATGGGAATAAAATTGAACTAAAAAAATAAAAAAATTCAGAAATTTAGTTAATGCATTGCCAAAAAAGGTCTAAATTTTGAGAAATATTTGCGTTAAATTAAGTACATATACACTAAAGTGAAACCCAATTTTATTATAAATTGGGTTATTTGTACTCAATTTTAGTTTACCATGTGTTTCTTTTTTTTCATCAAATTTAAGTTAAAATTACAAGAATTAAGTTCAAAAATTACTGAAAAATATCCTACATAAGGAAAAATTACTAAAATTTAGTTTATTTTTAGGAATATAAACTTAAAGTAATGAAATTTTATTTATTTGAAGTACGTTACAATATTTCCTAATTTAGAGAAAATTTATAAAATTGTCCTATGAATAAGTTCATTTTTATTCAAAGTAAACACAAAATAAGATATTATACACAATTAAAGTACTTAATTTGAGTATATATTTCTTCGTTTTGTGTAAATGTGCCCTATGGTAAAAGAAAATTATTATTAAAACAAGTTTATATTTTATTAATATAGATTTATTTTAGTTAATATATATACCTAAAATTAATACAAAATATTAAATATTATGAATAAAAACTTAGATATAAATATGTATGTGTACTATAATATTGTGTTCCTATTTGGTTAAGAGTTATACCAATTAAAAATCGAAAATTTAACATTTCTACACTCAAAAAAGTTTGACAGTTACTACATGACAGTTGTTTGTGTAGTAATAAGTAGTTGTTGTTTTTAACAGTAATTACAGTTGTTTTTCTATAGAAAAAAGCAAAACAACTTTTATGTCGGTTATTTAAGAAAACAACTAACGAAAAGTGCTGCAATTTTGTAACAGTTGTTTAAATCAGTTATTTTTAATATAATAAACAACTACATAAACAGTATTTTTACAGTAATAAGTAGTTTTTGTTAGTTATTTAAAAAATTGAATTTTTGAATTTTTTTGAATTTCAAAAATTCTTGTTTAGCTTATATTTGTTATTATTGACATATTTCTAGTTTGCAAATAAAAATCAGAAACTTGTATTGTATCTCGCATCCATAAAAGCATAATAACTGGAGAAGGGTTTGGCATTTTTACTTCGAATTTTAAATAGGCTGAAATAATGACACATATTTTTGTAATCGAAAGAAAAACAATATTTGTTTTATTAAAATATACTTTTATAAACAAAAAGATTTGACTGTAAAAAACAGTAGTTTTTTTTATCGATTTTGTCAGTTGTTATAAAATTTTTGTAGTAAAAATTTATCAGTTCATTTTCCGACATTGGTAGTTATTTTTAATACATTTGTTAGTTATTTTTCAACAAAAAAAGTTTTAGTTATTTTAATGGTAAATACCTTTGTCGCCTTTTTAACTGCATATACCTTTGTTTTAACTGTCATTTTCAGTAGATTCTACCGACAAACTTTTGTGAGTGAAGATGCTAACAGAAAATTTAGACCAACAGGTTTTGAAAAGTATTAACCACCTGTTAATAATAGTGGATCAAATAATTTTATCAGAGCTTTTATATGAAATTTTTGAAAATTTAAAATCCTTTTAGTTTTTTCTTCTAAAATTTTGATAGAAAACTCATGATAAAGAGTCTCGAAACAAGTAAGTTTTGATATTTTTAAATTAAATGTTTAAATTAAATCATAAAACATAATATTTTTTTAAATAATAATTTTTACTAAATCTGAATGCCAAACCAAACTTGGAAAAATATTGATTTTTTTTATTTTTGGAAGAGTTTAAATTCCTCTACTTAAGTTAAGCTATGTACTGTATTTTGGTAAATTTATGAACTTGAATCAATTAACTTTAACTTAAACTAAAATTTAACACAGAAAATTAAAGTGAACTAAATTCAACAGAATAAACTATTCAGAAGCTAAAATTATTTTCTACAAATGAGTACAATATACTTAATATTATAACAATTTTACTAATTTTTGGTTAAATAATTTGAGTAAAATTTTGAACTATTCCTGAGTTTATGAACTATTTTTTTTTACTCACATTTAGTAAATTTTCCAAATTTTAAGTTTTTTTTCGCTACTTTAAGTAAAATTTAACTTATTTCAATGAACTTTTCTGGAGTTCATTTTGAACTACAGTTTAGTTCACTTTAGTTCAATCTTTTTTCTGAGTGTAACAATAAATGTTGGTTTAGCCAGACGTGTAAAAATGCAGTCAGATCTAGAGAGAAAGCATTCAGTAATTGGCGTGTGAATAAAAGCGTTATTACTAACCTGCTGCGCAAACAGGCGCGTACTGTATGTACGAAGAGCGTCTACGTGCCAAAGTCCTTGCTGCTCCTCGGGCAGTAAGACGTTTTGTTCATTCGCTAAAAGAATAAGGAATAATGCCAGCTTCTCTATTTCAACTCTTATAAAAGATGACCAAATATTCACTGACCCGGTTGGTAAAGCCACCCTGCGGGAAATTCATTTCTGCTGGAGAGCGATCAACCACTGCCCGAGCTCGACGAGAGTATCACATATGTACTATGCCTAACATATTATTTCGTTCTCGAGCCGTTAAAAGGGTTCTTACGAATCTCGACGTAATTAAGGCAACGGGTTCGGATCGCATTCCAGCACTGGTACTGAAACAGTGCTCTTCGTCGATATCACGTACATGGCAACCCTCTTTAGCATGTCGTACGGCACAGGTGTCTTTTCATCGTGTTGGAAGGTTGCCAAAGTCCAGTCAATCCCCAAAAAGGGTACGGCTACCAACCCCGACAATCACTGCCCAATTGCAATCTGCTTTGAGTTCTGGAAGGTTATGGCGAGCATGGTTAACTACCATCTTGTTAATTATCCCGCGTCCAACTCACTTCTCAATATGGTTTTCGTAGAAGACGTTCTACGGGAGACCTGATGGCGTTTCTTTCGGAGCGTTGGAGTCAGTCCATTCACAGATTTAGTGAAAATAAAGTAATTGCTTTGGATATTTCCAAGGCGTTCGATCGTGTGTGGCATAAAGCACTCGTGTCAAAGTTTATTGCTGTTGGTGTTGGTAACGACTTCATATCGAGCTTTCTCAGGGATCGCACTATAAGAGTTGTTATCGATGGGGTCTCAACTAATGAGTTTCAGTTAAATTCAGGGGTACCGCAAGGCTCCGTTCTTTCTCCTTCTCTCTTTCTTGTCTTTCTAAACGGCTTTCTTGGTCAAACTTCAAATCCTATCTACTCTTTCGCAGATGACAGCAACATTTGTCATTCATATTCCGTCGATCATAGGCCAAGCATTGTGGAGGTTGGGTGCAATAGGCAGATTATGAATGACACACTCAATCATGACCTATTGACAATCTCCGAGTGGGGTCGTGTACACTGAAAAAAAAAATCAATCAAAAAAAATCAATCGTGCTTGCAAAAAAGTTAGAAATTTCAGCAAAAGGTGTTTGCTGAAAATCAGTGAGCTGATTTTTACAAAAAAAAATAGTAATCTCAGCAAAAGTTTCGCTAACACTTAGTCGATTGCAAATGAAAAAAAATCCCTGCTAAAATCAGTAGACTGAAAAAAACTCAAAAAATTTGTAGAGAAATTTTACTTTAGTTAATTTATTTGCTGAAAATTTAAATATACAAAAAGTTAGTACAAAAGTCTGTTAAACGCGTTCTGATTCTATTGACCTAATTTTCCTGTTATTTTGTCTTAAAATTTAGGATTGAACTAATATTTTTTGTAAATCTAATTTAGCATTAAAACTACTTTTAGTCGTATTTGAACCAACTTTGCATGTTAATTTTTAGTAATTTGTGTTTCATAACTTTACAAATTTTTCAGCTAATTTAAACCACAATTATTTTCTAATTATTATATTTTCGTGTCTCTGCTATCAATATCACATAGAGATGGCGCTATATTTTAATTTTTTTTATTATAAGATCGGAAACTAAGCGAGATAGAGCAAAATGGAAAAAAATTCGTCACTCTGTACCTATAAAGTAACCCTTATCAGAGACATATACTCCCAATAATAAATATGGGCCCGTCTAGGGTCAGATCCCGGAAGTCGAAATTTTAAGCGACATTTTAACAGAAATTTGTAGTTGAATCAGGAAAATTTTCTGCTGAATTCAGCTCAATTTAGCTTACCTAAATTTAGCAGACCATGATTTTTAACTTCATTGAAAATTCTGCTGGCGCAAATTCAGGTACTATTTCCTTTTATTTTAGCAGAATTTTGAATTACTTGTACGGGCTTTTTTTTATGAGTGTACAACCAGACAGGCTGCAATATCTACCTCTTTTCTATATGATTGTTGAAAACTAGTACACTTGATATACAAGACGTTTTACTAATTTTTCTACTAATTTACTTTTTTGAGTGAAAATAGGGTCGATTTTAATGCACTCAAGACCCAATGTTGTTTGTTGACCCATAGGGCTATAGGGCCATCAACGTCAGCTGTTTATATGGGTAGTATCAATATTGAGGAACCTGAAGTTCTTGATGTTCTGGGATTGAGAATCCAACAAATTTCAAATCGATTTGAAATCGTTTTGACGGGTTTTTCTGCTGAGGTATTATTTTAAGTGCAGAATATGACCCAAATCATATTGTAATGTACGGTTTTATATAGTCGCTATGTGCGACTTAATTTATTTAATAAAAAAAGTAAAGTCTTATGAATATTTTACACAGAAAAAGAACGTAGTTAAATCAATTACCCTGTCTATATAAAAAAAACCTTAATGATATCGCAGTGGATTTAGGATAATTGGGGGTGCTGATTTCGAATCTGCAACCAGTTTGTTCAAATTGGCTCTAGATTTTGCACAATTTTCCTTTTTTATTTTCAACCAATTTTTTCATTAAAAAACTTATAATTTAGTAACTGTAGGTCCAGAAAGAAAACCATTTACACAGTTTAAGCTTAATTCCGTGCCCTATTTTTCAAACTTAAGTGTGTATCAATATCTCAATAACTTTTATAAATATAGTCGCTCAAATACAATATTTCAAAATTTTTTAAGGTTAAAAAACATAATAAGTACCTTTTTCCAAAAACTGCTCTTGACAAATACTTCCCAGAGTTTTTGCTTTCAAAAACCTCTACACTTTCAGAAATGAAACGACGATCGTTTCAAGGATTTTTTAGTTCCCCATCATCAGTTTTCTTTAGAAAGTGGTGGCATTACTGCAAATTAAAACATCAAAATCTCATACTAAATGTAGTCTGCTACATCAACAAACAAAAAACTCTGTGAAGTAGAATGTCCTGTACCGGTGTTCTGTAACATAAAAACATAAAACATAAAAATTGCAACTCTACGATGTGTCTACGATATTTAAAACAGGGTGAGTCACAAAATTTCAAATTGCATATAAGTAAATTTTTTTACATACCTCTGGCTAAATTTGACATTATGATACTCACTCTGTTTGAAATATGGCAGAGTTGCAATTTTTATGTGAGAAACTTTTCACATAGTTATAGAACACGGGTACTGATGAAGAAAAATAGCAGTTTTTGGAAAAATGTACTTATTATGTTAATTCATAATAAGGAAATTGGTCTCGAACAAGAATTAATCAATTTCTAATTTATTAAGTACAAGTATATTTAAATTAAAAAAAATACACTTTGTTTGATTTAAAAATTATTTCTGTTTAATTTAATGTTGTTTCTGCATAAATTTGTTTGCTTATAGCTACCCAGTGTACAACTGGAGTCCGAAAAGACTCATAAAAGAGTCCTGAGACCTTCTGAAATAAAAGCTATATGAATGTGTTTTCCTTTACAGATGAAGCCTCTTTCTGAGCCTTCTTTTCTGACCCATAAAAGACTCCTAATAATGAGACTCTGAAGGGGAAATTTCACTCTTTTTACTGAGTATTTTTGGAGTCATTTAAGATTAATTTTTTAGAGTCTTTTATGAGCCTTTTCTGAGCCATATGGGACTAATTTTGGACAAAAATTTGAATAAATTTTGCGCATTTTTAGTACTAAAATAGGCGTTCCAAAATACATAAAAATTTCGCAAAACAAAATTTATTTAAACATACATATTTTGTCAACTAACAATTAAACAAAACACAACATTAAACAAAAATTAATAACATCAATTAACATATAACTATATAATATTAACAAATAACACACAAATCTTAATACAGTTTGAATTGGTTGCTTGATAAGTTAGTCCTTTGAAGAAAAATATTGTGTCTTGAATAGCTCTCCCAATTACCCGTGAATAACGATATAAATCTTGTATAAAATTTGTTGGAATTGTTTTCCTTTAATTTCGCAAATTATTGAGATTTTGTTTATGTACAAAAGTATTACACGCGTGTTTTTGTAAGTTTTAAGCGATATTTTTCGGAAAATTTAAAACAAATGAGAGTTAACAAGAAATACTCTCCCGAAATAACAAAAATGCACAAAAGTAAACGAACGCGAAAAACCACATTTGAAGTCCGAAAAACAAATGTCAATAGATTTGTGCATTATAGTTCGTTTTGGTGAGCGCTCTTTCTAGTTCTTGTTCAATTTGTTGTAAAAATCTAGATAGCTTTTCTAGTTAAACCCCTTTTTAAATAAAAAATTTAATAAAAATTTCCTTCTAAGGTATTTCTATTTACAAAAAGGAATATATAGTTTATTAAATTTGGAAAAGATTTTAATATTAAACAAAAGCTTCGATTTATTTACATATTTAACTCTTTAACACATTTAAACAAGCGTCCTCACAAAATTGTCGGTAATTTTATGGATTTGTAAAATCACCGATAGGCTTTTGCAACTATTATACTAATTTTTGTAAATGATAAACATATTTTTTGAATGAATGAAATGATCGATAGAACTAAAAGAGCTGTTAGTTGTGAACTAGGTCTTTGGTTCAAATCAGTGAAGAGTTCAATTGAACTAGTTGCACCCAACTGATGATATAACAGCTGATTAAAACAATTTACCCAAATTGACACGAAAAAAAAGTCTGGGCTTTCTCGTGCAAGAAGAACAAGAATATTACTCTCTCATGACAGCTCTCATTTACCCAATTGTGTAGTAAGAAAACGCTTTTTGGTAAAATTGGGATCCCGCGGGATCCCAATGTTGAGTACCCGAACACAGCTAATATAAGAAAAAAATCCAAAATAATTTGACATATTTAAATGAAAATTGAAACAAAAACTAATGGGGTCATTTTGTAACTCGAATGAAAAACGTTTTTTCGTTTTCGTTTGAAACGTAAACGAAAATATTTGGAATTTTATAAAACGGGTAGTAGTTTGCGTTTGTTGCCATTTGCGAGTTATTATTGCCAGAAAAAAAAAATAATATTTGTGACATGGAATTACAAATTATTTAAATAAAAATTTGTTCATAGAGTTTTCCAAGTCCGTTTAGCCTGATTGATAAATGAGTTGTTATTTTGTAGTTTTTTTTATGATATATTTTTTGAAATTTTTTCCTAATAATATGAAACAAATATTATATAAATAAACCCCCTCAGTTTGTTTCATTTGGTCTCAAAGGTAGAAGTTTATATATAAAGCAATTTTTTTTAAATCGTGTCTAATCATCTAATCATGTCTTAGCGCATCCAAATTTTCGCTAATTTGCATATAAATTTAAGTGCTTATGCATAATAATTTGAGTTTTTATAACGATTTTTGTGTGAAAAAATTGTTTTATAAGCCGCTTATAAATTTAAAAAGTGATTATGCATATGACCCTAAAAGAATTATTTTTTATTGGGTTCATTATTTTTGAGCACTCAGAAATTTGTTAGCTGGGTACCTTTTACGGTGAGAAATTCTATATTCTTGTTCGGAGCCAATTATTTTGTTAATATGAAATAACATAATAAATATTTTTTCAAAAACTTCGTTATATTTCCTTATCAAGATATTCTCCTTGACAAACTTTTCGCTTATTTTCATTGCAAAACTAAAGGTGGAAACAATTATTTTTATTTTTAAATTTAAAAATACAAATTTTTGCAAACATATATCTTACACGATCGTATAAGAAACATATTTGTATTGTAAAGCGAGGGATAGGTATATTTCAAAATTGTACTCTTATTACTACTATATTTATAAATCGGTTTCTCCTTTTCCTATGGAAATAGATTTGATTAAGAAAAAAAAAACGCATAAACACTGAACAGAGTTTTAAATCAATCGGAAACAACCCCTAGTAAAAATGATTTTTATATAATCAGATATGATTTTTATATAATCACCCGAGTAAAAAAAAATATATATAACATATATTTTTTAATATTAAAATATATGATAATATAAAATATTGTGTGCGACCTTATATGTTTTTATATGGAGATATATTAGAATATTTTTTAGAAATTTTCTTATATGTAATCATATTAAATCATATATCAGTATTTGCTTTATTGCAAATTGTATATATAGGAATATATTATTGATAAGACCGTTCAAAATTTTATATATAAATAGATACGAAAAATATTTTTAATTTTATTTTTTATATAACAATATCGTCGACTTGCCTGCAAGTAGTGTTATGTGTTCTTTAACAGGTTTACAGGAGGGCGAAAAAACTGGTTTATACCATCCTTTTAATATATTTCATTGACATCATATGCCTTAATAATGATTGTAATAAATAAGGTCGTCAATCATTAGGGCATATGATGTCAATAAAATATCTTAAAAGGATAATATAAATCAGTTTTTTCGCTCTCCTGAAAACCTGTTAAAACCAAAAACAGCACTTCTTGCAGGCAAGCCGACGATATATTAGTTAATATCAGACCCAAGTTCGAGATTAACCAATATATTCGAGATTAATATAATATTTGATCAAAAACAATTTTTTATATATTTTACTCAATTTTTTCATTAACTTATATTTTCTGAGCTTTTTTACTTCTAAAAGTTTTTTTTTTTAATTTAAAAAATTCAATTTAAAAAAATTAAAATCATGGCCCGGCTCGTAATGGGTTAATAAGTTTAGGCATGTTGCATATCATTGGAAAGGTATTTCAAGTGCCTTTCCAACGATATATATATTTTGTTCTGGTCCGATAAGTTTTGAGTGGAGCCCATAAATCGGGAACTATGAGCCTCCAACAAAAAAGAAGTGCATTGCCGGGCTAACCATTAAAATTTTATTTAAAATAAAAAAAAAGCTTAACATATATAAAAAAAATTTATAAGTCCAAAGAAAATTGCCATATTTGATAAAAATTATTTAGTCTTTAAAGAATAACAGATTTATACATTAACGTCTTTAATAGTTACTCATTACCAACAGTAGCCCTCGGCTGACAGTCAGGCATGTGATGAATATCGAAAACGAAAACGATCTGATTTTCAATGGTAAATATTTTAGGATCTGTACAATACCAATTATTTTTTATTTCCTAATTGAGATATCCGGAGTCAAATAAAACGATAAATAATAATTTGAAGCCAATTTGATTTTCGCGAAACAAATTATTCTATATTGAAAAACTGTTCGTTTTCGATTTTCATCACACCCCTGAGTGTGTAGGACCCGAAATCCTGCTGCCCTCCAATTCAAAGTTTCTTTTATCATTTAAATTTAATCATATCGTATTGTATTAACTTATATCCAATTTGATCGAGACAAAATTCGGATATAAGTTTATCATTTGATATAACTTTGTATCCTTGTAAATACAATTATATCCAATATGATACAATTTAAATAACCATTTTTCGGATGAAATTATATCCAGTTACATATTGCAAATATATCCATTCACATATAATTTTATATACACTTTTTTACTCGGGCATTTATGATTTTATACAATTATAACTTGTCGAGTATTGTGAAACATATATTTTTATATGATTATATCAAAAGATATTTAATAATATAATATTATATTAACCAGATCCACCATTTTCCGGATCAAATCATGTATGGGTTAATATAATTATATAAAAAATATATTATCTGATCCAAAAAATGGTGGATCTGGTTAATATAATTTTATATAATTAAATATCTTTTGATATAATCATATAAAAATATATGTTTCACAATACTCGACAAGCTATAATTGTATAAAATCATAAATGATTGTATAAAAATCATATATGAACATATAAAAATCATTTTTACTAGGGCATTAAATTAAATAGAAGCAGCTTTGAAATGTAACTAAATTGAATTTCTTTTTAATTTAAAAATGCTTCTATTAATTTTTAAAATGCGAAAACAAAATCTAAAATGTTAACATATTAATTTAAATACATAAATACAATCTTTTTTTCACAAAATTCTATTTTTTTAACTTTAAAAATATTCATAATTAATTTAAAGATTTTCCTTAAAAAAAATGAGATGTTAATTCAAATATGATATAAGAGTAATTGATTTAGCTACGATATTTTTTCTCTGTGTATGTATATAACTTTTGTTTACATTTTAGAAACAGACAAAAATGTGATTAATGTTGTGGGGATTGTGTTAAATTTTTTGCAAGAATCAAATGGGACTGTAAAAATATATAATTACCCAGCAAAATCTTGGTAATTGGTTGGACCTTTTTCACGCATTTCATTGAATTCTAACTGAATGAAACCCAATTTACTTGAATTCATTTAATAAAAAGGTTGAATGAAAAATGATTTGTTTTCATTCACTTAATCAAATGAAAAATTTTAATTTGCATGTAATTGCTGAAATATTAGCATAATACAATGAAAAACGTTTAAAATTCATCTAACAGAAATAAATAGTATCGTATGCTTTGTTACAGCTTGTATGCTTTGGTTTTGATTATATGTTAGTTTCAAACTACACTGCACTAAGTGAATGGTAATAAAATTTCTTCATTCAATTAGTAAAATGGTGAATGAACATGCGATTTGAATGATTCAAGTTAGGAATTCATTCGATTCATATTAAAGCTTTGTGAATGAAGCTTATGAATGAATTCTTTACGAATGGTTTAAGGGAATGGTACATGAATATTTTTAAAATCTGAATTTAATTTTTCGTGAATTAAGCTTAAATTGAATTAAGTTTTTCGAAGCTCTGATTTAAAGCCATTATTGTAAGCAATGAATTACTTACTAATGTGTAACGACTAATTTTACTCCCTATAAGTATGTACTTATCTTAGCCACTATTGCTAACTAGTGAATTTAATACTACAAGTAACAACTTATTTCAGTACTTTCTTAGTAATGATTTATTTTAGTATATACAGGTAAGCTTTAGCCAATCATTTACCTCCAATGACACCCCCATGTTTAAGTAATTATTATTTGACCAAAGTGTAAGTAGGTACTTACAATTTTTGGTTGCTTATTCTATCTCCCTTTACCTAGTAATAGAAGGTTTTGCTGGGGTAGTATGAAAAATAAATACATACACAGTTATGTTTGTAATTAAGAAAAAGCTAAACGTAAAACTAATTAAGTTATTTTTTTGTTTTGTAAATAATTAACACTTGTTTAATTAACAAATATAATTGCTATAAAGCTTTAATTCAATCATAAATAAGTAAAGAAATTAAAGTCGGCCAGCTGACTATTAAACCCTACACCACAGTACGATTTGTTTCATATGTTATTCCAGGAAGGTGATCAAATTCTGCGAAGGGAATTTCAATTAATCTTGCAATAAATACAGTGAAATTTGGGGAATAATCAAAAGTGTTTTTGATAGGGTATTATTCTATAAGAATACGTTTAACATACGTTTCTCCGGTACTGGAACCGATGGGGGTTCCGCGCTTTAATCTATTTGTTTGTTATGATATTCGAGCTCTCGAATGGGTACGTTATAAAATTATCGTCTAGATAGTTTTCAAAAAAAGTCAAAAAATGCAATCGTGAATTTTTCGTGGTGTTTTCGTTTTTTTCTTGAGGCCTTGGGATTTTACAAGTCAAATTGGCATTCTAGCCAGGTCAGGCGCCCAAAAATTAGTCTATCAGTTATCACTCGGGTCTTGTTTCAGAATTACTACAACTTATTCAATAATTTTGTACCTATGAATAAAAAAATCACTAAAAAGCAATAATATTTTCGGAGATTTTCAAACTTTTGGACCTTCAAAACGCCGTAAAGAACAACCGGGAGGAACCGAGCCAACGTTGGAACCGAGGTTTCCCGAAATAGGTGCCGTGGAAGAAATCGCTTTGGTTTCGTAATACCATATGAGGGCAATACATTCAATCTCAAAGTGGGTCAAAACATGGATAGATTTTAACCATTTTTAATAGGGTTCGTCCTTGTGGAAGTACAAATTCATGTACCAAATTTTGTCCAATTAAGCCCCATCCAGATACTTATAGTGCAAGTGAACTGCAGCAGTGCTGTCAACCAAATTAATGCATTGTCGACAGTGTTTTACTGGAGTGCAACTTTTTGTCGATAAAACAGGTTTCATTATTTTCTTACATTCGAGAAATTAGTAAAAATTCTAAATAAAAAAGAGCTTCCTTCAAACAAAATTCGATAACAAATATTCAAAAACAGTGAATTGCTTTCGAGAAATTCAAGAAACAAATTTGACAGCACTGCTGTTCGACGTTTTATCCATAAAGCAGGTTTTTTATATTCTTTATTTCTCACTGTCGGGAAATTAGAAAAGTTTTTAAATAAACAAGAGCTGCCTTCAAAAAAAAATTCAGTAACAAATTTGTAAAAATAGTGAATAGTTTTCACGAAATTTAAGAAACAAAATTGACAGAACTGCTGCAGTTCACTGGCACTGTGAGTATCTGGATTGGGCTTATACTTTCAGAATTGCGATCTTTTATTTGATTACAGGGGTTGTTCATTTTACATGAACAGATGGACGGCTATTAGTATCTCACTATGGGTGTCAACTAGGTAATTCCCGGGACGGGATTCCCGGGAATCCCGCCCTTTTTCCAATCCCGCAATCCCGGGAATTTCATGCGGGATTTCCCGGGATTTTTTGTATTCTTTTATAGAAATTCTAGCTAGTATATATTGCAATTTGGAAGCTTTATTTAAATTTAAAGCATTAATTTTTTTGAAATCAATTTCAATAAAAATATTTAAAATAAAAAATACGATTTAAAATTTAATAAACTGAATTAGTACAATATAAAAGAATATATTATTTAGGCCAAATTATTCTTGAATGTCAGCTGAATTTGGTTTAGTTACCAATAAAAATACTCGTACTTCGGGGAAAAAATGGTTTCTTTAAAACGATGATCTTTGTTCAAGTAAAGCAATATATACAACATTTCAACATCATTATTTCAGTTTCAAATACATCCAAAAAACCTATGCATTAAAATTTAAAAAAATTAGTAATATTTTCATATTTTCAGCTGATATAAATAATTTGAGTGTTTTTTACTTCAAATAATTTCATTTAAATTTCAATTGCTATTCCTTTATTTTAATTGTATTTTTTAAAAATTATTTATTTTTCAAATAATGCATCAGATGCTTTTTCGAATTATTTTGGATTTTTTATATGTTAATTTAAAATGCAACTATGAAAATTAAATAACCCAGCAAAGAAAAATTATCATTAATGACTCAGAAATTAGCTCCAAAAACAAACATTTTTCCACTTTTTCCTATGAGCCATTTAAGAATCTTATTTATGAGCTCTCCGAAATTGCTGGCTGGGAATTTATTTTTAAAAATTTCTAATCAAAAAATACCAATTAAAGTTAAAAGATTATTTAATAATATTTTATTTTCTAATTTTATAAAAAGATTTAAGCCAAGTTGCCTAAAAATTTGTGTGAAAAATACTCCCTTTTAAACTTTTTTATAAAAATGATTCTAGACGAATTCTTCTGAAAATCTCCATAGAAACAAAATATCTAGAAATAGAAATTTTTGGATTCCATACTTAATAAATGTTTAAGCAAAAAAAAAACGATCTTAGTTCTGACTATAAAACTGGTCCGACACAAGTTTGCACCCATAAACAATTCGAATATGTCCTAAAAGAAGGGACGAAAAAAATACCCGTGTCTTTCACTTTGTCTATATTAATTCGTTTAACCGTTTAAAACGCGAATTAATATTCAGTTATTACTAAGAGTTTTTTAAAATTAAGACTGCCTTCCATGTAAATATATTACCTCAATATTAATTCGCGATTTAAATTGTTAGACGAATTGATCTCGAAAAAGTGGAAGACATGGATATTTTATATTTAGCCCTACTTTCAGAATATATTAAGTATATTTTCTCATAGGTACAATCAAAAAATGAATTTTGTCGGACGGTGTTGTAATAGAAAACGAGTTTTTCCAATACAACATATGTCGGATTTATTTATTTTCGAATGAGCGGGGATTCCCGGGATCCCGGGAAATTCATAAAAAAATCCCGCTGTCCCGGGAAATGAAAAAGTCCGGGAAAAGAAAAACCCTAGTATCAACATTTTTACTTTATCGAGTACATTAGTACTGTGTAGAAATAAATGTACAGACATGTTTTCACAGAAAAATAGGTCAGTTTTTGATCGAGAGATTAGGCCGCTGAAAAATACTTGTCTCTTATTTTTTTTTCCTTTATTACGTATCGAATTTTAATAAAAATCCGAGTTAACCAATTTGGATACCTTCTTCGTAAGCTAACAAACTATGTAGTGACGGAATTCACAGCTCATAATATTATTAGTACTAAGTTAGCAAGACAATTTTTTATGGGTTAAGCCAGATTCGCAATGATAGAGAACTCCTCTCTGCAGATTGGTTTTTATTCCTTTTTTTTCGCATGCTATCTACAATCTGCAGAGCGGAGTACTCCATCATTGTGACTCCAGCTTCAAACTTCAAAAATCATGCTATTTTACAACAATAACACGTTAACACTTAAACTGTGAATTTCTTCAGTATTTGATAGTTAAAAATGTAAATGAATGTAATAGCTGAATAAGCAATAGTTGCTCTAATACAGTGATGCGCAAAATTGATTTGCAATTGTATTAGTGAGCAAGATAGAGAACGGCACTGGGGAAAAAATTGAGCGAATTTAAAAATATGTCTTTTTACATATTTATCAATCTCTATATTGTTTATACAATCTTAATGAAATTTTCTGCAACATATTTTTATAGATTTTAAACAAAATGTTCTATATTAATACTTTTTTTTGGCAATTTTTTTATATTTTGGTTTTTTTTTATTTTTATTTAAGATCTACTATGAAAGATATTACTATGAAAATAATCATAATATCATTTAATAACATATTCCCTAGATTCCTTAAATGTTTTATAACGTAAAAGGCATTGCATGATATCAAAAATATTTTTCATCATATATTTTCTGAATGTCAAAAATATTTGTTTTCAGTGCACTTGAAAAAAAATATCAAAACACCCGCTAAGCATGTGCACTCGTCGCTGTCTCATTGACGACTAAATTAAAGAGCATAAAAATATGTGTGAATAAGTAAATTCACAATTGTATTTTGAAATGCGCACCACTGCTATAATATTCCAGTAATGGCATCAAATTTGTTGGAACTTACTGGCAAACGCTTGGAAAATAAAAAAAGTTTGGTCTTAAAAAAACTTTTATAAACACAAAAAAAACAAATCAATTTTATAAAAAAAATTAAATTGAAAAATTCAACAAAAAATATGTATGTAACCAGTACCCCGTTTCTGTATCTAATGCGAGAAATGCATGGTCACCCTGCATTATACAGGCTGATTAAAGACGTGATAAAATGGACGGCAGTTTTTGTTGCAATTCGTTCAGATAATGTAACTTTAAGAACTGTTGACACATGTTGTTTTGTAAAACACCTAATTAAATTAGAAATAACTTACTATGCAACGTATTACTAGCTGATTTGGTTTCATATATATTTTATTGTCTGCGACTCACCCTATATAAAGCAGAGCAGGGTTGCATTTCACATGTTTTTTCCGATGCGAGAAATACAGAAACGGGGTGCAGATTTACGTGCCTATTTCTACGAAAAGTCTGTGACTCTTAGATGTGACTGTATTCCCCATGTCCCACTAAGCACATAGGTTTTGAAAATTCAAGTGCTTTAAATTTTGCTTGAAGTAGATTTCAAATTCTAGCATTTGTATTTTTAACAAAAATATTTCAAACTTGAATTTTTGTTTCCCTTTTGCTGGAGTATGCTATTGAAATGAAATGTAATAAAAGTTGTATTCAAGCCTTGAAACTGGTAAACAGGGCTGGAATTGAACTTAATTTCAACTTGAATTTCAGTGAAATTGTTTATAGGGTATATTTGTTATTACAAAGTCACAATAAATTATATTTATTAAAATTTTTGTTTAAAAATTTCAAAAAAAAAAAAATTATTTGTAAAAATCGCACGATTTTTCCAAAAAAGTTTTTAGTTTTCTTTAAATGTTAGGGAAATAGCGCTGCAGAGATTTTTTTTTAATAATAAAATTTTCAATGCAATTATAGATTATGAAAAAAGAAAATAATTTTTAAAGTCGTGGGAATATTTCCTATCATTTGAGTACCAATTTACCAGACAACAAAATCTTATTATTTTGGGCCCGGTTTTTTCTATTTTAATTCGTTTTTTTTCTTTTTTAATTCCAGAGGGGGTTATATATATTGATGTTGAGGTCGCTGGGTATAGAACTCGCAACCTTATGTGTAACAGTCTAACGCGCTAACCATTACACCAGAGCGCCGTTTTTATTAAGTTTTTAAAGCGAAGTTAGCCAAAAATTCGACAATTTGAATATTTTATTATATTCCCAGCCAGCAAACAAATCCAAAAATTATTTAAAAAACGGTTCAAAAATATTACTAAAAGTTAAAATTTTTGTATAAAAGTGGTTCATCCAAAAGAGCCTTCCTTTTTGATTCAAAAATTATTTAAAAAAAATAAAGATTTAAAATAATTCTAAATGCACAAAAATTAATCTTTTTTTGGAACCTTTTTTGAATTGTTCACAAAATATTAAAATTTATTTACATTTATGGGTCATTTCTGAACCATTTCCGGGATTTAATATTTTACCTCAAATGGTTGTGTCTTTTATGATTCACCCTGCAAGGCTCATAATCAGAAAAACTAAAAACCAGTTCTAATTACGAAATTGATTATATTAATTAAAATTTTAATTGATTTTGCACCTATCACTCAAATGATACTATTAATTACTAAAAATTGTATATGATTAATTGAAACAATTAAAATATTAATTGACTCAATTAAATATTTGATTAAAACAGTTTTTTTTTATCATATATTTAATCCGATGTTTTAGGTTAATTATTTTTTCTATGTATTTTCGTCCAAATTATGAGCAATTTTCGACAAAGACTTTTAAAATTTCAAAAAAATTTATTTTATTTTAATAAAAGTATTCAAATTGTGCTGGCTCGGTTGTGAAATATATTATTTCCAAAACGATATTTTTGACAATTTTATAAAAATTACATGGCTCGAAAAAGATTTTTTTTCGAACATTTTTGGATTGTCCCAAAACATTCCTATTCCCCTACATTTCGGAGCCATTTTTGACTCATTTTTTTTAAGGCAACAATTTCCCTGTAATATATGAGTAATTTTTTTTCGTTTAAGATTGATCATTTTTAACTCTGAAAAATAAAAATATTTTAAATTTCCAAGAAGGCTATAATATTTGAATCATTTTTGACTTAAAATTTGAAGGGCTCCGAAAATAATCTTATTGTGGAGTCAATCAAGAGTCATAAATTTTGAGGTCTCCAAAGTTTGCTGGCTGGGCTTTTAATAAAAAAATTAGACCTTGCAAAGAAACACATAAATTTTGTTATTGTGAACTGAATGGAGGTGAAAATACTCACTAGTACCAACGACTCACTCCAAAACTAATTTGTTAAATTTCTCATAAGTATAAGTACAGCTTCCTGCTTTTCTTTCAAAACAATAATTTTAAACCAATTGTGTACCTATTAGTATAATTGAAAATTTATTGTCATTAGAAATCATAAACAGAAAATATTTTAAATTTAATTTGGTATTTTGAGCTAATTATCTGTCAATTTTCAAAGTAGTTCTAATTTTCAAACTAGTACCAAAGTGGTAGTTTGAAGGCAATTGCCCATGCCTATGACATCTCCAAGTTAAATTCTACAGTTGTTTATATGGAGAGGTGGTGGAACTCGTACTAGTTGTCTGATTCAAATAAACTAGTACATAACTGGTTCCGAACTATAATTTTTTGCTACTGCGTCATCATTTTTGTAAAATCAGTGCTTTAAAAGTGTAATGATTTTCGTAGCGGTGGAAGTTTTTGACTGCGAAGTACTGGAAAACATTATTTGCAAGTGTTGGTATAGCGCTTTAAGCCACTTGTTTGCCATTTTTTTTTATAAATAATTGTAATTTTTGTAAAGCAAAGTACTGCACATGCCGTCAAAGCGCTTCAAATAAGTCAGTCATTTATTTCTATATCCACGGTTTGCCAGTGGTATGGCAATTCTTCATTTTTTATACAGATAACAAATTTTGATTGGGCATTTTTAAAAAATTTCTACAATAAAGGAAACAAATGCTATTTTTAACAAAGTTATAGTCGCAATAACTCGAATATCGTAAGTGGAATTTATAAAATTGTAAGGTATTCGTCTTCAGCACGTCAAAATTAGTTGAAAAGAAAGTATCGTATGATGTATTTTTGTTATAGGAATTTTAAATTTTTAAAAAATCTCAAACTTTTGCCGCAGGTTGCCAAGGGTTCAACTATGCGATTTAATTAAAATTCGGTTTTAGACGTAGTGCTATAATATTCAGCACACTAAATCGTAATCGGAAAAAAATTTTTTTTTTGTCATAAAACAAAAGTGCCATCCTAATGTTCAAATTGCATTAAAAGCAGATGCTAAAAAATATTATTTATGAAATTTTAATCTTGTCAATTTCCGTTTGTAACTCACACATCTCGTTTAGAGCTTTAAATGGAAATGGGTTAATTTTCCGGCAAATAAGCAATAATTTTGTTTAAACCAATTCGAATACTAAGTTTGTATCTCAATTCCGTTTTGCCAATTGCAAAAGATTATTTTAATTTTCGTATTTACTTTCTTATTGAAAAATAAAGTAATTTACTTAAATCAATATTTGAATTGTGTGCTCGTATAAAATTGAAAATGTAGAAATTCATATAATTTTATTTTAAATTTATTTGAAATTTTTTGCACAAATTACTCATAGAAAATAATTGACCAAATAAAAATTTGCCACAATGAACATCATGCAATTCATATGGCTTAATATTTTTTTTTTATTTTTCACAAATAGCATAAAAAAATAATAATAATAAAAGATATTTGCAATATCATTATAAGGAATTGCGGAGTGGTTAAGTGTTTCTTACAATTCACATTCATTCACAATGATACAATATAATTTAAAAATCTTTTCTTTATTAAAAAAGGAAATAGGTATTCGTCTATGATTATGGTATTTTATGTCCATTTGACATGCAATGCGTCAATGATTTTCAGTTTTTCATACAATTTATAAGTTATATTTATGTACAATAGTTAGTTAACTAAAGATATAAAACTTTAAAATCAATAAAGAAACATTTATAAAACTAATAAACAATGCATAGGTGTACAGTAGTTTAATCAAATTATTTTATTGTATTTAATCTATTGTATTAAAAAGTACACTTAAAATAATACGTCAGTAGAAAACTCTGTCAAACCGGTTTCCAATCGATTTGACTAATTTTTAACAAAATTTTTAAGCAAAGATTTTAGTTGTCTGCATTTAACGCAAATCCTCAATACTATTTTTGAGTGTTAATTTTCAAAATTATTTAAAACTAATTTTAAAGAACCCATTCGTTAGATTTTACAATATTTATTGTTAAAATATAATATTTTCATGTTACTGTTATTACCCGGTATATACCGCCACCAATGTATCCGAAGTTTTAAAGATTATTTCTTCCCCTCCCGATTTTTTAAAATTGCCCATATCTCGAAAACTAAGAGAGATATAGCAAAATTGATGAAAATTTCGACTACCCCTAACCGTATAATACCACAGCGAAAGGGGTTATCTCTATCCAAAAATGGACCTTGGGAGGGGGGGGGGGGGCTTGGACCCTCGGAAATTTTTAATAAAAATTTTCCACTTCATAAAATGGGCCATATCTCGAAAACTAAACGAGATAGAGAAACACCGACAAAAGGTTTGCTCCGTTGGAGTGCCCTTATATGTCCTCACATGATATGGATTAGGCCAGGGGAGGGTCCCGAGACCCTAAATTTTGAGAAATTCTATGACTCAGTGTAATTTCAGATAAAACTGTAGTTTTACAAATTGTTTACTTAAATTTAGATTTGTTAAATTTAACAAACGAATTTGTTAAAATTAACAAATTTTATTTTAAGCCAAGAAACAAGAATAAGTTTTGTTAAAGTAACAAATATTTCTGTCCAGCCAACGGACGTATTATTTTGAGTGTAGCCATCTACACATCTACCTACCTTTACCTACACATTACCTAACTTTCAATAATTTTAAATGTTAAAACATGCAAGGTATTTCATCCACCCACGGTTTTTAAATTCCTGATCCTTTAAATTATTAGAGAATTAAATTTTCCGGTAACAGCATGTAATTCACAATAGAGCCGTTTAGAGCAGTTTGTTTATAGTATTTTTATTCTACTAATATTGAGCTAAATTTTCTCCAGATTTTACTTTATAATTTATCATTTTCAATTAACTAAAAGTTAACTCAAATATAACTAAAATTCTGTAAATTTAGTAGTTTTTTTTGCTTTCTTACCTTTTTAGTATTTAGGAAAAAAAGCTGCTAATTTCATAACTTTTTATTGCAAGGCCATTTTTAACTAAATTTGACTAGATTTTTCTGCTATTTTTACAGGTTTTTTATGAAAGTAATTTTGAAAGTCTCTATCAATTAGTATTGGTAACAATACTATAATACCTCTTCAAAATTACCCTATTTTCGCAAGGCTCCCAACTAGGTTGCCACATGGCCTGGAATGGCTTTGATTGTCAACTTATTTTAGGTCTTAAGGCACATGTACACGCAAGAGATAACTGCTAGAGATAGAGCGAAAAGCATCCCTAAATAGCTTAAATCATTCACAATAGAGAAATTTCGGGTTGCTTTTTGCTCTATCTCTAGCAGCTTTCTTTCGCGTGAACATATGCTTTTATAAAGTTTAAGCTGAAATCAATTTTAAGGAATTGTTATGACAAAATTGAATATGTTTTGATTTTAAAACTAAAATTATACATGTTTCCACTTTTTTCTTTGTGCGTTCCCGAAATTTTGGGTAGTTTTGTTATTTTGTGAGATGATTTTAAGCTTACCTTCATTTTAACGAACTTTACCCAAAAAGTAATGAAACGCACTTAATGTATCGTTTGTAATGGCTTGGCATATTTTTGGCATAATAAATTTTACAACACTTATAAAATTTTCACAAATTATAAGATTTTTTTATTTCCAATTTTTCATTAAACCTCTTAAAATAGACAATACGTAAATAGACTTGTCTAGGAACATATTAACCAGGAAGTACAAACTGATTGTTAGGAGAATTGTTTGGCCAACACTACGAGAACTGACAATGAAGTAAGTCAGTTTGTACTAGGGATACCGATCCCGAAATCCCGATCCCGAAAATTCCGGGATTTTCGGGATTTACGAATCCCGAAATCCCGGGATTGTTCTTGAAAAAATCCCGGGATTTCCGACTTCATTATTTGGCATATTTTATCAGTTTTTGTATTTATTTTTATTGTTATATTCGACCTAAATCACTTAAAAATCTAATATCTTATTAAATTTTATTTAAAAAAAACTAATTTCTACTATTCGTAAATAACACAGGCCGACAAAATTTGATGAAATTTTCTAACCAAAAATCAGACTTACTTTTCCGACGGTTTTAGACGTGCTGAATCCGAATCTGACCTAGAAGTGCAAAAACACGTTTTTGGGTACATTTGAGGTCCTATAACTTCCAGAAATTTATTTTGATCATAATCGGATTCAGCATGTCTAAAACCTTTGGGAAAGTATAGTCCGATTCTTGGCTAGAAAACCTTGTCACTCATTAAATAGATCGGAATATAAACCTAAATAATTTAAAAAAATTTATTCAGCTTTAAAACTATTAAAAACCGTAATTCGGATTTATTCAATCTTTTAACCGACATGTTTTTATTTATTTTATTGATGATTTACTGAAATCTTAACTTCATGCAAAATAATTTTACCAAATATTAGTGTACCAAAAACAGAACATTTTTGTTAAAGTATTTAGTAAAACCTAACCATCTACCTTTCTGAAATCAGCAGAGATATGTGCTCAATGTTTTATATTAGTACACTTAAAGAATCCAATATATCACTTAATATTTTTGATGATTTCAGCAGAGAGGTTTGTATGGTCAATCAATTAATTTTAGACAAATATAACTAAAAATTTGTAGACATAGCAGTGTTTTTTGCTACTTTTAATTAAAAAGTTTTTTCTCAGAAGTTTTAGAGATAAATTGTAATTTGTAATTAATTGAATTAACCTTATAAGTATAATACTTATATTTCGGAAATTTAACAATTATTTAGCAAACACGTTCTGCTGCTTTCGGTAGTTTTTATGGCGAAACTTTTTTGCTAATTACTAGTAACTTTTTCTGCTATTTTTACGTACTTATTTCTATGGATGTACTTTCGTTTAAAGCCTGATTCACAATGCTGTAGTACTCCACTCTGAGCTGATTTTGTTTCTTTCTTTTTCCCACATCTATATTTTTTGTATCATGTCAAATGTACTTTTGTCTACTCCACTCTGCGGCGTTGAACACTCCAGCATAGTGAATCCGGATTAATTTGTTTATTTTTTTATACTACAAGAAATAAATAAGTAGATTTGTAATGAATTATTTTCATTTGTAGGGTTTATTTCAGCTATTTATTTTTAAAATTAAAAATATAATGAAACAGGAAAATCCCGAAACCCCGAAAAATCCCGAAATCCCGATAAATCCCGGGATCCCGAAAAATCCCGGGATCCCGGGATTTCAATTTTCAAAATCCCGAATCCCGGGATTTGTAAAAACCAGTCCCGTTCGGCATCCCTAGTTTGTACTTCCTGGTTTACATGTTCCTTGGTCTTAGTGCATTGATAAATCATATTCACGTTAAAGAAGCGAGCAGTAAAATCCTGTGGCCTTCGATGCACCGTAGACTCATTTTCTGGTAGACTTCTTAGATTAATATTCAAATGCAGCAGATTTTAGCATAAATTCTTCGGTGATTTAGCATCTTTCGAAAGAAAGTTTCTGGCAACACTGAATATGGCTGTAAATTGATAATAAAACCATAGAAATGAAAATTAATTGTACATGAAAGAATTTCCCTTCGAATTGTTGTATTGAAACCACAGTCTGGTTCAATAAATATTTACTTATTCTTATATTTGACTTGTTATTTGCATGTTTGCTGCTTGCAAAGTGTCTATTTTGTGGTCGATATTTTTTTTCCTAAATCCAAATTGTTGGGCGTTTGCTTTAACTAAATTCGTATACAAATAGTTTATCACGTTATTGCAGCAGATAGCATTTTTCTTTTCGCATGAATGAACTAAAAATGTATTCAACAATATTCAACATATTAATATCAGGTTTTATTAAAAAAAATCATTTAGTTGACTTGTTTTCCCACGTTGAAAATGTCAATTAAATGTATGCATACCTGTGCAATTTTCATAAAGATAGATTTATGAATGCATTTTTTGAATAAACTCTTTTCCATCATATTTAAAATATATATATTTCTTTGGTATTTAATAATGCTGTATAGATTTTTTTTTTTTACAGATTTTTAGCTAAAAATTATAATTTTTGTGTCGCATATTTGTAGTAATTGAAATATATATTTTTTGAAAAACCTTGTGCTGATCATAATAAAGATAATACTCGTACCATTTGTAAGTAAATCTAGGGGGAAAGGTTCTTCTACCGTAAAAACGTCATATTTGATTATTCAAGGTTCTATTTGTAATATTTATTTTTTGAAAAGTTAGATATGCACTAAGTTGTATTTCATATTTATTGCAAAAAGCGTTGGCTGAAAATTGTTTATTTTTATGCATCATGTAAAGTAAATTATTGGCTTTTAAAAACTATTTTTTCAAAATCCATTTAATTAAAAGCTTTATATGTTCATATTAAGATAAATATAAAATCTTAAAATCAATGAATGAAAAATTATACATTTGTATTTACTTAAATAATACATTTTCATAACAATTTAATGGCATTGACCACAATTTTCTCATTATTTCAATCAATTATTTGAAATGTATGTCAAATTATTGTTTCATTCATAACTAAATATGTGTGGTATCTCACAAGGAAGGTCTTCTTACACGGACTATCGGATTTGAATTTAATTTGGATATGTTGGATGGAATGGAATCTGTTTATGAAAGATGTCATGATCAGTCCGATTTTTTATATTACTCAACCTAGCTAAATCTCAGTAATGGGTGCTTATTACTAATACACAGAGGACATAGATTCATTGTGACAACCGAATTTCTTGCCAACTGAATGGTTTGGTTGCAGCAACTAAATTATTTGGTTGTACCAATCAAATGTGTTCCTGACATAACTCAGATGTATTGTTTTATCCGAAATTTTAATGTGTTAACCGAATTTCTACTGCCACATACAAATAAATCAGTGGCTCCAACCAAAGTATTCGGTTGGCAAAAAATTCGGTTGTTACAATGACGGCCTGGGTTCATATCACGGCAGGGCCAAAAACACACACATATGAACTTTTTTTCAATTTTATTTTCGAAAATATAATTCCAGACCACCTATTTATTGGTTTTGCCAGCGTTTTGCCAATGTTAAAAATTTGGTTTCTCTAGTACTTTTCCGGCGCTTTTTGAACTGCCGGTCCTTTTGTCTATTGACGTTATCTTATTGGAAATGGAAAAGCAATTTTTGCCAGTACTTGTACCACCTGTTAAAACACCTTGCTATCGCTTTCCAGTTTGTATTTTTTTGGCTGGGGAAAAGTACACAAGTACACTTGCGCATAGTATTTTGTAAGCAGATTTTAAAACAGATTCGTTGCGACAACCTTGCGCACTAAATCGTGTAATTACAGCAACAAAGTTATTTGGTTATCATTATAAAATGTTTTCATGGAAGAATTCAAACTTACAGTGACAGCTAAAATTAGGTTTCAGAAATCGAATTTCGTTTGGAAGAATAAACCGGTAAAATAACAAACAAACTTGATTTTTCGCATGAATTACTCAAAAACTTAATATTTTTTACCAAATTTTCAAATTTTTCTGCAAAGTCTGTGCATAGTTTACTCGAATAATCTACTTAATTTTTAATTTTACCAATATCTTGGCATCATTTTCTTGTACATATGAGAAAATTCAAGAAAAAAGTAGGTAATCTAAAATTGCTCACTTTGTTTATTTGCGTTTATATTAATATTAAAAAATTTTTGAGAAATAATCTCGGGATTCGGGATTTTGCAAATCCCGAAAATCCCAGGATTTCGGGATTTCCCGTTTGGCATCCCTAATAGGTACCAAAATCAGTAGATATTCGCATGCTGATAAGCAGTTAAAAAATAAGTGGTTACAAGTTGTTAAATAATAAGGCTTAGTCATACTTATTAGTGTTTACAAACTAATTACTTAAGTAGAAATTATATGTGGTAACAAAAAAGCAGCACTGGCAAAGTACAAGTAGACCTCGGTGTTACAAAAAGAAGTACTGGCAAACCACTAAATTTTGACGATTTACCAAGGCTTAAAAAAGAGAGTGGATATTTAGATAATTTTTGGCTTCAAAATACAATAACTCCAAGAATCATCTATTTTTAGAGTAATTTAAAATTCTTAAGTAATGAAGGCTCGTAATTTGGTGGCAGGGAAACACTTGAATATTTTGTTATCTCAGTACTTTGTAAATCATTAAATGGAAGGCTGTTCTCATTTGGGTGTCGGTAAAGTACTTACATTTTTTTATTTGGGCGTTGGGAAAGCATTTGATTTTTATGTGTCTTGGTGCTTTATCAGGGCTTTGTAAAGCATTGGCACCACAGTGGAGCGGGTGTTATCATTTGGGCCTATTTCGGAGCTTTGCCAGTGATGGTCCATTTCTTATTTTTTAGCTGGGTACCCCCAAAAACAAAACACTGGCAGAGCACTGATTTTATAAAAATTACTACGCTTTGTTAAAATAAGGTAAAGTCAGAAGGTCTCGAGTTCGATTCCGGTCACGAACATGGACTTTTTTGTTTTCTTTATTTTTTTATATTTGTTTTTTTATAAAATACAATTTTTTTTATTAAATTTAATTACTTTTATTAAAATAATTTTTCTTAATTCTTTTTGACCATCTATATTTTGGTTTTCCTGACGTTATGCCAACGTTGGTACAAATGCAATTGTCTGGCAATCTGGCGGCTCGCGTTCGAGTCACAGACTGACCATGTTTTATTTAAAATAATTATAATTAACATTTTTGTTCTAAATAAATTTTTTTTCGTAAAAATTTTTTTTTTTAAGTTTTTTAGACCATCAATATTTTGATTTTTCCAACATCATGGCAATGTTGGCCGCTTAGTGTCAACCAACCAACTAACTTTTATAAGTTAGCTACAACTTCTGTTGTCATTGATCTAATTTTTAGCTATTAGATATTACAAGTCTTGTTAGCTTAGTGTGTAGAGATCGCGACTGACAACCTGGTGGCCTGGGTTCAATTCTCATTTAAAAAAAAATTCTAAAAAATATTTTTTTTAATTTTTTTGAAAAAAAAATTTTTTTCAATCTATTTTTTAGACCACCTTTTTTCAATTTTGACAACATTGTGAAAACGTTGGCAAGTTAGCGCTAACCAATGGGTGGCCGCTGTTATCAATCGGGAAACAGGACAATACTGTCAAGATTGTTAATCCCACGTTCTGCCAACCAATAACCGACCATCGCCAATGGTATAACAACATTTTGCCGATCGTATTTTTCTGCCTGGGTAGTTACCAATATTACATTAAGCCCAAATTAGTTTGGAAGTAACGTAAAAAAAGTAACGTATCATTCACATAATGAATAAAAAGAGTATGAAAAATAAAAATATTGTATTTTTTATCTTTTTCTTGTGCATAGAATTAAATGTCAAGTAATAAAATAGAAAATTTCTATTTTCAACAGAACTTTTTTACGATTTTACTTGACAACAGCTTCAATGCATAGGAAAAAGATAAAAATATATTTCTATATTATTTTAACACACTGAATTGATTACAGATACGTTTTTTTACTTAACGATTAGACTAATGAAGCCTTTAGTTTTGCTATTAAATATATAGTCTCCCGTAAGCCAGAGTGCTTATAAAAACGACTTCGTCAAACAAAAAATTTGTCTATTAAGAAATTTTAGTTTCATTATAAAACAGCACTCAAAATCATATCCCAGCCAACATTTCTCTGAGCGCTCAGAAATTATGACTCATAAAAGACTCTAAAATACGAGCATTTTCAGAGTGCTCAAATTTTAGAGTCATAAATGATCGTCACAACTTCAAGAATCGATATTTTCAAAACTGTATTTGATATAACATCGCAGTAAAAAGCTTAAGATGGCATAAAAGTTTGTTTAGACTACTTTTACAGGGTTGCCAAATATTGATTTTGAATTCTTAATGTAGGTTTTTTGTTAAAGCTTAAAAAAATCACAAAAGAAGAATTAAAAAAAGTTCCTAAAAATTACATATTAACTTAATCTTAAATTTTAATTATTTATGTAGATTTTAATTTAGAGAATAAATTGAAAATAAAATTTCGAAAAAATCAAGTTCCATTGAAGAATGTCAGCTAGAGGGCACGGTGCGATAATAAATAAATTCAGGAATACTTATTTCGGCACAGCTCTTTGACCATACCAATTTTCACTAAAAACTTTACACGATTTCTTAAATCAGAAAAATATGGTTAAATCTAAATTTCTTAAATTTAACACAAGTTTTAGTATTTACAAAAATGGGGTGTCGATTGTGAACCCACTAACCCTCAAACGTGATATTGCTCTAAAACAACATTTATTCCTTTGATTAATCAAGACCTGATGGTCCGGACAAGAGACCCTCCTTGTCTGCGTGAATATCTGCAATGAATGATATCGTTAATAAAAAATTGCATAATCTTGGAACCACTTAAACAATTAAATAAATTACAACCATTTTACATTATTAATGCTCTTGATACTTCGTATTTTATATTTTGTAAATTATTTTCACCTTTGCTAAGAGAGGTGACAATAGAAGCGAAAAATATCTTTTTCGATATTCGCGATTTTTCGAGTAGACAAAAATTATTTATGTACATTTAATATAATGCGACAAGTTTTCGTGTCGAAAAATGCTTCCATGTTTATAATACGATGAATAAAATTTTCCTTCATATTAGAAGAAAATATCTGTTATGTAAATTGTGGGCGCTGTGTGTAATGGTTAGCGCGTTGGACTGTTACACGTGAGGTTGCGGGTTCGAGCCCCAACCGAGACAACATCAATTTATGGAAAATAGTAATATGTATGAGTTTTTTCTATCCCTCATACATATCGCAGCGTCCTCCTTCGGTGTTCCCATAGCACTTAACCCCACCGAAGTAAAATAATATAACAGGGCTATGAACAAAAAAGCTTCAACAAAGTTCGCCAACTCACCATCAGATGGCGCGCAACAACTGTTCTAAAAATTCAACATCTCGCGCAATTACAGTGTTGCCATATTTGAAGCCCTTCATCTTTCACCACCTTTCACTTCTTCTCTATCCCCTTCCCAAAGGAAGCAACACGTTAATTAATAGGAAGAATTTCCTGAGTGTTGCTGCTCTTTAAAAAAAAAAAAAAAAATTTGATAATTCGTGACTCACCCTGTCTTCGATATGACATTTGTTGCATTTTTCGATGGGATAACTTGTCACATTAGTTACAGAAATGGCGCACGAGATGCTTATTTTCATAAATAAATAAATAAAAAATCTCATGTGATTTTAAAACGAAAAATTTTCATACATACTTACATATTACCCATTACCCTATGCTAGTTGAAAGCTCCAACAAGCAGGGCCCCGCGGAATATTTTTTTTCGCGAAAAAAAGTTATTATAAAATTTTATTTAGGGTCAGCCTATATTTAGATTAAAAAAAAATGCAGACACGCGTATTTCAATTAAATATTTTATTTAATAATAAAGATACAAAAAATTTCATAAATTTTTTTATTGAATTGGGGTAACTCCAAATTTTATCAAAATTTAATCCAGGGCACTGTGAAAAATGTGTTAAATTTTCAAAATTCCAAACTATATCCACTTAGCGATGATTTATTTGTGAAAAGAAATTTTTGGTATCCATATTGCCCTATTTAGAACATATTGTTTCCACCACATTGAATTTCTTATAAAATGAGAATAGTCGCGAATTTCAAAAAAATCTGAAACACGTGTTCACTTAAATCATCTAGAGATTTTGATATGTAAGTTTGACATTTCAATCACAAATATCTCCGTACAAAAGAGTCAAAAATTTGTTTTTTTTTATAGAATATCCTTGAAAATAGGACATGTCAGGATATGCTTGAACATGTTATATAGACCACTGGACGCGCCTCTACAAAACCTTTCATATGATACCCATATTGATTATGTTATCTTCAGCTAAAAAGCAAAATTCTTACAAAAACTAAAAAAAAACCTTTTTTAAAAATGGTCCAGCTCGTGAGATCTCATTGCTAGACCTGTAATATTTTGGGAATCATCATAAAACAAACCAAGGTTTATTTTGAGGGGGGCACTTTTTAACTTTTTTTCGTGAGTCGGTCTAATGTACAAAAATGACATTGACGTCTCCGCATTAAAATCGACCTTATTCATGCGACGCCATTCAGAGATTTACATTATTTAGCCAAACTCCACAAGGCTTGTCCTATGACCGTAGCAATATGAATAACAAATATTGCATTTGTAAAAGAGTAGATAGCAATGGAAGTTTGGCCAAGGAAATTATTTGTAAAGATAAAGAAGAGAGAAGGAGAAAGAACGAAACCTTTCAGTACCCCTACATTCAACTCAAACTCATTGGTTTAGACAAAATATACAATACTTCTTATAGTGCAATCCGTTAGAAAACTCGACATGAATCGAATGAAATCATTACCAAATGTTTGGAAATCATTTCCCAAAATCTGTAAATCGACCAACTCCAACGCTCCGAAGAAACGCAATCATGTCTCCCGTAGAACGACTTCTACTAAAGCCACACTATCGATTAATAAGCAGTGAGTTGGTCTCTACATAATTAACAAGATGTTAGTTAACCATGCTCTCCATAATTTTCGAGAGCATGTAGCAGATTATAGTTGGGCAAAACGTGTAAAAATAGCAGAAAAAGCTACTAAAAATTAGTCAAAAATGCCCTTGTAGAAAATCCTGCTGAAATTTTCAGATGTTTTACTAAATACTAGTAAAATAAGAACAGCAAAAATTTAACTGTTAAATTTACAGAATTTTATTTTTATTTAAGTTAAATTTTTGTTAATTGAAAATAACAAATTATGATGTAAAATCTGTAAAAAATTTTGCTAAATATTAGTAGACCAAAAATAGCAAAAAGCAACTGTTATATTTATAAAAAAATTTTTTTAAATTAAAATGAGATAAATGCAAGTAGCAGTCTGTCCTGCTAAAATCAACTGAAATAATTACTTTAAAATGGTAAACTTCTGATTTCAAAAGTCTCGATTTTTATTTGTATTAAAAAACATTTAATCGAAGAAAAACTTCGAAAATTAAAAATGTTTGGAAAAGTTCAGTTTATGGGATTTCGTAAAGGCAAACATACACGTTCAATATTATTGATCAATGTTTTTAAAATCAACCAATCAGAACAAAATATTTAAAAATAAAGTGTTCTGATTGGTTGATTTTTGAAAAATTGATCAATAATATTGAACGTGTGTGCTCTACTTAAAAAAGAAAAAAAAAACCGAAATTAATTTTAGGTGGAGCTCTCATTATAGTTAGGGCTATGTTTTCTGGTTAAAAAAATAACATTTGTGGAATCGCGTGGCAATTTTCTGTAAACACCCGTCTTTTGCCCCCACGGGCCACCCGGGTTCGAGCCCCTCCCAAAATTAATTTCAATTTTTTCTGTTTTAATTCCAGAGTGGGTCACATATTTTTTTTCGACGAAACCCCTTAAACTGCACTTTAGCCAATTTTTTGTGATTTTTTGGTCTTTTAATTATTTAGCAAAATTTTTTGCTGATTTTAGCAGGTTAAATTGTTATTTTCTATTAACAAAAATTTAACTCAAATATAAATTAAACTTTGTATATTTAAAAGTTTTATTTTTGCTGGTTCTATCTTACTAATATATACCAAAAATTATCTGCTAATTTCAGCAGTTTTTTCTGCAGTTTTTGGTAGTTTTACAGACTTTTTTCTATTAGTGTAGACATTGGCAATCTTCTAACACGATGTAAAGATACCCGTAGGGTACGAGATGCCAAAGAGGGATGCTAATGTACAAGATAGCGTCGAAGAGCACTGTTTCAGTAACAGTGCTGGTATGCCATTCACGTCCACTGTCCTATAAACGTCGAGATCCGCAGGAACAATTTTAATCGCTTGAGCGCATATTTAGCCATCCTTTATAAGAGTTGGGATAGATAAATTAGCAGTGTTTCTTACTCTTGAAACGGATGATCAAAATTCCTCTTACTGCCCCGAGAAGCAGCAAGAACTTAAGTGTGAGCGCTGTTCGTGCAGAAGGTTTTCACATCTAAGTATTTACATTGGTAACTGATCACTGTTCCGACACCTGTGCAGGATTACCGAAATAGAGGCGGAAAGAGATGAAAAACAATTACATGTTTTGTTAACTTCCACATTTGGGCTTCTACCGTTCCGGTATCTAATGCGAGAATTTGGGCATCAATAAATACATGGTGATTATGAGATGATTCAGTTTACTAGAATTTTAGGTGGTTAAAAGTGCTGCATTTTATACGATTTTTATGAAAACTTTTTCTATGCGAGAAATACTGAAACGGGGTGATGATCTTCAATTTAACCCAAATACAGTTAAATTCGGCATCCTGAATGCAGAGAAAATCTTTAATATCTAAGGAAATTCGATAAAAGGTAAAACTTTGGCAACTGAAAAATAATGCTGGAAACCTCATTTTTCATATTGAAACTAAGTAAATTTCGTAAAACATTTGGGTGAAGTGATCGGAGCTTTCAATGTAAATGGTTTTTGTAAAAAAAAAAACATTTTTTATAGAAATATATCGCAACATTTGACCGAAGTGTTTTACAAAATTGCTCCCTAAGTATTTTATTACATTTCAGATATAAATAATTGCTGGAATATTACTACGGACACCTATTTCAGAACCGTTGCTCTAATAAAAACCGCTATTAAAAAAATTTTTAAGTCAAGGTTGATATATAACATATTTAAAAGCAGTAAATTTTTTATAATTCTCAAAAGATCGTGGAGTAATGAATGTTGTAAATACTACATTCAGAGAATTATGTCACAAAAATTAACTGCAATTGCTGTTCTTTTTAACATTTCCTGTTAGTTAAATAGCTGAAAATAACTGCAATATCAGTTAATTTTAAACAAAGAGTATACTTTTTTAAATGCAATTACAGTTAATTGTTACCAATATAATTCTCTGAGTGTTGCGGAATACAATATTAGTAAACCTTTTGTTCATTTATCAATAACGTTTCGTTAAAAATTTCCTAAATTTTAGTAAACACTTATAAATTTTCAATCAAAAATAAATTTTTATCTCGTTTTATTGTAGTTATCAAAATATGCAAATTCATAACACTATGCGACATTCAAAATCGCGATGGGATGAAACCAACGGGAAATGTTATATCGGTCAAAAACAAGTTATACGTGTCCCGGCGTTTCGCTGGGTCACCCCTAGGAATCGAGATATATCTTTTTTTTGACATAACTCGATTCGATAATCTGTTCATATAATATTTTTCTATATACTCAACAGTTTTGCCGGTAAAAATAAATGTTTGTTACCGCTACCATAAAAATCAATAACCTTTTGTTTATTACTTTTTTTTAATATTTTAGGCAAAAAATATTTTTTTCTTCATACATTTATTTTTACCGGCAAAACTGTTGAGTATATAGAAAAACGTTATATGAACAGATTAAAGGAATTGTAATTTTTAATTTTTTTAAAATTGTTTGAGCAAAATCGGACTAGTGGTTCTCGAGTTATGTCAAAAAAAAGACCACCAAAGGTCAAATCGATATATCTCGATTCCTAGGGTTGACCCAGCGAAACGCCGGGACACGTATAACTTCTTTTTTACTGATATACCTTTCCCCGGTAGTTTGAACCCTTCCCGATCACTGACCCCTACCATTTGTCTCACAGTGTAATTAATAAATATAGAAACTAAATAGTACATAAAAATTAAGGTAGATGTGTTTTTGTGTTAATTTAATAAAGCATATTTTGCAAAACAAATAGCGTTATTCAATTTAAAAGAAACTTTTAACAGGTGTCTAACAGCACGTCGAATTAAAAAAAAAAACAACTAACCATTCAACCAACCCCTTGTTTAACATATCAGTTAATTAAATGTGATTTTTTGTTTCTTTATTTTTGCCATTAGATGTTTGTTTTTTATCTTAATAATATATTGGTCACTGCCAATAATAATAATTTGTTTAGTTTTGCATAGAGATAAAAACTTGCATGTATAGACTCTCAAGTGTGACCTGACGTAGTATTAAAACACAAAGTGTTGGAACAGATTAAGAGCGAAACGATAATCGGATTTAGCTTTATAAGAAAGGGCGAATGATGGTAAAAGCTGTAATTTCTCTTTTACACATAAATATTAATTTATAAAAATACAAAACAAAACGAAACATTTAGTAAAATAAACCATTTTTTGTTCTTTTTATAAATGTTTTCGTTTTAAAACCCTCCATCCCACTGTGCAGGAGGGTATATATCATTTTGTCATTCCGTTTGTAACTCATCGAAAAAAAAATCTGGGACATAAAAAAAATATATATTCCTGATGGTTATCAATAGCGAAACCGATATAGCCGTGTCCGTCTGTCTGTTGAAATCACGATCACGCTCAAAATAGTTGTGCTAGGATGTTAATTTTTAGTCAAAATTTTTCTCCAATTTCTTAAGCAGTTTGGTATTGGAAATGGGCATATTTGGTCCAGACGTTTTAAAGTTATGAATGCAGTAAAAGCACCTCTAGAATTTTCCATATTAACATGAAAAAATATATTAACTGTGTGTTGTTGTTGTTACTGAATAAGCAAAATATACATACATACACACCCAGACCTTGAAAGAGATAAATCTTTTTTTGAATTTATGTGCATAAAATTGGATTCATTTTATAAATTACTGAATAATTCATAATGCCTTTAAATCAATGATTGGACATTGAATAAAGTGAGATAAGATTTGTTCCTATTTGTGTTGATTCAATTTTGATTCGATTGAATATGTTGGCTTTAGAGGCACCTCACCGATTGATTCTAAATTTTTACTACTGATATAACTCTCTTTTGGGGGCCCGGTTTAAAGTTTAAAAATAAACTTAACTATATTTTCTTCATTTATGATAGGGTTGGAACAATATGTACACCATTGGAAAGGTAATAAAAATAGCTTTAGGATAGCATTTTTTTGTTGATCCATTATGATTCGGCGTAGGAATTTTAATTTTTTTGTTTTTTAATGTTTTTATTCCATAGAAAACCTATATAAGAACAAAAATTGTGCTTATAAGTATGTTATCAAGACGAAAAGCTTTCATTTGATATATAGATCAAGTTTTTATCACTTCAAACACCGAAGATATTAGAGGTCAAAATCGTGAGATTTTTTTTCTTTCAAAGTATGGCTAACTTTTGACAAATGAAAAATCTCAATACCGACAATACCCTACGGGAAATTTTAACAAACTGTCACCGAACTGTCCCCTTTATATGAAATAGACTGGTCACTTTTACATGGCGTTGTCATAGGAGGGGGAAATTGACCCCTTGTGACATGTCCCAAGACAAATCCTAGGACAGGTTACTGAACTCTCATAAAAAAACAAAGTTCAGGGATCTTATCTGCAAAAAAAAATAGGTTTGACTTCCAATATCTTCGGTGTTTGAAGTGATAAAATTTGAACTACATCTCAAAAGTTTTTAATCTTGAGAATATATTAATAAGTAAAAAATTATGTGGTAGTATACGATGGTTTTTTTAAAAACGGTTTATTTTAAAAAATCTTAAAAATAAATCTCATTCGCCGGTAATGGGTAAGCAAACAAAAAAAAATGTCCTCCATAAGATATTTTTACTATCTTTCGAATGGTATATATATATATTGTTCCAATCCGACTATAAATGACTTAGATATATGTAGCTAAGTCTATTTCCAAACTTTTCACAGAAAAAAAAATTCACTGTGATCAACTTATTGCAAAATTGAGATTTAAAATACGAATTAAGGAATTATATTTTTAAAGGTCTGCACACATCTATATGAATAACATAAGCAGTGTTGCCACTTTATGGGTAGGGCATGGATGGCAGCAATTATTAAATTGTTTAGTTTTTCACTTAAATTTCAATTCAAATGAATGAATTGAGAAAGTTATCAAATTTGTAAATAAAAAAATATATTATACATAAAAAAATAATTTAATTCATAAACTAGCCAATAGATAGTGGGTCTATGAATACAACTTAGCAATTACTTCAAAGCATTGTTGGTAGCAGAAACGGTGCGATTATCCGTGAGGGTAAGTAACGCTATCATAGATTATTTCGGTTACAGTATTTTAAGGATAATTGTATTTCGATAACGGTATTTTAAGGTTAACTGTATTGCAATAATTTCGATAATGGTATCTTAGATAAGCGGTATTCAGTTATTTCGGTGCAATCCGCAAATTTTTTTTTATGAAAAAACAAAGTAAAGTAAAATAAATTTATTAACTAAGTGTATGTAAAATTCACAATTACGACGTGGAATTACAAAAAGTTTAGACTAAAAAATAATGATGTTGTAAGGATAATGGGATAATGGTATTTCATTAATTTCCGTACTGGTATTTTAAATGTATCGATATTTGAATCTATAACAGTATTTTAGCGATAGAGCCTACCAACCCTGCCTCAATGTATGTAATTACTTTTGGCTTATGAATGACTTAACATCTAATTGTGAAGTTTGCATAAAAATTCCAATATCTATTTTTTATTCATACGAGTTAATGAATTGATTCACAGCGACTGATCCTCCACGAATTAAACCGATACATCAGGAAAGTGTATTAATCTATACATGCTTTGAAATTCTTTTGTTATACAAATAAGGTATTAACGTACACAAAAATATCGTTACCAAGTAATTAAGCAAATTTAAACTAATAAAGTTTTATGGAATAATTTATTATATTGTGTATGCCACAAAAACACTATTTTAGTTGAAGTGCTCCCAATTGCTTGCCAAAGATTTTTTTGTGTGTATTTAAAACGCAAATAAAACTTGATTTTTGAAAGACTCTAAAATAAGATTATTTTTAAATCGTTCACATGTGATCATAACTGACTTTTATTTACAAGCTTTTTAAGTGTTTTGTTCTAAAGTTAATTTTTTCTCTAAATGTTATGAAGATTCATATAAGACTCAAAAATTCATCATAAATGCTGCATATTTAAGGAACTTTTCTTTGTTATAATATAACGCCCAGAACGATGGGACAATTGAAATGGCCAAATCACTTCTTTTTAAGTTTACTGATGAGGTTATTACCTTTTTTCGGAGTTCAAATTGTAATAATATGTTAATTGAAGTCATTTATAATTTCATATTTTTTGGGTAATTTTGTTTACACTTTTGGGAATTTTGAATCTTGCTTGTGGCAGCACTGAGATTGAACAAGATTAAACTCAAAAATATTTACTTTTAGTGGTGGAAAAAATCATACACATTTGTTGCACAGTGGATTGGCCGAATACAAAATGGTAATAATTCATACTTGTTTGTACTTAGTAGAATCCCCGAATAAAAACACCTGGATGGAGGGTATCTAAATTTAATCTTTGGTTTGTATAAGTTCCCAGTCACCTGGGGACTTATACAAACCATCGAGCGGTTTGTATAAGTCCCCCCCGTTTCCACATGCAAGTATATGGTTGCAAGTTGAGAATACGTATTATCAGCGAAAATTACCGAAAAAACATGAAAATTTTACATCTGTCCACATTACTTGCTGCAAGTTCATTTTTAAAATGTCGTCGAAGGCATAGGTTGTCACTAAATAGCACTCCAGTTATGCCAAGTATTCAATATTCTAACAAAGCTGGGAAAAAATTTGTTCTTAACAATTTTTTTTTCAAAAACTTTTAAAAATTATATTTTAAATTACCATTAAGATATGCCGTTGTTTTCTTTTTTACTTTTTTAACAAATAAATACAAAATCAGTTGCATTACAACTTTTACTTTACCAAATACTAGTAAATTAATAGAAAACAATACTAGGCAACACTGTTTTCTTTATTCTGTCATTTCACTTGCCGCAAGTATCAAAAATCCACTGTCTTCAAAATTTACTTGAAAGTTGAGCTGCAAGTCGTATAAGTGTGATAGTATTCGTGAAAAAGTGTGAGTGTATTGAGTTTTTCGAACTTGCACTTGCATGTGGAAACGGTTGGTTAGCCCGCTTGTTTAACATTAATTTCGTATTTTTAAGCACTTATTATTATAAGATTCTGGGAGACAAAGCAGGAAATACAGTAATTTTGACTTAGCTGCACAACCAACTTTTGCAAGAATTTTTGTGCAGGTAAGCAAAAAACGCAGCCTTAATGTTCAGGTATACCAATACAGACTGAAAGCAGACAAAACAAATGAAGCTAATGATGACAACTTTGTGCTTTGCACCAGATCTTGCGATTTTTATGGTTAAAAAAGGACTAAAGTAGGATATTTTTGCCACAAAAAAAGTTGACAACACATTTATTTTATGTGTGTTTTTATACCCTACACCACTATGTGGTCAGGGTATTATAAGTTTGTGCTGATGTTTGTAACACCAAAAAATATTGGTCCCAGACCCACCTTATAGTATACCGATCGACTCGGAATTTTTTCTATTTCGATTTAACGAAGTCCGTCTGTCCGTCCGTCTGTCTGTCTGCCCATGCATTCTTGTGCGCACTCTACAGGTCGCAAATATTAAGATATTTTGATGAAACTTGGTATACTGACTTATGTCGGCCCAAGGACTAAACCTATTGATTTTGGTTAAAATCGGTCCATGTTTAGACCTAGTGCCCATATAAGGGTCCTACCAAAATTATATTGTTTATACGCTGCAGGTCGTAAATATTAAGATATTTTGATGAAATTTGGTACACAGACCTATGTTGGCCCAAGGACGAAGCCTATTGATTTTGGTGAATATCGGTCCATGTTTAGACCTAGTGCCCATATAAGGGTCCTACCAAAATTATATTGTTTATACACTGCAGGTCGCAAATATTAAGATATGTTGATGAAATTTGGTACATAGACCTATGTTGGCCCAAGGACGGAGCCTATTGATTTGGGTTAACATCGGTCCATGTTTAGACCTAGTGCCCATATAAGGGTCCCCCCAAAATTATATTGTTTATACGCTGCAGGTCGCAAATATTAAGATATTTTGATGAAATTTGGTACACAGACCTATGTTGGCCCAAGGACGAAGCGTGTTGATTTTGGTGAACATCGGTCCATGTTTAGACCTAGTGCCCATATAAGGGTCCCCCCAAAATTGGCTTAGTTACAAACTGCAGGTCGTAAATATTAAGATATTTTAATGAAATTTGGTTCGCTGACTCACATTATAGAACATTTTGACACAAGTCCCATTTAAACCCATTCGAATTTGGGATCCAAACATTAGTTGGCTTTAACCAGACTGGTGTAGGGTATTGTATAGTCGGCATGCCCGACTTTAACCTTTTTACTCGTTTTTTCCTAGAACTGAAAAATAAAGCAAAACACAAGAGGCAGCTAACGGTGATCTTTTTTATGAAAATAATGTAAAACTGTCAAAAATATGAGGAAGTTATCTTAAATGCGCAGGTACAAAAAGTGCACTTAAAGAAGACAGTTGCGTACATAATTTTGTAAAATAGAATCGAAACCAAAATTTTGTGCAGTTATATCAAATGTGCACTTAAGAAAAAGGCAGTTAAAGTCAGCGATAAAAAAAGCGGTGTCGCTGTTTAACTATGAAGATATGTGTATAAAAAATTGCTTCGCTCCAATTCTGTTTTACAATAACATTTGCAATTAAATGGAAAAACTCTTAATTTTCTTTAATATCACCTAAAGCAGTAAAAATGCATTACAATTATTTGCAGTTTATAACTTCTTAGCATTATATTAAGGTGCCCGTAGTGTGATTCTCTAACTTTTTATCGACACAACTCCGTAGTTAGATTATCATTTTTCTATGAAAATTAAACAGCTTAACTTCGGTGAAGCTTAACTGGTTTTCTTCATCTTACGGTTCAAAATTTGAAATTTTAATAAAACAAGTGATAAAAATTGTCAAAATATAGGTATACAAAAACCCTCTAAAATTATTTTTTTCGAATTTTTTTTTAGGCAAGAATAATCATCGAACAGTTAAAAATTTATTTTTATGAAGGCAAAATTACCCCTAAAATTATTTTTACCCCCCAAAAATCCCTCTCACAAATTGTTTCTCTCTAAAATTCACCCTAAACTACTAAAAACTTCTTAATCTGGGAGTAAAATACCTAACTTGGCAACACTGGATTGAACAAGTAAATAAATAAAATGAACGAATTTATGTGAATTCGTTTTCCAGAACACCCCCCGTATATTTTCGCTAACTTTACCAGTTTATTTTCTTTAGATCTGGCCACTCTTTACTTCAAAACTAATATTTTATATAATTTTTTAAGCTGTTTTTTATGGATTTTTTTGCATGACTTCATATGAATGTTTTGTTGTTTTTTTTCCAATAGTTTCCTGTGGTTTTCAACAACAAAAAACAAGCGAAAAGCCAAAGTATTAGAGTAGAGTTCGTGAACTTGAATTTCTTTGTGTTCAATTTTTTAGTGCTGCCACCAGAGTTGCCACAAACAAAAATTTTTTGTAACCAAAATATTTAGAAAAATTACCAAATGAGAAAAAAAAATAACCAAAATTTAAAGTTTTTATTTAAATATATTAAAATATTTATATGGTTATTCACAAAAAACTTTTTGTCTTATTAGAGGCTAATTGAACGATTTTTGTTGTTGTTTTGCCTTTTAATTTGTTTTATTAAACTGTAATAAAATTCAAAACATTTTTTTTTATACAAGCCTTATTATTTAAATTTAATTATTATAAAAATTTGTATTTTAGAGTTAACAAAAAATAAAAATAAAATTCTTTTTAGGTTTAACTTTAACTTTATTAAATAAAAGAAAACCCGGGTAAAAATAGTTATATATGTTCATATATAATGTGATTGTGCTATATATGGCTATGAATGGAGTCACATTAAGACACATATCAATATATACAACTACATCTGATATTATTTTTTGAACAAATTTTTTATATGGTAATTGATACTAGTATATGTCCCCAAATCTTACTCCATATATAACTACATTAGCCATATGAAATTAATAAAAATATATGTAGTGATCGATATGATTATATATGGTTCCATGCAAAGTTACATAAAAATGTATGTGACGCCATACTAAAAATATTTTTTTGTAATTTTATATAACTTTATATATAATCCTATACAAACTAATATATAGTTCAACATAAATTTTAGTTATCTGTAACTTAAGATTTAAAATAACATGGCTTCACATATAACCATATAAGGCTCCATAAACAAATTAAGTTATTTTTTTATATATAATTTCATATTAAAAAAGTTATGCGTGCGTTTCCTAAGACAAAAGCATTCAAATGCATTTTTATAAAACACAACCAATTTTTGTAGGAACATTTTTAAACATTGGGTTATGTATTCTAAAATTTGGGCCTTTAAAATTGTTTAAAATTTCAATTGTCAACTTAATAGCTGTTAAGCATAACTTCCAGTCATAAAAAGCCTACCTACTATCTGGTTTAATTATATAAAGTCAGATATATTTATATGGCAGTATATATAATTTGATATCCTGGATATGGACAAATCTCGGATCAAATTGCACCAAATTATATCTAATTTGATATAATTAGACACATGTAGATGACCCATTTTTCGGATCAAATTGTGTGTGGTTGTATATGGGAACTTATCAGATAAGATATAATTATATAAGACACCATATTAAAATTTTTACCCGGGAATGTCAAAAAATTGCATACGAAACAACAACAAACTATTAGTTAACTCTAAAACCTTCAGTACGAGAACCACCGTTAATAACTGAAAAACTTAAATTTAATTTCATTCCAAATAGAGATCAACAAATTAGTTTGAGCTAAAATTCATCACTGTGTTATTTGACGTATAAAAAAAATTATTCTATAAGGTTAAAACATCTCTTTGGCAGACCACACATAGTGGGAATGATTTTGATTATTCCACAATTCTTTTGATTGCATTATATTATTATTAATAATTTTAAAATCAAGGTAATTTCGAAACTTTGTTTTGATTAAAATAAGTAGTGAACATTTTCTTTCGGCAGCAGCTAAACTAAAGGGTTTTTTCAACTATATTATTAATTTTTTAGTTTTTAACTAAAGGGTTTTTTCAACTAAATTATAAATTTTTTAGTTTTTAGGCAGAAGGCTTAAATAAATTTTGATCAAAATAAATTAGTTATTCAAAACATTTTTCATCCATCCCATTTTTGTATTTGGATTTTTCATCCCAAAATTCAACTACATATATCCATGTCACTGTTAAATTCTGTAATGTTCGAAAGTCTTTATAATTTCCATTGGGTTACAATTTTTTTCTTCATTACCGCTTGCTAAGTTTGGGAAAGATGACAATAAAGGCTCCAAAGTTATTTCTAAATTATTTAAAATTTGATTTGGTGTTATTATGGCAAGATGTTTTAAATCTTTTCTCCAAAATTCAAAGGATTTTGAGATTTCTTTTAAAAGTTCTATATAAAAAGATTGTATATTTTTTTTTAATTTCATATTTTTTTAAGTTAGACAAGTTACTTTCATTCAAACATACATAGTTCAGCTTTACGACCAATAATTTAATTTCACCAAATAAATTAACCATTTTTAATAAAATTAAACTTTTAACGTAATTTCATTTGCTAAAATTGCTCAAAACTAATTTAAAATTTAATTTCAATTGGCCATAAACATATGGAAGACGCATTTTTTCCGATTGAAATTCTTTATTTAAGTTATTTATTATATTAAGTATATATGAGAGAAATAAAAAAAAACCTTAAAGCTAGTATCGCCCACTAGTTAACTCAATTCACAAGCTTTTACCGTTTACTTCGAAGTCGAACGATATAAAATATAAATCCAAAGCAGGCCACTGCTCAGTTATACGATTAATTACATTACATAGTATCAGTCACCGGGTGCCAGAAATTCCTAATATTTGATATGGCTCTACACTGCAATAATCTTGCAATTCTTTAAATTGAAGAATAGGTTTCGAACTATGCGCAAAAAGTTAAAAATGTTCCTACAAAAAAATTCAATTTGTACAGGAAGCTTCTTACAAGTATAAGCAGAACATAAATCTAAAAACACAGAAAAAAAATTTTATATACTTGATTGCCAAAAAAGTTACCAAAATGAAAAAAAAAATTCACATCTCCACATTGGAAAAAAAAAATAACCAAATTTGGTTATTTTTAACCAAAACGGAAACACTGGCTGCCACATCAATCTCCGCTAGTTTTTTTTTTAACTTAAAGTGTACCAAAAGTATGCGGGTTATAGGTTTACTGAGAAAAGATAGTTCAGGTTCCTACTTTTGTTGTACGAGTATTTTAGAGAACTTTTGTTCTTAAGAAGACCTTAAAATTATAATGGTTATAATTATAAAACGCTGTTAAAATTAGTATAAAAAATTAATAATTCTAGAAATTTTTGTAATTTATTCATAAAATTAAAATTTAACGCTTGTAGAAAACTTGTTTTATGTATATTTAAATGTCAAGAATTTTACTTTGTACAATTTTAAATTGTTAAGGCGCGCGTTTTGTTATAAATCTTAGTTTTTAAATGTCTTTATTTGATTTTGCATACTTTAGAAATTAACTACCAACTATTATTAACATATACTTTTAATTAAAAAAAAATATTTTTTTTTTGTAATAGTGTATAAGAGAATAAGTTATTTCGTATTTTATGGTGAAATTAATTTACCTTTAGAGCTTTTGTTTTCTTTGCATAGTCATATATAATTTAACATGTGTTCTTATATAATTTTATCCGAGAAATGGACCATTTTTATTACATAAGTTTGCATCAATTCTGTTATAATTTGATAATGTCAGATAAAAATATATCCGAATAACTGCTCGATATTATTTCATCAAATTTTATATAGTGGTATAAAATTTGTAGCTGAAATGGTACAAACATACAAAAAATCATAATTGGTGTATGCGGTATAAATTTCACCGAAATCCCAAATATTTGCAGAAGTAATTACCTGAGAGTACCTACAAGTTCTTGCCAGACTTAAGTCACTTGCGAAAAGTACATAATTTGTTAGCTTTAACCCATTTTTCGCCGACCGGTGATCACCAGCACTTTTCTATTCATTACTTGCTAATAAAATGTTTTTTTTTTATTTAATTTATTTTTTCTTGTTTTATGATATACCTACTTTTCCCTATAAAAAATTTCACTGGAATTCAAGTTGAAAACAAGTCCAATTCCAGCAGTAACGGTTCCAGCATTCGATTTTGGGGGGGAAATTTTAAAATTTTGTTTATTACTCATACGTCACGTGTAATCAATAGGGTTGCTATATCAGCCGAAACATTTATCATTAACTACTTGTCAACCCATTTTTGCCCACTTATCGTTCCAATGAGAATATTGTGACCACCTTCGTATTGTTTACCTTTGTGTGAAAAAATTCATGTTAGGCCCATTAAGTAACTAACCAATACTAAATATTTATCCCTATGAAAATTTGACCATAATAACTTATCAATATTTTAACTCTGGGTAGTTAACCTTAGTATGAAATGTCAGAATAAAAACAAAAAGAAAAACAAACATTAATAACAAAAAATTTTTTTACAATACGGGAAAATTAAAAGTTTTTCTCGCGGTTTTTTGTGTGTTTCTGGTCGTAAAAAAAAATACTACACTTGACCACGTCGTTTTTTTTAAGATTCGCGGTCGCTAAATGCTATAAAATGATTGTGTCTTTTTGCATACTATGGGAGGTGATTTAATTAAATCCATTTGGTAAGTCTATAAAATAAAAGTGAATTATTGGAACTATTAATAAGTATTTCGTGCTAATCGTGACAACCGCGGAAAGATTCGCGCATAAAATTAAAAAAAAAATAGTGGAAATTTTGTGATAGATTATTAAATTAAGGCAATTTATGTGATCAGCACATCAAAGTGAGTAGAAAAATAATCGCTGTGCATGATTTTGTATCTTTTTGTAATTACGAGTCAAAACTGTGGGTTGTCCAGGGGTTCTTCACATACTTTTAAAATATTTAAAACATGATTGGTTCACATTTCATAAATTCGAGAGTGATTTCTATGCGCTTTTTTATATTTAAGAATTAAATTCAGTAGTCTTGTACTTCATTCAGTAGTCTTGAGCTTGATACATGATTCATTTTGAATTTGAATTTGATACTCTGATTCCAAATTCTTAAATGTAAGTTACCCAAAATTGATGGAACAATTGTTTTTCTGAGAGTGGTTTTCCTATGTATTCTAGAGAAAAAAATTTATTCTTTACTACCATCGTAACAAAAAGTCTTAAGCTATTTGAATGCGTTTTGTATAGTATTTTAAAATTCGTAGAAAGCTATTTTTCGCGTTTTTAATGACGATTTTCTCAAAATTGAGAGGTGATAGAGAATTCGGAATAGAGATTTGGAATCAGCAAGTAAAATACTAAAAGTATATATCAAGCTTCTACCAACAGCGACTTTTCATTTTGTTGAGTTGTATAATTCGTGTCAAATTGTTGTAATATTGGTCACCATTTTTTGTTTTAATTATTGAAGACAAATTTTGGCTCCCTGAACCAATAAAAAAATAAATTTTTCCTATTTCCTTATATGAGGCCAATTTCTGTAAGCTAAATCCTAAATAGCAAAAATTTGTGCACGATTTTAAGTACTGATGCAATTTTTATAAGTTTTGGTAAAGTGGGGGAAATGCACGTCGAAAATACTTACATGTGTCACAAACGATTCTTAGTCAAAGTTTGGTTAAAGCTGCGCTTTAAATTTTTTTAATAATCATCATTACAAGTCTAATGTATTAAAATATTTTATGTAGGGTGAATTGTTCTAAAATAGCCTTGGTTAAGTTTCTTAACCACAGAAATTTCTATGGTTAAATTTTAGCATTGGTTAGAAGAAATGCTTGGTTAAAATTTAGATAAGTTATTCAAAAAATATGTTTACCAGTGGTTAAGGCTAGTAGAGCTTTTAACCAGGGTATAAATTGGGATAAGTTAACGGGCCTTAGTGTGAAAAATTCGACTTAGACAGAAATTGAGTAATTTTACGGAAGTAACGAAAACCTTTTGTAGTTTTTTTATAACAATCGATTATGTGCCAGAACTAAGAAATAATTTGTTCTAAAATTTCACTTAAGTAAAAAATTTTCAAACAAAATTTCTTACATACCTAAATTTTTTTAACATAAAAGTCGTTTTTAGTTCTGATTATCAAAATATTCCTTTTATTGGATGGATTTAAAAAACTTAAATTATACTTTTATTTTAATATATAAATAAATTATATATGGGTGAAATCAAAAAATGTGATAAATTTTTGGGCCAAATTTGTGAGAAGCAAAAAGTGTTAATATTTCGGGTTTTTCTTAATGGAATCAGTAAGTTTAGTTATTATAAACCTAATTGCAAAAAATCTCTTCTACAAGTTGTCGCAATAACTTTTTTTGCACAATTTTAATGTTTTTTGTTGTAACGGAGTTTACATTTCTGCAAGCAAAAGATATAACAAAAAATTGCGTACGAATTTTCTTCAATTTATTAGTTTTTCGTATTTGGGTTTTTAACTTGCTTTCAAATGATATATAATTTGTGTTTATCAAATTGGCGGTTTCGCGAATAAAAATACAATTCATTCCGCGAAAAAAATTTTTATTTTTTTTTAAATTTTGTATTTTTGGTCCTTTTAAATGCTTTTCAAAAATATTAAATTTTTTAAAATCGTTTGGATTTTGCGCAGTTACAAAATAATATATTAAAAACGTAACATTTCACGAACAAAAAATTCTTAAATTGTGTGAAACAAATTTAATTTGTCAAACTAATGTCAGTAATGACTCGAAATATCGATTCAAAACCAATGAAATGCAAAATCAATCGTTTTTCGCTCCAGCATCTAAGGGTAAAAAACTGATAACTTTTTTTGGTTTGACGCAAAATTATTAGTTGAATCGTCTTTTGATGCATAAATATTAGTTGAATCACCTCTGTTTATGCAAACAATTGTGGTTACGGAATTTACAGTTACGGAGTTTACATTTGGTTACTTTTTTCGTTTTCTTTCAGAAACGCTTTGTCAGAATTTTTTTTCCGAAACAAAATCGCATGATGCCTACAATGTGAATCCAAATATGACATTGTTAAAATTGGTCACAAATTTTATGTATTTACCAAAAATTGGTCAGATTGTTATAAATTTTGTAAAACAGGTGACAATGCGCTGATATATATCAAAATATGTAACTCAAATGTAATCCATGCATTAGAAATTCGGTGGTTACACGGTTTTTATCACATTTTTTGATATCACCCATATATATTTTGAAAATATTTGCCGAATTGTATTTTACAACATGGGTAATTTTAAGATTATAGGGATTTACTTTGATGAAAAATATTGCCGATTCTGAGGACTCCCAGCAAAATCTTTCATTACCAAATAAGTGGTTATATAATAGAAATTCATAGGTCCGCACAACTTATTTTTTTGGCGTATAAACTCATTATTTTTGTTTGGCGTGGTCGTTTTTATAAGTAGCCACGCTTACCCGCTCGCTTACGAAAAAATGAGAAATAAGTAGTTATGAGATTTTGAATAATAAGTGGTTACACACATGCTTACAAAAAGTTGAATTATAAGTGGTTATCCGATTGCTTACTTGATTCTTAAAAATAAGGAGTTAAGCAAATACTATTGGCTTAAGGAAATACATTCAGAAAAATTTAAGTTTTCTCTAGTGTGTAATTTTAGGACTCGTCATAAAAATGTAAACATAAATCATATTTACATATAGTAAATAAAAATGTATAAAATTTAACTGTGTAAAAAGTACTTATTTAAACTATTACGAGTAAGTCATTATTGTATATTTAGAAACAATGAATACAATAGGCCGTTATTAGGAATTCATTATTTTATATTATACAATAATGCAAAAGGTAATGATATATCATTTTTGGTAATGCAGACAGTAATGAGGTGTCATTACCAATATTTTGCTGGGCTGTTTCATAATAAAATTTCTAACAAATTTTTTAAAAAATTTTAAGATTCTAATAGTAATTTATTACGATTACTTTAAGATTTTGAGAAATTCATCCCTAACATTCAAAAGACTCTTTTGTAGAAATATTACTCGAATTGAGGACTCTTCCGTAGAAAACCACTTAGATTTCCTGGATATTTATTTTAAAGAACTCGTTTAATTAACGTTACCGTATAAGAAATCCTCCTGATTCTTAAAATACATTTTTCTATACAAAATTCCTCTATGAATTGCTACATTAAATCAATGAAATTTCGCTGGAATTCGTCCGTTGAAAATTTTCATTGATTTTATGCAGTTTTTCATAAAGTTTTAACAGCAGTTTCAAAATATTTATTAAAAATTTCATACAGCGAATAAAAGAATTTCATTAAAAAGGGGTTCATAAAAATTACGAAGCTTTTCATTCACTTAAAATAATACGTCAGTAGAAAAATCGATTTGACTAATTTTTAACAAATTTTTAGTTGAAACACTGATTTAGACAAAGATTTTAGTTATCTTCATTTAACACAATACTAAAAATCGTAAGTATTTTAACTAATTTTGAGTGTTATTACCCGGTAAATGTCCCCATCAATATATCCGAAGTTTTAAAAATGGCGCTATTTATTTCCTTCCCAATTTTTTAAAATGGCCCATACCTCTAAATCTAAGAGAGATAGAGAACAATTGATGAAAATTTCGACTACCCCTAACCATATAATACCCCGGTGAAAGGTTATCTCTCTTCAAGAATGAAACTTGGTGGGGCCTTGGGCCCTCGGAAATTTTTTATTAAAATTGGCAACTTCTTAAAATTGCCCATATCTCGAAAACTAAGCGAAATAGAGCAAAACAGACAAAATATTTGCTCCTTGGTAGTGCCCGTAGATATTATGGACTAGCTCCGGGGAACGCACTGAGACCCTAAATTTTACCAAATTTTGCGACTCAGTACAATTGCAAATAAAACTGTGGTTTTATTAATTTTTTACTTAAATTTATATAAAAAAAAGGTTTTAAAATCAACAAATTTTATTTTAAGAAATAGGAATAAATTTTGTTAAGGTAACAAATTTTTCTGTTCAGCCAACAGACATAATATTTTGAGTATATTATTTACGAAATTGTTCCTCCACTTCAAGAAAAAAACTTCTTTAGCTTAGTTAAAATTTTCATTAAAACTTAAATTTCTATCTGTGTAGGAGAGAACAATCTAAGAATTTTTTGTTATATGCACCACGAGGCTTATCTGAATTAAAATTAATTGATTACTGAGAGCTCTCATATGTCATTTTTTGACACAACACACTAACTTCGAGAACCATGAAACTGTTATGCTCCATAAAAACAGAATTATTTTTCACAATAATCAATTTCTTGTAAAAAATTATGACTATATTTTGAAGTTTCAGTGTTCATACGATAATTTTAAAAGAGAAACAATTGTAGAGTCTGCAAAATAAAATTGCGAAAATGTTTCTTTAACAAATTTTTAAAAATTTCTTACTTGAAGCTCATTAATTTTTTTCGATTTTCATATAAACAAAATGTTTTTCACGATAAAGTGTTTCATATGAAAATTGTGTATAATTTTTTTTTCAGCAAATTTAATATATAAGACTATTATTTATATGGTGAAAAATTGACGTGTTTGTTGGAATAACACCTTTATAAAATAAAAAAATGTTTTCATTCACAATCTTAATAACCATTTGAGTCCTTTAAAATTGAAGTTCGAGTAAAGTTTTTTCAGGGGAAAAGAGGAAAAATTTCTAAGGTTCCTATAAAAATGTAGTTTTTGAAGCGTTCGCCCTAAATATAGAATCTTTGATTTTTACAACTATATAATCTTCTATAAAAAAATGTCCTTACGAAAAACAATATCTCAATTGATTTTTAATTAAAGTTAATTCTTAAAATGATTATTTTTATAGTTTGATAAAATTTTTATTAAAAAACTTCTCAAACAAAAAATATCCCAAATTTTCTTTAGCAAAATTTGCATAATCGTATTTATTTGTAGTTCTTTTCTTAAAGAAAAATTTCCACAAAAAAATTAACTTGAGTACTTCGTTTTTTGTATATTCCTTTTTTCGTATTTAATTAAATATTTTGTATTTTTTTTAGGATCTGATGCATCTGAGTTTGTTAAATTGCTTTAGAACTGTTTTGAACTTCGGAAAAATTTTGTTTCCATCTTGCTTCCTGTTTTAATTTTTTCCGTTTTTTTTTTCTTTTTCCCTTTTTTCTTTTTCCTTTTCCGCTTTTCCTTTCCCTTTTTTCTTTTCTTTTTCCTTTTTTTATTTTCTTTCCCCTTTTTTTCGTTTTCGATTTCGTTTTTGGGGGGGGGGGGGGGGAGAAGTTATTTGGTTAACTTTCACCAAATTCCGCAAGAAATAAAATGTTTTGATATACTTTCAGGAAAACCAAAAATTTTCAAATATTTCACCTATGACCTTGGTAAAGAAATGATGTACTTTATCGGAGTTTTACAAAATTTTCGGAAAACAATATCTTTTTTCTAAACTAAAATAAATCTGAAGTGATTTTATTACGGCTAGCTAAAAAAATAAAAATGAATTCGGTTATTTAAATTATTGGCCAGAATCACAATTTTCTCTAAAATTTTCAAATTTATAACGCCTTCACTACTGAGCTAAAAGAGGGATATGTGTAATTTTCAGTACAATTATTCTCTGAGGTGTAGTTAAAAAAACTCTATGTGTTGACCACTATTTTTTATATTTTGTTAAACAAAATTTTAAAAAAATTCAAAATTAAAGTTTTGCAATTTAAAAAAAATTCCATCTTTGGCCATACCTGGGACTAGGTTGCCATAATCCAAGAGAGACATAAATTTATATCTTAATAGAACTTAGAAATGAAAATGAATTTAGAGTATAACATTATAAGTTTTAAAATAAAAATATTTACTGTGTTATTCAAAAACTTTTAAAATAGCCTAAGTACAGATTTTTAGGCTAATTAGGCAAAAAGAATATTCACAAATGATTAATAAAGAAAAATAATAAAATAAAAAAAATATCTGTTTAATAAAGTTTGGAAAAAGAAAACCACTGTAAAAAACTAAGAAACGTGAATTTACAATCATTAAATCTATTGTTTAAAAGTCATCCACCCAAGAATAGATGGAATACAACATTTTGTATCCAACCATAACAAAAAAAACTGCATAAATTCCAAGACTAAACTCTTTTTTCGAAAATTTTCCCAAATTTGCATGAAAATAAAATAAAAATAAATTCAATAAAATACTGATGCATTTATAATAAAACCATACTCGATAATCGAATACTTTCAGTATTCGTAATATAAAAAAATTCTTTAACAGAATTTTTTAAAATTATTACTTCTCAGTAATGTTTAAAAATCGTTTTTTAATATGTTTTGGTTTGTAATAAAACATTTTAATTTTGCAAAATTTACAAAACAATATATTTACCTACAATTACCGAGTCAATCGTTCACAAAATTCATGTATCACTAACAATAAAAAGAGAGAATATGCAGTGTTGCCAGAATTAAAAACAAAATTAATAAACTTTTATTGTACGTTTTTGAATACAATTTTTTAATAAAGGTTTAATAGAGATAATGAATGCTTTAACAAATTCATGTTTTAGAGATAAATTAAGAAGTTTTTTTTGAATAACAGCGTTTATATTTTACGATTTTCATAATTTATTCCATTTGAACTCTACAATGGTCTGGGCGAGCTGCAATTACTTAACTATTTTTCAACCGATTTTGGATTTGTATTCCTTCTTGGAAAGGTAATTCAGTCTAGATTACGATTCTAGTGACATATAGTTATTTGAGAGCCAAAAAATTTTCCCTTGGAAAATTTAATTCAAACTTTGAAGGGCCAGGGATTGCTCAAAAATTCTTCGATTGAGCTGAAGTTTTGTATGGATTAGTTTTTCCAGTAACCTCACAAAATAATGATTATAAATAACTTCTAAATAATTTCAAAAGAATCACAAAAATACAATATCTAGATTTAAATCTTCAGCAAACAAATTAACTAGTGTTTTCAATTCGTTTAATCGATTAACCGATTCCATAATTTCGGTTAATGTCGAAACAAATAATTTAAAACTCAAATAATTATTCGACCCGAATAATCGGTTAAAATATGCCGATTGACCGGTTACGTTTTTAATATGGAGTTTTTTCTTTATTTTTCACCCAAAACTTCATCATTTTCTTAGCCTAGGCGGAAAAATCCAAGAAAAGCTTAGAAAGTCAAATACTAATTAAAATACCATCAAATTCTTTAAAAAGTGAGTGAAAGATGTCCTTAAGCCTTTAGATACCTTTTGTTGGAGGAACTCCAAGCAAGTCGACACTGCACCAGTGAGATTCCTAAATTTTAATAAAATTTGTTTGCAAATTTTTAACAATATATCAAAGTTTCTATTTGCAAAAAAAATCTTTAAAAAAACATTGCGAATGGCCAAAATAAAGGTGTTTTTTAAAACTTTTCAAAACACACGACGTGTTTGACTGGAGCAGGCTTTTGGAAATACAATAGACAATGTTTCGTTTCTCTTTTAATTCTTTGAAAAATTATAACTGATGTAAATTATACTTCCATGTCCTTTAAGACAGGTTGTATTTGTTTTAAAACTGTGTCACACAATTGACATATTAATTCTGTAAGATGTCTATCTTTTCTTCTCAACAAGAAAGTAGGTATGTATTATAATCGGTTCTAAACCACATCATTTCTAGAACATGTTCCACTAGAATACCATAGAACCCGAATCCGTTTCACTGAATTTAAATATTTATTCGAATTTAAACAAATAACCTAAAGCTAACACAAATTAAAGTTAAAAAATTTGGAATTTATATGGAATTTGACATCTGTAACTGCGCACTGAGAGAATTGTCTACATGCTGTTTATGAATTTTTACATTGGCTCAATGAAGTTTCTCTGGAATTCGTCCATTTTCATTGAATTGAATATTATTTATTTAAAATTTGATACACCCAAAAAAAGTTTTATTAAAAAGAGCTTCATAAAAATAATGAAGCTTTTTCATAAAATTTAAGAAATTTGTCATACACTTTGGGAAGAAAATTTCATTAGCCTACTGAAAATTTTAACTAAAACTCGTCTAATAAAATTCTCTCTGCATAAGTACGTTTTATTTATTGTTAATAGATTTAGAAAACGAAAAATCAGTAAAATTTCATCCTGATTTTTTCAGATTAAATTAGTATTTAAATTAACTGAACTTCAACTCAAATAGTAGCTCTGGCTTTATATCGATGACTCAATGTAAAAAGGCTCTAAGTCGATTAATATTTCTTCAGGGGAGAAGGAAAAATGTTAATAAAATCTTCAAAACCTTGATATAACATTTTTTTTTTAAATGCAATATTAAATTTTATTGCTACAGTATTGATTAAAAAACATTTTTTAAATACTTTACTACAACATTCAAAGGAATTTTGCATCTAAAGTTTTTCAGGTTTTTAAAATTTGTTTCTAAACAAATAAAAAATTTGCATAAGTTATCGATATGTAACAAATTTAGGTTAGCTGTTGCTAACTTATTAATATTTGGCAAAACGAAAATCTGCTAGTTTCAGCAGTTCTTTCTGTCATTTTCAATGACATTTTAGTAGCTTTAGCAAAATTTTTACCGCCCTTTTTCTATTAGTATAAGAAAAGGTTTTTTTAAAAAAATCTCAAAACGAAACTTTTCAACCTTAGAATACGAAAACTTTTTTCAATTTATCGAGTTAATATGTCCCGTTTATATTTAACAAAAACAGGCAGCTCTTTGTGTTTTTATTGATAAAAAATAAAGAAAATACATTAATTTAGCATTAAACGAATAATAGATTGATCGCAAATTTTCTCGATTAACCGAGCCGAATAATCGGTTAATCAATTTTAGTGGTTTTTCGAATAATGCATTAACCGATTAACCGCCTACGTCGCATAATTGGAAACACTAAAATTAACTGAAGTACAATTTCTCTACAAGTTTTTTTTAGTTTTTTTTAGTCTACTAATATTTAGCAAAAAGTTTTATTGACTTTAGCAAGAGTGTTTTACATTTGCAATCGACTAAATGTTACAACATTTTTTGTTACAACATGTTTGTTAAAAAGCAGTTCGCTGTTTTTTGCGCTAGTACCCTTCCGACTAAAAATTTGAGTGTACAACATCAATGAAAGAAAGCATACCCAGCAGAAATTACTGCTTGCTTGGAAGCAGTTTTGTCAGGGAAAGTTGAGCAGTGAAGCGATTGCATTATTGATGATATCATGCCTGATTTTTGTTCGAGATAGCTCGCGTGAAAGCACTTGTTACGAGATCCAAAAAGGCATGAATTCACCGCTTTTTATTAGTGCTCCTGTTTTTCTTTTAAAATGTCGATAATTCATGCCTTCTCGGAAGTGAATATTATAAAGCTTTTCAACTATTTAAAATCATGCCTTCTCAAAAGCACAATATTCCTGAAAATTTTTCGTGAAGAGAAAATGCCTATTATTTTTAGTAAAACCTCTTATTTTCATTAAAATAACTTTTTTCCGCATTTTAAAAAATGTTGATAAAAGAACCGCAAAAATATTTAAGCAATCAAAATGTATTGCCTTTCATTAGCTTCGTAAACAAGCTATAAATTTTTAGAAGCGGTAAAAGTAGCAGTAAGGAAGCAGTAATCGTTTTTACTGCTTCCACAGTTTTGCTGGGTAGTGGCTACGATCAGTGATAATCTACTGGTTTTTGGAATGTGCCTTAAATTACTCGGGCTTTAGAGGAATTTTTACCAATCAAATTTATATTCAGCTGCTGTTGCTCTAAGAAAAAAATAATAGCGAATCAAATGCGTGATATCGGCTATTGTTATACGGCGAAATAAATAGCGAGACGAATGTGAGAGATCTCCGTTATTGAGCTAAGGTAAACTGAGTATCGGAAATCAAATAAATAGCGAGACGAAATCGGGTGATCTAGGCAATTGCTCTGAATAATAGGACGAATTCGGAAGGTCTCGATTACTGTCAGTATACCACGATCAAACTGATTCCTGCTAGGCCTGCTCAACCCAAATTTTCCACTTTATAAAGGATTTTCCAATAGGAACGGGTGTTCATTGCAGTTATGTTGTTGCATCTTTTATTAATTTTTCTGTTATATATTTTTCAGTCCATAAAGACGAATCACCATGGCAAGTAACAGCGTCGAGCAGAACATGTAAATGTGTTTGATGACTGCACAGAAATAAATTCATAGTTATATAGTAACGGAAATACGTAGTGAAATTCAAATAAATTTAAAATAACTATTTTAGTTATCAACAACTATGTTTGTCATAAATATGAACGATTTTTATTTACCCTGTGATTGCGTATTTGAATTAAATTTCAAAATGGCAAAACATTTCTATTTAAGAGAACATAAAAGCAGAAAAAAACAAATAAAATTTTGAAAAATTTCGCTAAGATCTTCGCGTTTGTTTGTATCTTCTTATGCAATTTTTTAATATTTATTTTTATTTTGTAGGACAAAGATGATACATTAACAATACGTGGAGGAAGAAATTGGCCAATTCTCAATGGAATTTAAAATCGTAAAGACTCAAAGGTGTAAAAAGGCATCACGGAAATCAACGTAAATATGTGCGGTATTATTAAGTGATAAATATATATGTCCTTTATTTATTTAAATTACGTAGTAAAAAAAGAGATTACACATAACACTTAAATAAAAAGTTCACGAAGAACATAGGGCGTCAAGTGATAAATATATAAAGATATTTGTTTGTATATTCTGTGTAAATGAAATGTTCAAAAATTAAATAATTTATAAAGGTTTTAAAATAAAGAAAACCAGAACTGTGGGTTCAAGTAATCATTCTGAATTTTAAGGTAGTTGATATCTATTATGTACAAGTTTTATTCCATTTGCACTATGAAATTGTTGCAAACAACTTCCTCCATAGTTAATTTATTGATTTAAAATAAACCTACACCGATAAAATTCCATAGTTAGATACCCAGTGTAGAAACGGTAATGACATATCATTATTTTTTGGACTACCAGTAATGACACCCACTTACCTTCTGCATTATTTTAAAAACACATAATAATGAGTTACTGATAATGACTTATTTTTATCATTATTTCAAATAGAAAATAATTTTATAGTTTTTTTTTTTAATTTTTTTAAATCTATTTTTAGACTCAATATTTTTTAAACACTGGTAAGGATATATGTAACCACATATTTTTTGATTTTTTGTATGTTGGCGAGTAAGCTTACTTGTGTGCAGCAGGTCAATTATGTTTTTATCTATTAAATATTACATGTCAATATAGCTCAGATGGTAGAGCTGTTGACTGGCAATCTGTAGACCCAGGTTCGATTCCCGCACCAGCAAATTTTATTTAAAAAAAAAAATACAATAAAATATATTTTTTTTTATATAATTTATTTTTTTGAAAATCTATTTTTAGACTTATTATTTTTGTCAGTACTGGTAAGCACATAGGTAACGATATATTTTTTGATTTTTCGTATGCTGGTGTGTAACCATAACTCATTATTTTTCGCGACATCGCCATATAAAGGTAATAAGAAATGTAATAACAAAAGTAACTAGTTACCATTACCAAGTATGTAGTTACATAACCACATATCTTGTAATGATTTTCTACACTGGGTAGTTAAGAAAATCTATAGTTGAATTTAAAAAAAATATAAATTACTAACATGATCAAAAGCAACTATTGCTTTCGTGTAATATTTTGGTTACCCTGTAAATTAATATTTCAATAAATTTTCCATTGTCAAAGATTGCATTTATATTTCTTAGAAAACAAAACAGAAAAAATATTATAATGAAATAAATTTGGTAAGAAGTTTAGAAGTTGTAATCAATTTAAAATCAATATTTATTATGTCTATGTTTTGCAGACACAATTTTGGAAGCTTTAATAATAAAACGAAATGGTCAAGAATAAGAAGCAAGAAAAATCTTTTATGAAAAATTGTCTCCATATTTTAAACCCTCCCACCAATATATGTACGTTTTAAAGATGGATTTAAAACAAATGGAGCATAGCTATAAAAAACGATGAAAAACTAATAAATTTGGCTTTTAAGTGTACAATTAAACTTCTTAATAATTTTGAATTGTTTTGGTGTTATTAACTTTGTGCAAAATTTTTGTGTCATTAAATTTTTTTAATAAAAAGTTTGTCAATATTCAATTGTTAATACTACTAAAAATAAAACAAAACGATATCCGTAGGGTCCATTAACTATTTTTTATTATCATATAGTTGATTTATACTAATTTCTTGATATTTAAAAAACTTAGTTATCATCAACTAAATCAGTTCAACTATATATTAGTTAGGGGTATTTCACCTATTAGGTAGTTGAAATATTCGTTACAATCAACTAAGAAATATTTTGGGTGTAGTTGTCTTCCACTATTTGACATTAACTATGCCATAGTGAGGGTTATTTCACCTATGACATAGTTGGAAATGTAGTGATCAGTAACTATGTAATTTCGTGGGTGTGGTATCTAAAGCGGTTGGAAGCGAACGCCGATTTAACAAATAAATCACCTTCAGCAATGAGGTCCATTTTGGGATGAACCTGTACGTCAACAAGCAAAATTGCCTGATTTGGGACGACACCAATCCCCACGAGTTGACCTAGGGGTAATACATCCGCAGAAATTCATGGTGCGGATGGTGGCCCGGCAGTATTACCGGTTCGTACTTCTGTGAAAACGATGACGGCATTGTTATCACCGTCAAGGGTGATCGATGATAACCAATTTCTTTTGGCAAAAAAAGGATGATATGGATGATGATATGACACATTCTACACTAGCGATTTGAGGTTATCTCACGTAGAGGTATCGTGCTATTTGACAGCAATTGACTTGTTCCTGTGGGGTTTACTTAAGCCGTATGTCTTATGACAACAAGCCACAAAAGACTGGTGCCTTCAAAGTCAACATAACCCGTGCCATTGCTTAAATTATGCCTGATTTGTTCGCCGGAGTCATCGAAAATTGGACCTCTCGGATGCGTGCTACCCAGTCATATTTCACAATTGGTGTGTTCGTGTACTCAACATTGGGGATATTTTTTCGTATCCATTTGGGTAAATTATTTTAATTAGCTGTTATATCATCATCTGTGTTCAACTAGTTCAATTGAACTATTCACTTAATTGAACGAAACTCTCAGTTCACTACTAATAGCTCTTTTAGTTCGATCGTTTATTTCATTCACGCAGAAAAATATGTGTACCATTTACATAACTTGGTGTAAAGTTGCCAAAATTATTTGTTAAGACGCTTCGATAAATTTTAAAAGAGAAAAATACATAAGTAAATCGAAGCTTTTGCTTAATAGTAGAAACTTTTTCAGGATTAAGCACTGTAAGTTGTTTTTCACGTGGAAAAATTTCACACGACCTTTAAAGGCTTCAAACTGCAATTTAAATTATAAAAATTAACAATTTTTTAATTTTATAACAAAGACACAATCACTATAAAGAGAAAAAGTCACTTTTTCCCAAGAAAAATAATAGTCTTGTCCATTAAATTTGCGTGAAAACAAACTCTACGCAATTTTCACGTGAAACTCGTTATCGTGAAAAATCATTTTTTTATATGGAGTATAAAAGTTTTTTCAAGTGAAATCGAAACAACTTACTAAAAAGTACGCTTTTGCCTTTCAAATGAAATAAAAAAATTTCGTTTATATCAGACACCATTCCAATAGTAACAGGTAGATGTCGTAAACTTCTTAAGAATTATTGGAGTATAAGGTCACCAGCTTTAGCAAACAACACAGCAGTCTATAAATAGATTATTGGGTATAAAAAACGCTTCATTTCAGAGATAATAGCCAATTTTTTAAAATATACTGTATCTCAAAAACTAAGCGAGATTGTCACAGAGTGACATTTTTATTTTTTTTTGAGACGTGATAGTAAAAATTAACGCACTCAGATAATGTAGTGGAATGGAACGGGGAACGAGTGAAGTTTGAATAGTGAACGAAATGGGTTGAGCCGGGGAACGAAATTCCTTTTATGGGAATATGAGAATTTATCTTTTGATATGAATTCCCTAGTAAAAATGATTTTTATATATTCATATATGATTTTTATACAATCATTTATGATTTTATACAATTATAACTTATCGAGTATTGTGAAACATATATTTTTATATGATTATATCAAAAGATATTTAATTATATAAAATTATATTAACCATTTCGGATTAAATAATATATTTTTTATATAATTATATTAACCCATACATGGTTTGATCCGGAAAATGGTGGATCTGGTTAATATAATTTTATATAATTAAATATCTTTGGATATAATCATATAAAAATATATGTTTCACAATACTCGAGAAGTTATAATTGCATCATAAATGATTATATAAAAATCATATCTGATTATATAAAAATCATTTTTACTAGGGTTGGTAAAAAAAAAAAATAAATCACCTTGTGGTTGTCCAAAATAATCCCTCGGAATCCCTCCCGGACCTATTTCATTTTTCGTATTGGATTGTGAACTTTAGTTGCATTTAAAGCAATTTAAACATCCTCGTTTTTGTAAAGAAATGCTTTCTTTGAGATTGTAATTACTTTTTAAGGGCATTAGTACGATTTCATTAGCATTACTACACTCAAAAAAAAAGTCAGTAAAGTCAGCAAAAAATGTTGCTGTGTCAGCAAATTTTTAGTCAGGAGCGTGCTTGCAAAAAAGTTGGTAATTTCAGCAAAAGGTTTGCTGAAAATCAGCGAGCTGATTTTTACCAAAAAAATAGTAATCTTCAGCAAAAGTTTTGCTAACATTTAGTCGACTGCAAATGAAAAAAATTCTTTCTGAAATCACTAAACTTTTTGCTAAATATTAGTAGACTGAAAAAAACCAAAAAAAACTTGTATCGAAATTTTACTTTAGTTAATTTATTTGCTGAAAATTTAAATATAGAATATATGTAGAGTTGTTTTTCTTTTTCTGTCATTTCCGTTTCCAGAGAAGCTGCGACATCTACATCTTGTCAATCTGCTTGTCGTCCACGCTATGCATGCGGTTATCAGCACAATTTTTGTAGCAAAATAAATTAGTAAAACATTAGTTCAAAATTAGTTTAGTGCTAAAAAAATATAATTAAAATTTTTGCTGAAAACGGAATTTCAGCAAAAAAATTGCTGAAAACTAGTACACTTGATATACAAGACGTTTTACTAATTTTTCTACTAACTTATTTTTTTGAGAGTAGGACAAATTCTAATGCCAGATAATTTCAGCAGAATTAAAATTTAAATCCCAAAGAAAAAGTCTCAAATATGCGCTTTATTGGACATAGTTGTCGGAATTCAATATAAAGGGTTTTTCAACAGGGACGCTACAAAAATTGAAAGACAGGGACAGCAAACGACGCCATATTTCTTGCCGCTCTTTTGACATTTCTCATCAGTAAGGTTTGCCATTTCATGATGGAAAGATATACGAGTCGAAATTATTAAAATTTACTACCAAAATTCGGAGTCAGTAGCCTCAACGTTAAGAGCGCTACGTCCAATTTATGGTCGTCATAATCGTCCTAGCAGATCAACAATTGAGCGTCTAGTGGAAAAATTTGAATCCACAGGCACAGTACAAAATGTTCACGTGCCAGTGAGACAAAGAAGTGCCCGTAGTGTCGAGAATATTGCTGCCGCTGAGGCTTCAGTTGAAGAAAGCCCAAATGTGACTCTCACACGTCGTTCTCAAGCGTTGGGCATCTCTGTGACGTCGTTGTGGCGAATTTTGCGAAAAGATCTTGGCCTACATCCTTACAAGATCAAATTGACGCAAGAACTGAAGCCGCTTGACCACCAGAAGCGTCGTATGTTCGTGAATTGGGCTGAGCAACAACTTGAAAATGATTCCGATTTTCATCGAAAAATCATCTTCAGCGATGAGGCTCATTTCTGGCTGAATGGCTTCGTCAATAAACAAAATATGCGTTATTGGTCAGAGAGCAATCCACACGTACTCCATGAGTCATCAATGCATCCCGAAAAAATTACGGTTTGGTGCAGTTTATGGGCCGGCGGCGTCATTGGGCCGTACTTCTTCCGTGATGATCAAGACCGGCACGTTACTGTGAATGGGAATCGCTACCGTTCAATGATAACCGAATATTTTTGGCCCCAATTGGATGATATGGACTTGGAAGACATGTGGTTCCAACAGGACGGCGCCACAAGCCACACAGCGAATGTCACAATCAATTTATTGCAAACCAAGTTTGGAGAACGTGTTATCTCACGAAATGGTCCAGTCGATTGGCCGCCTCGGTCGTGCGATTTGACGCCGTTGGACTATTTCCTGTGGGGCTACGTCAAATCTATGGTCTATGCCAACAAGCCAGCGACGATTGATGAACTTCGTACGAATATCGGCCGATTTATGCTTGAAAACCGTCGAAAATTGGGTTCAGCGTCTGGACTTCTGCAAACGTGCCCGTGGTGGCCATGCAAAAGAGATCGATTTCCATACATAATGGCATCGAACGTACTTTCACAGGAATAAATAATTTCATTGATATCCAAAACCATTTTTGTTTTATTTAAAAAAAAAAACTTTTGTAGGGCTCTTATTGAAAAACCGCCCAGAAGAACGAAATCTCTTTTTCCTTGATCTAACATGTGTTGTTGTATTCTAACGGTGGGTCTAATACTGCAGGTTTAAACTTTAGTTAATAGTGAACCCAAAAATTTGTTGTTGTTTTGTGTACATTTTTTTTTTGTTTATAGTTAAGTTAAAGTTAAATCTACAGTATGAGACCCACCGTAAATTGTTCACAATTTTATATGTTTTTATTTGTATGATTTGCACTTTTATGTAAATTTTTGTCCATATTTTACAAGTAGTGTTTTTAAATTGTCAAGATTATTTATTAAAAGCTTTCTTGTTTTTTATTTTCAATTTATTTATTTTTGCTTTAACGACAATCGTGTTTGGAATTGATTTTTCAATTATCTTCCACTATTTACAATTTTTATAAAATATTTAATTTGTTTACAATTTAAAAAGCAATAATATTTTATTGTCAATAACAATTATCATCTGTTTTTGTATTTATAGAGAATTTATGGAATGTTTCGAAGATGATTTTTCATTATTTTTTTTATCATATTAATCGTCTATAATTAAGTGGGTGTAGAAATCGACAAAATATAGTTTTGTTTTTAAAAAGATCCGGCTGGGTATTAAAAAGTTTGAAAGTTTAATGTCAAGATGGATTAATACTATAAATTGACATGCTACAATGATAAACAAACTGTCAACATTTTCAAAACTATTTGGCTTTGCAATTAACTAAATATCTGATATTGAATCTTGGATTAATTTCATTGTTAAATATTTTATTTTGCAAACCGAACTTTTAACTAAATGCACATTTTCAAAGGATTGAACTAATTTTAGTGAGGCATTACTAATTTTATTTACATAAATCCAATGTTTATTGCGGCAATAACTTTAGATAAAATACTTCCTTATATGTCACATTTTGGAAAACAAAAACAAGATCACTATCATATTGTCTTGTTTTGAAAAAAAAAAAAACCGAACAAAATCTATAAACCTACATAAATATTTTACATGGAATTGAAATAAAAACCAAAACAAATAAAACTTGTAAGTGTCAATATTAATAATTTATATTTAATTAATAAAACCAAATCTATGAAATCTTAGACAACAACAATAATGTAAGTAGGTTCAAATTAGAGCCTCTCTAGTCCAATCCCCAAACCACAACCCAGCCATTCACTGGCCGTGATCGCCCAAGCATAGATTGATGTAAATGATTATTAAATAGACATAAGATTCAAACGATCTATCTAACGATCCAAAGTCGCCACAATAAATGAAGCCATTCTATGTCTAGTGTTATATGTTGTTTTTTGTAATAAATTATAGAAAAAACTTTTAATTTCCGCCACAAAAATATATAAAGTAATTTGAGATTTATAAATCAATCCCAATTGAGAGAAATCTACATCTACATAACTATAAAACTAAGGTCAGTATTGATTATTGAATGCTCAAATATATAGTAAAAAATAATCTGATCAGTAAGTGAGAGGTTTTCTAAAGTTTCGTTGTTATTGTTTTTAGTTTGTAAGTGATCTTGTAAAATATCACACGCATATCATATCAACATATGTGAGTTGATGACAGAACTTTAAAAGAAGCTATTCAATAATGTGACATACAGTTTGTTAAATCAGTAAAAAAATAAAGTCTGGCATGCTGACTTTAAGATACGAGTACCCTGCACCATGTTACGATTTTGGATATATTTCGAGAAGCGGATCAAATTCCGGGAAGAGAATTTCTATAAACGATGCAATAAATATAGTAAGCTTTTGTAGCGAAAATATAGGGTTCGCTTTGACTACTGCTTATACCACTGTTGCAAAGGGTATTCAAAATGCTGATCACGTTTCATGACAACTTTTACTCTCTAATTGTCGAGTTTCACAAGGGCTAAGGAAATCACTATGATTAACAATATCAGTAAGATCACTTCATATTTTCTTCTAAATCGATTGAATTCATTTTTAACCATTCGCAGAGACTTCAGTATTTGCAATTTATTAGATCGAATTTAGTTTTTAGGACTTCAATCAATTTATCTCAGTTCGTTGTTTTTACAAATGTTTTGACAACGAACACACAAACATACATATAAATAGTACCTTTTATGTAATTGTTGCTTTCAAAAAGAAGTTGATTTATAACTGGTTTTACCAAATCAGACAGTTCATATACGAAAGTACAAAATTCTCGTCCCGTTGATTTTTTGTACCTTATGTAATGTCTCGGTTTGTGTAGTAAAGCTATCATTTTCTTATTGCAAACAACTCAATAGTAGTGTGATGGCTACGAAACAATTGCATTGTCTATCATGAAAATGATCAACCTTTTTTGAAACAACAAATAAATCGAATATGACAATATCATATTAGAATTTGGACTTGAGGTAGAACAATATTCTAACATTCGATTTTATCTATCATTGAATTCAATCGTTAGGAATTATTCGATTTCTTACTCATTCGAATGACAATTTTGGAAATTTATCAATCATTCGATTTTGTATAATTTGATTAAGCAATTTGGAAATGAAATTCGATTTTCTTCATTTGATTTAATAAAATTAACAATTATATTATTTCATTAGTGTAAATTTAAATTAACATATACTACCTCCGTTCCGAAATGAGGTTAAAATTTCTATATTTTTGCTGGGATTATGAAGGTTTTTAAAAAAAACTAATTTTTTTTTTTTTTTGGATATTTGTTAGGACATATCAGTGATTCTGAATTTATAAAGTGTGTTTGCGTACCCGAAAATTTGTACAAATTCGTACAAGTTTTTACTGGAAGGTGTTTGTTTACACAATTACTGGGTAAATAAAGTCTTCGCCGAGATGGCCTTTTACTAGTTTCTATTAAATGCAGCGAAGAGACATTAGCAACAGCTCGTCAAAATATAGTTCATTAATTTTATTACAATACAATATTATTTTTTCTACCACAATAGTGGCACATGAACTTGTGATTTTAACTTATTTTCTTTTATTTGAATAAAAACACTTTGCTAAGTAAAATGTTAACTTTATTTTGGAACAAAAAATCAATAGAAATGTTAAGCATTTCTCGGAACAAAGGTAGTAGGACTTTTTGGGCTGAATAGGAAAAAAATATTTTTTTTATTTTGTCGGGGTCTCCGACAAAGTTGAAATATTGATTTGTACTTATCTCCACTATTTATTATTTATTTATTATTATCGGATTTGGACAATATGAGCACGCAAAGGTAATTGAAATGGCTTTAATATGACATAAAATTTTAATATTTATTAACCCATTACGAACCGGTTCGGGTTTTTTAATTTTTATAACGATTTTTTGGGGAAAATCCTTTGAATATCAAAAAAGTGCTTATTGTAGCTTAGATTACAAGCTTTTATTTGAGGTACAGTTTTTGCTTTTACCCCTTACATTAACTTTCAACGTGGATAATTATCAACGTTGAAAACTCGACGTTTATACATTTTCATACATAACGTAACTTGTTCGCGTTACTACATAAAAGGGTTTTCTGATGTACGCTCGATTATACCCTAACTATTACAAACACTACCAGTTTAAAATTTTTTTATATTCCAATCGGTTTAATGCAGATTTGCTTTAAATACTCGAAAATGATCGAAAATACAGCCAATATCAGAAATTAAAAAGTGTAATAATTAATGAAATATGTGAAGTTTAAAATTTTGAGAATGAAATTTAAAGATTAATTTTTGCTTCCCAGCCAGCAATTTCGGAGCGCTCATAAATAAGATTCCTAAATGGCTCACAGAAAATATGAACCCTCAGAAAACAATCCAAAAAGTTGTCTCTACAATCTAAAAGGCTGTCTCAAAATGAGGGTTCATTTTTCGGACTCAAAGAAGATTTCGAAATTATTTAAATTTATGAGGAAAATTTCGATTTTATACACTCATAAAAAAAAGTTAGTACAAAAGTCTGTTAAACGCGTCCAGATTAAATTGAATTAATTTTTCTGTTATTTTCTATAAAAAAGTCCGTACAAATAGGTCAAAATTCTGCTAAAATAATAGGAAATAGTACATGTATTTGCGCCAGCACAATTTTGACTTATTTGTACGGACTTTTTTTATGAGTGAACGTTCTTTTTGCTGAGTCATTTCTGAGTACACAGAGGGCCCTTTTGGGAAAATGTTTATGTGTTTGGAGCTCATTTCTGAGTCTATAATGATCATCTTTGTTTGCTGGGTTTTTTATTTTTGATATATTTTTGTTATCAATTTTCTTAATTGTATTTTTTTTTATTTTTATTCTCATTTTTCGTCAATTTACTTTGGACCCTTACACCTTACCCTTGTATTACTTTGGATACCAGGCGTTTGGATGTTTTATTGGTATAAATAATAGGGTTTTCTATAAAATTAGATGAATTTAATTTGTCCTTAAAAATTTGTGAATTTAAAATAACCCAGCAAGCATGGCAATACGAAGAAGATTCTCCGATCATATTGCCAGAAAGAAAACATTTATTGCCGGCAATATAAATTTCGTATTGCGGAAGTTTCCTCCGTCGGGCACAACTGTTAACCGAAAGCAATACTTCCAGGCAATGCGAAAGCATTACCCCAGGAAGATAAATCGGCGATATCGCTAATTTATCACCTGGAAGATAAAAAGGTGATATTGCCAAATAAACTCCACGGTACAAAATAAACCATTTATTATTTTTCATTATTAAATTTAAGCCTAAAAAAGAATATCTGCATACATAATCCATTGAACAACGCATTAAATCTTGATTTTTTCGAGGAATTTGTTTCCTATGTATCTGTTGGTTGTTTTTGTACAAATTTTGTTTTAATTTTTTCCAAAATGACAAAAAATTTCAAACAAATTTTATAATTTAATTTCTTATTGAAAGATATATTACAAATGTTTACAGGGCATATTTAAAAAATAAAAACTACTTATATTTTTCAATAAAGATTTGTCAATAAAAATATGCAGAATTAAATCTTGGAAAATATCTTTAACCGTGTAGGATTCATATCTTATAAAAATTTGAAATTTGGCACTAAAAGCCAAAAACATTTGCAGAAAATCCCTAATGAAGCATTGGCCTATGTACTCGTATATTTGCAAAGTTTGTTTGAAAATTAGAAGGCGCTTGAAAACTGTTTAACATAAAGACCCCAGAAGACTCCAGAGAAGATAAGATATTGAAGTCGATCGCAATATTATTTTCTCTTTTGTGAATTAAGAAGAAAAAAATTTATTGTGAGAACCGATTTCCTTGAATAGTTTAGATTCAGCATTGGTAACCGAAATTCAGTTGCTGTCAAACGCAAATATTGTTAATACGAGGGGTACTATTTATTTTTCGGAAATAGCAAATAATAACAAACATTTTCAAACAAAAAGGGCTTTATTGTTTTTCAAAATATTCCCCTCGATGATCAATACACTTTTGCATTCGTTCAAACCATTTGACATAGCAGTTTTTCCATTCCTCTTGAGACACCTCTAAAACATGGTGTTTGAACGCTTCAATTGCTTTTTCGGCGCTCTTAAATCGTTGACCACGCAGTTGATATTCAGTAACAAGAACAAGTTATTGGGTGCCAAATCAGGAATGAATGGAGGATGAGTCATCAATTCGATGTTTTGACTGCTCAAAAATTCACCTGTTTGACGAGATGTGTGAGAGTTCTCATTGTCATGATGGAGAATGATTCGTCTTTGGCGGATGGTTTTTTGAATTTTTCCGAAGACTTCCGGCAAATAAATGGTCGTGTACTACTCAGAATTGACCGTCATACGTTGCTCATGCGGAACAGTGGCCACATGGCCCATTCGCCCGAAGAAACAGGCGACCATTTGCTTTGCTGTGGTTCTTCCACGAACAACTTTTGTTAGATTTCGCTCGTCTTGGATTACCCAAACAGTCGATTGCTGTTTTGTTTCCGGCTCATACCCATATCTCCATGATTCGTCACCTGTCACGATTTTATGCACCTCTTTTGAAGCACCACGGTCGAACTTTTTAATCATTCCCTTACATAAATCGACGAGAGCCTTTTTTTGAGCAATTGATAAATTATGGGGTATCCAACGAGAGCAAATTTTTTTTACAACTAAGTGTTCATGCAAAATCGAATGTATTGAAGTGGAACTAATGTGCAAGGATGCCTCTATCTCATGATATGTCACATGACGATCTTGCATTATCAGTTCACGCACTGCATCGATGTTTTGTGGCACAACAACCTATTTTGGACGACCTTCACGGAATTCGTCGGCGTCCGAACTACGAGCACGATTGAATTGACTATACTAGCGATATACTGTGGTTTATGATGGTGATTTATCACCATACAAAGAACTGAGTTCATCGTCACATTCTTGTTGAGATAATCCACGTCGAAAGTTGTGAAAAATAATCCAACGAAAACCTTCTCTTGAAATTTCCATTTTTGGCCAAATTGATTTTCTTAACTCACTGTAAACAAAACATATAGCACTTGTACATCAAAACCTTGTGAGTACGTTTATGCTAAAAAATGTGAAATTTTATTATGGTGTTAGCTATTGACATTAGTGTTGCCAGTTCCCGGAATATAAATAGTACCCCTCGTATATCATTAGTTCAAACCAAACCACCCAATTGGCAAAAAATTTGATTGTGTGGATGCTAAATTCTGGCAACTTCAAGGACACACAGAGGAACTGATGAAAACATCTAATCGTCTCATTGACTGAATCTTATTTGATCCGTTTTATAAATCTTTTTTATAAGTCACGTTTTTGGGTGCCATTCAAACATGTGATGTTGAATACAAAGAATTGATTCTTTAAGGGTCTGTTTGAGATAATGTGAGTTATGTGCACGTATTGCTTAAATAAACATTTTGAATTTTTCAATTCAATAAGCATACAAATTCACTATCATAATGATAATAACGCAGATGTTAACGACAATGATGGTGTTATATGATCAATAACTAGGTGAGAAAAAATATTTACAACAATTTGTTCGAATTTTGGTTTTTGTCGATTGGTTTTGTTTTCATTTCATATGTGTGAAAAACTTACAAAGCTGAGCTGCAAACTGAAAAGGGAAAATCTTGTCTAAAGCCGCAATAAAAATCCATATGTGACCTTCTCCGAGAAAAGGGACCTAGTGTGTCAAAAACTTGGGAAAATCGATATTTTTAACGATTTTCCCAAGTTTTTGACACACTAGGTTTTTTGACACACTAGGTCCCTTTTCTCGGAGAAGGTCACATATGTTTTTTGATATTCATGTGGTATTTTTAAGCATAATTAAAACTCTGTTTAAAATATGGTTGAGTTTTTGCAAACTGTAACACCGACAAAAAAAATACACATGTTGTTAATTTGTTGTGTTTAGCAATTTCATTTTGAATTAAAGAAATATCCAAAAATAACTTAAATTGCAAAAAAAACATGCAAACATAACATTAGCATAAATTTATGCTTGATATATAACAAAAACGCAACACTGAAACTCTGTAAATAATGCACAGACTGATTTACCATAACTAATTTTTTGAAATAATTAAAGATGCAACTCAAATATTTATGCTTATAAAATGTGACACCCTGAAATTATATGCTCATTTGCTTGAGACAACCACAAAAAAAAAAAAATAAATAAATAAATAAAAACAAAAGCGTTTCTTCTGCTGTTTAAATAATATACCGCTTTTAGAGTGCATCCCAAATTTAATTTAAACGAAGACAAGATTTTGGCTAAAATATTGAATTCTATAGTAAACATTCTCTAACAAAATACTCGTAAGAAGTCAAAATCTAAAGCAGCTCCCAAAATCAACTGCCAAAGCGGGACTTTCTGTCTCTGTTTTTTTCGCGAAAAAAGATATTCCGCCAAAAAAACCGCGTGTTGGGCTTTTTTCTGTTAAGTTGCATTTTTATCCTTATATCTACTAGAAACTGAATTTAAATTATTATTAAAATTTTATGAAACTTTTTTTTCGCGAAAAAAAAGATATTCCGCCAAAAAAGAGCGTGCTGGATTTTTTATGTTTAGTTGCATTTTTATCTTACTTCAACTAGATACTGAATTCAAATGCAGATTGCAATAACTCAAAATTTTAACAAAATTTGGTCCAGAGCATCTTGCAAAATGTATGAAATTTTCAAAATTCCAAACTATACCCACTTAGCGATGATTTACTTGTCAAAATAAAAGTTTTGGTATCCATATTGCCCTATTTAGAACATATTTTTTCCTCCACATTGAATTTCTGATAAAACGCGAAAAATCGCGAATTGCAAAAAAATCTGAAACACGTGTTCACTTAAATCGACTATGGATTATGATATGTAAGTTTGACATTTAAATCACAAACATCTCCATAAAAAAGAGTCAGAAATTTGTTTTTTTTATAGATTATCCTTGAAAATAGGACATATCAGGATATGCTTGAACATGTTATATATACCGTTGGACGCGCTCTAAAAAAAAAAAAAACATTTCATATGATACCCATATTGAGTATGTTGTCTTCAGCTAAAATGCAAAATTCTTACAAAAACTAAAAAATACCTTTTTTAAAAATGGTCCAGCTCGTGAAATCTCATTGCTAGACCCGAAATATTTGGGGAATCATCATAAAACAAACGAAGGTTTAATTTGAGGGGGCACTTTTTTACGTTTTTTCATGAGTCGGTCTTATAAACATAATTTTATTTGGAACTTAAGAATACAGACACTTATTTCCCTAACCCTGAAGAAGAAAATTGGCAGTAAAGATACCTATCCCCCAAATAAGTGGTTCCAAATTATAGCGCACTTCAAAAAATATTTAAAAAAAAAGGCTTTAAATACTGCGAAATGTTTAAGTTTTTTGATTTAAAATTATTACTAAGCTTGTTTTTTAAAATGTTAGCTACTTTTTACCGAAAATTTCACAAATTTACACTTATAAAAAAAGTTAGTACAAAAGTCTGTTAAACACGTTCTGGCTCAAATGAACTGATTTTTCTGTTATTTTGTCTTAAAATTAAGGATTGAACTAATACCCAGGAAAAAAAAATTGCAAGTAGTGCTTTACAAACTACTTCTTTTAATGCTTCACAAGTATCCGTTAATGAATTTTTACTGCTTTTTTAGAAGTTATTCTGAACAACTTCAAAAAATCACTTCTTTTATTGCTTCCCAAGTATCCGTTATTACATTTTTACAGCTTTTTTAGAATTACTTCTAACTACATCCAAAAAATCACTTGATTATTGCTTCTAAAGAGTAATTGCTCTAAAAGTGATCGTAAAAAGTGATTTTGGTATCATTTGGCATTTCCAAACAATGGGTCCCGGGTTCGATTCCCGGCGGGACCAAAATTTTTTTTTATTTTTTGTTAAATTTTTTTTTATTCTATTAATTTTTTTTTAATATTTATAATTAATTTGTTTAAATTCAATAATTTTTTTTAATTCAAATTTTTAAAATGGTGAGAAATTGATTTTTATGTACCTGTGAAAATAGTACTGAAACCAATATTGAATTGGAGTGCACCTTTTATACTTGTTTAATAAGTAATTTTATTGAAGAGAATAAGGAACAATATCTCGCATTAACAAAGTGGTGTTTTAATGCCAGTCTACTTTCATATCAAAGAATAGTTCAGCGGTAGAGCTCAGCGACTAGCAATCGTGAGGTCGCAAGTTCGATACCCGGTGACGGCAATAAAAAACTTTTGTAAAATCAAAAAATATCATTTTTTTTGTGAAGAATTTTTTTAAACTTTTAATTGGTGAAAAAGAGCTTCCTTTGCACTCGTTCAAAAAATACTGAAAAAATGTCGGAGTACTCCTCTCCTATGACAACTCAATGTTAAAATCATTAGTGTTTATGTTAAAAAAGAAGTACATCTAGATCATCAATTGTAGTGCTTTTTCTACTGCTTCGGCATCTCGTTTTTCGCTGGGTATGTTTGTAAATCCCATTTTGCATAACAATTACTTTCATCCGTATTTGAACTAACTAACATTGCATCCTAATTTTTAATAATTTATTTTTCTTAATTTTACAAATTTTACAAAACTAAATATGGGCCTGTCTCGGGACAGATCCGTAGAGCCCAAAAACCAAGACTGTAAGCGACACATCAGTTTGTCGCAGACCACTTAATCAAGAAATCCAGGTCCAAATGTTAGAATTTATTAAAATAATCTACTACATTTTCCAGGAAAGTCAAAAAGGAATTATTTTAAACAGTAAAGTAATATTAATTTATGATCCAGAGTTGATAAGATACCAAATAAAAAGATCAACTATATATACCCCTCATTAATTTTTTAAAATTTTTTAAGAAATTTAAAAAAATCAGCGATTGGACTTTAAGGTTTTATTAAGAACATATTAGAGACTAAAAAGTACAAAAATTGTTGGATTTCCTAGAGCAGAGATTTTATTTCCGCGGATTTCGAGAAAACAGCGATTTTTGACACTTATGTAGATTTCAGGCAAGATATTGACCGGAATGCAACAACACAATATCAAATACTTCAATCCTGAGAATTAAGGCAAAATACAAATACAATAAATTGCGCCCTAATGTACACTGAAAGAATTATCTGCATGATATTAATAAATTTTTGCATAAAATTAATGAAGTTTCACTGGAACTCGTCCATTGGAACTTTTCATTGAATTAATGGAATTTTTCATAAAATGTTGCGAAAAATTTTATTTATTAAAACTTTCATATAATCAATGAAAAAATTTCAGTAAAATCAAATTCATATACAGTAAAACTCGTTTAATACGAACGCAGATAAGACGAATTTTCGGTTAATACGAACTAATTCAGAAGTCCCGCAGTTTTGGCAACAATTTCAATACAAAAAACATCGGTTAATACAAACTCGCTTAAGACGAACACTTGGTTAAAACGAAATGTTTGTGATGGTCCCACAAACAAATTTCTATACAATTTTCCACTTTTAATACGGACTGCATTGGAATGGAACCCCCAAGGTAGCCGACGTTCAGGTCGTCCAAAGAACACCTGGCGCAGAACAGTCTTGCAAGAACTCAACAGGCAAAATAAATCGGTTGATGAAATTAAAGTTTTATGTAATGATAGAATAAGTTGGAATTTTCTTGTAGAAGCCCTATGTTCCCAAGTGGAATGAATAAAGGAAAGAAAAATAAAAAAAAGGAACTTTACAAAATTCGACAATTTTTTCTATAATTTTTTTGTTTTTCTGACAAATTTTAAACCGAACACACAGACATTTTTTCTTAAATATGTATTTGCAAACAATATATTTCGGAAACCAAACGAAAAAATTGTAAAATTTTTAAAGTTGCTTTAAGAAAATTTAAATATTTTGTGGATAATTTAAAAATTTTAAATAAATTTTACCCCGGTTAATACGAACCTCGTTTACAACGAACTAATTTGTCTAGTCCCCCGGAGTTCGTCTTAAGCGAGTTTTACTGTAATATATGAAGCTTTTTCATAAAATTTAAGAAATTTTCCATTTCCATGATTAATACTTGTCAAGCAAAATTCTCTCTGTGTAAGTATTTTTAAATGCTTAAAAAGTAAAATTTTAACTACAAAACTAATTGTCCGACGGATTTTTTAGTTTTGCATATATGTTATTTAATCATTCCCTTAAATTTTGAGACAGTCTAAACGAGCTGTTTAGGACGTGCTTTATGTGGAAAAAATAGTAGTGAAAGAATCAACGAGGCTTTAAGCGCAATTAAATATGACATCATATGCTGCTACATTATTTGCTGATCTTGTATATTTTTTTTAAATGTCATCCTGTATACTTTAAACCAGGGAAGGCCTTAACGATATCTCTATTTTTATAGAATTTAGCCAAAAATCTTTACTCTAAAGATGTTTTCATTGAAATCAGGTTGGCTGAAAAATATTGTTTTGATGGTCAACTTAATACGTGACCAATTGGAATACATGGAATTACATAAAATATTAATGTTTAGAAATATAGCTGCAACCCTAACAATTGTTGGACAACTCTGTTTTAAATTATTCTTGACACTCAAAGATAGAAAGACATATGAATTTGCTTATTTAAACAGTTTTGGATGTAAACACCATTTGAATTCGCAATTAGTGTGAAAACACATACTAATTCTATAAAGAATTAAAATTTGTGAATCAAACTTACAAAAAATCGAGCAAAATCCTAATAAAATATGCCCAGTCAGAAAGCACTGGCAAGTCATTTTAAAATGTGGTACACGTACTGGTAAAAAGTGCTTTTCTACTCCCAAAATAATAACATCATTAGACAAAAACGCCAGCTGTTAAAAAAGCGATGGGAAACAAAATTTCCAACGTCGGTGAAACTAAAAAATTTGTGGGCTACACTGTTGAGTGTAGCCCACACTGTTGAGTGTAGCCCACACTGTTGAGTGTAGCCCACACTGTTGAGTGTAGCCCACACTGTTGAGTGTAGCCCACAAATTTTTTGGTTTTACCGACGTTGGAAATTTTGTTGAAAAAAGTCCGTAATAGCTACTGAAAATTTTGCTGTTATTACGGGAAATTTAACTATGTTCAGTCCTGCGGTATATTTTGCTAATTTTAGTAACGCATGTCTACTGCTTTTTAGTACAATGAAAATTGTGGAAAAATTAATAACCGCTACAAAATTTTAGTAAAATTGTTTTAAACTTTAATTTAAAAATTATTTGCTAAAATTAGCAATAAGTTTTACTAAATATTAGTACATATCACTCGAAGAAAAATCTCCATCATATTTATAAAAAGTTTCATAAATGTGATGAAAAAAATAAAACTTGACAAAATGATAAAGTGTTTTTTTGTAATGCAAAATGATGACATGTTTCTTTCTAATTATGGACTGACAGTTTCCAATAATTTTAAATTCGTAAGTAGAAGTTTTAGTTATTATAAAAACACAAAAATCCTTTAATATTCATTCTTTAAATTAGTAAAATATTTTGTTATCAAACACGGGTTTCAAAAATTAATATGATTTTTGAAATCAGCAAGGAAAATTTGTTAAAAATTCAATTAAACGAGAACAGCCAAGTATTTATTTTTACTAACAATTTGTGTAAAAACAGTAAAGTGGAATTGAAAACCGTTTACAGATTTTTCCACAATCATTTTGTTCTGAGTGCAGAACTAGATTCTTCAAAATAAAATAAAAAGCAAGTTCATGTAAGAGGCAACATTAGTTTAACCGTTCCACTCCGAAAATAGAAGTTCTTCAAACTCGCCACAGATATTGTCCTAGCTGATAAGGCTGCTGTCCTAGCCGTGTCAGATTTTTGCGGAATTTGAAATTTCAAATACAAAAAAAGAATTTTGAAAATCGGTTAAGAATTGTGGCCTGGAATGTTATTTGCTCAAAAAAAGTTCTTTTGGACACAATATTCGGTGCCCTTAGAACTTCGACAATAATTCTTGTAACTATGAGGTTTATTTTAATATGTACTGATTTAAAGTTAGAAAAAAAAATGGTCACAAGGGATATAAATTTTTAATTTTTTTGAAAATATCCAAACCTTGAAAAATATAAAGAAATACATATTTACTTTTCGCGGCCGTTAAAAAAGTTCTCGCATCAAGAAGAAGTTTTTTTAAATTCCAAACAAAAATCCGTATGACGCTAACTTTTTTCTAACTTTTTTCAGAGGTTTTATGTGATGTTTTTCAATTCCTTACAAAAAGTCTACAAAAAGTTCCATAAAAATTTGATCGTTAATAACAATTAAAAACAGTTTTTATGATTTTAAAAATTTATGATTTTTTATTCACTATTTTACTATAGAAAGTTCAAATATAAAATACTGTAAAAAGTCATAAACAAGCCCTTAGAAAATCCCTTTCACTGCTTAATTAAAATTTAGTTATAAAAAATTATTAACGCATAAAAAAATATATAAAAACATTTTCATTATTTGAAGCAAACCAAAACAATGGCCGAATTAAAAAAGTGAGATTCGATTCATCTAATCAAATAAAATCAAAACAAATGTCATACATTCAATAGTAAGTATAACTATAAACATTTTGTATTAAATTTTAATCAAAACTTTAGCATAATCGTTAAAAGGAAGTAAACCGACACCACTATTTTAATATTTTTTTTTTTTTTACAAAGAGCAGGTGTCATCATAGAGCAAACAAACAACAACAGAAATGAAATGCAGATTAAACTATGTTTCTAAAGTATAGAAAATTTTACATCGGTATGTTGATATTTGTGAGAGAAAATCGACAAAGTGGTGGTGTGAACAATGTTGCCAGTTTTGACGATTTATCGTCATTTTGACGATTTTTGCTACCGAAAATAGCCAAATGACGATTTTCCTCTTCAAAATGACGACTTTTTTCAATAGGAAATTTAGCAACAATTGTTCAAAAATACGTTATTTTTCCATTATCTAAATCAATAAATCTGAAAATTTATTCAGGTAATTTATAAATATTTATCATAAAATTTTTATTTTAGAATCTGATGGTTTTTTGTAGGAAAACTAACACAGAATCTGGTAATTATTTTTATTTAAAATAGTTTTTCGTAAATCTCTAATAAATGTAACGTGTTTTTCGGAGGGATGTACATTAGAGCGTACCACCTTACAGGCAAAAAAATAGTGCGCCGTACACCCTCCAATATGAAGTATTTTTGCAAGGAGGTTTCAAAAAATTTTTTATTTTTTTTGCCGAACGTAGGGGTCGCCATTTTACATTTTTCGTTATATCTTTGGCATTTACAGTCGATGTATCAAGTATGATATATCGATGTATGCCCCAGTATTTTGCTCTAAGGGCATTTTGACCTCAAGTATCCCGTTATAGTAGTTACCCACCAGATCTCAGTTGCTACCACCCTAATGTACCACCCTAATATTAGTGAATTAAAGCTCGCAAAAAATCATTAAACTTTTGCTAAGGAAGTTTTTCGCTAAACCCAGTAGAAATTTTTTTAATATATTGGTTGCCTAACGTAGGGGTCGCCTTTTAAAATTTTTTTTTAATTGGGTTTTTACTATATAGCAAAACACTGGTCTACTCGAGGCAAAAAAATCCATATATCACACTTTTAAATCCGATTTTCAATGCCAAAGCTATAACAAAAAATTAAAAAAGGCGACCCCTCCGTTCGGCAAAAAAAAAAATTTTTTTTTTTAAATCGCCTTCCAAAAATACTTCATATTGGAGGGTGTACGGCAAACTTTTTTTTGAGGTATGGTCTAATGTACATATATCTCATATCGGATTTTTTTTTTCATGTAAATTCTTTAGTAGGTACACTCAAAAAAAAAAGTCAGTAAAGTCAGCAAAAAATGTTGCTGTGTCAGCAAATTTTTAGTCAGGAGCGTGCTTGCAAAAAAGTTGGTAATTTCAGCAAAAGGTTTGCTGAAAATCAGCGAGCTTATTTTTGCCAAAAAAAATAGTAACCTTTAGCAAAAGTTTTGCTAACACTTAGTCGATTGCAAATGGAAAAATCCTTGTTAAAATCACTAAACTTTTTGCTTAATATTAGTAGACTGAAAAAAACTCACAAAACTTTTAAAAATTTTACTTTAGTTATTTTATTTGCTGAAAATTTAAATATAGAAATTGTGTAGAGTTGTTTTTCTTTTTTTTTATTTCCGTTGTCTGTAATACATCCAGGCAAGCTGCGACATCTACATCCTGTCTATTTGGGTGTGGTCCACGCTATAAATGCGGTTATCAGCACAATTTTTGTAGCAAAATAAATTAGTAAAACATTAGTTCAAAATTAGTTTAGTGCTAAAAAAATTTAACTAAATGCTGGAAACTAGTTCACTTGATATACAAGACGTTTTACTAATTTTTTACTAACTTATTTTTTTGAGTGTACCTGTGAAATATCTCTAGACTAAGTACAATAAAATCTAAAGTTTTTTCGATACGATTTTAAAGTGAAGTTTTTCTTTCAAACAATTAATTTCAGTATATGCCCTACGGGGAATGAGGGTTCAATTGCCCTGAAAGTACCTATCCTGTGAGTGGTTAAATCAAGACTTGTCACAGGATTGGTATAATTTACCATTGCTGTGGGTTAAGCAGTGAATATTATATTTAAAGGACTAGTCCCATTACTGGTGGCATACCACTTAATCATCCTCAAAGTATCCCGTGACTGGTAAAAAGAGGACATACCACTAAATTGCCCTCAAAGTACGTATCCCGTAACTGGTTAAAGAAGGACTTGCAGCAGGACTGGTATAATTTACTATTGCTGTGGGTTAAGCAGTGTCAATTATACTTAAAGGACTGGTCTCGTGACTGGTGAAATGATGACATACCACTGAATTGTCCTCAAAGTACCTATCCCGTGAGTGGTTAAAGATGGTCTTGTCGCAGGACTGGTATAATTTATTATTTCTATGGGTTAAGCTCTGTCAATTATACTTAGAGGACTGGCCCCAAGACTGGTGCAAAGAGGACATATCCCTTAACTGGATAAGTGTGTTATAAAAAAACCCACAAGTAAGACTTTATTTTTTTTTTAAAGAGAAGCAACACTCAGGAAATTCTTCCTATTAATTAACGTGTTGCTTCCTTTGGAAAGGGGATAAAGAAGAAGTGAAAGATGAAGGGCTTCAAATATGGCAACACTGTAATTGCGCGAGATTTTGAATTTTAGAACAGTTGTTGCGCTTCATCTGATGGTGATTTGGCGAACTTTGTTGAAGCTTTTTAGTTCATAGCCCTCTTATATTATTTTACTTCGGTGGGGTTAAGTGCTATGGGAACACCGAAGGAGGACGCTGCGTAATGTATGAGGGATAGAAAAACGCATACATATTTATATTTTTCATAAATTGATGTTGCCTTGGTTGGGGATCGGACCCGCAACCTCACGTGTAACAGTCCAACGCGCTAACCATTACAACACAGTGCCCATAATTGGTCGGTTTCCCAGTACACTGATAGAATTATCCTTCATGATGAACAGTTTCATAAAATTTTTTTCGCAAGTTCAATGAAGAATTTCGTTAAATAAAATGATCAAAAAATAGTAATTTGTGAAAAATTACGATTTTTTGATAATTTTAGTTCTAGTTCTAACAAAGATTATATACTTTATAGATTGACTGGGCTACTCACGGTTCTGTCGATAATTAGCGAACTCGGGCTAAACTCGGGCAGAGAGAAAAATGCATAAGAAAACCTATTTATAAAAAATGCCACCAAATAAATTGAGCCAAGGTTGAGCGAGATAATGTGGATAGAAACCCAATGGTTCTAAGCACTTGGAGTTTTCTTTAAATTTTAGCATCAATAACCCTGAGCTTATTGCTAACAACTTCAGCTCCAATCTTTTGGAGGATTTTACAGGAATTTTAGAATCTGTAAAAAGTTCGAGGCATATACTATATGTATATCTTATATCTTCAAAGAACATCTTAAAAAAGGAATATGTATTTCATATTTTATTTCTGTGAAAAAATATACCAAAATTCTTCAAACAAAAAAACCAATTTTTATATTTTAATTTGTTGACAAATGAAAATATTTGTGCTTTTTATTACATAACAATTTTGACAAGGTTTTGCTGTGACAATTTTACTTATAATACCAAAACCATAACAATTTATATTCACCTCAGTTTTGTCACTGTTTTTGTCAGTTTTGTAATGGGACTGGTTCTGTATCAGTTCCTCTTAGGTGAGTTGGGGACATGTCACAAAATATACAAAGTGTGACTCATTCTTTGACGGATCCTTTTGGGTTAGTTCGGTGACATGTCTCTTTAAGTCAGCTAGGCGACATGTCCTTTGGGGCTAGACCTGCGACATGTCGAAAGGTGTCTAATCTGTGGGAATACGTCAATGACAACGCCATGTTAAAGTGATATGTCTCTTTCAAAGAAAAAGACCGATCAACGACCTGTCTCTGCCCCCTTGGGACATATCCTGCGTGTCATCTGGGACCGGTCCCTTTCCCCGTAGGGTGGTAAATTTTCAATACTCGTACATACATAAAATTGTTTGAAATTTGGGGCGTAATTTTGTAAAACACCTTGGTGAAGTGTTGCGTTATTTCTATAGAAATTGTTTTTGTTACAAAAACAATTTACATTGAAAGTTCCCTTCACTTCACCCAAGTGTTTTACGAAATTAGGTACTTGGAGATACGAGTATTAAAGGATTATTTTCTAAAACACTTCGGTGAAGTGTTGCGTTATTTCTATAGAAATTCTTTTTGTTACAAAATCAATTTACATTGAACGTTTCCTTCACTTCAACCAATCAAATAAAATACAAGTTTTAGAAGTTTTCTTAAATTAAATCTAACACCGAAAACCGGATGGTTTTTTAAATTTTATATTATGATTTTATGGTTATAGTAATTAAAATATTTAATTATTAAAGTTTTGACGATTTTTAACAATATTTTGACGATATTTCAAAACGCAATTACGATTTTGAAGATTTTTTCAAAAATATTTGACGATTTTGTGCCCAATTAACCTGGCAACACTGGGTGTGAAAAATCTGTATGGGGCCAGTGTATGGAAATATGTTATCACTTGGACAACCCAAAAGAAGCCAGAGCATGTTTTTTGTTTGCAAAGATAGAACAATTTAGATTTAATACAAGTTCTGATCTTAAAACGAGTAAAAAGGTTAAAGTCGGGCATGCCGACTATACAATACCCTACACCAGTCTGGTGTATTGTTTGGATCCGAAATTCGAATGGGTTAAAATGGGGCTTATGTCAAAATTTTCTATAATGTGAGTCAGCGCACCAAATTTCATTAAAATATCTTAATATTTGCGACCTGCAGTTTGTAACCAAGCCAATTTTGGGGGGACCCTTATATGGGCACTAGTTCTAAACATGGACCGATGTTCACCAAAATCAATAGGCTTCGTCCTTGGGCCAACATAGGTCTATGTACCAAATTTCATCAAAATAGCTTAATATTTGCGACCTGCAGCGTATAAACAATATAATTTTGGGGGACCCTTATATGGGCACTAGTTCTAAACATGGACCGATGTTCACCAAAATCAATAGGCTTTGTCCTTGGGCCAACATAGGTCTATGTACCAAATTTCATCAAAATATCTTAATATTTACGACCTGCAGCGTATAAACAGTATAATTTTGGTAGGACCCTTATATGGGCACTAGGTCTAAACATAGACCGATGTTCACCAAAATCAATAGGCTGCGTTATTGGGCCAATATAGGTCTGTGTATCAAATTTCATCAAAATATCTTAATATATGCGACCTGCAGCGTATAAACATTATAATTTTGGTAGGACCCTTATATGGGCACTAGGTCTAAACATGGACCGATGTTCACCAAAATCAATGGGCTTCGTCCTTGGACCAACATAGGTCTATGTACCAAATTTCATCAAAAGAGCTTAATATTTGCCACCTGCAGCGTATAAACAATATAATTTTGGGGGGACCCTTATATGGGCACTAGTTCTAAACATGGACCGATGTTCACCAAAATCAATAGGCTTCGTCCTTGGGCCAACATAGGTCTATGTACCAAATTTCATCAAAATATCTTAATATTTGCGACCTGCAGCGTATAAACAGTATAATTTTGGTAGGACCCTTATATGGGCACTAGGTCTAAACATAGACCGATGTTTACCAAAATCAATAGGCTGCGTTATTGGGGCAATATAGGTCTGTGTATCAAATTTCATCAAAATATCTTAATATTTGCGACCTGCAGCGTATAAACATTATAATTTTGGTAGGACCCTTATATGGGCACTAGGTCTAAACATGGACCGATGTTCACCAAAATCAATAGGATGCGTTATTGGGCCAATATAGGTCTGTGTACCAAATTTCATCAAAATATCTTAATATTTACGACCTGCAGCATATAAAGAGTATAATTTTGGTAGGACCCTTATATGGGCACTAGGTCTAAACATGGACCGATGTTCACCAAAATCAATAGGCTGCATTATTGGGCCAATATAGGTCTGTGTACCAAATTTCGTCAAAATATCTTAATATTTACGACCTGCAGCGTATAAACAGTATAATTTTGGTAGGACCCTTATATGGGCACTAGGTCTAAACATGGACCGATGTTCAAAAAAATCAAACTTGTTCGTCCTTGGGCCAACATAGGGCTGCGTACCAAATTTCATCAATATATCTTAATAGTTGCGACCTGTAGAGTGCGCACAAGATTGCATGGACAGACAGACGGACGGACGGACATCGTTAAATCGAAATAAAAAAAAATTCTGAACCGATCGGTATACTATAAGGTGGGTCTACGACCGATATTTTTTGGTGTTACAAACATCAGCACAAACTTATAATACCCTGACCACATAGTGGTGTAGGGTATAAATATAAGAATTTTAACCCTTAAATGCATGGTGTAGCCATTTGGTAAAATACCGGTTTTTTAATAAAAAAAAACCCTACTTGATGCACAAAACTGCATTTTTGGGCATTAGGGACCCCTTCTGTACATAGTGTTCCTATAGTTTAGCGCAGAATTTTTTAACAGTTAGAGTAAAAATCTTGGTTTTCCTCTGTATATTTGTGAAAAATCTAAAACACGCGTTTTTATTTATTGAAACATATTTGTTTAAATATTTAAAGTGGTATTCTCGCAATAAAATTCATTTTGGCGACAATAAATGTATAAATTATAGTTTATAGATTTTTTTTTTCATACACCTTAAAATAATCACAATTTAGCTATTTGGCAAAAATCCATATTTTTCAATAAAAATCACTTTGTTTAATAAAATAATTTTTTTTGGTATTTTTCTTGAAATGTACACGCCTTTAGAAATCATATATAAAAAAATGGTTAAAATGGAAGAGATCATGCATTTAAGGGTTAAGCTATATTTGTTAGAGCTTTTTTTTTGCTTATTTTATTTAATTTTGCTTGTTTGGCTATTTTCTTTAAAATTAAGCTTATTTTAGCTTTTTTATTCGAAAATAGAGCATATTTTTGGTTTTTTATACCCTACACCACTACGCGGTCAGGGTATTATAAGTTTGTGCTGATGTTTGTAACACCAAAAAATATTGGTCCTATACCCACTTTATAGTATACCGATCGGCTCAGAATTTTTTATACCCTACACCACTATGTGGTCAGGGTATTATAAGTTTGTGCTGATGTTTGTTACACCAAAAAATATTGGTCCTAGACCCACTTATAGTATACCGATCGGTTCAGAATTTTTTTATTTCGATTTAACGATGTCCGTCTGTCCGTCCGTCCATCCGTCTGTCTGTCCATGCATTCTTGTACGCACTCTACAGGTCGCAAATATTAAGATATTTTGATGAAACTTGGTACACAGACCTACATATGTTGGCCCAAGGACGAAGCCTATTGATTTTGGTTAACACCGTTCCATGTTTAGACCTAGTGCCCATATAAGGGTCCCCCCAAAATTATATTGTTTATACGCTGCAGGTCGCAAATATTAAGATATTTTGATGAAATTTGGTACACAGACCTATTTTGTCCTCAGGACGACGCCTATTGATTTTGGTTGAAATCGGTCCAGGTTTATACCTAGTGCCCATATAAGGGTACCCCCCAAAATTGGCTTTTTTACACGCTGCAGGTCACAAATACGAAGATATTTCAATGAAATTGTAACACAAGTCCCATTTTAACCCATTCAAATTTCGGATCGAAACATTAGTTGGCTTTTAACCGGACTGTTGTAGGGTATTGTATAGTCCACATGCCCGACTTTAACCTTTTTACTCGTTTTTTCATAAAATAAGTAATTTTAAACATTATTTTAAGTCGCCATAAATTTTTTTATTTAAAATTTATTTTAAACGAGTAAAAAGGTTAAAGTCGGGCATGCCGACTATACAATACCCTACACCACTCTGGTGTATTGTTTGGATCCGAAATTCGAATGGGTTAAAATGGGGCTTGTGTCAAAATTTTCTATAATGTGAGTCAGCGCACCAAATTTCATTAAAATATCTTAATATTTCCGACCTACAGTTTGTAACCAAGCCAATTTTGGGGGGACCCTTATATGGGCACTAGTTCTAAACATGGACCGATGTTCACCAAAATCAATAGGCTTCGTCCTTGGGCCAACATAGGTCTATGTACCAAATTTCATCAAAATATCTTAATATTTGCGACCTGCAGCGTATAAACAATATAATTTTGGGGGGACCCTTATATGGGCACTAGTTCTAAACATGGACCGATGTTCGCCAAAATCAATAGGCTTCGTCCTTGGGCCAACATAGGTCTAAGTACCAAATTTCATCAAAATATCTTAATATTAATACCTGCAGCGTATAAACAGTATAATTTTGGTAGGACCCTTATATGGGCACTAGGTCTAAACATAGACCGATGTTTACCAAAATCAATAGGCTGCGTTATTGGGCCAATATAGGTCTGTGTACCAAATTTCATCAAAATATCTTAATATTTGCGACTTGCAGCGTATAAACATTATAATTTTGGTAGGACCCTTATATGGGCACTAGGTCTAAACATAGACCGATGTTCACCAAAATCAATAGGCTGCGTTTTTGGGCCAACGTAGGTCTGTGTACCAAATTTCATCAAAATATCTTAATATTTGCGACCTGCAGCGTATAAACAGTATAATTTTGGTAGGACCCTTATATGGGCACTAGGTCTAAACATGGACCGATGTTCACCAAAATCAATAGGCTGCGTTATTGGGCTAACATAGGTCTGTGTACCAAATTTCGTCAAAATATCTTAATATTTACGACCTGCAGCGTATAAACAATATAATTTTGGTAGGACCCTTATATGGGCACTAGGTCTAAACATGGACCGATGTTCAAAAAAATCAAACTTGTTCGTCCTTGGGCCAACATAGGTCTGCGTACCAAATTTCATCAAAATATCTTAATAGCTGCGACCTGTAGAGTGCGCACAAGATTGCATGGACAGACAGACAGACGGACGGACGGACGGACAGACGGACATCGTTAAATCGAAATAAAAAAAAATTCTGAACCGATCGGTATACTATAAGGTGGGTCTACGACCAATATTTTTTGGTGTTACAAACATCAGCACAAACTTATAATACCCTGACCACATAGTGGTGTAGGGTATAATTAAAAAATTTCTTTTGTTAAAATAAACTTCCCAGCCAGCAATTTCGGAGCGCTCATAAATAAGATTCTTAAATGGCTCGTAGAAATGATTATTGTTTTTTTGAAAACACTCTTTTTCTGGTAGAAAATATGTACCCTCAGAAAACAATCGAAAAAGTTGTCTCTACAATTTAAAAAGCAGTCTCAAAATGAGGGTTCATTTTTAGGACTCAAAGAAGATTCCAAAATTATTTAGATTTATGAGGAAAATTTCGAATTTATACGTTCTTTTTCTGAGTCATTTCTGACTACACAGGGGGCTCTTTTGGACGGACCACTTTCATAGGAAAAAGTGGAAAAATGTTTATGTTTTATTTTTTTTTTATTTCTGAGTCATTAATGATCATCTTTGTTTGCTGGGTATATAAAAAAAATTATGAAAAATTGCTTTTATGCACCTCTAAAAATAGTGCTGAAAACAATATTGAATTGGAGTGCACCTTTTACACTTGTTTAATAAGTACTTTTATTGAAGAGAATTAGGAACAATATCTCGCATTAACAAAGTGGTGTTTTTATGCCAGTCAACTTTCATATCAAAGAATAGCTTGGCGGTAGAGCGCCAGACTAGCAATCGTGAGGTCACAAGTTCGATACCCGGTGGCGGCAATAAAAATATAATTTTTTTTTGTAAATAATTTTTTATCTTTTAATTGGTGAAAAAGAGCTTCCTTTGCACTCGTTCAAAAAGTACTGAAAAAATGTTGAAGTAGGAGTACTCCTCTAATGTGACAACTCAATGTTAAAATCATTAGTGTTTATGTTAAAAAAGAAGTACATCTAGACCATTAATTGTAGTGCTTTTTCTACTGTTTCGGCATCTCTTTTTTTTTGCTGGGTAACTGTCAAAAACATTTAAAAAATTTTCTCTAAGTAAATTAACAACAATTATAGTTAAAATAACTACAACCGCATTACTACACAAATAACTGTCATATAGTAACTGCAGAACTTTTCTGAGTGTAGATAAAGTACTAAAATTTTTTATTTAAAAAAAGAAAAAAAAAGATATCGCACTTCCCACCCTAATATTGCTAGTCTAGCCCTCTACGGCTGAGATATTCTTAGATATGAATGTTGACTGGCACAAAAACTACTTTGGCATTGCTAGATGTTGTGCCTTATTCTTTGCAATAAAAGTACTTATTAAACAAGTGCAGAAGGTGCACTGCAATTCAATATTTTTTCAGTATTTTCAGAAAGCAGTGTTTCATCACAAGAAATAAAAAATATTGAATTTATCATAAATTATTTATATAGATATAAAAAAAAAAAAATAAAAGACACTAAATTGCTCCTTTGTAAGGTCAAAAGTCAAATTTTAGAAGATTTTAATTTTATTTAACATATTAATATAACAGATATTCCTGAGCGGATATTGATGAAACTTTTTGATGTTATTTTTCTAGATCTAAAAATAATATTCTTAATTTTATTTCAGAAAATTAACCCTTAAGTGCTGTTGGGGTCTATATGCCCCACCGAAAAATATTAGTCTACTTTCATTAAAGGGTCAAAAAAGCCCCAAGAGCACAAGGGATAGTTATCTAAAATTAAATTACGAATATCATTTTTAGACCTAAAAAAATAATGTCAAGAAGCTAAGGATATTAATGAAAAATTAGTAAATTTACTTTATAATGTTTAATACTTTCATAACATAGTGTTCCCCTTTTGGATTCAACATCGCCACTGCATGTGGTTAACAGTTAGTTGTTGGTTGGTTAAACACTTAAAAATTATAAATATTTTTTATTCGAAAAAAAAAAAATGTTGGTATTCATTTGGCAATAAAATGTACCAAAATATACCCAACAAACAATTCGTTCCGTTTACGCACCGTTTTCGGTCGGCCATAAACGGAATCCAACTCCGTATACGTACCGTTTTCTGGATCCGTATACGGACCAGAAAACGGAACATAAGGAACATCGAAACTGATTCGAATCCGTTGAAAATCCGTCAATGACGGACCGTTTACGGACCGGTATGTCGTGTTAAAAACGGACAAGTCCGTTTAAAGTCCGTCAATGACGGACCGTTTACGGACCGTTATGTCATGTAAAAAACGGACTAGTCCGCTGAAAGTCCGTCAATGCCGGACCGTTTCCGGACCGTTATGTCGTGTAATAACGGATTATTTCCTTGTCCATATCCTACCGATTTTTTCAAAAAAATAGACCATATGTTTATTATTTTCAATACAAAGTACTTTTTTTTCTTTTTTATAAATTCATTTATAATTATTATTTATAATTACAATATTTAGCACATCCAGCTCGGTTTACCTATCTATCCAGCGCTTAGGGACCCGGATAGATATCAATCTATATGGAAAAGAGACAATAAATTAGTTATGGTTTAATTAACTGTGTACACGATGCAAATTCTCACATGTTATACACAAAACATTGTAAAACATTAAGTTTCATAAATCTTACCTTGTTACTTGATGTTGTTTGATTAATGGTGTGATAGAAAGAATTCCCTCTATTGCATATTCTCCATATATTCCTATTATAATAATATTTTCACCGACTTTACAAAAATTTTTTATTTTGTAAACAAACCGATGAAATCCGTATTTAAAGGTACGAAAACGGATACACCAATACGGAGTTAAAACGTGTTGTGTTCGAAAATCCATTTATACGGTCCGTTAATGTTCCGTATACGTACAAGCATTGACGGATACGTACATTACGGACAGTTAACGTGCCGTAAAAGCCGGATTCATGAATCCGTACGTGCCGGAGAGTCCGTAAAAATGTTTCTTGGGTACTTAACTTATTCGAATACATATAGGAAATGTAGTTTTATAACTTTTTTACAAATTTTTTCTTAATTTAAAATTATAAAATATGTGGATGATTAATTTTACATGTTCAGTTAATAAAAAATTGTATTACTTTAAACGATTTGATTACTTTAAACGAAATAAGTACATATAAAATGGAAATAAATAGTGACTGAGTATGGGAAGAAAATGCAGAAAATTTTATTTTATAATTAATCAGTATATTTGATTGCTATATATTTCTTTTAAAGCTGGATTCACAATGCTGGAGTACCTACTGCACTCTGCAGAGTTGAATTTGTTCCTTTCCTTTTCGCACTTATATATTTTTTGTATCATGCCATATTTATTCTAGTACACTTCACTCTGCAGAGCAGAGTTGTAAAAGTTTTAAGTATTTGGATATTGAGTACTTAATACCGATATTTTTTCGAGTACTCAATACTTAAAATTACCTACTCAATACTTTCAGAGTTGTATTTTTCTGTATATAAGCTTAGTATTTTTGTACGTACTTTTGCGAAAAAATATGTCAAACTCCTTATAAAAACCACCAATTTTTTACTTGGGTGGAATTGTTGCGAAATTGCGGTAACTGTTCTGTAGCGAAAAAGCGACATTTGGTAAAACATGGTAAATTTTAAGTCTTTTATTACAAAATAAAATAAAATACTATATATAATAGGGTGCTTTAAATTGCAAGACGTTTGAATTTTCTAGCTCCTCAAGGCCCCATCAATGTGACTACCTTTTAGAAGTTTATACAATCAAAAAAAGTTAAGAAAGTTTTCATCTTAAGGTCGCTAAATGACAATAAAATTATGACTATAGGTGAATAGAAATGTAAAAATAAAAAATTTAATTTATTACCATAGAATGCGATACATCAAACCTATTAAATATTTTGGCGATAATTACGAATATGAAGTCCAAATTTCAAAAATAGGAACGCGATATCGCTGATTAAAAATTTTCGAGTGAAAATATTTTATTTTCCAAAATTTTTTCAGTTTAGCTACCAATATCATGGAACTATTTCAATGGGGAATTTTTATTCTCCCAAAAAAACCATTATCTATCTGAAGTCTAGTTTTTAATAAAATTTTGAATTTCAAAATTTTACCAATATTTTAAAAGTTATTAAACCAAAGGCAAAAGAGTCATATTTTATGAAAAATTGCCAGGATAACGTTATTTTTCCTTCGTAATTTACCAATGAAGAAACCTATGAAAATGTTACAATGTTTTTGGTATGAAAACACAACATTCTTTACGTGTGAATATAGAAGGTATTGGGTGGTATCGAGTCAATACTTGAGGAGTTTTGAGTAGTATCGGGTATTCAAAAGTATCGCCATTTTACAGCTCTACTGCAGAGTAGAGTAGTGTATTATGGCTTAAAAGTTAACTAGATAAAATATCTGGAGATGACTGATTCTATTGATTTGTTAAAAAGTAGACACGGAGAGATTGGAAGATAAACTAAAATCTAAAAATAAAATGTTTATATGTGTCTGTGTTGAACACTTCTGAGTAAAAAAACAATAACAGAAAGCTGAATAGGGAAGAAAACTACGAATTGGTTACATTGCGTTGATGGCACTCATATAAAAATCAAGTCCCCAAGCACTGATGGCCACCTAATAGAGTTTTAATAGAAATGGATATTAATGCAATGAGTAAGTAACGTAAGTAAGTAACGTAATAGATGTAAAATAAATTTATTAATGATTTTTTCTTTTAGATTTGTGATTATAGAATGAACGTCACTGCAGTAAATGCGTGCCATCCAGGATCAAGTCATGATTCGTTTATGTGGAAAATGTGTGAATAAAGAATGTACACTTAAAATATCTTGTTTGTAAAGATCGCTGAAAATGTGATTTAAAACTAATGAAATTTCACTTGAAAACAGGACTACTATTTAATAGGGGTTTTCATCTAAACTCGTAAATTCCTTGTAAATCTTGTATAAATACAAACCATGTTTTTTATATATGGACTTTGACATTAAACTCATAAACATACCAGGCTTACACCGTTTACGAGAAGAATACGAGTTTATATGAATACCACTAATATTTTATTGAATTCGGATTACATTTTCTTTTGTTTTTGACTGCTAATAAAATGAAACACAAATTAGTCAAAACAACTAACAAAATTTACTTATTTGTGAAAAGGTGACACGGAGGAAATAAGAAGATAAACAGAAAATCTGAAGTAGAATGTTTGTAATGTCTGTTTGATCACTTCTGAAATTATTCATATAGAGACAATATGACAATAAAAATATAAACAATAATACAATTTAATGGAGGATCACTGATGAAGCCTGTCCATAAAAAGGCAGAAACTAAATCTAGTCTGATTTGCAAATTTAATGTGTTTATAACTTTTGAGGAAGGTTAATTTTCTTCTTAACCTCAAACCTACTTAATTAGAATTAATAAAAAACATATTAATGACAATATTAATTGTATTTGGTCTATATGACGCGTTTGAAAAAACAACACTTTACTGCAAAATTTACTTACTTACATCATGGCTGTTGGGTAATTTTGGTTAGGAGTTAGAACATTTTTTATTAACCCCATATAGGGATCCATCACCAAGAAGTGCAGAGCACAAGTTTAATCAACGAGCATTTCCATATGAAAGCGATCAAAAAAATTTACATTTCTAGCCAACCAATTTTTTTTCTGTATTCGTTATAACAACGATAAAAATTAGATTTTGGTATCTACCCAGCAAAAACAGACATTACCGAGTAATTAAGCGAGTAAGTAGCACACAAAGCGTTTCACTACTTACCAGGCTTACAAAAAAAAGTGCGAATAACGAGTAACCCATAGTGAAAGAATAAGTAGTTACTTACAAAGATAGAATAAGTGGTTACTCAGAAGTTCGGAAATAAGTGGTTAACCTACATTGTGAAATAGATGGACATATTGGCAAAATTACCTCGGAAAACTTTCTATTCAGTTGAAAAAATTTTCGAAACAATTTAATAAATAAAATATTAATATAAAAAATACTAAATCAATACTTATTTATTCAATTACCAGTAAGTGATTATTTTGCAAGAATATATAAGTACTTCTATAACTTATAATCAGTAAGTCATTATTTTGGATTTTAAAGTAATGCCTATCATTACTTGGTAAGCCGTATGTTTTTGCTGGGTATTCCTACGAAAAGTCTGTGACTCTCAGATGTGATTGTATTCCCCATGTATTTGTTGTTGCAAAGTCACAATAAATTATATTTATTAAAATTTTTGTTCGAAAACTTCAAAAAAATGGTATCGACACAATCATAACATTGACAAATAAAATTTGAATTTTTTGAATTTTATTGTTGTTTTGTATGAAAAGTTAAGACTCTCAGTCTTAAAAATAGTCTTATGACGGTCACAAGTAGGAGTAGGCACCTTAATTTATTTTTGGCCAGCCGACGCATCGTAGGTCCTTGGCGGTTGTTTGAAAAATTCGATTTTCCTCATTTTTCGAAAAGCAGTTCGATTTCAAATTGCTAAAATTTTAGACGGGCTATCGGATTTAGACACTTGAGTACTCTAGTTATAAATTGGACGAGCTTTCTAAAAAAATAATTTTCACAGTTTTCCGCGGTGGAAATTCATGGTGAAAATCGTATTTTGCCGGAAAACTCTATTTTTAGAGGTTACGTTCTTAGGAAAACCCCATATTTACTTTTAAAATACGGCAGTAAAATTTTTTCCTTTCCAGTTTTTTCAACATTAGTCTAGTACCCAGTAAACACCCTTCTTATCGTACCAAAATTATTTCCTATTCTAATTGGCAAGCAATAAATTTACAAAACATATATTTTGTAGGATAATAAAGGAGTTAACATATGACATCATATTATTTTTTACTCGGGTTTGCCTCTACTTTCACGTGTATATCAATTTTTGCATGGGTGAGAGCAAAAGTTAAAAATTGTAGCATGGTGTTATCCCAGATATGCCGACAGTACTTCATGTAGTATACCTGTTATGTTCAGGTTTCTGCGTTTAGTGTGCTTTAAATTACCTAATCTATTTATTGTTGTGCTACAGAATATAACGGTTAGCAATTCATGCGTTGATAAGTTTCGTGTAGGATAATTGGTAATGTGTTTTTTTTGGATCAGATAATATAAATAGGTGTACTACATGTAGTACGTTCGGCATATTTCGGTTATAATATATTTCACCATATTTATTGCACCTTTAATTCAAATTCACTTGCCGGAATTTGATCCGCTTCCCGAAATATGTCCAAAATCGTACTAAACTAGTAGTTTTCAAATTTATTTAGTTTTCGAGTGTCAAATCCAATAAAAATTTTAAATTGAAAACTTGAAAAGAACGAAAACTGCTGGTTCAAAAAAGTATGAATGAGACTTTAAGGAAACTTTCCGAAAATCCGAAACTTCGAACAAGTTTTTGCAATTAAAGCAAACCGATTGCAAAATTGTTCACAAAATGCTTTGCTATTAGTTTGTATTTGCCATTGGGTTTCGAATCATCACAAAAAGTTTGAAATTAAATTTAATAAGTTTTGTAAAATTACACAATAGAATAAAACCTGAAAGTAAAAATAAACTTTCATCAATTAATTCAATTTTGACTTAATGCATCCTAAAGCAGCAGACAGTCAAGTCAATTTAAAATGATAAATCGGCACAAAATGAACTGCAAAAATTAATAAACCCCAAGAAACTTTAAACATTAAACAAAAGCAAAAACCAATAAAAGATTGAGAGAAATTATTGACATTAATTTACACAATTTTTAAATCACTACCACAAAATGACCTAAATACCAATAAAAAAAATTATGTATATACTTTTAAGTTAATACGAATACATAATGAAATTTATAATTCAAAAAAAGATCAAATTAATATCACTGCAGTATAAAAAGAAAAAAATGGAAGAAAAAATAAAAAAAAAAACAGAAGTTAAACAACGGTTTTTTGAAAAATCATTTTGACTACTTGCATAATATCAGAGACAGACTTTATAAGCACGCATGCGCAAAAATGTAGTAGGTAACGAAATAAGTTTTGGGTTTATATTTTTAATCAGCTGCTACTTCCGTGAAAAGGTAAATAAAATATAGGCTGAAATTTATTTTAATTTAGCTAATTTTTAAGTTCTTAGCACTTACTCTAAACTATTTTAAGTATTTAAAACTTGGACCTAATTTAAATATGAATATAAAATAGATGAGACGAAATGAATAAATCTGTGCCCATTTTAGCGACCTAATTTCACTTATCTAAATTACATAAAAACCGAAGATTCACCCTAAAGTGTTTTACTGTGTTTTGTTAATAAGTATTTCTAAAAGTTGTCGAAGTCCTAGAATTTATTTACATACCTAATATAATTTAATTTTACGATGGGAAATGAATGTAAGAAAGATTTACAATAAAGAAGAAGACACTTTATGAAAATGGCAAAAAGCTACAGTGCTCATATTCATATAAGTGACTGATGATGAGAAGACAAATGCAATTAACATTAACTGACGTTTGGTCAGTTTGACTGTATGTTGCTCTTTTGTCTCTTAGTATAATTTTTTTCTTCTAAGAGATGATGTGAAATTTTTAAAAGCTTATTTAACAAACTGTAATTTTTTATTTGGGAATCATTGTAAAAACTTAAAAAGAAATTGTATTACAAAAAAGAAAAAAAACTAAAAAATACAGAGTTGACTTAAGAAAAAACAAAATCTTAAAAAAATCACTAAGAGGATCCCATATAGTAGCTCGTAGTTTGTTCTAATTTACACGTTTGGAAACAGCATCCGTTACCGCAAGGAATAACAGTGGTGATCGTTCCCACGGCACTCGATTCTTTGTACCGGAACGACTCGGAGCCGAACAAGCCCTGGCTAAGGAATGCCAACTCAACAAACCCATAATACGTATGTATGCCCTCTTCTTTTTTCTACCTGAAGCAACTTTATCGGGCGAATTTGCTCCAAGATAAAAGTAATTTGGCTGACGATGATTGGGTTACTGTTCGTCGGAAAAAGTATAATAAATCAAAAATTATTTATGGTAATGACAACAATCCTTTTGGGACGTGCCGGAATCGCAGAAAAGCCGGGGCCATAGTTCTGTTCAGTTTGTAATGACCGGTTACACTCTGGCGGAACCTCAGTCAGGTGCAACATCTGCAATCAATGGGTTCCCCTCAGGAAGGACAACAGTAGGAACTGCAGTGGGTTAAGAACCGATAGGGACTGGGACGAGAATTACGTGGCCCCAAACTATATAGGCCAGCGTAGCAGGTCATCGTCATCAGAGTTGTCAACGACGGCTATATCGTCGGCAATGACATTATCGGTTACGATGAACCCCATTCCGTCCCAACAGCAACAACCACAGCAACCATAACACCAACAGCAGACACCATATGTCAGGGCTGGCAAAACTATGACACGCGTGTCAGTAGTGGCACGCGACGTTTTGTTGGATATTTTCAAAAAATTTAAACTATTGGAAGACCAGCAAAAAATTCAGTTAAATGTTAAATTTCTATACAAAAATGTGTGAAATTTTTCATAGAGCTTGTAAATCGTCTTTTAAAATGAATGAAATTCTGTATGGCCACCATATTTTGTTTACAGAAATATGGTTAATACAAAACCCTAAAAATTCAATTATTATAAAATTCAGGAAAAATTTATAAAATTCTAGATTGAAAGAAGTTTAAATGTTTCGATGGAAAAATGCGTCATAATCGGAGAAATAAAAAACACCAGAAAATTCCACAAAAATTGAAAATCGTCTTTTAAAATGAATGAAATTCTGTATGGCCACCATATTTTGTTTACAGAAATATGGTTAATACAAAACCCAAAAATTCAATTATTATAAAATTCAGGAAAAATTTATAAAATTCTAGATTGAAAGAAGTTTAAATGTTTCGATGGAAAAATGCGTCATAATCGGAGAAATAAAAAACACCAGAAAATTCCACAAAAATTGAAAACAACTTATAATAAAATTGGATCTAAAAAATTTTGTTTTTTCAAAGGGAAAATATATGCTACGAAAAAACCCTCAATGAGATAAAGGCTGAAAATAAGTTTCATAACGAAATAACCCCCTATATTGGAATTTGAAATTGGGTTTTGATCGTGTTTGCCAGAGCCATTTCATATGAAAAAAAAATTTCTCTGTTCAAATCCATAATATTCGCTTTTTATTTATTATTATGATGATAAAAACCGCGCGATTTATTTAAAAAAAATAAATTTTTCCCCGAAGCACATTTTTCAACTAGTTTCTTACGTACTTAAATAATTGATGGCGCCCATTAATTTAACTTTTTTATAACAAAATAAAATAAACACCAAAAATTCAATAACTTCCCAAAAAAATGAAAAGCCAATAATGTTCAAACTGTTTTAATTTTATTTCATTGGGGATTTTCTCATAATGAAATAATCTCAATATTTAAAGATTAAATAAACCCCCAAAAATTAAATAACCGTCAAACATTTTTGCGTCATTTCTTGGATGTTATTTAATTTTTCCCTTTGGGGTTATTTCATGGGGGTTATCCGTAGCGCTATTAATATGTACATCTGCGATGATTTTTTTAAGAGAAAAGGACTTTTAAAAGACAACTAAAATTAAGGTGTCACGCGAGAATTTTTACAAAAAAAATTTGTCCATTTCTGGCACGCAGCGAAAAAAGTCTTGCCACCCCTGCCATATGTGGTTGTCCCCCGACCTGACGTGATAAACCTTATGCAGTTTAACTACAACGGCCTCCAAGGTAAGATCACGGAGATAAATCGATTTATGCAGCTCCACAAATTCATGGTCGCTGCGGTCCAAGAAACTAAGCTCAATACCACCTGCAGCCTTCAGAATTGTAGTAACTACAACATTTTTTTTTTTTTTAAAGAGAAGCAACACTCAGGAAATTCTTTCTATTAATGAACGTATTGCATCCTTTGGAAAGGGGATAAAGAAGAAGTAAAAAGAACAGTTGTTGCGCGCCATCTGATGGTGAGTTGGCGAACTTTGTTGAAGATTTTTAGTTCATAGCCCTGTTATATTATTTTACTTCGGTGGGATTAAGTGCTATGGGAATACCGAAGGAGGACGCTGCGGTATGTATGAGGGATAGAAAAAACTCATACATATTACTATTTTTCATAAATTGATGTTGCCTTGGTTGGGGCTCGAACCCGCAACCTCACTTGTAACGTCCAACGCGCTAACCATTACACCACAGCGCTCACAAGGACCGCACACGGAGCTGAGGCGGGGGCCAGAATGATCTCGCCTGATCCAAATGTACATGACATATACCTGGAACACCAAGGTATAGCGGTAAGATCAGGAGCTGCCCAGATCGAGAGAGAACAACTGCTCTGGCACTCCAATTTGGGGGAAGACCATAGAGGTATAACCCAGGAGGAACAAGTCGACATTCTGCACACTGAATGAGGACGCCCCACAAGAAATGTAGAAAGTTGCTCCAGCTCGCCAAACATAACAATTTCAAGTGCAGGACTGATAAACTACGCCTCCTGGCGGCCGATTATATCGTTGGCCTCAGACCACCTTCCTATAATTATCGCGCTCGATAGACCAAGTGACTTCATCGTCTCTGAACGCCGCACATACTTCAACCACAAAAAGGCTAACGGGTTAGCATTCAGAGAGTTTACCAACCGCAAAATTAATGACCTACCCATCCCAACCGACGTGCGCTCCGCGGAAAGGAAGTTTCATGAAATCGTCAACGCAGCGGCTGCTCGCTTCATTCCATCTGGAAGGATCTCGATCATTAGGCCAAATTTCCCAGCTGAAGCAGCAGAACTCGCAGATGAGTGGGGCGAGCTTGGTTCGACCAACCCCAGCGAACTTAGGATCGGCAAACTCAAGCGGGAAATCAGCAAGTTGGTCAACGAGCACAAGCTGAAAAAATGGGTAGAACTTGAAGTCATGCAACCTAAGCACCGGAGTCGACAAGCTATTGTCTAAGGTCAAATCTCTCTCGAACCAGTCCAAAAGAGATGACAGGGTTTCGAATACATTTGCCGACAGAACGATATCGGACCCACATTATCCAGCATGGATACTGTAAGCAACACAGTACAACAACAGCTGTAACCGCCATTGCCACACATATAACCAACGGTCTGAAACAGAGCCGCCCTCGGTTCTAGTGGCGCTTGACTTATCGAAGGCATTTATTGTAATACGGTCAGCCATGCGACCCTCTCCATAGACATTGCCGAATCGTGTCTCCCGAATGGTACAAAGAGGTGGATAGTGAATTATCGGTGTGGTCGCCAGTCGTTTGTGGAGTTTCGAAACAGAAAGTCCCAGCCCCGTAGAATTAAACAAGGAGTTCCTCAGGGTTGAGTTCTCTCCCCGATGTTGTTTAATTTCTCCGTTTCCGACGCTTAACCATCCCAAAATTCATGGGGTTACATTTGACAGCCTCTTCATATCTTCAGCGCACGTCACTGCAATTTGCAATAAAATACAGAGTAGGAACAAGGTCCTCAAGTCGATAGTCGGCAACTTTTGGGGTACGGACAAAGAAACCTTGTTGGCAACCATTAGTCGGTCAGTGGTCAATCATGCGGCGCCAGTGTGGTCGCCTAGAGCCAGCGATACCCAGGGGAGAAAACTCGAAACCTGCCAGAACTCAGCCCTTAGAACAATTACAGGATGCGTTCAGATATCCTCAATACAACATCAACATGATGAAAGTCAGTGTTGCCATTTCAGTGCTTTTCGGGTATTTTTTGGTGCTTTTTGCCTACCTGTACCCGGTGATTTTTTACAAATACCCGTTTAAAAAAAGCGGGTATTTACGGTGCTTTTTCAGATTTTTGGCAGTGCTTTTAGTGCTTTTTTACAGTTTATATTTTTGGTATTTGCTCTCGTTTTTTTACATTTTTCTTGAATTTTCTGTCAAAATTTAAAAAATAATACGAACTATACAAGAACAACATTTTTGCACAATATTTGTAGTACAATTTTAAATAGCAACTTCGTTACATTTAAACTTCAAAATATTGAAATATTAATTTGGTGCTTTTTTACCCCTTTTTAGGTAATTTTCTGAACCTTTTTTACACGATTTTTCAAAGTTAAAATGTGTTTTTGAATTCTTGATTTAAATTTTTCAAAAAATTAATATCGTGCTTTTTTACCCCCTTTTGGGTAAATTTTTACCCTTTTTACCCGTTTTCATAATGCTCACGGTGCTTTCCTGCCTTCAGGAGTTGGCAACACTGATGAAAGTCCTTACAGTTGCAGTTCCTGCTGCGATGGCATCGGAGGGGCCACCCTAATCACCATCTTACGGAGGTATAACCTCCCCTACCCCCCTTCCGAGACATGTCAGCAAGGACCTTCGAATCTATGAGGGTACAATCCAGCAGTTTATAAGTGCTCCGCTGGACGAAATAACCTAAAGGGCAGGGCTTCTGGACACGACAAATGACGCCATCAATTCTTACCAGATGAATATCGCGCGTGGAGGTCGTCCCCCACATATTGCAGAAGATGTGGAGAAAACTCTCCCGCGAAGTACGAGAGTCCTCTTCGCACAATTGCGTTCGGGATGGTGTTCACGCTTTAACTCGTACTGGTCTGGCATTGAGCCCACCATCCCGAACACATGTCCCGCATGCCCAAAAGGTCCGCACGATATAAACCACCTCTTTGGCTGCATTCAGAACTTCTATTTGGAATTCAAAAATATCAATTGAAATTCAGATTGTTTTTGTTATATATTTAGAATATGCCAGCTGATATTCAGAATTTGCATATGAAATTAAGAATATATCATTTAAAATTCAGAACATATCACTTAAGATGCAGAAAATATGAATTGAAATTTAGGAAAACATAAACTGCAATTAAGAAAATATCACTTGATATTGAGATATCTATCAATCGATCAATCGAAATTCAGAAAATAGCAATTAAAACTCAGAAATCATGAATTAAAATTCATGCTATGTTTTCTGAATTTTAATTGTTAGAGAATATAACAGATTTTTCTGCAACATCATTTTTAACTAATTTTTAGTAGTTTTAACTAAATTTTTTACAGACTTTTTTCTATTAGTACCAATATCACACGAACATCACCACATTTGTCGAGCAAACTCAATTCACTCACCTACCGTTGCTGTTATGCAATCTAAATGTAGCGAACCAGGGACCAAGAAATCGCAACCACCGCCATAGTTGCCGAAGTCCGATGCTATTATTCTAGAAACCGACTTGGCTCTTTACAGGAATATGAGTAACTAGAATAAGTACACACTAATGAATTTTTGGTGAAATTTACCCAACTTATACACTCAGGGAATTATGTAGGTAAAATCAACTGCAAATGACAGTTAAAATTACTGCATTTGCAGTTAAAAAGGTGTAGACTACATTTGCATTTAAATCAACTGCAATGTAAAGTTATTTTTAACTATTAAAAATCAACTGACAAATGTAGTAAAAATAACTACAAATGCAATTAAAACAACGTACATGCAAATTATTGCAAAACTGTACAAACAACTGTTTGTGCAAATTTAAATGTTACTGACACTTTAGAAAACATTGTTTTCTATTGTTGTTTCTACATGAATGGATGTCACTACATTGCTAGATTTGTCAAAACAACAGAGGAGTACATTGGAAGATGACAAAGCAAATTGTGGAAAATTTTCTGTTGTTGTTTTTTCTTTGATATTTTAAATGTTTAATAACGCTCCTAGACGTGAACAAGAAATTTTCATTGAGTTTGTAATTTAACTTAACACATATTTCCAGAAATTCTAAAAACGTCGTCCCCTGACGATTTCCTTACGCAAGAATGAAATCCGGATAGGGACATGCCTACAACGGATTATTTTTTACAATTTGTTAAATACGTTTGCGATCTTAGCATATTTAATTCCTCTAATGCAATTAATGTATATCCCGATAAAATAAAATTAAAAAAAAGACTGCAAATGTAGTTAGAATAACATAAATAAAAATTATTTTAAAAATTACTACTATTGATTTAATAAAAACAAATTTATTCAAATACTCTTAACTTAATTTTATTCCATAATAAATTTAAAATGACAAATCAAAATTTACACTTAATATCACTTTATTGTTAACTATTAAGATATTTTTCTAGATGTTCGTCTGTGAGGAATGAAATATTGTTTGGCTTCCTTTTTTTCTCCAGGTAGAAAGGATGAAAATATAAAAGAACTGAAAGAAAATAAACACAATAGAGATTTTCATATAAACTCGTAAATTCCTTGTAAACCTCGTATAAATACAAACCATAATTTTTATGTATGGAGTTTGACATTAAACTCATTCCATTTCAAGGGTTCTTCAACAGGGACGCTACAAAAGTAAAAAGACAGGGAAAGCAAACGACGCCATATTTCTTGTCGCTCTTTTGACATTTCTCTTCAGTAAGGTTTTCCATTTCATGATGGAAAGATATACGAGCCAACAACGAGTCGAAATTATTAAAATTTACTACCGCTACGTCCAATTTATGGTCGTCATAATGAATGGCTTCGTCAATAAACAAAATATGCGTTATTGGTCAGACAGAAATCCAAACGTACTCCATGAATCATCATTGCATCCCGAAAAAATTACGGTTTGGTGCGGTTTATGGGCCGGCGGCGTCATTGGGGCGTACTTCTTCCGTGATGATCAAGACCGGCACGTTACTGTGAATGGGAATCGCTATTCAATGATAACCGAATATTTTTGGCCCCAATTGGATGATATGGACTTGGAGGACATGTGGTTCCAACAGGACTGCGCCATGAGCCACACAGCGAATGTCACAATCAATTTATTGCAAACCAAGTTTGGAGAACGTGTTATCTCACGAAATGGTCCAGTCAATTGGCAGCCTCGGTCGTGCGATTTAACGCCGTTGGACTATTTCCTGTGGGGCTACGTCAAATCTATGGTCTATGCCAACAAGCCAGCGACGATTGATGAACTTCGTACGAATATCGGCCGCTTTATGCTTGAAAACCGTCGAAAATTGGGTTCAGCGTCTGGACTTCTGCAAGCGTGCCCGTGGTGGCCATGCAAAAGAGATCGATTTCCATACATAATGGCATCGACCGTACTTTCACAGGAATAAAGAATGGAAATCATTGATATCCAAAACCGTTTTTGTTTTATTTAAAAAAACTTTTGTAGCGCTCTTATTGAAAAACCCTTTATTATGAGTACTTTTTCCAATGAAAATGAATCAGATTCTGAGTACTTTCTCATATAGGAAAGATTATGTGCAATTTTCCCAAAGAACAGCATACTGTGAGAACTTTTTCATACAGAAAACTATTTTCTTAGGAAAAGCCTCAGATTCTGTGTTCTTTTTCTACAGAAAAACATCACATTCCTAAGATTTTTCCTATAGAAACAATCTCAGATTTTGAGGACGTTTTTTCTATAGAAATGTCTAAGACTCAAAATATTGTTCTATCCCAAGTCCAACTGGGTGTTTTTATAAAAAGAATCAGACGAATTTGTATGAGAAACACTAATTTTAAAACGCTTTTGTTTCAAAATTTTTGCAGAAATTTGTTAGGACAGCTATAGAATATATACGGCTCAAAAAATTTGCAGAAAAACGTTTTTAAGATTGTGTTTTTCACACAAATGTTTTAAAGAATTCTTCTGATTCTTTTTATAAAAACAGGCAGTAAATTCTAATATAATATTGTCATATTACAGCACTTAACCCTTTCAGACCCAACCAGCTACAAAAATTTACTGATTTTGTAATTTTAAGGTTAAATGGAACTTTAAGAGAAAACATCACATCTCACAATCGTGTATGCTGGGTCTCAAAGGGTTAAGAGACTTGGTTATTAGAAACGGTCCAAGAATTATTTACTTTACTCCATTCGGTTCCCTTACTATTTATACCACCTTTATCCATACCCAGAAAACAGATTTGTGCTTACAACCGAATTTATTACCAATCGAATATTTCGGTTATGACAACAGCATTTTTCAGTTATGATTACCAAATTACTGTTGAGGCAATAGAAATTCTGTTGCCATTATCAAATGACTAGTGGCTTCGATGATATTTAGTTGTCACAACTTAAAAATTCGGTTACCACAAACGAACCATTCGATTGGCAACAAATTCTGTTACAAGAACGAATCTGTTTTTTCTGTGCAGTTGAAAATATGATACAAATCTTATACATATATGGGCAGAGGCTTTAAAAAATTTTGGATCTTGTGGAGAGCATCGCCGCTTACTAAGGACTGTAATGTATTTAATTCTATTGATTAATGGGAGCATCTTAGGAATGTGGTTTGTGTTTTATTGATATTACCATGGGAAATGTTCTGCTGAGGTAAGTGAACTTATCTCAAGATCCTATGCTTTTGTAGGTAAGAATCGGTTTTCTGGCATATAACTCTACAAAGAATTTTTTTTAATCAGAAAAACTGGCTGTATGTGAAATAAACCCTCCACGAAAGTTAAAGTTTAAGCCAATCTCCCCTCCTTACAATAACTTAATATCCTGGTACCTGCACAATACACTGCATTAGTAGAAGGCATCTCCTGAGGTTTTCATCGCCTCTTTCGAACAAAAATGTTAGCCTTTGCAGCCATGTGTAATTCTTATGGCAACATTTTTCGATACAAATTAAGAAGAGAGTAACTTAACAGAGGCAGGGAGAGTTGGGAAGTCTTTTAGTTATATAGTCGTTGAATATACAACTATCTAAGAATTCGCCCTTTTCTTTAGACTTCAAGTTGAATGAAAAAATTGTTTACTTACCTCAAATTCATGCCTCTTAATATCATCCATGAAATTCATTACAGCTGGCAACTCTAGTTTGTAGCTGTGATTTTTTATTTAATGTTAAAATCATGCAAAAATAAACTAAACATGTGATTTTTAAACGACCTTCGCCATGTTTTTATTCCAATGTTAATGTTTCCAGTGTGATCACCTTAAAACTGAAAATAAAAATTAAAAAAAAACTTTTTTTAAGACAAGCATCAATGTTGAGACATGATTTTCTTTTCAAACTTTATATTTTATGGTTGGAATATAAAATTGGCTTAATGTCGTGTTTGAGCGGATGCATAAAATATGTTGTTAATATTCCACCATAAGGGGCAACAGAAATCAACTAAGAAGATTTTGTGTTTAAAATACAACATAAATTTTCAAATCGCCGATTGCATTTGCACAGTGGGTTGAATTGAAGATGATAGAGAAGAGATATTTCAAATATGCAAATGTTTATAGGAATTTTTATTCCTTTTAACACCTTAATTAACCCACAGTTAGTTTTATAATCAAAAACACCTCATCTTTGCTCAAGTACATTTCCGTCAACATAAAAATCACATCTTTGCACTGCCACACTAAACTCAGATAAACATATGCTCATTAGGGTGGCAGTTGTTGCTTTCATTCACAGCTGCAAAAAGAGAACTGAACTACGGCTGTTAATATCGCAAGTTTCTTTAGGAGTTGAAATAGCTTAAAGATACGTAATATTACAAGATCTTAGCAAGCTATGCAAAAAACAAGTGAAATTCGTGGTTTAAAACAATTTCGATAAACAAGGAATTTCTGAGATCCTTTCAAAATTCATATTCATTTATCGATCCTCAATATTAAGTGTCACCTTGTTGTTCAAACACGATCGTGGACGTCATTGTACTGTCATACAAACAAACACACATGTATTTAGCATTATGGGTCATCACGCCACTCAATACTTAAGCAAAGAGGAGGCATATACCATGTATACAAAGTCTGTCTCTTTGGTGGAAACAACAACAAAAGAAGATAAACAACTTAACAAAAACTGCAAAAAACATTTTTTAACCGGAGATGGCCATTTGAAGGCCGTATAAATCTGTGCTGCTGTTGTATAGGCAATCTTGAGTGGCGCGCAAAACTAAATATTGAAAGCCCTCTACAGAAAAAACAACAACACACAACTCTAGAAAATTTATCGAAGTGTTAACTACTTTTATTCCTTACTATAGCAGACATCTTTCCCACTTGAATATTGGGTTTGATTTTATTATTCATTTTGACAGTCTTAATAATTCGCATACACCTAATAAGATATTGGCTGAAGGGAAAAATAATTCTGCTTGTTGAAATGTTTGGTTGGACTCTACATTGTGTCTACTAAATGCCTCCATGAATGCATTTAAAACAGGCTTTGAAACATACACATACACAAACATTTTATAGTTCAGAAATTATCAACTGAAATTCAGAAAATATCAATTAAAATTCAGAAAACATAATATCTATCTTAATTCATGATTTCTACAATTCAATTGATATTCTCTGAACTTCAATTAAAGATTACTGAATTGCAAAAAGTGTAGTTAATGTTTCAAGGAATGTTTTAAATGCATTCATGGCCAGCAAAAACAGACGTTACCGAGTAATTAAGCTAAGTAGTACACAAGTAGCACACAAAGGGTTTTACTACTTATCAGGCTATTTAGTCGCAACAATACTTTTGTTCGCGATGTACTAAAATTCTCTCGCTTACAAAAAAAGGGCGAGTAACGAGTTACACATAGTGAAAGAATAAGTAGTTACTCACAAAGATAGAATAAGTGGTTACTCAGAAGTTAGGAAATTAGTGGTTACCCTACATTGCGAAATAGTTGGTCATATTGGCAAAAAAAAACTTTTTACATTGAAAATTTTCCTATTTAGTTCAAAGCAAATTTATAAATAAAAAATATTAATATAAAAAATTTTAAATCAGTACTTATTTAATCAATTACCAGCAAGTGATTATTTTAAAAGAATATATAAGTACTTCTATAACTTATTACCAGTAATTCATTATTTTGCATTTTAAAGTAATGCAAAAGGTAATGATAATGGTGATCCCATTAACTAATTTTTCGCGAGATGACTTGACATTTTCAGTATAATTGAAGGTAGTTTTTAAATCAGAGGTTTCCAGGGTCTACTCTAACAAAATCATCAAAACCCTAATACTTGTTTCATTTAGTATCTATTCACGATTGGAAATATCATTTTATAATGTTTCTCATTTATGAAATAAAGAGATCGGTAGATGTAAGCAACATCTCGTCAGCGTAGTATTAGTTTGACCCATGTGCTAAAAATTCGTTATCAAGCAAAACGAAAAAAAAGGTTTAAATCTTTTAATTTTTGTGTGCAAAATTTGCAGGAAGTTCAAAGTCGATACCAGATATGATACGAGATATCGATAAACGAGTTTCAGAATCGGGTTTCAGTTTCTTAGACTAAAATTTTTTAATATGGTCAGTGGTTCAAACCAATAATAAGCAGACGAAGGGGAGCTTTTTGGAGCAGAGCCTCTTTAAAGCAAATGAATATTTTTGCTACACGCAAAAAATAAAAAGTGCATAATTGTGGATATTATGTATTCTAAGATAATTTACAAAAGAAGGAACTTAGCCAACTTAATAAATTTTGAATGGCGTGAATATGGAATACGTCAAACAGTAAGGTTACTTGACAAAAACCAAAAATTAATAAACCTACATGTATTTTTTTTTACTAACTTACAAAAATTACTTTTGAAATTCTATTTGACCTAAGTACTTCGATAATTAAACACTTTTTATTTTTTCCATGAATCAATTTTATTTTTTAATTGATTAAAAAATTAATGAAATACAGAAAATTATAAAAAAAAACTAATAGCATCAAGCCCAGCCCGGTGTTGTCATTTTGGGGTTGGCAAAGTACTATAACGTTAAAAATCTTTCGAACAGCCAATGCTGGTACCAACGTTAAAAGTACTGAGCCAAGATTTTGCCAACCCAAAAATGATTAAATCTACAAAATTTTTGTTAAATTTTCTGAAATCAACAAAACTTTTGCTGGAAAAAGGTAAAAAAGGAGCAAATGAAATGAAAATTAATAAATAAAAAATAAATGGGTATTTAAAAACATACTTGGGACCAGTTTATTGAATGTGTCAATTAATTGAAAGTTTTTCAATTGAGATAAAGTAATGCCAATTATATTTCAATGCCAATGAAAATTCCCAAGAATGATTTTTTGTAAAAGTGGTAATATTTATAGACAATAATATGTTAACCATAACAAAATGTATTTCAGAGACCCTTCTTTTGATTTTCATTGTTTGCTGATCGGATATGTACTTCCGAATTTATTTGAGTTTCCATTTTCACCTCTAAAGCTCCAACAACAGGAAAGAAGGTGTGGCCAATTAAAAATATCGTATTCTTTAAATAAGCTTAAAAAGTACAATATTGGGGGAAAAAATTAGGGTCATCCCCGTAAACTCCACTTGCTCCCCAGAGATACTTTTAATCACAATTTTCATATTAAAATGGTTCGTCCAAAATAAATCTAGATCTTTAAAAATTAATGTATTAGGATAAATAGAAACTTTTCTCATAAATTTTAATAATTTAGATTTTTTATGAGTAGAACAAATTTTCAACCATTTCAATTTAGTTTTATTTAAAAAACTTTTTGCATTATTTTTGGCGAGTTAAAAATATGCAGTAATTTTTATGAGTCATTTAACATTCTGTTTATAAGCTCTCCAAAATTGGTGGTTCAGTTTACAAAAAAATTAAAATTAGCAAATCTTCTGTTAAAAATAAGTAACTAAAATTCAGCAAAATACTGTAAAGTTAGCAAATTTATTGTTAAAAATTAGTAACTAAATTCAGCAAAAAAAATTACCAAAAAAATTTGTAAGTTAGTAATGTGAAGGTAGCAAAAAAATTAACTAAAAATTAAATTTTAACTAAAAATTTGTTAAGTTGAAGTACTAACAGTTTTACTAACTTTTCTACAAACTTTTTTCTATAAGTGTAGGATAAATTTTGATCTCAAATTATCCAATTCGATCTAACAAAATTAGTCTATCCATTTGTATCTAAGTGGATGTAAATTAATCCTATGGGATATTTTGAGCTCTATCAGGATCTCAATTTTATATTATTGGATATTATTGGATCTCCCAATTTTGAGATCTATTTGAATCTAATTTAATCCTGTAATATATTTGAGGGATCCAATTGGATATTACTGGATACCCCAATTTTGAGATGAACTTGGATAAGATTAAATGTCGATCTATATCAAATGGGATGTGGCTATATATTAGGCTGGGTCGATTTGTGGGGAGGCAAAAAAATCGCCCATGGCTCAGGGAAAATCGTATTCTAGGGATCAAAATAAGAAACTTTGCCGAAGGAACCATACCTCTAAAACGAATTCTACTACCCCTAACTGTTGACTTTTGTCCCGTAGGGTCAAGTTTTGAAAAATCCCACTTTGACCCATTTAGAGTGCCCCAATCGAGTCCAAATGTATGACCGACCCCCACTAACTTTGGAGGGCCGATCCACCCATGCCAGTGGTACACCCCCTGGAACTCCCCTGGGGGGTTCCCCATACAAACATTTTAAAAAATCACCATTTTTGGCACTTTATTTTATTATTTTTTATTTATTTTATTTATTTTTATTATTTTATTTATTTTTTCTCCTTAGAAATTTATTTAGTCAGAACATATGTAAATGAAAAAATTAATTTAACTTAGTAATAGAAAAGAAAAAATGCCCAGACTTGAAAGCAAAAAAGACTTCAAACAGTAATTTTTTTTATTTTCTTTTCTATTACTAAGTTAAATTAATTTTTTCATTTACATATGTTCTGACTAAATAAATTTCTAAGGAGAAAAAATAAATAAAATAATAAAAATAAATAAAATAAATAAAAAATAATAAAATAAAGTGCCAAAAATGGTGATTTTTTAAAATGTTTGTATGGGGAACCCCCCAGGGGAGTTCCAGGGGGTGTACCACTGGCATGGGTGGATCGGCCCTCCAAAGTTAGTGGGGGTCGGTCATACATTTGGACTCGATTGGGGCACTCTAAATGGGTCAAAGTGGGATTTTTCAAAACTTGACCCTACGGGACAAAAGTCAACAGTTGGGTGTAGTAGAATTCGTTTTAGAGGTATGGTTCCTTCGGCAAAGTTTCTTATTTTGATCCCTAGAATACGATTTTCACTGAGCCATGGGCGATTATTAAATCGACCCGCCCTACTATATATGCTATATATAATGTTTTTTTGATCGGGATATTACAAATTCTTACGAAACTATAATATGTTGATGCGCCTCTAGTTATCTGCTCTGTTTTCCATTAAATGATTCACAGCGGGGCAGAATCAAAATATTTACAAAATTTTCAAGTTTTAAATTGCCAAATTTTGAGGACTCGGCTAATATTCATTCTAGTAACAAAATGAGCTTGTAAGTAAACTACGAGGGCAGTTCGAAATGTTCTCAGCCTAACAACGAAAAACAAGAGCTAGATTTTTAAAATTATTTTATTTTTCAATATAATCTCCTGAAACTTCAATACACTTAGTCCAACGTTTTTCTAACAATTCTATCCCTTGATTAAAATAATTTTCCTGAAGCTCCTCAAAATAATCGTTTACAGCTGCCATTGCATTTTCATTTGCCAGCAAGGAACTTTTTTAGATTTGGGAACAGGTAGAAGTCAGAGGGAGCTAAATAAGGAGAATAAGATGGGTGGTCAAACAATTCGTACTTCATTTCGTTGAATTTTGAAATTTTCATTAGAATGCGTTTTTGGGCAACTGTTAACAAATGCGGCAGTCATCTTGCAGAAAGCTTTTTCATCTGTAATTCTTGATGCAAAATAAAATGTACTCGATCATTTGAGATGTCTATTAAGGTGGACCTTGAAATGAAATTTTTGCGATATTTTGGTAGATGAGGGCTCTATTCCGTGCCTTTTTGAAAAAAAATGACAATGCCGAAAAAAAAAATTAAAAAAAAAAAAAATTAGGGGTTGCGCACGAGCCGAGAAAAAGGTCCACTTTGCCAAAATTAGGGGGGAAATTGCCATAGGTCATCAGGGGTCACCCGTAGGGGGGAAGAATGTATGGCCGACCCCCATTAACTTTTTACCGCCAACATTTTCCCCCAAGCCACCCACCCCCTAGCTCCTCCCCTTAGGGGGGTCACCATACAAAAATGGAGGTTGCTCAGTATTTTCGAAAAACACCATAGGTCATCAGGGGTCACCCCTAGGGGGGCAAAATATATGACCGACCCCCATTAACTTTTCATCCCCAACATCTTTTCCGAACAAACTTACCCTCTATCTCCACTCCTTGAGGGACTCCCCATACAAAAATAAAAGAAGCTGTAATTGAGTAGTACTACTAAGCACTTTTAATATAATATAGTCAAATTAACATATTTTTGTTCGCTGATGGGTATTTCTTGCGGTAAGAATCGATAACATGTAGTAAATACTGTTTCTCTTCTTCGCCTTGACACAGTATTCTATTATAATCTTGTATCATTTTTACTCCTCTTTCGGCAGTGTCGTTCACAACGCGCAAGTTATTTACAATTCTACGACCTTCTTGATAGTCTGCGCGAGATTTCCAGGTTGCTGGATTTGCTAGAATGAAATCTTGCGATATTCCAAATCGTACAAATAAATTTTTGGTATTATGAGAGACGAAGTTGCTCAAGTCTTTAGCCAAGAATTCCTCATTCACATCTTTGAATTTCACCTCGATTTTTTTAACGCTGGTGCTTTTGATTACGACGCGAGGAGCTGGGGGAACCGGGTCGTCTTCTTCATCTTCTTCACCTTCTTCGTCTTCTTCGTCTTCTTCATCTTCTTCACCTTCGTCATTCTCCTTTTCTAGCAATGCTTGGGCCATTTTGGCCTTCAACTCATTTGAAACCTTGTCATCGAAAAAGGCAAGGGCTATGTGCTCATCGGCGAGATACCATAGGTGACCGATAAATTTCTTTATCATTACCCGAGATAAATCCTGGTCAACGGACTTGTACTCGACGATGTCCTTCAAAAACTTCCAATCTTGATTCGGCGCCTCAGCTGCTCGAGAAGAACCAAACCATGCCTTGACGTAAAGTCGCACCACAAAAATACAAACGTGTCGAATACCATTCAATTCACATACAGATAAGTGAAAAGTTCTCCGAAACAAAAACATCTTGAGGCTGTAAATGGCTTTTGCCATCCATCGAGCATGGGAAACGGGTCCTGGAGCTCGGAAATGGTAATTCTCAAGTTTTTCACCCAGAAACAAAAGAATTAATTGTAGCATTTCTTTGTAGTCATCGCGAGGGTGTTTCTCCTTCAATTGATCTAAGCAAAACTCCTTTATGCCGACTTGCATTGCCACAGGAATTTTTCTGACGACTTGATCGTCTATCAAGCCAGAATGGAATGGTTTAACCTTTACAGCGTCCCATTCCTGTTTGAAACGGTCAAAGCAAGGAACGCCTGGTGCACTGGTCTTTCCCATTTTTGTCTCAAAAACTTCCCTTAGCACCAGTTCGTATACGTGGTGTCTGCAAGGTAAATATAAGATTTCTCTCTCCAACAGCCGCTCAAGAGCAACTGCGGCTCCGGAGAATGGGCCACTGTTCGTTGATGTCGTGTCGAAAGAAAGTCCTTGTATTCGATGTGTCATATGCCAAGATGCCAACAGTTGATAAACGGCATGTGCTATTCTCCGGCCTTTTCCTTTCCCATCTTCTACTTTGGGAACTCCAAGAAGTTGTTCTTTTTCTCCGTACGAGACAATTACCGGTAGACGGTCCACCTTCTTTGTACCCACAAAATCCAAAAGCATTTTGCCATCCCAATGGACTACGAAGGATTTAGCTGCGACAAGCTGGAGATAAATGAAACGCGTTGAAGAATAAGAATTCTGAATGAGAGCAAATAAATCTATGCGATCTTACTTCTGGATTGTCTTTCACATAACTCAGCATGTTCTCTCGATTTGAACGCCGACATCTCCGAAGCGACGTACGGTTTATTGTGTATTGTTGAGGATCGCGTCCAAATGCTTCTGCCGCCGCTATCATAATGCCGACCGCGTCTCGGTCAGTCACTTTGCACTTGTCCAAAGCTGATAGGACTCGTTCAGTAAAACATTGTTTGTAACCTCTTATGTCACCAACATTTGATGGGCCAGCTTCTGCCGGGAAGTTTTCGTCCTGTCTCCCATTATCATCGCTTGAATCACTGCTTGAGAATTTAACCACTGCAATTGAAAGAATTTCATTTGAATATAAACATTGGACGAACACACAAAGCGCGAAATAACTTACCGCCTTTAGCGAACTGATCTCTACTAGATTCCGTTGCACGTTTGCGTCGCAACTCTTCTTGTTCTTCGCGCTCAGCTTTTCTTTTCCTCGTTCGAGTATCAGTAGCGTCCACACCTCCCATAGTTCCTGGCCGGCCATCTTCTCTTTGCTTTAGCAGAAACTCAATGTCTTCGGTATTTGTCATTTTCTCAAGGGCGTTGGCGTGTGCGATGTCGAAAAGATTATCCAAGCTATCAGAAAACTTATTCTCTTTTTCTCTAGTGGACTCAGTCTTTCTGTGAGATGACTTTCTTAAAGCATCCCACTCATCGTGCAGCGCAGCTATTTTTCTTGTAACATCTCCTCTGGCTTTCGTCGGAATAGCTGCTTGGCGCCAAAAAATCATCACTGCGTCCGCGACTATAACCGCACTATTTTTCTTCGACATGTTTCGTTTGCGAATGTTGAAGAAATGCATTCTTAGCACTTGCTTCTTCGACGGTAATTTGTTCCCCGTAATATTCATGCTTGGATAACCAATCAAAAAAATATCGTCGCGCGATCTAAGTTGTGTTGTCATCTTAACTTTGGTGGAATATTGGTGGAATTTCTGTAAAAAAATCAAAAAAAATCAAAAAAATCTCGATATTGTGCAACTGTAAATACATAGATTTTCAGTATTTTTGTATGGGGAGTCCCTCAAGGAGTGGAGATAGAGGGTAAGTTTGTTCGGAAAAGATGTTGGGGATGAAAAGTTAATGGGGGTCGGTCATATATTTTGCCCCCCTAGGGGTGACCCCTGATGACCTATGGTGTTTTTCGAAAATACTGAGCAACCTCCATTTTTGTATGGTGACCCCCCTAAGGGGAGGAGCTAGGGGGTGGGTGGCTTGGGGGAAAATGTTGGCGGTAAAAAGTTAATGGGGGTCGGCCATACATTCTTCCCCCCTACGGGTGACCCCTGATGACCTATGGCAATTTCCCCCCTAATTTTGGCAAAGTGGACCTTTTTCTCGGCTCGTGCGCAACCCCTATTTTTTTTTTTTTTTAATTTTTTTTTTCGGCATTGTCATTTTTTTTCAAAAAGGCACGGAATAGAGCCCTCATCTACCAAAATATCGACACAAGGTCCACCCTAATGTCTATGGCATTACATAATTCACGCACTTTCACTCGTCGATCGTCTAATACCATATCATGGACTTTAGCTATAATTTCTGGCGTTGTTGCAGTTTTTGGACGTCCACTTCGTGGTCCATCTTCAATGCTTGTACGACCACGTTTAAATTCAGCAACTCAATTTTTACTGTTTCATATGAAGGAGCACTTTTTCCATTATAAAAAAAATCACTGAAGCGCCTTTTTTGAACACCTGTTAATATACGAATGAGTTGACAGATCGAAATGAAATTTAACATGTGTTCATATGACGCACTGTGGGAAAAATGACCTATCTAGCTTATAAAAAAATTTTTTTTTTTTTTTACAAATTTATAAACCTATAGCATATTCAATGATAGTTGATACATAAAACTGCATTCAACATTTTTCGATTTATATGTTAGTTATGAAAATACAGGGCTGTAAATGTATGCAATGGATAAGTAGCACGTTCATGAGTGATTTTGGTTTCACTTTTCCCCCAATGTATTATGAAAAGTTTTATTGCGCTATTGAACCTATATTTTTTTTTTGATAAAACAAGTCCTAAAGAGTACGTGGACACGATGTATTGTATAGAAAATGATTTTAGTAATACCCCTTGCGAGTAAGTACATAAAAGTATATTTTTGTCAAAATTCCTTAATGTGTAAAGAGATTAGAAAAAAGGACCGCTAAGTACCGCCAAACTAATTTTTGAATTTGAAACTAGACCTAATGAGGTAAGTCTGGGGAAAAATTTGGGTGCAACAAACCGCCACAAAGTAGAGTTTTAAGGGCTTGTTTAAACAAATATTACTTGTGGGCGATATTCAAGTGCTTTCACATAAATGCATTTTTCCTTTTTATACAATTGCAATATACGGCAAAGGAAATATCGGAAATTTAATTAATATTTCTTTATAAGTTGCGTTTCACTAAGCTTAAAGCTACAGTTTTTTTTGAAAATTCAAATTACTTATAAAGAATGTTTTGAAGTTTGGCGAAATGCCAATTCAAGTTCACAAAAGTTGATTTTTGTGATTAGTCACGTTTTTTCGAAGCTTGGACTAGTCAATGATAAAGGAAGTGAAAAGTGTAAAAAACTTGAAAAAACCTTAAAATTGTTGTGTAATTAAATTCTGTTGAAATTTACCCAACTTATAATAGGAAACTGAACTCCTACTATAAATTGGGTAAATTTACTCTATGTGCGTAATTGAAAAAAATATGCACATTCTGTTTAAGTTGGAGCACAAATAATTTGTAATTTTACATTGAAAGTGCGTAAAAATTAAATGAAATTTTGAAATTAGTGTGTTAATTTACTAAATTTGTGTGTAAAAAAGCACGTTTCACGTGTAAATGTATACATAAAATGCGTAAAAATCCACAAAAAATGCGCAAAAATCCACAGAAAGTGCGTAAAAATCCAATAAAATGCGTACATTTACAACAGTTGTGCTAATTTTAAGCACCACCCAAAAAATTTTTTTAAATAAAATAACAAATTAATTTTTGGTACGTATTTTATTAATAATAATATCCAAGTCCTTCTCTCATAATCGTTTATGTCCCAATTAGTCGTTTTGGGATCTTAATGCATTTGTATAAAATTCATATAAAATTTTGTTATAACTACCCAGTGTAGAAAATCATTACCAGATATGTGGTTATGTAACTACATACTTGGTAATGTCAACTAGTTACTTTTGTTATTACATTTCTTATTACCTTTATATGGCGATGTCGCGAAAAATAATGAGTTGTCGTTACACACCAGCATACGAAAAATCAAAAAATTTATCGTTACCTATGTGCTTACCAGTAATGACAAAAATAATGAGTCTAAAAATAGATTTTCTAAAAAATGAATTACATAAAAAAAAATATTTTTTATTGTATTTTTTTTTTAAATAAAATTTACTGGTGCGGGAATCGAACCTGGGTCTACAGATTGCCAGTCAACAGCTCTACCATCTGAGCTATATCGACATGTAATATTTAATAGATAAAAACACAATTGACCTGCTGCACACAAGTAAGCTTACGCCCCTAAAAAATTATTTTCTATTTGAAATAATGATAAAAATAAGTAATTATCAGTAACTCATTATTATATGTTTTAAAATAATACAGAAGGTAAGTGGGTGTCATTACTGGTAGTCCAAAAAATAATGATATGTCATTACCGTTTCTACACTGGGTATTGAATGGGTGCAATGACTCCTGCTCAACAAAATGCCTTCTTTGAAAGGGAGGCAGTAACCGTCAACAATAACGGGAGAAAACGTCTTAAGAGAGATATGGCTCCTGCTCAACAAAATGCTTTCTTTGCAAGTTAGGCAGTACTCAATGAATACTGACTTTCTTGAGCAGGAGTAATTGCACCCAGTTGTTTTGCCTAGGCCGTATCTCTCTTACAGCGTTTTCTCCCGTTATTGTTGACGGTTGTTGGTTGACTGCCTCCCTTGCAAAAAAGGCATTTTGTTGAACAGGAGTCATTGCACCCAGCTGTTCCTGCGTAGGCCGTATCTCTCTTACGGCGTTTTCAATTTTGAAATGAGGTTTAGACTACCACATGCGTTCACAATAATTACCAAAAACAATTTCATGCTTATGTTGCTATTTCCAGACAGAGTTTAATATCTATCATATATCAGTTTTTTGATTTCTAGCGGCTATGGAAAAAATATCCAAAGCTAAGATATTAAACAACACGCTAGATAAAAATAGCTGTCTGTATACGATATATACGAAAGTGATATTTCTGTTGTGTTGTATATTTTTAGCCATTGATAAATATCTAGCAAATATCACTTCATTAATTTCTAGCAGCTATCGTAAAAATATCCAACGCTTGGATATTAAACAATATGCTAGATAAAAATAGCTGTCTGTGTACGATATATACGAAAATGATATTTCTGTTGTGTTGTATATTTTTAGCAGCTTTCTTGCTTGTGTGTACAACAAACGATATTTATTTTATGTAAATATCTAAAAATATCTTGCATTGCTAGATATATCTGTTTAAAAATATCTTGCATTGCCAGATATATCTATCTAAAAATATCTTGTTGATTTTGCTGCTATTAGCAGTGAAAATATTCTTGCATTGCTAGATATATCTATCTTGTGAGTATTGGTTTTTTGTGGTTGGATATTTATTTTATACAAATATCTAAAAATATCTTGTTGATTTTGCTGCTATTAGCTACGAAAATATTCTTGCATATCTAGCTGGTGCGTATTGTTTTTCGGTGGTTGGATTTTTTTTAGGTATTTGTATAAAAGTATTAATTTTTAGTCTAAATAATGCTGCTATTGAAATGAATTTTAAGTGTGCGTGAATATATCAATAAAAAAACAAGAGGACTTTAATCATTTTTATTAAGACAAACATACGTGATCAATATTATTGATCAATGTTTTTAAAATCAAGCAATTAGAACAAAGTATTTAAAAATAAAATGGTGTGGTTGGTTGATTTTTGAAAAATTTATCAATCATAGCTGTGTTTTCGACTTAACTATATCCGTTAACTCATAAAAAATTCAAAGTGCATAAAAAAGCGTTGAAGACGAAAACTAACACATTACTTTTCGTATGCACGTTAACTTTCAATTATCAACATTGAAAACTCAACGTTTATGCAGTTTCACATCTAAAGTAACTTATTCGCGTTACATCCTAAAAACTTTTGGTGACGAACGTTCGATTATAACGGAACAATTATAAACATTACCTGTTTACAATTTTTTTGTAACGTAGATTTGCTTTAAATACTTAACGTTGATAGGCATGAGACAAAATACAGCTAATATTTAACGTGTATGCCCTACTTTAGAAATTAGATTTGCATTTAAAAATTTATAGAAATAATAAAAAAAAGTAATAAAAAATCCTTTATAATTATTATAATTATAATTATTTATTATAGTTATTTATATACTTAATAAAAAAATAATTTTTTGTAAAATTTTATTTAAAATTAGTACGACTAAAGCCTCGGCAAGTTGTGAAAAATCACATTTTTCAACTTTCAAGCGAAATTTTTGAACGTGGACGCAAATAAAGTTTTTGTTAAGTTCAGAATTAAATTTATTTCTAAACTAAGGGAATTATGGCGGTAAAATTAACTGCCATTTCATTTAATTTTGAATGCCATTACAGTTCCGAGTAAAATAGCCTATAAATATGATCGCTGCGCCTAAGAAAATAGATATTTGTTAACAAAAACTATTTCTGGTGCACCTTAAGTAGGGCTATATTTTGTCTCTTGGGTAAGTTTTATGGAAGTAATTCTTTTATAAATAGAAAGTTTGGAGTTTTATTTTCATATGTGTAAAAAAATAATTTATAAAAAGTTTCGCAAAAAGCTCAATAAAGGTGTTTTGTTGCTCTCCTCCTTAAAAAATGTACCTGTTTTCTTAGGTTTAGCGACGATATAGTCTATTTGTTGTTATCTTATAATATGTGTGTTATCTTATATGTTGCCATGAATAGCCATATATAATTATATATGTATGCACAGCGCATAGTTCGGGGACAAAAAAGTGCCCAAACTATGCGGTATATTAGTCAAAAATGTCTTCAAACTATTCGCAAGACCTAGGAAGAATTTGAGGACAGTCCCCAAACTAACCAAATGTCTCCGGACCGTAGAAAACTGTTCCCGTAGTATGCGCTGTGCATACACTCAACCAAAAAAGTCTGTAATGGCTACTGAAAATTTTGCTGTTATTATGGGAAATTTAACTGTTTTGAGCCCAGCGGTATTTTTTTGCTAATTTTAGCAACACATGTCTGCTGATCTGTAGTACAACAAAATTAGTAGTCGATACTAAATTTTAGGAAAATTGTTGTAAACTGCAATTTAAAATCGATTTCTTAAAATCAGTTAAAAAACTTACTAATTATCAATAATTTTAGTACAATGAAATTGGTATAAATAATTAGTTGCAGCTACTAAATTTCAGTAAATTATTGTAAACTGTAATTTAAAATCAATCTGTTGAAATTAGCAAAAAAGTGTACTAAAAAATAAACAAACTCTAAAATCTAAAAAAAAATTAATAAAAAAAGACTTTTTTTCTTTCGATTGCAACAAGAGTATAATTACTTCATCGTACTTGAAATTTGAAAACTCACAAAAAATAAAGAGTTCTTTACACTATCTAACTCATACAGCAATAGAAAAACGTAAAAATTTTAGTTAAAACTATTAAAAATTAGTTAAAAATTACGTTGCATAAAAAAATTCTATCAGATTACTTTTGTAAAATATTAGTAAGATAAGTACAGGAAAAACCAAACTGTTAAATGCATATACAATATTTTAGTTATATTTGAATAAATTTTAATTAACAGAAAATAACAATTTAACCTGCTAAAATTAGTAATAAATAATAATTAGTAGACTAAAAATCACCAATAAATTTAAATGTAGAAAGCTTTTTTTTTTTTTTAATACGAATAAAAATCTAGTCTTCTGAAATCAGCAGTTTACTATTTTTAGCAACCATTTCCGTTGATTTTAGCGGGATAGACTGCTATTTTCATTCAACTAAATTTAACTTAGAAGTAACGTATTTTAATAAAAAAAGCGAAAGAATATTTTTTATGTGTTTAACTTGAGTTTTCAATAGTAGCATCTAATATTTTAAATATTTTCAACATAAGTATTTTTTATTTAAAACTCCGATATTTGAAAACACAATAATATCTCTGAAAATTAAAAAAGCACAAAAAATTTAATAATCGAAAAATGTGTAAATAGTACTAAGTGAGTCAGAGGAGTACCATAGTACTTTTGAGGTTCCAATAGTACCACAAAAAGTACTATAGTACTAACTTTATCATCCCTGATATCGACGTATTGCATTCAGTGTTGCCAGGTTAATTGGGCACAAAATCGTCAAATATTTTTGAAAAAATCGTCAAAATCGTCACTGCGTTTTGAAATATCGTCAAAATATTGTTAAAAATCGTCAAAACTTTAATAATCAAATATTTTTATTATTATAACCCTAAAATCATAATATAAAATTTAAAAAATCACCCGGTTTTTAGTGTCAGCTGTAATTTAAGAAAAATTCTAAAACTAGTTTTTTATTTAATTGGTGAAGTGAAGGAAACTTTTAATGTAAATTGATTCTGTAACAAAAAGAAGTGTTTTAGAAAATAATCCTTTAATACTCGTATCACCAAATTTCAAACAATTTTATGTATGTATTGAAAATTTACCATATACTGAAATTAATTGTTCGAAAGAAAAAGTACACTATAAAAAAAAAAAATTTCGTGTCGAAAAACTTTAAATTTTAATGTACTTAGTCTAGAGATATTTCACAGGTACCTACTAAAGAATTTACATGAAAAAGAGTCCGATATGAGATATACATCCATTCGAAAAGCATTATTATTATTAGAGATTTAGGAAAAACTATTTTAAATAAAAATAATTACCAGATTCTGTGTTAGTTTTCCTAAAAAAAACCATCAGATTCTAAAATGACTACAATAAAAATTTTATGATAAATATTTATAAATTACCTGAATAAATTTTCGGATTTATTGATTTAGATAATGAAAAAATAAAGTATTTTTGAACAATTGTTGCTATATTTCCTTTTGAAAAAAATCGTCATTTTGAATAGGAAAATCGTCATTTGACTATTTTCGATAGTAAAAATCGTCAAAATGACGATAAAGCGTCAAAACTGGCAACATTGATTCATTGTTGTTGTTGTTGTAACGGCTTTAAAATGAGAATTTGTAGTTAATAATTCTCATTTAAAGCCGGAGTGGCAATCCTTGCTCGGATAAATTCGAAGATTCGAATACATCCGAATCGTTCCGGCACATAGTCCGATTGCCGTGGGAACCGGGTTATACCGCCCATACTCGGTCGTCAGAGCCTCGTCAGCGTTAACAGGGGACACCACGTCCAAGGTGGACTGTGGGTGAGGTTGGCATTTGGAAATAATTTCCCTTGACCCCCTTGATTGCATTGTGGTTGTGTATGGTGGTGTTGCATTGTAATTTGTGTTCTTTAGGCAGTGTTGCCATATAGCCAGTTTTAACTGTTTTTTACAATTTTTTGGGATGCCAGTTTTCCAGTTTTTTCATGTAAAAAACAGTTTTTTTTAAATTCATGGATTTTTTTACAGTTTTTTCATATTAGATCGGCACATTTGTTTAATTTACAACTTTTTTCCCTAAAACTTAAGAATTAAAATATAAGAGTGCTTATGCATAATAATTTGAAAACTTTATAACACGTTTATAAAATAAATTTTGTATAAATTATTTGTCTTATAAGCCATTTATAAACTTATAAAGTGGTTATTATGACCCAAAACTACAATAAAACTTTCATATTGTCAAAAATTAGGTACAAATCGAAACATAAATAAATTTAAAAATGCCAATATAAAACTACAAAATATGCTTACTGGAAAAACAAAAAACGACGGACATTTTTTAGCCGACCTTATCCTTCATTTAGAAATTTATATTTTTTGAAAAAATTAAAACAATGTCTCATCAAAGTACCTTGCCATCGATTTCCCGTTTATATTTTTCTGACTGGGATAATAGATGAAGGCCTGCACTTAAGTACACTTGTGCCCAGTATTTTGTAAGCAGTTTTCTAAACAGATTCGTTGCGACAACCTTGCCCACTGAATCGTGTAACTACAGCAACAAAGTTATTTAGTTATCGTTATCAAATGTTTACATGTAAAGGTGCTTTCACAATGATGGAGTGGCTCTACTCTGCAGCACAGAATCAAATGTTAACTGTTCACAATGCAGAGTAGAGTTACTTCAAAAAAATATGTGACGTTTCTTGGCACGGCTTTCATTGCAATTATTATAAAATAATTTTTTATTTTATATGTTATTACAAATTTAAACTATTTGCTTTTATTTTTCAATATTTTTTTACAATTTGTTGACAATTAGAGATGTGAACAAATTAGTGATGTGTTTTTTAGTTATATTTGTCATATTAAACAGTTAACAGAGTAATGTTAACAGAGAGTGCAACAAATCTGTACTCCAGAGTCAAACAAATTTAACTCTGGAGTGGAATAAAAAAAGATAGTCAAATACAAAAATGTATTAGAGAGAAAGAGAAAACAACTAAATTTGCTACAGATTGGATTACTCCATCATTGTAAACGCACCTTAAGAATTCAAGCTTACAGTCCCAGCCAAAATTAGGTTTCAGGAGTCGAATTTCGCTTGGAAGAATAAACTGGTAAAATAACAAACAAACTTGATTTTTCGCATGAATTACTCAAAAACTTAATAATGTTTAACAAATTTTCAAATTTTTCTTTGCATAGTTTACTCGAATAATCTACTTAATTTCTATTTTACCAATATCTTGTCATCAATTTCTTGTAAATATGAGAAAATTCAAGAAAAAACTTCGGTAATCTAAAATTGCTCACTTTGTTTATTTGCGTTCATATTAATAATAATAAATTAGAAAATCCCGGGATTTTTGAGAAATAATCCCGGGATTTTGCCAATCCCGAAAATCCCGGCATTTCGGGATTCGGGATTTCTCGTTTGTCATCCATAGTAAACATACAATAGCAGATATTTTAAGTTTTTTCGATACGGCTGAAATAACTGATAAAGTAGCTGCACCTAATTATTTATACCACTTTCATTGTACTAAAATTATTGATAATTAGTAAGTTTTTTAACTGATTTTAGGAAATCGATTTTGAATTGCAGTTTACAACAATTTTGCTAGAATTTAATAGCGACTACTAATTTTTTCTACTAATTTTGTTGTACTACAGATCAGCAGACATGTGTTGCTAAAATTAGCAAAAAAAAAAAATACCGCTGGGCTCATAACAGTTAAATTTCCCATAATAGCAGCAAAATTTTCAGTAGCACAGCACATGCTACGGGAACAGTTTTCTGTGGTCCGGAGACATTTGGTTAGTTTGGGGACTGTCCTCAAATTCTTCCTAGGTCTTGCGAATAGTTTGAAGACATTTTTGACTAATATACCGCATAGTTTGGGCACTTTTTTGTCCCCGAACTATGCGCTGTGCATACATATATAATTATATATGGCTATTCATGGCAACATATAAGATAACACACATATTATAAGATAACAACAAATAGACTATATCGTCGCTAAACCTAAGAAAACAGGTACATTTTTTAAGGAGGAGATCAACAAAACAACTTTATTGAGCTTTTCGCGAAACTTTTTATAAATTATTTTTTTACACATATTAAAACAAAACTCCAAACTTTCTATTTATAAAAGAATTACTTCCATAAAACTTAGCCAAGAGACAAAATATAGCCCTACTTTAGTTTTTGTTAACAATATCTAATTTCTTAGGCGCAGCGATGATATTCATGGGCTATTTTACTGGGAACTGTAATGGCATTTAAAATTAAATGAAATTGCAGTTAATTTTAACGACATAATTCTCTTAGTGTAGATATATACTGACTCTGAACTTAGCAAAAACTTAATTTGCTCTTACGTTCAAAAATTGCGCTTCAAAGTTAAAAAAAGTGATTTTTCACAACTCTCCTAGGCTTTAGTCGTACTAATTTTAAATAAAATTTACCAAAAAATTATTTTTTTATTAAGTATAATTTATAATAATTATTAAGGAATTTTTATTACTTTTTTTATTATTTCTATAAATTATAAATTTTTAAATGGAAATCTAATTTCTAATAATAATTATTAAAGTCCTCTTGTTTTTTTATTGATATATTCACGCACACTTAAAATTCATTTCAATAGCAGCATTATTTAGACTAAAAATTAATACTTTTATACAAATACCTAAAAAAATCCAACCACCGAAAAACAATATGCACCAGCTAGATATGCAAGAATATTTTCGTAGCTAATAGCAGCAAAATCAACAAGATATTTTTAGATAGATATATCTGCCAATGCAAGATATTTTTAAACAGATATATCTAGCAATGCAAGATATTTTTAGATATTTACATAAAATAAATATCGTTTGTTGTACACACAAGCAAGAAAGCTGCTAAAAATATACAACACAACAGAAATATCATTTTCGTATATATCGTACACAGACAGCTATTTTTATCTAGCATATTGTTTAATATCCAAGCGTTGGATATTTTTCGATAGCCGCTATAAATCAAAAAATTTATATATGCTAGATATTTATTTCTGTTGATATTAGCTAGCATGTTGTTAAATATCAAAACGTGTTTACTATTTTTAGATATCTTTCATGAAAATTATCAAATATTGGATATTTTTGGATGCTGTCAGCAGTTTTTTTAAACCCTGTTTCCAGACTCTAATGTGTTTGTGGAAATGTTGTAATTCACAAAAAATAATCCGTTTTCGCTTTTTCTTTGTACTATTTATAATTTTTTTTTCAATTTTTTCCAATTTGAAATGTCAGAGTATTTATTACTATTATAGGATAGTGCATTTACCAACTTTGTGCGTAAAAATTTTATTTAACAAAACAATAGTAATTTTAGGCACAATGTGTTTATTTATAAACACATGTCTAAAAATACTTTGTGTGTGTGTATTATTGTGTATGGAAGTGTGTAGGAAAAAAGTTTACGCATTTTTTGTTTATATTTACCGAATTTTCGTAAAATTAAACAAAATTTTACCCATTTTATAGTAGTAAATTTACAAAAATTTTTTGAGTGTAGCAGATTCACCAAAAAATGGAGCGAATGCAAACGAACAACACAAGTTTTTGAACGAAATCACAAGGAATGGTTAAACACAAACATTGATTTGTCTTGTCTTGAAAATGACGATATACCGGGTCCTTCACAATACCGAGGACATCCATCTAAAGCCTTCAGAGAATCAAGCGACGTATATAAAAAACTGAAGGTGGCTGATCTTGTAAAAACTACAAGTAAAGAGGAATTGATTTTCGCTACCAGTGTAAGTCTTTACAAATCTGATAAACGGGATGCTGCAGGTTTAATAAAAGATATACAAAAATCTCCAGGAAGGGCATCCAAAATTAAAAGAGCCCTCTCCATTCCTGATAAAACTTGCATACCATATACACCTGACGAAGCCTTAGCGCTATATATAGACGGAGACTATACTAAAAGTTCGTATATGCTAACGCAATCAGGAGCTAAAAGTCGTAATGCAAACATTTATCCACCATACAATGTAATTCGTGAGGCAAAAAAAAATGTTATCCCAAAGACTCCTCAATATATGTTACAAACTTTTCTGCAGAAGTCAGTCTTCAAAGCCCTAGTGGACTACACAGCTAGCAGAATCGTAGAATACCAAAAAGACGTAATTATGAAATCGAGAAATATGTCATCGTCAAAAAATATTACAATAATATACAAATGGGGTTGTGATGGAAGTAGTGGACACTCCACATATAAGCAAAAATGTCCAGAAGGTAAGTCTGATGAGAATTTATTCGCAATTTGCTTAGTCCCATTGCAACTTAAAGATAATATTTTGTGGCAAAATCCTCGACCGTCATCAACCCGATTCTGTCGGCCGATTAAATTAACATTTGAAAAAGAAACAATTGAATGATTTAAATAAGATTAAAGATTTAAAGCCTAAATGAATCCTTGTATGCCTATGGACTTTCCACACTGCATGCATGGATAAGGTGTTTTGAGTGTATTTTGCACATAGCCTATAGGCTTGCCACAAAAAAATGGCAAATAAAAGGCGATGACGATAAATTAGCCGTTGGACAAAAAAAAAAAAAATTATTGATGATTTAAAAAAATATATGAACCTACTTGTAGATATACCAAAGCCAGGGTTTGGAACAAGCAATGACGGCAATACGGCTAGGATGTTCTTCAAAACCACTGGCTTGGCATCATCAATTACAGGAGTCGACGAAAAATTAATAAGTAATTTGGGTGTTATATTAAAAACAATGGCATGTGGTTACGCAATAAATACAGATTCCTTTAAAAAAATGACTGAAAGTACATCCAAATTGTACGTGGATTTATACCCCTGGTATAACATGCCATCCAGCGTACATAAAATTTTAATGCATGGGGCTGATGTTATCAAATACGCGTGTTTGCCAATTGGAATGCTTTCGGAAGAAGCAATGGAATGCAGAAATAAAGATTTCCGTAATTACCGGGAATTCCGCACTCGAAAAATGACGCGTGAGAAAACTATGCAAGATTTACTCAATACACTGCTTTATTCATCGGATCCTTATATTTCATCAATATCAAAAAAGTCATCCATCAACTATCGAGCCTTGGAGCCTCTTTCTAGCGAAGTTCGTAAGCTGCTTTGAGACCCAATGATTCCCGAACAATGCGAAGAAGCCCAGGACTCAGGCTCTAAAAGCGAATAATTTGCAATATTTTTTTTTCATGGAACAATTATTTTAAGTATTATTTTTTTAAGTTTTATTTATTGTTGAATGTAATTTATTTAGTTTAAAAAATAAAAATTAAATAAATATAAGTTTGAATTTGGTTTTATGCAATATTTTTTTTTTTCTTAATTTGTATTATATATATTTTGATAATATTAACAAATTTTTTTGTTGATCTTTAAATAAATAAAAATAATAATGAATGAATTAAAACTTAGTATACTACCCAGCCAGAAATTGACAAACATAAAACCGTTCTGAAAGCACTTTGTATGGTGGTTGAAGAGTTATCAAAGCAACATATTTTTGGGTTTTATAGTGTTCTCAGAACACTTAAATGATAACCATGATTTACGGTCTCATGTTTGTATTTAGAGTATTTTAGAAACGTTTCAAAAGCAAAAAATAAAGTGATTTTAAAGCGTTATAATTTTTGTTTATAGAACGTTTTCCAAACATTAGAAAAATTAAAAATAAAGTGATTTTAAAATGTATTAATACAAAAGTGGAGTGTCTTCCGAGAATTTTAAAAACAAAAAGTAGAGCAATTTTCCAGTACCTACTCTAAATACAAAAAATAAAGTAATTTCTTAGTACTTAAAAAACATTTATTTTTTTATATATTTTATTAGAACCCCAGCAAAATATTGGTAATGACACCTCATTACTATCTGCATTACCCAAAATGATATATCATTACCTTTTGCATTATTTTATAATATAAAATAATGACTTCCTAATAACGGCCTTTTGTATTCATTGTTTCTAAATATAAAAGAATGACTTACTCGTAATAGTTTAAACAAGTACTTTTTACACAGTTAAATTTTATACATTTTTATTTATTATATTTTTTTTTTATTTTTTTTTTTTTTTTTTAACTCATTTGTTTGTTTATTGAATCTTTCTTCATTATAGAAAATAACAATAAGTATTAAAATCTTAAAAAAACTAAATATACAATTATAGTCCTATTGCCAGTGCAATAGTAACCATCGTGAGGAGCAGGCTTATTAGATTTGAGCAATAGCCAAGGTATCTACCCTTTTTAAACGCCTGTGGCCTCTATATGAGAGTAGATCCTGAGATAGGGAATTTGGATTAGTTGTTAATCTCCGTACATATTTAGAGCAGAATTTCTTGATTTCGTCGGCAACTGTTGGAATGCTGAGATCTCTGTGGATGTTGCTGTTGCGGATGAACCACGGGCCACCAGTTATAAGGCGCAGTATTTTAGATTGTCTTCTTTGTAATTTGTTTATATTAGATGAAGATGCTGTTCCCCAGAGTTGGATTCCATATGTCCATATTGGCTTGAGGATAACTTTGTATAGTAAGACCCTATAGTCGAGGCTGAGGGTGGAATGAGAGTTGAGGAGCCAGAGTAGTTGAACAGTTTTAAGTTTCAACTGGGTTGATTTTGCTTCGATGTGTTGTGTCCAAGTGAGGCGTCTGTCGAGGTGTATTCCAAGGTATTTAATATGAGACTGTTCAGGGACATGAGTGTCGTTAATTGTAAGTTTAGGACAGTTCCCCCTTCTCAAAGAAAATGTTACGTGGGCACATTTTGATGGGTTTACCTTTATTTTCCATTTGTTGAGCCATTTTTCCACATCATGTATATGTGTTTGTAAGTTTTGAGAAGCTATTTTCGGATTTTTGTGAATGCTTACGAACGCTGTATCGTCTGCAAAGGTTGACGTTTGAATAAGGGAGTTTGTTGGCATATCAGCAGTGTATAGAATATACATAAGAGGACCAAGTATACTATACCTTGTGGAACTCCGGCAGAAATGCTTCTGGTACTAGTGATGAAGTCTTTATACTTAACCGCAAAAGTTCTGTGGGTTAAATAACTCCTGAGTAGTTTGTGGGAGTTTTGAGGTAACAGTAATATAATTTTATATAACAAACCTTCAAGCCATACTTTGTCAAATGCTTGAGAAATATCGATAAACAATGAAGAGCAATAGAGTTTCTCTTCAAAAGCCTTTCTGATAAGACTCACGATGTGATGTACTTGTTCTATAGTACTATGATCCTTGCGAAATCCAAACTGATGAGCGGGAATAATTTGATGTGCATTTAGGTATGGCGTAAGAGAGTGCAAAATTAATTTTTCGAACATTTTCGATAATATCGAGAGAAGACTTATTGGTCTGTACGAAGAGACCTGGCTAACATCCTTACCAGGCTTGGGGATCATTATAATCTCGGATATTTTCCAAGAGGACGGATAAAAACCAATACGCAGGATAGCATTAAATATAAATAGTAAGAGCCTTAGAGCAGTAATGGGCAGTTCACATATCATTCTTGATGTAATTTTGTTGAGATTTTTAACTGCTTTTTCTATGTTAACAAACCGAAGTTTCATTGGAGATACTACTAAATCGTTTATTTGTGGAATATTTACATAGGAGTTGGTAATATTGGGAGTGAATACGTTTTGCAAATGATCGGCGAAAGCATTTGCTTTATCGGAGGGGCTCCTGGCCCAATTACCATCACTAAGTCGAATAGGTGATTCATAAACTATAGGTCTTTTCAGTTTTTTGGTGGCTTTCCACAGGCTATAGTCAGACTTTTCTGTTGGGTCAAGATTTTGTAGGTATTTCTTGAGAGACGATTCGTTGTTATTCTTAATTGCGCTATGAAGTGCTCTTTGACATTGTCTTAATTGAAGTTTCAATGCCGGAGAGCGGTGCAATTGCCATAAACGTCTACCATTTCTCTTCTCCTTTACCAGGTCTTGAATATTTTTGGGAAAATTAGTTTTTTTTATTGTTTTGAATGATGGTGGACGTCGATACCTTCGCTGCATTCGTGATTGTTTCCGTAAATAAGTTTATTGCCGATTCTACTTCTTCTTCAGTTTTTAGAGAATTTATATATGTAAATAGATTAGATTTATTATATGTAAATATGTTTTATGTTTAAATTTTTATGACAAGTCCTAAAATTACACACTAGAGAAAACTTAAATTTTTTGAATATATTTCCTTAAGCTAATAGTATTTGCTTAACTCCTTATTTTTAAGAATCAAGTAAGCAATCGGATAACCACTTATAATTCAACTTTTTGTAAGCATGTGTGTAACCATTTATTATTCAAAATCTCATAACTACTTATTTCTCATTTTTTCGTAAGCGAGCGGGTAAGCGTAACTACTTATAAAAACGACCACGCCAAACAACAATAATGAGTTTAGACGCCAAAAAATAAGTTGTGCGGAGCTATGAATTTCTATTATATAACCACTTATTTGGTAATGATATATTTTGCTGGGACTTAAATTAGTTTTAAATGATTATGTTAAAAAATTTAAGGATATTAAGAGAAATGTAGATGTGTTCAATTTGTTGGTGGTGTAGGGTTCTGACGACAATGAAATAGTTAAAACTGAAATGTTTGATGAAGAAGTAGTAGAGGATAATTTAGATTCAGATGATGAGGACGTTGGTAGTTCCAGTTTAAGCAAGAAACAAGTTCGGATGAATTTATTCCTAAGGAATCTAATAGTGATTTAAGCTCATTTACATTTGGTCATATTGAGCAAAAACTGAAAAATTGGGTTGTAAGGAAAATCAAAACTCTTACACAAACCTCTATAGACGAAATATTAATGGTACTGAGATCTGAAGGTTATACATCTCTTTCGAAATGTTCTAAAACTTTACTAGGAACTTCTACTTTGAGCGGCGATTCTAAAGTGATGCTAGGTTTAGACGATACTTTGGAAAATTTTCAATATTTTGGAATAAAGTCTAATCTTGATATTTGTTCCTTTTACTCCTGCAAGGAGCATAGGGCCACAATCTCTATATTATAATGAGAACTTTTAAAACTTTTGGTCCATAATGGGAAAGGGGTATTGAACCGCATACATTACCAAGCCATTTTTGATTGGTCTCTATTATGGAAATTCAAAACCGCATTCGGCTAGAAAATTTCTGCAAGAACTTGTTTTGGAAGCCAAGTTTTTAACTAATGAAGGTATAAATATTTTTTTCTTCTCAAACTTAATTAAGTAATCTAATTTTTATTAGTTTAAGATTTTAAGAAAATTTGTGGAACTTATGCCACATTTTTATGGCTCAAGCTCAGTGACAATGGATATTTATTATCTAATACATATTTCAAATGACGTAAATAATAATATATTACTATTTTCAGCATTTGATTTTGAAAATAGCTTAGGTTTTGTTAAATCTGTTGTCAACTAATCCCATTTCCCATATACAAAGGAAATTGCATGTTTTGAATACCAATTCCCCAAATAATATTCCATTAGTATATCCTCTCAATAAGAGCAGCAGCTATTCTCTGGGGAAACCGTTACACACTTCTGAATCTAGAGTTTTTTTTTTGTAAACATTTATGGATTTCGAATTACATCTATTAGATGAAAACAACATTGAAATAGGTATACATATGGTGGAAGCTAAATGCATTCTTACAACATTTTATAACGAATCAATTGCTATTTCCCTTTTACATAAATAATTGCAACAAAACATTACAAAAGTAATAAAAATAATTTTTAGTACTAAAACACATACAATCTTTTAATCAACAGGTGTAAAATTTGTTAAAAATCTTTGTTAAAAATCGTTATCAAAGCATTTTAAAGATAGTATTTTCCAAACGTTCTCAAAACGTTTTATTTTTGGTATAAACAATGCTTTGGGAGTACTTAGTTTTTTGTACCATCATCAATTTCTGGCTGGGTAGTTTCATTTATAATGTCAACTAAAATGTTGTTTTCTCTAATTTTAAAAAAAGAAGGTTTGATCCTTTTTTTGTTACGAATAAATAAAATTGTATATATTTATTTATTAAAAATACGAAAAGTTTATTTTTTAAAGTCTAACTCATATCCATATTTGATGACAGTAATTTTTGATATAAATATATATTGCAAAATACTATTTCTGTGATTTAATGTACATATAAAAAGGTTTTTAATTGTGTTTTGTTTAACAAAAAATTTTAATTTATTTTGTATAACTAAATACATTGCTCTTCGGAGCTACATCGTATTTGAAATGTTACTAAATATATTAACAGCAACCCCTATCGGTGAATGATTAAATCTATCAAATTACATAAATGCAACATAGGGCAATACTTTCGGAAAATTTTCATACCAATTTTAAAGAGATACTAAATTTCAGTGCAATTTCCACTAAAACCTTCCTTTTGGTGCACCCTGTAATTAAACAGGGTGTCTACAAATACAATATATTTAAAGAAGACTCTATTCGCTACAATCGCTCCATACATTTCTAACTTCTCAGATCAATAGTTTAAGAGATACGATTTTTTATAAGCTAGATTGGTGATTTTTCCCACTGTGCGACGGATGGAAGTTTTCGTTATACAAAGCTTTTTGCTGTTTATACCGCCATCTCTATATCAGATTAAGAACATTTCGTACTGCCCTCGTTTGCTTCAATATACATTAACCGATTTCCTCTAAATTTGGTACATCTTATTAAAGGTTTTTCCAATAAGGATGGGAACATTTTGATAGTTCATCGCGGTTATGTTATGTTTGTTAATTTTCCTGTTAATTATTTTTAGACAAATAATTAGTTGGCAACAGAATCCGATGAATAAGGCGAGCAGTTTCAGATGTACATATCTATTGAAGACCGCTATAAAGACAAGAATATTAATTCTCTTATAGCTGAAATATGTCGGACATTAGAGCGTACCACAAAAAAGAAGTTCGCCGTACACCCTCGAATCTAAATTTTGTTTGCAAGGCAGATTGGAATTTTTTTTTACCAAATAAGTTTTTGGGCTGGAAGAGTGGTTTTTCCCGTACTATTGGGTAATTTGCCATTTTGTGAGAGGATTTTGTGCTTATGAGCTAATAATTTTCTCAGAACATTGTTAAAATAAATAATTAAAAATGTTGTCGAAACAACTTTTTCTTTCAACCAATATTTATGTATTTCTCTTGTGATAATATTTTTCTTTTCTTCTTAATAGAACTATTTTATGTGTGATTTAAATGTATGCATTTTTTTACACATTTATATTTTACTTTACTTGATCTGGTGAAAAACTAGTTATAATTAATATTTTTTTTTTTCAAAATTTATTCCATTTTAAGTGTCAAAAAAATGTTTCTCCAATTTTTTGTAGTTAAATGCATGTTCCGACTGTTGTTGGCCATAACGGATTTACTACATACTTCGGTATACTCAAGTGTAGTTTGAATATTGACAGTAATTAGACAGTAAACCAATGCAAGCACCACAAAAATAATGTTCAATACTCTCAAAATATTCAAGATCAAATATCAGTGTATTTAAATAGTTAATATTTTTGACAGGTATTGATTTTTAAAGCAGTTTTTTGTTTTCTGTCAAGAGGTTATTATTGAATTAATGTATTGAAAATTGGTTGTAGTAAAGTGTAATTGAATATGGCTGATATTGAAAAGTGTGCGTGTATTTATATTAGGGTGTCCCGAATTTTAAATAGCGTTAACATTACTACTCAAACGATGTGTAATTTAAAGAGAAATAACAAAAAAAATTTTTGGAGGGTGCTTATAGACCTCTAGGGTCGACTAACTTATCTAAAAGTATGCTCAATTTAAGACTAACTAGAGTCATTTAAATTCAAATTTTATTCGTGGTTAAGGTTAAAGACTAACTTCACTACCTTAACCAAGAGTAAAATTGTGGTCAATATAACTTTAAATAGTGTGAAAATAAGCATTATTTTAGATAAGTTAGCCGACCTAGGAGGGTAGTATAAGACCTGAAGTTAAACAAGTTTTTTGTTTCTTGCAAAATTGGTTTCCATAGTTTTGTAAAATAAAGATTATTAAAAGAAAAATTCCAAAAGTATTTTTGAGCATCAGTTCTT